>CM053597.1:187048626-187074139 GCA_028646575.1 Pseudocheirus occidentalis
GTCCTTGTCCAGTCCTCAGGGCAATCCCCAGCACACACTGAAGTTCACAAGGTTCAGCACACCTCAAACCCTTCAGGACTTCTCTTGCCTGGAACTCAAGGATCAGCCAAGCCACCAACAAACAAAGTCCCATCCTGTTCATATCTGCAGTCAGCCACTCAGGAACCAAATCCAAGGTCTGTCTTGTCTCTGAAATTCTCTGGCTTATAAAAACTGGCCTTCTCCCAAGTCAATATGGTTCAGGGGAGTGTCTGAGCCAATAGCATTCTTCCAAGTCACAGGGAAATTCACACCTTCTCACCAATGGACAGAGTTCTGGGAATTCACACCTTCTCACCAATGGACAGAGTTCTATACTTAACACTAGGTTACTAGGATCTACTTAACATCTGATCAAACAAATTAATTACCATTACAGTCACTTAAACCTCATTGCCCTGCCTTCCCCCCTCCAAAAAGAAAAGAAAAGAGAAAAGAAAGAAAAGAAAAGAAAAAAATAAAAATCAGTCCCTGTTCTCATTGTTCTTTCTAACAAGGCAAATAATTAACACATAAATAAGTAGGTACATTTAAGATATGAAAAGTGTAAACTGAAGGTAACCTGAAAGGAGAAGGATTGGCTGGTTGGTTGTTAGTTGTTGTCCTTTGTCCTTGAAAACAACCAAAATGATATCACTATGTTGGGGGCAATGTACAGTGTATCCAACTGTGGCTGAGCAGACCAATAAGATCTCGGAAGGCTCTTGCCAATGCCAAGTAGTCTGCATAGTTAGTATCAAATTATATCAAATATTGCATTGTGTTGTGTCGTGTAACATCGTGTTGTGTCATATTGCACTGTGTCCTGTGGTGTCGTTTTGTATCGTATAGTAGAGTATAATGGCTAGAGGGAAGCAAAAAAGCCCCTAGCAGAAAATGAGTTTTAAACTGAGATTTGAATGAAATCAAGGAAATTGCCTAAAGACCTACAAAATGATATTCTCCTGAGATTTGTTAGACAGAATTTGACTGCAGTTCTTCCTGAAGAGGGTCAAAAGTGAAAGCTAAGAGAAATTTATCCAGTAGGGAGGACAAAAAAGTTGCCACAGCTGCTTTAAACAGAGCACTGGACTATGCACAGATAGCTACAGGGGAAACAGGCATTAATCAAATAAACATTCTCAGAAGAAAGAAAAAGGAAACAGAGGAAGATTAAAAAAAAAAAAGACATCTCAACTCTATATTCCAGGAATTATGTTGGTCTTGAGAAAACAAAAACAAAAGTGAAACTGTCCCTGTTCTCAAGGGACTTATATTCTCCCAGGGTAGACTGCAGGTATATATATATATCTCTATATCTCTAACAGTATTCCAATCTCTAGTTCTATTCATCTATAAGTAGGTGTGGGTGTGGGGGGTGTGGGTGTGGGTGTGTGGGTGGGTGTGGGGGTGTGAGTGTGTGGGTGTGGGGGTGTGTGTGTGGGGGATGTGTGTAAATGTGGGTGTGGGTGGGTGTGGGTGTGGATAGCTAGGTGGTGCCATAGTGCTTAGAATGCCAGGCTTAAAGCCAGGAAGACTCATTTTCCTGAGTTCAAATGGAGCTTCAGACATCTACTAGCTGTGTGACCTAGATGAGCTAGATCAGGAAATGGCCAACCACTCCAGTATCTTTGCCAAGAAAACTCCCAAAGGGATTGCCAAGAGTCAGACATGACATGATTGAAGCAACTGGTTGTTGTTATTAGTCCTTCATTCTTGAAAAGGACCGTGACACCAAGTAGGTGATGGTGGGGCATGTAAGTGAACTAGACTTAAGTGGGGGAGGGCTATTCAAAGTCGCCAGGTGTCCCTCTCTCCTCCAGATCTCTCTGGGTCCAGAGGCCAGATATGTGTATGTGTATGAGAATACAGATATCAGCTCATATCAAACCATTTAGATTTCTCTCTATTGATAATTATCTATAGCTACATAGATGTGGATATATATTCACATATCTCTCTATAAACCTATAGATATTATATGTATATGTACATGCTGTCTACTCTGTGTACACATACACACACAGAGACAGACAGAGAGAGAGAGAGAGAGACAGAGAGACAGAGAGAGACAGAGAAAGAGAGAGAGACAGAGACAGACACAGAGAGACAAAGAGACAGAGAGAAAGAGAAAATACAAAATGATTAGGGGAGAAAACTGAAGAAAAGCATCAGGAAATTGGTGCTAGCAAAGTGGTGCTTAAGCTTAGCTTAGAAGAAAAGCAGGTATTCTTGGAGGTGCAGTTGAGGAGGAAGCTCAAAATCCCTATGTTTTACACTGTTTAAATTCTTGTTTTAAATTGGCCTGTCATTTACTATAAGCTTTCTTTCTTTAGAATGTATCCATTTATATTCATATTTGCTTAATAAGAATTTTGTTTGGGATGGAAAAAAGGAAATCAGTTTCATTTAATGTCTATTATTTCAACAATTATGACCAGCAGAAAGAATTTATAACTTAGGAGGTGAGGGTTCATTAACTCTAAAAAAAAGATAAACATTTCAAAGCAGTTTGTTTCATTTGCAATTTTATTTTATGTACTTAAAAACAATATGCTAAGTAGTGATCCATCCATAGTCTTTATCAGGCTGCCAAAGGGATTTGTGAAATAAACAATGGTCCCAGGTTCAAGGAGGAGAACTTTACTTATGCAGTAAGCTCTGTAATGAACTATACGGCCTCTTAGTGTCACTTAACTACATTATTCCTAGGGCTTTCATCACAGAGGGATGTGACTGGCTGATATAAGGTACTTGTTAAGACAAGCACACCAGGGGTGGGCTCTAGCCAGTTAAACCAGCTCACACTACTCATGATTTCTAACTTTTCAGTATGATCATTTCCTATTCAATGATCAGTAAACACTACCAGTCTAAGCTGGATTTTGTTGTTGTTGTTGTTGTTAATTAACTAGTCTTAAAGAGATAGAGAAAATGTAAATGAAACATTAATGATGAAGATTAAATTTAAAAGTGTTTCATTCATTCTCTCCCCCCTAACCCTGAAAATCAGTTGTTAAACATTCATTCACATACTACTCTACCTCACATAATATTTCATACTTAGAAGATGATGAATTTCATCTCCTTGGCTACTCCTTGCATATATATGAATCAAATTCTCCTGTGTGTCTCAGGAGGTAATCTTTGTGGGATGCTGTTGTAGGAAAAAAAATATCAGTTTTCAGATAATGTGCCTCTCTGAATTTAACTAGGTTAGTCCTTGAGAGATAGAACCAGTTTATGGGTAGGCTAATTGTCAGGCTCTCAGTGTTTCTAAGAACTAGCAGAGATTGCCAATCACCAGCACAGTCTGCATACACTGAGGTCGTTTCCATTTCACAATGAGAAAACAGAGAATGACTTTGGTAAAGAATACACAGAGTACGTGTTCAAAAGGATATAGTGGAGGAAGAACTGAATTTTGAATCAGAGACCTGGGTTCAAACCCTAATTCTGTCTGAACTTGGACAAATATCCATCTCCCTTGGACTGTTTGCTCACTGGCAAATTGAGGGCCTCAGCTTAGATAATTTTCAAAGCCTCTTCCAAATCAAGAACTAATAATCTTCAGAAATATTTGTTTATAATTTTCTCTTTTCATTTGGATTTTGCTTTTTTAAACATTTTAAACATTTTCTTTAAGGCTCACTACTCATTGACAAAGTAGTGGTTTTCATTTGCATTCTAGAAAACAGAAGTCACTGAGCTCTAATGCTACCTAATCAGAAGTTGATAAAGAACCAAGAATAAGAACTGTTTTTTTTTTGGTAACTGGTCATTGACAAAATGGAAGTTCCTTGTCATTTATGGAAAAAGTCAGAATTCAACACCAACACTAGTGGCAGGTTGATTGGAAAATCTCTGAGCAAAATAAAAGTAAAAAAAAAAACCTCAATCAAGATCCTGGTTTTGACATTAAAATGGTAATTAATTTAAATTTGAAGACCCCCTCTTTGTTAAGTCAAGTAAGCAGATACTTAGTCCTTAGTAACTAATCAAACCTTTGAGGCTAAGAGGAAGAGGGTGTCAACTCTGTCTCCTGTTGCTGACATAACAGGGAGGGTTTGACTGAAACAGGAAGCCAATGCTTTTTGTGTATATAAGAAGAGCCCCAAAGAGAGAGAGTCAGAATTAGAATTATTCTCCTGGTGGAGGAAGCAGAGTTATCCCAGCATCTGGAAGCTGGGCTGCTACTTTCTGGACTGAGAATGGAGTTGGAGTTTTCTGAGACCAGAATCTGGTGAATGCTGAAGTTGCTGCCAAGAAACCCACCTGGAAGGCTGAGATTTCTTGTGGGTCCTAGGGTCAGCCATATTGCAGGTGGACTGAAGAAGCATGACCAGGATGCCAACACTTTGTGGCTTGGTTGATCCTTGAGTTCCTGGGAACAGAAGTTGTAAAGGGTTTGAGATGTGCTGGACCCTATGAACTTCAGTGTGTAACAAGAACTGCCCAGAGGACTGTATGAGAACCTAGGAGCTGTCTGCCTCTGAATCCAGAAAACTGTTTGGTGGATTCAGGTAGGAACTGGGACCATGGAAGGGGATGCAGGGAATCAGAGAGACCACCCTGAGTCAAAATGAAGAAATGGCCTCTCCTTGGATATTGAAGGAATGATGAAATTGAAGTTTATTAGAGACCAAGGAGTGGAGGGTTTGTGTAATTGTCTAATTATTATATTTAGTGATTAACTATACATAGTGACTGATTGCTGGATAAGAGACTGATTAAGTTAACCTATGATTGCCCTATGAGTGGAACCACTGACTTGTATTGTAAAATGACTGAATGATTGAGTAAGGAGACAAACCTCCTTAGGGATACCAGATGATCATTCTTTTGTTTCTTGTTCTAAATACTGTGACCACTTTTATGAAAACTATGAGGCCATTCTAATGTTAAGCTGTTGTGACACTATATTGTGATTTTCTGTGATAAGATGTAATGTTGTGAATATTATATGGTGATCTCTTGTGAATGTTTGCCTTGATTTGTTATGGAATAAATGGAGTGTTCACTCTACTGTGTAATTCGAACATTAAAAGCTCTTCACAGTAGCATTCTTTTGGGAAACTGCTCATGCATGGCATTACAACATTCATGTTCTCTTTAGAAATCTTCTGACTCCTTTTTCACCTGAGGCCATTTTTCAAAGTGTCATTAACAATCTACCCTCTAATTGCCTACTATAGTTCACATTTAGTATATTTCAAAGTTGGCTACTTTTCTAAGTTCTTTTCACTATATGAATTACAGACAGACAGAAAGATAGGCAGATGGATGTATAGATAGATGGTGGTAGAATTCTCTAAAATCTTTAGAAAAAGTTTTATCTTAGGCTGTCTTAATTGTGTGTTTATATAGATACACATACATCTCGAGATATATACATATATACACTCATAAATATGTATATGATTTCAATATCTCAAAATCTTTAGAAAAAGTTTCATCTCAAAATATCTTTTTATATATACATACATATACATATGTATACATGCATTTCGAGATGCACATATATACACAAATATATGTGTAAATATATGCATATACACATATATATGTTTCAGAATTCGTTAAAATATTTAGAAACAAAATTTCATTTTAGGACATCTTATTTTTTGGTTTATATACATATATGCGTATATATGTACATATACACACACAGCACAAATCTAAAGATATACAAAGAGTTCTTTAAGTAGAGACAGGACAATGAGACTCTCTCCTCCTCAATCAACTTCAGTGTCTTCATAATGACTCAAATAAAATGTAAACTCCAGTGCTTAGCTTCTAAAATCCTGCAAAACGTGACCCAACCCCACATTTCCAGTATCCTTTTATATTACTGTCCATCCTGAATTCAGTGATTCAGCCAAGCTGGCCTTCTCAGAGGTAATAGCATTCCATAGGTTTACATACATCCATCAAAGTATCTTAGTCTATAGGTACAAAACAAAATTGCAAATGAAGTCTGAGAATAAAAGTTTGATGTTCTTTTTTGATTGGGATGGAGTAGATGGCTACAGGAAGTTTTCTTGGAGAAAGTATCATTTTATTTGGGTTTTAGCAGAGGAGCAGCAATCTAAAGGTGAAGCAGGGGAGGGAAGATGATCTAAATGAGAGACAATATAGAAAAAAGCATAGATATGAAATAAAATAAGAAACATCATGTATATACTAGGACCACTTTGGCTTAATCTTAAAGGACAGTAATATAAGAAAAAGTATGTAAAATGGTCAGTCATAATGTGAAAGACTTCAAATATAGGCCCCTACCTGCTCTGCCCCTCCAAATTGAACTTGACATATTAAATAATGGGGAGAGGAGAACTAAGATCAGATTGAGCTATGAGGAATATTATTTGAATGGAGGTGTAAAGGATAGAGAGAATGGAGGGAAACTGGAAGCCTGAAATCTATTAGAAGGCTGGTGATAAGGGTGGAGTCAAGATGGCAGCATAGAAGCAGGAGAATTCCATGAGCTCCCCCCATAACCACCTCAAATACCTATAAAATATGACTCTAAAAATTTTAAAGCTCCAGAATCCACAAAATGATAGAAAATCAAATCTCCCAGTGAATCAAGCCCACCAGGTGGACAGAAAGGATTCATCACAGCATGCTGGGAGCCAAGACCAGCCCCTCATGGTTTTAGCCCCAGGGCAATCAGGATAAGCCTTGCAGGAGAATTCAGAAGATTTGATCAGCAACAGCTGTGGAAATTTCCAGACTTAAATGCTAAAGACAAGGTGAAAGATCAGTGGAGCTCACCTGAATTTGGTGGGAACAGAGGAGCAGGTCCAGCCCTCTTCCTCCAGAGCCAGAAGCAGCAGAAGTGGTGGCTATGCAGCCACCTATATGTGGCTACATCAGAGCTCCAAGCCTGCAGATTGCAGGGGGGCCAAGTGACCATTCAGAGGGAAAGTGCTCTTGTCTTAAGGATGGATCAGGATCATGGTCTTGAGTAGGGATCCTGAGGTGTGTGACCAGTGAGCCAAAGCTAGGTGTAGAGATAGCAGCCCCTTAATAGCTCCAGTAGCTGCAAAAACCCCAGTGATTTGGAGCAAACCTCTCCCAATGGAAGCAGAGTTCCACTGTGGCACAGAGCTAAAAAGGCAAGTAATTGATTGGCAACATGAGCAGGCAAAAGAAGCAAGGCAAGCACAGCAATCACACTTTAGATTCCTTTCCTGGGGACAAAAAGGATCAAAGCATGGAACAGGAGGAAGGAAATAGTCATAACTCCCATCCCAAAAGCTTCCAAGAAATATGTAAGTTGATTATAGGCCATACAGGAACTTAAGAAGGATTTTGAAAATCACATAAGAGAAGTGAAGGAAAAATTGGGAACAGAAATGAGAATGATGCAAGAAACTCATGAAAAGAGAGTCAACAACCCGACTGAAGAAAATAACACCTTAAAAATGGACTAACACTAATGACAAAAAAGAGTCCCGAAAAGCCAATGAGGAGAAGAATGCCTTAAAAAGTCAAATTTCCCAGATGGAAAAAGAATCTCAAAAGCTCTCACAAGAGAATAATTCCTTCAGAATTAGAGTGGAGCAAATGGAAGCAAATGACTTTGTGAGAAATTAAGATACTATTAAACAGATCCAAACAAATGAAAAAATAGAAGGTGATGTGAAATCTCTCATTAAAAAAAAAGCTAACCTGGAAAATAGATCCAGGAGAGACAATTTAAAAATTATTGGGCTACCTGAAAGTCATGATCAGAAAAAGAACCTAGAAGTCATTCTTCAAGAAATTCTCAAGGAAAATTGCCCAGATGTTTTAGAACCAGAGGACAAAATAGAACTAGAAAGAATTCATTGATCACCTCTTGAAAAAAATCCCAAAAGAAAACTCCTTGGAATGTTATAGCTAGGTTCCAATGTTCCCAGATCGAGGAGAAAATATTACAAGCTGCCAAGAAAAAAAAATAATGTAAGTACTGTGGAAACACAATCAGGATGACCCAGGATCTAGCAGCTTCTACATTAAGGGATCAAAGGGCCTGGAATATCATATTCCAGAGATCAAGAGAGCTAGGATTAAATCTAAGAATTACCTATCCAGCAAAATTGACTATAATGTTCCAGGGGAAAAATATGGTCATTCAACGAGGTGGAGGTCTTTCAAGAATTCTTGCTGAAAAAACAAACAAACACAGAACTGAATAAAAAGTTTGACATTCAAAAACAATAAGCATGAGAAGGTAAACAGGAAAAGAATTCATAAGGAATTTATCAAAGTTGAACTATTTACATGCCAATATGGAACAACAGTAATTGTAACTTATGAGGATAGGTGAATGGAATATAAATGTATGTATGTATGCATGCATGTATGTATATATATATATATGTGTGTGTGTGTAATATATGTATGTATATGTGTGTGCATGTGCATGTGTGTATACACGTATGTCTACATAGGAGGGTATATATGCATATGAATACATATGTGAGTGTGTATATAGATGTGTACATAGACAGAGGGCATAGGATCAATTGAATAGGAAGGAATGATATTTTAAAATGTGTAATTGAGAGGTGGGAGAGGAATAGAATGAGAGGAGACAGGGAGAGACAGAATGGGGTTAATCATCTCATACAGAAGAGGCAAGAGATAACTTGCAACAGAGGGGAAGAACAGGAAGGGAAAAGGAATGGGTTAACCTTTTTTTTTACATTATTTAGAGAATATTTTGTTAGTTTCTGTAATCAAACCCATGTAAATAAGGCCTTACATATTTAATAGAGTGTTACCACTATACAAATGGAAAACAAAAATAAGTTTAATGTTTCTAGAGCAATATGGCCATTGATTTCTGTACAATGCCAACTCAACACAGTACAAGTGGGATACTTTTTCCAAAGTTGACATCACAGATAAAGTTTCCAAAAATTCAAGTTATATCTGTATACATGTATACATATATATTTATATTTATATAAAAAGATAACCAATAGCAATTTGGTAGGCATCAATAGCAGCAATAGCCTTTCCAGGTTCTGCAGTCATTGACCAAAATTATACACATCAGGCTTTCAGCTCACAGCTTCCAAAACAAAAACAAAACAAAAATCCCTGAAAACATCCCTCTCTCCCCACAAAGAAGATTCTTGTTTTTCTGTTTTTTTTAATTCCAGAAAAACAGCATTCTATTACTGATGTGGTATCTGGCACCTTTTATTAGCTTCTCAATCATAATCTGGGAAAAAAAAAGTCTATCTAGAATAGTGGTTCTCAAACTTCCTAATGCTGGGTACCTTTAATCCTTGTATGTGGGTGTATCTGCATGTGGGCAGACCTGCCTGGAGAATGCTAGAGGAGTAGTGTCTTGGTTCCTAAGACCGTAGGAAATATGTTTTTTCCAAGGGTCTTAGGCGACCCCTGTGACCCCTGTGAAAGGGTTGTTCAACCCCCAAAGGGGTCGCAACCCACAGGTTGAGAACCACTGTCTAGAATAATATCATTTAAAACAGCTCTGATATAGCACCGTCACTACTACATATTTTAAGCAGGTACAGGATATTTTACATTCACAGAAGTATAATACAGTACTGTCCTACAGTTATAATACTAGAGGATACAATTACAAAGGTATTATTTAACTTGATTCTACTTTTCGAGCACAGAGTGGGCAAGAAGAAATTTGACTGTGTTAGCCTATCTTTTTTCTTTTTCTTTTCTTTTTCTTTTTGGAGGGGATAAGGTAGGGCAATTGGGGTTAAGTGACTTGTCCAAGGTCACACGGCTAGTTTTGTGTTAAGTGGCTGAGGCCAGATTTGAACTCAGGTCCTCCTGACTCCAGGGCCGGTGCTCTATTGACTATGCCACCTAGCCACCTAGGAATGGGTTATCCTTACTCTGACTGAATTTTGTTTAGGGAAGAAATGACATACACTTTAAATTGGGTATCTTGCCCTACAGGAGAGTAGGGGGAGAAGGGTTGAGAGGGGAGATGATGGAGAGGAGGGCAGGATGTGGGGAGGGTTTTGAAAAGCACACATTTTTGTAAAGGTACAGAGACAAAGTAGAGAATAGAACAAGTGTGGGGTGGATAGGAAGGAGGGAAATATAGTCAGTCTTTCACAATATGTCCATTGTGGAGAATGTTTTGTATATCTACACATATAAGGTTTGTATTGAATTGCTTGTCTTCCCAGTGAGGGTGGGTGAGGAGAGAAGAAGGGAAAGAATCTAGAATTTAAAGTTTTAAAATCAAATGTCTAAAAACAGACACACAGAAACACACACACATTATATATATATAATTTTTATTTTTTACATGCAACTGGGAAATAAGACATATAGGCACTCCGGTAGGTAGATCCATCTTGCCCTACAGGAAAGTCAGAGGGGTTATAGGGAGCATATAGGAGAGAGCAGATTAGAGGAGGGAGTACACATTAGGATCGCTGTTTTGGGGGTGGTGGGTGGGGAAAAGATGGGGAGAAAATTTGTAGCTCAAAATCTTGTGGAAGTGAATGATGTAAACTAAAAATAAAACAAAAGTTAACGAAAAAAAAGAAGGCTGGTGATATAATAAGGTAGAATAAGGACTTGCCTTAATGTGTTAGCAGTTGGAGAATACAAAATAAGGCTTTGATGTAAGAGAAATTAGGAGTAGGGACAATATCTGTGATTTTGTTGAGATAGGGAACTACCAGATGAGGGGAGCCCCTCTACTACTGCAGTTTGGAACTTTCTCTGTAATTTACAATCTTAGAGTTGCCTAGAGCAATGGTGTCCAACTCAAATTAAAATGGGGTCCACTAATCCATGCACAAGAATCCCTGAAGGCTGCATAACTATTTAGTTTAAAATGTAATGGTATCTATGTTTTATTGTATTTTCATTTATTTTGTCAGATATTCCCCATTTACATTTTAATCTGTTTTTCTTCATACTCTACATACTTTATGTTTGTTTGACATCTCTGGTCTAGACCACTGAGATATTAAGGGACTGACTCTGGGTGATACAAGAAGTTTGTATGAGATGTGGGACTTGAAAATTACAATTCTGTATTTGGTGTTCCTGTCTTGACTCAAAGGTAGCACACTATGCTGTGTGTGTGTGTGTGTGTGTGTGATGAGAGAAAGACAGAGAGGGAGAAAGAGAGAGAGACAGACAGACAGTGAGAGAGAGAAAGAGAGACAGACAGACAGACAGTGAGAGAGAGAGAGAGAGAGAGAGAGAGGGAGGGAGAGAGGATGGAATGAGGGGGAGAGAGAGGAAAAGAGAAAGGAAGGGAGAGAAGGTGATGGATGGAGTAAAGAAAGATAGAAGGGAAGGTGATGGAATGAGGAAGGAAAGAAGGGAGGGAGGAAGAGAAAAATGAGAGGGAGGGTGGGAGATTGTGAAGTAAAATTGTCAAGACTTTGTCACTGATTTGAGAAGTAACTGAAGAGAAATTTATAAAGATTAGGAAAAAATTTTAAAGTAAAGGAAAATGTAGAATGATAAAGACAATTTTAAAAAATAGCTTTGGAACATGGGAGAATTAATAAATGTTATCTACAAAGCCAAAAATCAGGTGACTATCAAAAAGTAGGAAATGGTCAATGAGGTCAAATATTACAGAAAAGTCAATGAGGGTGAGAAATGAAGGGGAAAAGCTAGTGATTTTGGATACTTGAAAGTCACAGTTAATTTTCAAAAGAATAATATAAAGAGATTGCAAGAAGGTGAGAGAGAGGGTGATGGAGAAATAATAGAAGCTTTTAAGAACATTACCATCAGAAGGGAGGAAAAAGATGTAATGGTAACATGATGGGATTAAGGAAATCACAGAGAAATGTCTTTAGAATAGTTCAGTTTTAGGCAAGTTCAAAATATGGTGGGAAGAAAACAGTGAAGAAAGTGGGTTACTAGTAATTGACATTATAGATTTTTTAAAGCTTGTAAAACACTTGACACATATTATCCACTCCATTTTACAGAATAGGAACCAGGCCCAGAGAATCAAAGTGACTTAAGTGTGGTCATATGACTCATAAGCAATGGAGAAAGGATTTGAATTCAAGTCTTTCTGACTCCAGCTGCCTCCTGTAACTTCCTCTCAGGAGTGAATGCTAGGGCTCTAGCCTGAAGAAAATGAATGGGAAAAGGGACAAGGTACACATAGGAGAGTTAGACTCAGTGGCAGGTAAGAATGTTTTGGTGAAAAGGAGAAAATAGGCGGTGATGTTGACAAATTTTGAGAGTAGAAGAGGAAATTCAATAGAAGTCCCCTTCAGTGGCTTCTACCATATTTCACCACATAACATTGCAGATTTATGCCAATTTTTTTTTGCAAAAAGTGGGGTGTGACCATTATGTGAAGCTATGAAAAAACTGTACTGGAATTACTTCAAAATCATTTATTACTAAAGTATTTTCGGTGAAAGATTAGGATACATAGAATACTCACAAATATACTTTAAAATTTGGAAGATGCAAGTCTTACCATATCATGTGATTTACAGAGGGCAGCTTTGCCTGCCTTCTCACTCCCCTTGCACCTAAAGGTCTCCATTGGGTTGAATGATAATATAATTAGTACTGCAGCATTCTAAACAAACCATGCAATATGGCTTTTAGAAATATACTGACAATGTGTATGGGCTGAGACTTCTAGGCTCAGGGCTCGCAATGCATGAGAGATAAATGGGTATCCATATGCCACTAGGGCATACATTGCTGCTCTGTTTATCTTTTAAGTGGCATAAGGAACAGAATTATACCATGTAGTGATTATGCAATGAAAGGTTACAAACAAATTTTTGAACCAAAAAAAATCAACAGTGCAATCATTATGTGGTAGTGATTATTATGTGGAGAAATAGAGCATTTTTCTCAGAGAAATAAGAAATTTAAGCCATTTGTGCTAAGTATGAGTGTAGGCCCCTGAGAGGTTCAATGGATGGAGCTCTGTGTCTAGAGATCAAAGATGACCTTAGACATCTACTAGCTGTGTGACCCTGGGGAAGTCATTTAACCCTATTAGCCTCAATTTCCTCATCTGTAAGAAAGCAGGAGAAGGAAATGACAAACCACTTCAGTATCTTTGCCAAGAAAACCCCAAATGGGTTCAAGGAGAGTTGAACGTGACTGAACAAGAACAATATGAGGTATTGAAGTTCGGGGGGAGGGATTAAGGAGGTAAAAAGTATGGCACAAAATAGCTAGAGAAAAGAAATTATGTGGAATCAAGACTGCTGGCTTGAGAAGAAGATGACTTGAGTTCAAATTCTACCTCTGATGGTATACATGCCATTTATGTGACCAAGGACAAGTTATACCCTCTTGGGTTTCAAGTTCTTCATCTGTAAAATAAGAGGATGGAATTAGATGACTGCTAAGATCCTTTTGACCTATAAATATATGACCCTCTGTCCTCATTTATTAATTGTGTGCTCATTTGGTGACTACCATCTTCTCTACTTGAAGGAGTTATTGCAGAAAATGGGGCAGCAATCTTTAGGGGATGAAAAAAAATAAGGTCAAGAAATCAGAAAGTGAAATAAACAGGGGATCACTTTCTCCACTATACTACCTCATAATAATGAAAATAACTGGCTAGGTTGAGCAAATATAATAAAAATGACACTTTTACCTAAATTAGCTCACCTATTTAGTGCCATGCCAATCAACCAACCAAAAATTATTTATAGAGCTAGAAAAAATAGTAATAAAATTCATCTGGAAGAGCAAAAGGTCCAGAATATCAAGAGAATTAATGAAAAGAAATGCTAGGGAAAGTGGCCTAACTGTACCAGATTTTAAACTGTATTATAAAACAGCAGTCATCAAAACTACTTGGTACTGACTGAGTAATAGAATAGTGGATCAGTGGAATAGATTAAGTACACAAGACACAGCAGTCAATTAATTACTGTTGTAATCTATTGTTTCATATACCCAAAGACTTCAGCTTCTGGGATAAGAATTTGCTATTTGACAAAAACTGCTGGGAAAACTGGAAAATAATATGGCAGAAACTGGGCTTAGACCACTATCTTACAGTGTATGCCAAAATAAAGTCTAAATACGTGCATGATCTAGATATAAAGGCTGATACTGTAAGCAATCTGAAAAAGGAAGGAATAGTTTACCTGTCAGATTTATGGAGAAAGAAAGAATTTATGACCAGACAAGAGATAGAGAGTATTATAAAATGCAAAATGGATAACTTTGATGACATTAAACTGAAAAGGTTTTGTACAAATAAAAGCAATGTAACCAAAATTAGGAGGGAAGTGGAAAATTAGGAAAGAATTTTTATAACCAGTGTCTCTGATAAAGGCCTCATTTCTAAAATATACAGAGAACTGACTCAAATTCATAAGAATATAAATCATTACCCAATTTATATATAGTCAATGCATATGAACAAGCATTTTTCAGAGGAATAAACTAAACATATCCATAAGCATATGAAAAATGCTCTAAATCACTATTGATTAGAGAAATGCAAATCAAAAGAACTCTGAGTACCACATCTCATCAGTCAGACTGGCTAAGATGATGAAACAGAAAAATGATAAATGCTAGAGAGGATGCTTACAGTTTTGAAAAACTGTAAGACTAATGCATTGTTGGTAGAGTTGTGAACTGATCCAACCATTCTGGAGATCAGTTTGGAACTACACCCAAAGGGCTATTTAAAAAGTGCATACCCTTTGACCCAGCAATACCACTTCTAGATCTGTATCCCAAAGGGATCATACAAGTGGGAAAAGGATCAATATGCACAAGAATATTTATAACAGCTCTTTTTTTGGTAGCAAAGAATTGGAAACCAAGGGGATGCCCATCAATTTGGGAATGGATAAACAAGTAGTGGTATATGAATGTGATGAAATAATAGTGTGCTATAAGAATTGAAGAGCAGATGGACTTCATAATAGCATGGAGAGGCTTATATAAACTGATACTTAGTGAGGAGAGCAGAACCAGGAGAACTTTGTACATAATTATAGACACACCAGGACTGTGATAACTAACTTTGATAGACTCAGCAATACAAGGTTAGAAGCCAACTGCAAAAGACTCATGCTGGAAAGGGATATCCACATCCAGAGAAAGAATTGTGGAGTCTAAATGCAGACTGAAACAAAACACTTGCTCTCTCTTTTTTAGTTTTGTTTTGTTCCTTCTTTCTTGTTGTTCATTCCATTGGTTAAAAGTCTTGTTTACAGTTTGACTAATGTTTAGTGTGAAGGTATTTGTAGAACCCATATTGAATTTCATGCTGTCATGGGAGGTTAAGGGAAGGAGAGGAAAGGGAAGAAAATGTGGAACTCAAGGATTGTGGAACTGAATGTTGTAAACTAAAAGTAAATGAATAAATTGAATAAAACAAGAAAATAACTAATAATGATTTGGGTCTTTAAGGATTATAAAGTCCTTTTTATATATTATTTCATTCAATCCTGAGGAAATAATTCTGTGAGGCAGGTGTGATTCACATCACCATTTTTCAATTGAGGACACTGAAATTAAGGGATTTACTCAGATGCACAGCATTAGAAAGTGCCTGGGGCAGTATTCAAACTCAAGTCTTCCAAATTTCAAGTCTACATTCTATCCATTGCACCACAGAGCTTCCTATACATTTCCATCTATGTTATGCTGAATGAATTTTACAACCCATTGCAATAAAAATTTTAAAGTTTGATAAAACAAAAGATAAATACATACAAACATAATGCATACATAGATGCATATAGATTTCATTAAGCATTTGCTATGGTGTCTAGAATGTGTTCAGTGTTAAAAACACAAGCAAACAAGACAATCTCTGCCTTCAGGGAGCTTACATTCTATTAGGAGAAGAAAATCCATTCAGAGTACAGCATTAATGTATATGAAGCACTCGCTTGAATTTGCGATTCAGGCACACTTTTAAAATATGAGTTTAATGTCATTCTATTTCCCCCCTTAGCCAGGTGATCCTCATTCTGCAGGTAGCCGACTTGTTCTGTGTGACTGTCGCCAGTCTGCATTCCCAAGAATGGCATCTTAAAGCTAAACAGCCTCCAGGTGTTTGCCTGTTGGATGTCATTACAAAACAGGGCTGTTTTCCCAGGCAGCAGCAGAAGCAAACTGGCAGGAACATGCCTGGCATAGGGATGTTGCCCCTAGGGAAGGGTTAGCAATCACAGTGGCCTATTTACCAGCAGCCTCTTTTAAAACTGCAGTGCACTGAAGGCTTGTAAGTGGGTGCCCAAATAGGGAGGTTTTAACTGCCTTGTGGGACTCAGCCATCATTGTTTGGGACAAGAGATGCGTGACTAGGGATGCCTGACAGGCGGGAAGATGGTAATATGTTCACAACATCGGCTTATTCCTGTACCTTCCTCCCACGCTTAAAGAAAGATTGAGATGAGATATCAGAAAAAAAGTGACTCACTAGGAGACAAGGAAGAGTAATTGAAGGCAGTGTTGGGAAATGTAAAGAGATAAAATGTCCAAAGACTTGCTGAACTGATAGTCAAGATTTTTTTTAATGAGCTATATTTAAGTGATCCAAAGGGCATCAGAAAGACACATGACCAGTGTAAGTAGGTTGTAGCATGTTACTAATTATTATTTGTCTGTAAGAAGCAACAGAAAGGACACAAGATCAGAGGATTCAGGACTGGGAAGTACTTTTTTTTACTCAATAATATATTTGTTCATTAATTGAATGAAACTCGGTCTCCCTGTCTCACCTCTGGCTAGAAGTACCACAGGTATTCTTGGGTCCAAGTTTTCTATAGACTGTCTCAGAAGCTTTTCTGACTTGGGTCAATTTGCTGTTTTGTTCTTGGGCCAGCCTCCCACCTCCTGAAAGCTTACCACATTAGTGCTGGACAGTGAATATAGTGAACTAACAGGCTTTACATCACTGCAGCTCAGAACTTTCAAGCTCAAGTAAGCTGGCAACTCCAACCATCCCAATAGATGGAAGTATGGACATATGCCCAGCCTGAAAAGTACCTAAAGCAGTTTTTATTCTAACCCTTCAAATTAAAAAAAAAGACCAGTGATTTCATCAGTCTAGAGAATTCCCATTTGGAAATCTTTAGTAACCTGATATGCACTAATGCTTCTGGGACACACTACATATATCTATTTACACACATATACTTCTTAAATAAATAAATAATATTTATTAAATAATAAACATTACACTTAATATAAATATTACACTAAATATTAAATATTATACTTAAATAAACTACACATGACAAAAATTCAGATTTCTTATGTGAGCCTCTTTCCTGTTCTTTGTTATATATAATGTTTGTGCTTGTTGCTTATTATTCATTTCTCAACAAATAATTTTTAAAAGGAACCCTTGACATTTCTCATTCCCTTCACCTTATTATTGATGAGAAAACTGAAGGCCAGGGAGCCTGGCATGAGCAAGATCAGACATGTCATAAGCAACAGGGCCAGAATTTGAAGTCAAGTGTTTCAAATCCTAATTCCATGTTCATTCCAATTTGCTATACTACTTCACACATAAAGAATATGTAGAACCAGAAAAGGAGGTGGTCTAGTCATGGTATCTATTTCAAGAATAATATAATGTTAACTTATATACTCTATTAGTATCCACAAAGATATTATAAGTTGTATGCATCACCTGTGGTAGATTTGTTAAAGGGACATGGATGATTGTCTCAGCTTGAGAAGCTAGGGATAGGTTGATATCTGTACTAATGAAGGAATTATACACATAGATGATATGAGAGATCCATCAAAATACAAAGATAATATGAAACAAAGGGTCTTAGAATTAGGGAGTTGGAAGAAATTCAATAGACCACTTACACCAACTCTTGTCTAAGTTATTCTTTGGCTTGCACAAAAATGACATTTTTCATGGGCTTCCCAAAATTCTTTGGTGGGCCTCAGGTTGTGCAGTCCTCTTCTTGTAGTAAATATTTTCAGTAACAGAGAGTTTCCAAACCTGTGAGGAAGCCTTTTCCTTTTTTTGAAAGCACTATTTTTTTTTTGAAATTTTGCTTATTTCATTCTAAACTTAGGAAATAAAAGAAGTATTTCCATAACATATTCAAATAGGGAAAAGAAAAGATGATTGAATATGAAACTGCAAATCTACTACATATAATTTGCTATTCCTTTTAAATATAAAATAAAGTTATCATGTGACTTTTTTTGAGAAAGGTTTGTTCTTTATGTTGAACTGAAATCTACCTTTCTGTAAAAGACATCTAATGGATCTAATTCAGGCTTCTTGGACCATGCATACTAAGTCTAAACCCTGTTCTTTTTGACAACCTTTCCACATGATATTATAATAAAATGAAAAGACAAAAAAATAAAGAAAATCTATGTGAAAATCATAGAATCTTAGAGTTAAAGCAGTGATCTGATTCATGCCTGGTTAATGAATGAGTGCATTCTTACTGTTTCCTTTTGAAAAGTCATCTAACTTTTGTTGGACATTTCCAGGGGTGGAAATTGGCTATTTTAAGCCTTTGCTTAGAATTTTGCTGAACAGCCATTTGACCTTGAGGCTGAGAATCAAAGGTCAAATTGCAGGTTCTAATTTTTCTTCAGAGTAATCTGATTATAGTTCTTTTAAGTGGCAATTGAATGGTTTGCCTCCACCTACCCCCCCATTCTCTCATTCTTTTTTCCCCCTTTTTTCCCTCCATGTTTTCTTCCTCATTTTCCTTAATTGGTGTTTAACTTCAGATGGAATAAAACCTAGTTCTTGAAAGATTTCCAGTCAGGGAAATGAAATGTTACCCATTGGCATTTGTTTGGGTTTATAGCAAGATGGCCTGGAGCCATGCTTTCTGTCCCTAGAGAATTCCCCATCTGACCAACACGGAGCAGTCTTCCATATAAAGCCTTTGATTTATAATTAGATACAGAAAAATAGGGTTTTTTTTAAAGAAAGAAGAAAAGTTTTCTTATATTTTATGGGATAAATGTAAATCTTTGTTATTATTGCATTGCTGCAAAACATAGAATACAACTGTCTTATAGAGAAGCAAACATGAGTATCACACAGAGGAAAGTAATAAGGTGCAGGCTACAACATATATCCAAGTACAGAAAAATCACAACAAATTTCTCATCAGGGAAGGCAAGTATAGAAGAGAGGCTGTTCTTGTGGCAAAGGGGAGGGACAAGAGGTATCCAGTTAAAGTTATCCATTGGTAACCCAGAGATATCAGAAGAAAGGAGGAAGGTCACCACCATGTTGGATAGACCAAGATTCCTACAGCTTGAGCATATATGAATGTTTTGATCTGAAACAATAGAGAGAACATCTAAACCCATGAGCTTACATAGTCATTTGAGAATTTGGATAAAGTAAAACCATTTCAAAGAGAAGTTTACAGAAATAAATAGGTGTCTATACTTACTCCAAGTCTACCCCCAAGAAGATCCAGAGGCCTACTATTCAGTGCCTTACCAAAAGATCCATTTCTTGACAAGACCTCACAGTTCTAATGTTCCCTAAAGATATGGCCCTGCACATACTTCTCTATTTTGATACTTCTAGAAAAAAATCCTGTGATTTCAACAAATAGAATTGAGATATAACATTTCAAGCATAGAAATGGAATAAGCAAAGGCATAGGTCATAGACATACATATGACAGGGGGAGAGGGGAAAATTTGAAGTCATTTTGTCTTTGTATTTTGCAGATGAAGAAAGTGAAGCACAGAAGGATAGCATGACTTGTTCAAAGTCACACATGTAGATAAATAAAACTAATTATAAAATGGGATTATCTTACTCCAACTCCATTTCCCTTTCCAGGAACCTACAGTGGATCCCTTAGAGAGATAGATGGGCTATATTCTTTAAACACTCCAGTAGCTTATCTACCAAAAAAATGAAACAAAAATACAGAGGAGAAAAAAAGATAAATTTTCTGGGAACAGTGATGTAATATTTTCATGATGATAACAGGGGGGAAAAAAGTAAGGAAAAAAGAAATTCTCTAGGAAAGAAAGAGAAAAGGAAGGGTAGAATTTGTCATCTCACAAAACTGGAGGACTCAAGAAGACTATACAAATATGGAAGAAGGAGCTGGCTATATGTTCATCTCATCCTAATCCGAACCTGACAAAAATGATAGAAAAGATGCACACACAAAGTTTGGTGTCGAAATTAAATACAACAGGGAATCAGGTGGGTACATGGAGAGAAAAGAAAGAAAATTAGGGGAACAGAAGAAGAGTGGATAAAATATTAATCAATTGTGCTAAATCTACTCTCAATATCTTCTTCTTTGTAAAGGATGGAGGAAGTAGAGGGAAAAGTCTAGAAAGAATGTATGCTGTGAAAGACAGAAGAATGATAATTGAATGTGAATGCAGTGAACTTAGGCACAGAATGGCAGAATAACATAATCAATAAGAAAGCAAAAATCCAACAATATATTAAAGTCTTGGAAAAAAAAGATTCATACAGAGTTAAAATAATCAGCTACAACCAATAAACTCAAAAATGAATAGGAATCATAATCTTAGACAAGGGAACACGACAGACTTGATTAAAAAATATGTAATCAGGGAGACTATACCAAAAGGCACTATACAAAATGAATTAATAGCAACAATTAATATGCATGACCCAATGACATGGCATCTAAATATTTAAAGGAAACATTAATCAAATTTTAGGGAGAAATGGATAGCAAAACTATAACACTAAGGATGCCAGTCTACCCCTCTCAGATTCTGCCAAATCTATCCAAAAGACAAGAAAAAAAATGAAGATAAGGACCTGAGAAGAATTTTAGAACATGTAGAGAAGATGGATTTTTTTGTGATTACAGATTGGAACAGTGATTATTTTATGTATTTAAAACCTGTATGTTTTAGCTGGGACTTGAAGGAAATCAGGGAAGCCATGACTTAGAGATGAGGAAAGAGAGTAAACTAGGTACACCGAAGGAGCAGTAAAAATGTCGGTCTGAAGACTGTGTCTTGTTCAAAGAAGAGCAAAGATACTAGTGTAACAGGACAGCAGAACATGGTGGAATAAGGAGAAAGTTAGGAGAGGGACACGTAAAGAAAGGACTTTGAATACTAAACAGGTGATTTTATATTTCATCATGGAGATGACAGATAGCCAATAGGATTAATTGAATGGGGGACGACAGGGGCAAGACATAGTCAGATCTGTACTTTTATTGAGATTAATTCAATATACTAGAGTGTAGAAAGACTTGAAGTTGGGGCATAAACCAACAGGTTAATGAACTAGTTGGGGAAGTTTTTGATTGTTTGTGTCAGTAATAGTTTGAATCTCTGAAAGCATTTCTCATTTTCCCAGATGCAACCTATCTTGTTCCCTTTATCTTATTAAATCGATTACTTCTCTCCAAGATAAATGTATTGATGGAGTAATTTATTGGTTGGCCAATCATTCTGCCTGGACAATGGACAAACTATGTTCTGATGGGGGAAGATAGCACATTAAAGAGAACAAGAGAGTTGGTGCCGGAGTTTCCCTTCCTTTATCTCCAGTCTTCCATGGCCTCACAGAATGGCAACATTCCCTGCCAGCGCTGCTGCCGCCTCCCATAAGGGTGCTGAGCCTGGGGCAGCCGCAGCCCACGGGTCTGTGGGCAAGAGGTTACAGCAGGAATTGATGACCCTAATGATGTCTGGAGACAAAGGAATTTCTGCCTTCCCAGAATCAATCTCTTCAAGTTGGTTAGGACCATACATGGGGCAGCTTGGACAGTATATGAAGACCTAAGATACAAGTTCTCCCTGGAATTTCCCAGAGACTACCCCTATATCCCACTGTGAAATTTGTCATACCTTGTTACCATCCTGATGTAGACACCCAAGGCAATGTCTGTTTGGACATCCTCAAGAACAAGTGGTCAGCTCTGTATGATGTCAGGACCATCCTGTTATCTATCCAGAGCCTGCTGGTAGAACCCAACATTGACAGCCCATTGAACACACATGCTGCTGAACTTTGGACAAATCCCACAGCCTTTAAAAAGTAGCTGCTGGAAACCTACATGAAGTAGGTAACTAGCCAAGAGCCCTGACCCTGGCTTCTGATCCTACCTTCCTTCATCTTGTGTGTATGTGTATGTGTTTTTGTCTATCTTTTCCCCTTCCTTATAACCTGTCTTCCTCTTCTCTTGTCTGTACAGGACTCTATCATAGACTTGTTTTCCTTTTCTTTCTTTTTTTTCTTAAGCTCTATTCCAGCCTTCAACATTGATGTATAAATAAATAAAGTTTTGTTGTTTAAAAAAAAAGAGAACAAGAAAGTTAAAGTGGGCCAGCATGGACAGGAGATGCTGTAGTGACAGGGAGTCCTAGTTCCACACAGGCTAAGGAGAAGATTCAACTTTCTGAGTACAAAGTGGTTCCAAGGACAAAGTCTAAGATTATGATAGGAGAGGATTGAGGAGGATGAAGATCATGACTGGATTACAGGAAGCAGGATTTGACAATGGTGGCCAGGAACTGAGATTCTTTAATTTTGTATATGACTCTAGCCCCAATACTTATCTTTGCTGATTACCACAAATGTCACATGGTAATTGTCAAGTTATCAAGTTACAATAGGCGCCAATAAATGGATTCCTCTAACAAATATTAAAATGCTACAAAACCATATTTCCCAGTAGATGAAAGGCATGGATCTATAAGTTTTTCTTTTGAATCATGGTTATGTAATCTTCTCACTCAAGGGCTCTATAGTTCCCTTTGGATCTGTATAGTCAATTGACTTGTCATTATCCACTAAATCAAAGGTGGTTTTCATTTAAATTATTCCTTCAGAAAAAAATAAATGTTCTCAATTATAATTACAGAATCTAATCAAAGATCTTAACCTTGTGTTTTTTTTTCATATTGAACTGAGAACTATTTATGGTTTTCATGCAAGAGTCTCTGGAAGCATGGATTTTTATAGCAATTTTATGAGCTTTTATTATCCTGGGTACTATGTGAGACATTGTATATTTCACCAAACCAACAGCACAAGAGTCTATATCATACAGATACAATAAATTTCTGCAAGCTGAATTAGATATCTTACTATTCTATGAATCATTTACAAAACCATTTTGTGCTTGTTATACCAGTGATTGTTTGTTGAATGAATGAGTTCAATTCAACACACAATTGTTAAGCATCTCTATGTACTAGTCATTGTGATAGGTGCTGAGAAGTATAAATACATGGGGCTTCTATTTTACTGAATGATCATTTTTAGTCATTCAGAGAATGTGCCCCCTACTTGCTGTCCATTGCCTTAGTCAGATTTATGAAATGGGGTCTTAAAAGCTGGATTTTGTGATGGAATCTGGATCCCCAAAATTAACAGTAATTTACTAGAAATAGAAAGCATAGAAAATGTTCTAATTTTGGGTCTTTACTAAGAACACTTTTCCTCTCCTTTTGGCAGTATTTAGATGTATTTGAGATTGAACTGCTGTGGGTGGTTTCATAAGTGGCCTCAGCCTGCATTAGCAAACTACAGAATTGAAGTTTCCTTACTATTATTTTGATTTCAGATGAAATTAAAGAATTTTGCAAGTAGCTGAGAGATGCTTTGAAGGTAGAGGTTGAACACATAAGCAAAGAATTCTTTCTTTTCTTCCCATCGAAGAAAATGTGGTAGCTGTGCATTGGGTGAGAGTGGAAGGTGGACTTGAGGATTTTTTGTCGTTTTTTTCTATCATTTTCAAATGAAGAATATTCTTGCTAGATCAATTATAATTATGCATCACCTTTTATTAAATGTGTCCTGCTGAGTTTTATTTTTGTTAAAAAAGGTACTAAAATAGGCAGCTGAGGGGGGTGGAGTCACGATGGCGGTGTAGAGGCAGGAAGGTCCCACAGCTCCCACACACCCACCCTAAAAAAACCTATAAAATATGACCCCAGACAAATTCTAGGACTCTCAAACTCACAAAAATACAGAAAACATATCTCTCACTGAAGGCAGCTTGGCAGCAGGAGTTTTTTGTGGCAGGACGTGAGCCAAGGCCAGCCCAGCCTGAAACCAAAACCGCGACCAGGCCCAGGGTGGTAGGAAGGAGATGAGCCCCAAGCCCTGCTGCAGCCAGTCTAGGAGAGAAAATATCTACAGCCTCCAGCAACTCCACATCTACCAAGGTGTGAAAAACAGGGATTAGAGAAAGGCAGCTTGGCAGGAGGGGCTCATCTTGCCGGCCTGCAGGCCGGGAGCTGAGGCCAGGCCAGCATGAAATGGAAAAGCAGCCACCCAGATCCCAGGGTGGTTGAGAGAAGCCAAGCCACAGCCAGTCTGCAAGAGGGAAGATCTACCCCACCTCCAGCAACTACTAAGGAGTGAAAAACAAGGTTTATAGAAAGGCAGCTCAGCAGGAGGGGCTTATCCAGCAGGCCGGCAGATGGAGAGCCAAGACCACCCCAGCCCGAGACTGAAACCATGGCCAGTCCCAAGGGCAGCCAGGAGGAGCCAAGTCTCCCAAGCCAAGGCTTGAGTCTACTTCAGAGAATATCTCCTGCACCTGAGGGGATCTTCACATCCAGCAAACCAGGATTAGAGACAGACAGTGAAAGTGAAACTTTGAAAATTAATTTTGGAGTTGGAAAGCAGTTCGGCCAATCTGCCCCCAGGGAAAGGAAGCAGTGGGGAAAGGGCAGGAACTGCTGTAAGCAGCGGCTGCTCCCACTGGGCTGCTTCAGAGACCCTGGCTTGCAGACCTCTCAGGGGGCCTGAGTCCATTGATCAGGGCCAAGTGCTCTTGCGTTGAGCACCCTGGATCCAGATTGTGGTCTTGGGTGGTGGTCCTGAAGTGCACTCTCATCAAACCAAAATTGGAGGGGACGGCAACACCCCCCTAATAGCTCCAGCAACTGGGAAAACCCCAGTTATTTGGAACAGAGCTTTCCCCCCTGGAAGCAGAGATTCACAAAGTTAAAAAAAAAACCAATCAATTAATTGACTGGCCAACATGAGGAAAACGAAGCAAAATAAGAACAGCAATAAAACTCTAGAATCCTTTTTTGTGGACAAAAAGGATCAAAGCATGGAACAGGAGGAAGACAACACAGTCAGAACTCCCACACCAAATACTTCCAAGACAACTGAAGAATGCCTAGCAGCTATAGATCAACTGAAAAAGACTTTGAAAAACAAATAAGGGAAGTGGAGAAAAAGTTGGGAAGAGAAATGAGAATGATGTGAGAAAATCATGAAAAGATAATAAACAAACTGACTGAAGAAAACAACACTTTAAAAATATATATTAACTCAGATGGCAAAAGAAGCCCAGAAAGCCAATGAGGAGAAAAATGCCTTAAAAAGTCAAATTTCCCAAATGGAAAAAGAATCTCAAAAGCATTCTGAAGAGAATAATTCCTTCAGAATTAGAGTGGAGCAAGTAGAAGCTAATGACTTTATGAGAAGCCAAGATACTATTAAACAGTTACAAAGAAATGAAAATATAGAAAGCAGTGTGAAATATCTCCTTGAAAAAACCACTGACCT
>CM053597.1:187074639-187089607 GCA_028646575.1 Pseudocheirus occidentalis
CAGCTCCCAGGTCCTTGTCCAGTCCTCATGGCAATCTCCGGCACACACTGAAGTTCACCAGGTTCAGCACACCTCAAACCCTTTAGCACTTCTCTTGCCTGGAACTCAAGGATCAGTCAGGCCACCAACAAACAAAGTCCCATCCTGTTCATGTCTTCAGTCAGTTTCACTGACGAGCCAAATCCAAAATTTGTCTTGACTCTCTAAAATTATTCCTTATAAGCACTGGCCTTCTCTAAAGTCAACAGGGGAGTGTCTCAGCCAATAGCTGTCTGCCAAGTCAACAGGGGAGTGTCTCAGCCAATAGCCTTTTCCCAAGTCAACATGGGAGTTCACATCTTTTCACCAATGGACAGAGTTCTATACTTAGCCCTAAATTACTAGGTGCTACTTAGCCCTAAGTATCCTATCCACTTAGCCCTAAACATCCAACAAATTGATTACCATTACACCAGGTCATCTCCTGTTCTTTCTTCAATGAATTTCATACCTGGCTTACAGTTTTTCTATCTTCCCCTACTTTTACCCTCCTACTGGGCAAATTCAATATATATATATATATATCAACTCTCCATCACCCTATCTGATGAAATCCTACTAAAGTTATCCCCAGCCCCAATATTCTAACTTCCTCATAGGCCCCACTGAACAGTAGGTCCACTGCCCCTACCTAGACACTCCCCTCCTAAATATCCTAACTTCTTCATATATGCCTCACTGCTCACTAGAACAACAGGAATGTCCATGAACTTACTTTTTTCACAGAAACAGCACGTGTTTCTATGTGATGGGATCCCAGCCACTGCCTCTAGTTAAGCACTACCTCCAGACCCGTTCCTCATATTTCCCACAGGAAAAGCAGTTGTGTCCATGCACGCAACCATAACCACATCCATATAATTTCAGACAGGACCACAATACTCAGCCAATCAGAAAGGATGCCCAAGAAGGATGTAGACCCCAGAACAATAGAAGGGACTTTCCCTCAGTAGGTACCTGCACAGTAATAATAAAGAATTGACCTACAGTGAATTTGTGATGGAGAGAGGCTTGTTATAATACCATTATCATACATATATGTCTCCCCAAATGGGTTTTGTATATGCATTGTGGGTAATCATATGCAGAGCTCCACTGTGCCTGGGACCACTAGACTATTACCTAATCCCTTAACAAACCCTTCTTGCCTTTATAATATTCATAATTTCTGTTATTTAATTGCATGCTTACACTATAAAAATCTATCTTGCTTTCTCTGAAGTTTCTGGTTCCTGTTGGAACTTAGCCCACTTCATAAGAGGCATCAATCTGAATAAATGCCTATACTTGGGATTACAGCTGGTCTGACTCTGAATTCTTTAAGATCGTTCCACCACAACACATCATGAAATCCCAACAGATTTTGGAGTCTCTTGGTGGGCAGAGTTGAAACCACACTGTGCACTAAGTTCTTCAGTACTCTCACTTTCCATGGCCTTTTATTCCACACAGCCACACACAAACATGGTCACAAACTTGGTCTTGGCATCATCGAGAAATATAGTACCTCCATGTTCAAGAATTTTGAAATCCACTCATCTAACCATAATCTATGTCTATGTCTCTCAATGCCATCTCTTCACCCACACTACGATCTCCAACCCTTCAACACTTGACTTCACTCCCAGGTCATCTCCCTGGCCCTAGTCACCCTCTCCTCTTTTCTCCACCTTGATCCCATAGTGAACAAGTTCACCTCAATACTATCCAGTTCTCTTGAATACCTGGTTCTCTTATCACATTCACAATTGTACCCTGCCAAGTCTCAGTCTCAGAAAACTCCCACCATCCACCACTTTTGTTCCTATGCATATGCTGCTAAATATAAGTAGAGAAAATGACCCAACCATTCTGACTGAATGCACTACAAATTTCTATTACAGGAGCTCAGCCGGGCATTCACTACCACTGGGTAATCCTTATACACCTCTCTTAGCAACACCTCCCTTATCTTGTTCTCCAATAGTGGTTCTTCCAAATTGTTTCTTCATACCTCAAATGACCCATGACTCCCCCTACCCCAAACTTCTCAACTGAAAATATTGCCTTATATGTTACAGAGGAAAAAAAAAATCAATGTCATTTCTCATGAGCTTTCTTTTTTTTTCTTTCATTCTCATCTCATATCCCTGTTCCACAAACAAAACACTCCCCGTCTTGACTCTGGACATTTCCTCTGATTGTCTCCTGGCATGGAATGTTCTCCCTCCTCATCTTCATTTCCTGGTATCCCTGATTTCTTGTAAGTACCTATCTTCTACAGGAAGCCTTTCCCAGTCCCTCTTAATTATACTGCCTTCTTTCTTTCAATTATTTCTTATTTATCCTATCCATACCATGTCTGTATATATGTGTGTGTTTGTTGTCTTCATTCTTGGGGCTGTAGATTAGATTTAAGCACAGCGAGTCTTTTGTCTTTTTTGTGTCCTTAGTGTTTGGCAATGTTCGTGTAACATATTAGGTGATTAATAAATGTTGATAAACTGACAGACCATGGGGTGCCAAAAAGTGTCACAACATAACAAGGAGACATACAATGGACTTCTTAGTTTAAAACAAAAAACAAAAACAATAATATTAACACCATTTTTAAGGAGATTAGTCAAAGGTGATTTCCTAAAAACAATGGAAGAGGTTATGAATGAAATATAGAACAAGTTAGAATGATCTGAGTTTTTTCTTTTTTTAAATTCTAAAGTAGATAAAACTCTAGGGCCATGGTTAGAGATATAAGGGAGGGGTGAAGGGCAGTAGGATGATAAGATTGAGGAAAAATTATCCTGTGTTAAACAAGAGTCTATACATCTTATTACTGTCTAGATGAAGCCTAAATCTAGTTGATCTCATTTTCTTTGAAGGGATAAGTAAAAACCTGTGATTTCATTATGGGGGGAATTCTGGTGTTGAAAATCATTCTACCAATTGTATCTGACCCCTTCATTTTCCAGATTAGGGCAAGATTTCCCAGGCTCACTAAGAGATTATTAGGTGACTTGCTCATGATCTCATATTTAGTATATGTCAGAAACAGAACCTGAACTCAGTTCTTCCTTACTCTGGAATTTGCTCCTTATCCACTGAGCTAGACTAAGTTTTCTAATATACAATGTTCTATTGTTTATTTTTACACAGTTGTTGTAATAATAATATATTGTACTTATTTAGCATTGCTATTTGAGGCTATACACAAACTATAATGATATTTTATAAATTTTCAAATAAAAATTTTTGTCTTTTCCCCCCTAATTACCTTTAATTAACAGTTTGATGTTCTAGGCTCTGATCGAAAATACTAGGTCACCTTGAATTTAATTCTTTAAAGATTTTTTTCTTGATTTCATAAGATGACATTATTTAATCAGAATGTCGACATTCCTCATTTATTTCTTAAAACATGAATAAAACTCATTTTCAATTTTGTCATGTGAAATTCACAAGAAGAAATGTTACTTTAAAAAATAGATTTTGCTCAATTTGACAGATAAGTATTACAGTATCATTTCTATTCTTGATTTATTAGTAGAAGCATTAATTGAAAGCAGAGATCTATGTGAAATGTTGTTCAACATCACTAACAATGAAAGAATTTCAGATAAAAACACCTCTGAGTTTATGCTTGACAAATGTCCAAAACTGGATCCTCTGACTGAATCCAAACTTCACAAAATAAATTCTCAACCCCTTAACAAAAGGATTTGATGAAAGTGTCCCTGAATTATTGTTATAGCCTGCTTGTGTCTGCCTTTCTCAAACCTCTTCCTGATCTAAACCATCCACCACTCAGCCAACAAAGAGTTTTTCCTAAAGAGCAGGTCTGACCCATGGCACTCACCACTACTACCAACCAATAACTTCCAGTAGCTCTGTAATGACCTCAGGAGCAAATACAAAATCCTGTTTGGCATTTAATGTCCTTCCTTTCCTAGGCCCTTACTACCTTTCTTGTCTTGTTACACCTTACTCCTTACCACATACTCTTCAATAACTGACTCTGACCCTGTTGCTTCATTAACAAGACACTTGATCATCTTTCAGCTCCAGGCATTCTCTGTGGCTGTTCCCTGTGCTTGGGATTACCTCCCTCCTCATCCTTACCTACTGGCATCTCTGGTTTCCTTTAAGGCACATGTAAAATCTCATGTACAGGAAGCCTCTCCCAATCCTCCTCCAGTCTAGTGCCTTTCCTCTTTTAATTATTTCTTATTTATCCTATGTATTACTTGCTTTTATTTATCTCTCTGCTCCTCTCCCACAGAAGTTTGTACACATTGTAGACAAAGCGATGACCTAAGCTGGTAGAAGGAATTTTCTCACCTAGGAAAGCTTCTTATAATGATGAAGTTACATGTCCAGTGTCTGTCTTTCAAGTCTTTTTAGCATTTTTATTAATGACACCTAGGTAGTATAGTGGATAGAATGTCAGGCCTGAATTCAGAAAGACTGATTTCTTGAGTTCATATCTGGTCTCAGATGCTTACTAGCTATGTGACCCTGAGCAAGTCACTTAATTCTGTTTGCCTCAGTTTCCTCATCTGTAAAATGAGCTGTAGAAGGAAATGGTAAACAACTCTAGTATTTTTGCTAAGAAAACCCTAAATGAGGTCACAACAAATAAGACATCGCTGAAAATGGTTGAATTTATATCAGTGATTTGAACGGGGATCCTTTATGAAGTACTGCTCTAAGGCAGGGTGACTTAAACTTTTTTTTAACCATGACCCCTTTAAGTTTCAGCAGAGGGCATATGTAGTACAAAGTGGGTATGTCTTGTAGCCAGAACCAAGCATGCAGTGAAATGGCCACCGGGAACATCTCATATTCATCACACAATTTATTTTAATTAATTTTTGATCATTGTACATTCAAAAACCTTTTACTGTCACCAAATTTATTTGCAACCTCATATGGAGTCACAGTACAAAGTTTAAGAAGTGCTACTTTAAGGCTTCATTGTGGCATAGAGATGAGCCCTACTTTCCAAAGATTGTGACAGGTCTTCACATAGTATGAATATTTTTACCAAATTAGAAAGGCTAAGAATATGGTTCTAATAAAAAATTGTGTATCTATTGTCTAAGGACCAACCTAACATCCAGGTTTCTCTTCAGGTTGGCTACAGAAAGATAAAGCATTTGGTCACTGAAATGCGCAAAAGACAACTACATAACAGGGGCTCAATGAATATATATTGTTGACAAATGTACTATGACATAGATGAATTGCAATGTATGTAAGTGGAGGGTGGAATACCCAGATCAATGCAATCACAGAACTTTAAGAATTGGATGAAGACTGAAAAAGGATGCTTATTGTCTTTACAGATGACACAGAAATGGGAGGTCTAGTTAACTTGCTGGATGACATCATGAGGATCTAAAAGTATCTCAAAAGACCAGAAAAATAGGCTAACTGTATTAAAATGCCATTTTATAAAAAAGCATTTTAAGGATGACAGAAGCAATATAGTAGAAAGAAAGTCAACCTTAAAATCTAGAGGACCTACTGTGGATTATGACATATACTAGTTGTACGACTCTGGCCAAGTCAATCAAGTTGTCAGTACTCTAGAACATTGCTTCTTAAACTTTGGGTTGGTACCCCGTAAAGGGTCGCATAACTGAATGAGGGGGCGGGAAATTGGCAACAGTAAAAGGCTTCTGAAAGGTCAATAATAAAAACAATAATTCAAAATCAAATGTGTAATGAATGCAATGTGTTTCTGGCAGTGCTTGCCCATGTTTCATCATGTGACTTCACTGCTGCCTTGCTTCTGAACATACAACCTGCATACTTTGCACTGAGCATGCCATCATACCACCTAATGCCAACAAATACTGCCAGAAACACCTTGGCTCAGCATTCAGAGTGTAGACTTTAAGAAATGGTAAAAATATATGTATACCAAAGAATTGTTTTAAGAATTTCTTTATGGTTTTTTATCAGTAAATGTTTGTTTTGCATGCCTATTTTATATAACTATAAACCTGGGCTCGTATAAAAATTTCTTGTCTGAAGAAGGGTTGTGGTTGGAAAAAGCTTGAAAAACACTGATCTAGAAGACCACAAGCTATAGAGAAGGTGCCATTCTTCACCAGTATAGTGAATTTCTTCATCCATGAAGTCAAGTGCCTCTCTCCCTTTGCTTTGTAAGGATAAATATAAAGCTCCATGTTTGGGTTCAAAAAATTAAATTCACAAGTACAGGATGAACTTGGGCAAAAAAGTCTACATAGTGTAAGACAGCACTGACAGCCATTATCCCAGGGAAATACTTGGTTGGTGAACAAAGAAAAGAGGAACTAAGGCTAACAGTGTCTCTTCCTCTCTCTATCTGTCTCTGTCTCTGTCGCTCTCTTTCTCTCTCTGTCTCTCTGTCTCTGTCTCTCTCAGTCTCCGTCTCTCTGTCTCTCTCTCTGTCTCTCCCTCTTTCTCTCTCTCTGCATGTATCTGTGTGTATATATGTTCATGTGTATGTATGTATACACACATAGGCACCTGTGCACATACACATACGTGCACACATATGCATATGTGCCTATATGTACGTGTGTACATGCATGCATGCATACATACATACTCTACTAGTTTGTGCTGACTGAAAGTAGTGGGGAGACTTTTGTGGGGGTTGACATGAGGTGGTTTATAGGGAGAGGGGTTGGGAGATAACTGTAGTACTGTTATCTCCTTTCTACTGTCCCCTCCATTGCCAGGTATTTTCTATGCTGTTATGGGCCTAGTACCCATTCTGGAGTTGCTAATCCTTTCTCATACCCAGACTAGGAAGTCCTTCATCACAGTGTCATTCAGTCAGGCAACCATTTAGTAAATATTTATTAAGCACCTAGTATGTGTTAATCACTATGTTCCTTGCCCTAAAGGAGCTTGTGATCTAATACAGGAAGAGATTACTCAATAGAAAGCTTTGCCATGAAAGAGGAGAACAAAGAAGTGGTGAATAAAGAAATGACTGGTCTGAGTGCCCTCTTTAAATGGAAGTTTGAAGAATTGTTCTTTACTGAGCTTTCAAATCAGAGGGGCAAAAGGTACTGATGAAGGATGAGTACCAAGGATGAAGGGCCAACATATAAGTTAAGTTACTTGTTTGACATAATGAAGAGAAACTCGATTCTACCCTTCTGTGGACTTTCTAGAAGACTCCAAGTATTTACAGGTTCATTCTTTATAATATTTTTCAAATCATCTCTCTCCTTTCCCAATGTCATTTCCTAATTTCAGGGTTTCATTGTTACTTGTGTATATAATTTCAATAGCAGCCAATTGGACCACATACCTCCAATTTTCCTCCAGTTTCACTTAACCTTTACAAAAATGTCAGAGTAATCAAACAATAAATCAACCAACAAACAATTATTAAACATCTATCATGTGTTGGGTGCACTGTTATACACTAGTAAAAAAATAAACAATTCAAGAATAGGACAATAGGTTTTGGAGTCAAAGGAGCTGGGTTCAAATCCTGCCTTATGTGATTTTGGTATATCATTTAACCTACTAGGGCTTCAGTTTTCTTATTTAGGAAATGAATGGCTAGGACCAGATGACTCCTGATATTTCTCCCTACCAACTCTAATCTCATGCTTTTATAAAATCACCTAGAAAATTTGTTGAAATAAATAATGCAAGAAATAATCCAAACAGTGGCAGTGGTAGTTGGGATGGAAAGAAGATCAGACAGGGCTAATATTTTTAAAGTAAAATAAGAGGAATGTTGTAACTGAATGAGGGATGATGCATGGCAGCCACTGGTGGAGTGTATCAAGAATCTGTCCTTATCTCTCTGTTATTCCCTATAATGTAAAAGAAGTCACTGATGATTGAATTTTCAAGTCTCGTTCACTGGTTACACAAATAATAGAATCTTAGGAAGCCAGAAGAGTCACTGTGGTTAGGGAGAAGATGAGTTAGATTTAAAGTGTGTTGAGTTGAAAGTATCAACTCAGATAAACATAATGATCAGATGGGTCAATCGTTCTATGCTGACAGCTTGGTGCTTTCATTTCCAAAAAGGAAAAAAACAAATATAATTAGAATAACAGGAGAATAACAGAGCATACTAAATTAGTACTAGAGATGGTTTGAAATAGGGAAAACAAAATTTTTCCTTTGAAAACTTTTATGTTTCCTTTACCTAGATTAATAAACTCAGTTGATGACTTTAAAAAGATGCAGGCCTACATTTGATATTCTATCCAACAGGACTAGGAGATGGAGTGATCAATAGGTCAGCAGCATCAAAATTCATCTGGACTAGTTTTTTTTTTCCTTTTCTTACTGACAGGTTTAGTAGCATCCTCAAATGCATCTGACTGTGATAAACCATATGGTAAGACCATGAAAGTGAATTCTATTAGTTGGCTTTCTCTGCTCTCTTTCCAAAGAGCAGAATACATAGTTTTGAGTGTCAGCATTTCTTTTTCTCTTCCTCAAGCCTCTTAATACTTTTGTGAATTTTGATTGCATAAAATGAAAAGTCTATGTGAGGCTGAACTTCATGTAGTGAATCCATATACCATTACAATTTAATTATTCATTAATCCCTTTTCAATGATCAAATGATTAGCAATTACTGAGTAATATATGTGAAACATTATAGTGGGTGATACATGGGGATAGACAAAGAAATGGGAAATACATTTTTTGTCTTCCAAGAGTTTAATCTGAGTAAACAATATGCAAAGGACATTTCAAAAGATAACTAACAATACAGAACAACATGTATGCTTCAAATGACTAATGCTGACAATAAGCACTCTAGGAATCCATGAAAATTAAAGTTTTGAAGATGTACTACTCAGTCAACTAGGTAGTAAACATTTCCCTGTATCCTATAAATTATTTTCCTAGTTATAACCCAATGTAATCAAGATATTCTTCCACATCCATTGAAAATGTGTATAATTCATTTATTAATGGCCCTGTAACTTGACATTAGACTCCAAGGCTTTGTACCTTTATCCTCTTCTATTGCCCATCTTCCTTGGTATGAACTTGTTTTGACTAATTAAAGATATCTGACTGTTTCACCTCTTGATCAATATGCTTCAGGGACTCCTTTTTGCCTCTGATAAAATATAAACTCCTTTTTTATCACTTAAAGTTCAAAGACTAGTCTAGCATTGCCTATATTTTCAGACCAGTTACAGTTCACTCTTTTCTCTGTCCCCTTCCCATGACCTAGTCCTTTACTTTCCAGTCAAATTAGCCTACTTTCTGTTCCTAGCATACAATATTTCATCTCTTGTTTCCATGCCATTGCCCAGATTGTCCCTCATGTCCAGAAGGCTTGCCCTCCTCACTTCTATATCTTGGAAAACTTAGCTTCTATCAAAATTCAGTTCAAGCACTACTTTCTATAAGAGGGACATCCTCACCTATGAGTGGTCCTTCTCAATTAGTCTGTATTTATTTCATAAATGTAATGTACATACACATAAAACATAACTACATATAAATTGTAACTATATTATAAACATAATATAGTATGTTAATAAAGTTTAATATAGTATGTATTTATGTGTACCTGCTGTATCCCCCAGTAGAATGAGGTAGCTTGGTGGATAGAACATTGGGACTGGAACCAGAAAAACCCGAATTCAAAATCAACCTTAGACACTAGTTGTGTGACTCTGGGCAAGTCACTTAACTTCTGTTTGTCTTAGTTTTGTCATCTATGAAATGGAGATGACAATAACACCTATTTTGCAAGGTTGTGGGGCAGAATATTAAGATAATAATTATAAAGCATTTAGTACAGTATCTGCCACAGAGTAAGCATTATATAAATGCAAGCTATTGCTGCTATTTAATCTCCTAACTGTATTCTGAGTACCTTAGACAGTGCCTGAACTTAGCCAATATTTAATGACTACATGTTGAATACAAACAAATATGGTTAATTCTCCCCAAGGTTCTTTGCTTCTGCCCAATAAGTGAATTAAATAGTAATTCGTATCTTTTTAGTAGTTTCCAAGTTATACTCAAGGCTCATAAATGATCATCAGAAATACACATGAAATCAAATTTATAAAAATAACTTTATAACAATGAGTGAATTTTTGCTTGTAAGCAGAATTACATTGAAATAATTCCTGATAAATAACCATCAATGCTAAACTCATTGATACATTGGACCCTATATGCACAGCCCATGATTTTTCTTAGAGCATTTAATTCTGTCTTAATTACCTTCAGTTACAATTTAATTAACAATGCCTTGTACTCTCCTAGCTAAATAAATGTCAACAACTGGTAATTTCTTTTATCACAAGCCACCATTTTGAAAGTCATTATAAAATCACTTCATCTACAAAAATATACCTTGCCAAGACTAACCAAAGAGGAAGTAAAGTACTTAAACAACTCCATCTCCGAAAAAGAAATTGAACAAGCTATCAGAGAACTACCTAGGAAAAAATCCCCAGGGCCAGATGGATTTACTAGTGAATTCTATGAAACATTTTAATCAATTAATTCCAATACTCTACAGACTATTTGGGAAAATAGGAGTCCTTCCTAATTCTTTCTATGACACAAATATGGTACTGATACCTAAATCAGGGAGAGACAAAATGGAGAAAGAAAATTATAGACCAATCTCCCTCCTGAATATAGATGCAAAAACTTAAATAAAATGTTAGCAAAAAGACTACAGCAACTTATAACCAGAATAATACATTTTGACCAGCTTGGATTTATTCTGGGAATGCAAGGATGGTTCAATATAAGGAAAACCATCAGTATCATTGATCATATCAACAATAAAACTAGCAGAAACCATATGATTGTTTCAATACATGCAGAAAAAGCCTTTGACAAAATACGACATCCATTCCTATTAAAAACATTAGAAAGCATAGGAATAAATGGAGTTTTCCTTAGAATAATAGGGAGCATCTACTTAAAGCCATCAGCAAGTATTATATGCAATGGGGATAAACTAGAAGCATTTCCAATAAGATCAGGGGTGAAACAGGGTTGTCCACTATCACCCCTCTTATTCAATCTGGTACAAGACATGTTAGCAGTAGCATTTAGAGAAGGAAAAGAAATCAAAGGAATCAAATTAGGCCAAGAAGAGACTAAGCTATCACTCTTTGAAGATGACATGATGATATACTTGGAGAATCCTAGAGAATAAAGTAAACCACTTCTTGAGACAATAAATAAATTTAGCAAAGTTGCAGGATATAAAATAAACTCACATAAATCCTCAGTATTCTTATATATTTCCAATGAAGTCCAACAGCAAGAGATAGTGAGAGAAACCCCATTTAAAGTTACTATAGACATTATAAAATATTTGGGAATCTACCTGCCAAAAGAAACCTAGTACCTTTATGAACACAACTACAAAACACTTTTCACACAAATAAAATCACTTCTTACTAATTGGAAAAACATCATGGCTGGGTACAGCTATTATAATAAAAATGACAATTTTACCTAAATTAAATAACATATTTAGTGCCATACCAGTCAATCTACCAAAAAATTACTTTATAGAACTAGAAAAAATAGTGACAAAGTTCATTTGGAAGAAAAAAAAGTCCAGAATATCAAGGCAATTAATGAAAAGAAATGTTATGGTAGGTGGCCTAGCCATACCAGATTTTAATCTGTATTATAAAGTAGCAGCCCTCAAAACTGCCTGGTACTGGCTAAGGAATAGAGTAGTGGATCAATGGAATAGATTGGGTACAAAAGACTCAGTAGTCAATGGCTATAGTAACATACTATTTGATAAGCCCAAAGACACCAGTTTCTGGATTAAGAATTCAGTATCTGACAAAAAAAGCTGGGAAAATTGGAATATAGTATGGCAGACATTAGGCATATATCAACACCTAACACCATACACCAATGTCAAGTCTAAATGGGTTCATGATATAGGTATAAAGGCTGATACTGTAAATAATCTGTGGAAGCAAGGAATAGTTTACCTGTCAGATTTATGGAGTAGGGAAGACTTTACGACCAAAGAAGAGTTGGGGGGCATTATAAAATGCAAAATGGATAATCTTGATTACATTAAATTGAAATTTTCTGTACAAACAAAGCCAATGTAACCAAGATTAAGAGGGAAGTCAGAAATTGGGAAAGAATATTTACAACCAGTGTCTCTGATAAAGACCTCATTTCTAAAATTTACAGGGAATTAAATAAAATGTATAAGAATACAAGTCATTCCCCAATTGATAAATGGGCAAAGGGTATGAACAGGCAATTTTCAGAGGTAGAAATTAAAGATGTCTTTAAACATATGGAAAAATGGTCTAAATCACTACTGATTAGAGAAATGCAAATCAAAACAACTTTGAGGTGCCATATCTCACCAGTCAGATTGGTTAAGATGACAAAACAGGAAAATTACAAGTGCTGAAGAGGATGTGGAAAAATTGGAACTCTAATGCATTATTGGTGGAGCTGTGAACTAATACAATCATTCTGGAGGGCAATCTGGAACTATGCCCAAAGGGCTATAAATAATTGCATACCCTTCGACCCAGCAATACCACTTTTGGGGTTGTATCCCAAAGAGATCATAGAAGTGGGAAAAGGACCCATATGTACAAAAATATTTATTGCAGCTCTCTTTGTGGTGGCAAAAAACTGGAAACCTAGTAGATGCCCATCAATTGGGGAATGGTTGAACAAGCTATGGCATATGAATGTAATGGAATACTAGTGTGCTATAAGAAATGGGAAGGAGATGGGCTTCATATTTACCTGGAGAGGCATATACGAACTGATGCTAAGTGAGAAGAGCAGAACCAGGAAAAATTTGTATACAGTCACAGATACATCATATATATGATGACCAACCTTGATAAACTGGACTCTTCTCAGCAATGCGCAGTTAAAACACAACTCTACAAGTCTCAGAATAGAAGGAGATACCTACACTCAGAAAAAGATCTAGAAAGACCAGAGTTTAAATGGAGACTGAAGCAACATATGCTATTATTCTTTTCCATGTTTGGTTTTGTTTCCTTTATTTCTTTTTTTGTTTGTTTCTTTTCCTGCTATTCTCTCCATTGGTCCCAATGCTTCTATACAACCAAACTATTGTACAATGTGAAAATGTTTGCAGATCCCATACATGATTGTATGCCGCCATGGGAGGGCGCAGGGGGGAAAAGGAAGGGGAGAAAATATGAAAATCATGTGATTCTGTAACTGAATCTTTTAAACTAAAATTAAATAAACAAGTCAATAAATTTAAAAAATAAATAAATAAAATCACTTACTTTTTCCATTTTCCAATCCAAGTAATCACAACTTTATTATTATATTTTTAAACCTAATCTCAACTGAATTTGTCTCTTGGGTTATTTATATTCCCTTTTACTTGAAGAGTTGAGAATTAAAAACAGTACTCTCTTAAACTGGGATTCATTAGAAGAGAAATATTAGCTTGTTCTTTCAAAGACCTGTACTCTTTAATTTTTGTACAAAATCGTATTGCCTTATGTGAAATAAACTTCAGGCATTTTTAAAACTTTACCATAACAAGATTGTGTGTAAAATTAATTTTGAACATGATGGGGAAAGGCAGGATTTTTTTTTAAAAAGTAATTCTTTAAGTAGTCCTTTTGGTCTTTTATATTAAAAAAATTCTTAACTTGCACCCAATGAAGTTTTTAAAGTTTATATTTTGATAATTGTATATGAATGTATCTGGTTTCCATTGCAATCCTATATATTTTACAGATTTTAAAACATCAGTCTGTAAAGTGGTTACATACATTTGCATCACCAGTTATTATCACAATACCTAGCACATAGTAAGTGCTTAATGAATACTGGTTAACTTATTGGAATGCTCCATAGCTTTCACCAAACTTCCAAAGAGTTTATGAAACACTAAATAGTTAGGAACTGCAACATTAGAAGACAAAGTATACCTTTTAAATGTGAATAATTATTACAGAATTAATCAGTTTTGTGTATCTACATTTGAGTACATTAGGTTTATTATAACAAGAGGAACCTCAGATGATAAAAGCAAAGGACAAAGGATCACCACAAACACCTGAGAACTTGCAGCTCTGAAATGCAATTGTAGACACATTCTTGGTACTACTCTTTAAGACACAATGATAGTGTTCATTAATTTATGCCCCAAATAAAATCAATTTTCCTGGCTATGGTGCATAAAGACACTTGTATGTAAGTTATAACGACCAAGAATAAAGGAACATACAAGAAAAGAAATAAAGATTAAGAAGAAATAGAAAGGAAAAATGAAGAAAAATACAAGGAAAGAAATAAAAAGAAATGAAAAGAAGACTTTCGAGGCTGGAGCCAAGATGGTGGAGCATTCCATTAGCTTAGTTCTTCCGCCATTTCCCTCCAAAGTATTTTAAAATAACGTCTCAAATCAAATTCTGGAATGACAGAGCCAAGAAAAAGGTCAGGATGAGCCATTCCTAAAGCCTAAGAGAACTTAGAAAGGAAAGGTTTGTGGCATGACTGTGGAGGTTGGCTCAGATGGCATGTAGATGCAATAGCAATGGTGGGACTAAGTGATATTTATACATAATTGAGAAATGCTTAATGATATAACTAAAATGTATATTAAAAAAGAAATGAAGAGTAGGGAAGGAATGGAATGAATACTAATTGTCCAGTCTTTCTGTGAAATTCAATTTAGCTTAATTTTTTAAATTGAAAATATTTTACTATAATAGTAAAAATTCAATCCTCCTTGTGCTATCTCCCTACAAATATTTAAAGCAACAGCCTTAAAATTAGTTCTTTTATTATCTTCATAATAGGAATTCACACACTCCTGAAATTATGATTCCTTTTGGTACAAATCATCTCCTCCTGCTACTACCTTTAGCTCTTGCTGCTCCCTTATAGGAGCTACAGAGAAAATTATAATTTGCCAAATATATGTTTTCAC
>CM053597.1:187095848-187116884 GCA_028646575.1 Pseudocheirus occidentalis
ATAAAGGCTGATACTGTAAATAATCTGGGGAAGCAAGGAATAGTTTACCTGTCAGATTTATGGAGTAGGGAAGACTTTATGATCAAAGAAGATTTGGAGAGCATTATAAAATGCAAAATGGATAATCTTGATTACATTAAATTGAAAAGTTTCTGTACAAAAAAAACCAGTGTAACCAAGAGGAAAGTGGGAAATTGAGAAAGAATATTTACAACCAGTGTCCCTGATAAAGGTCTCATTTCTAAAATATACAGGGAATTAAGTAAAATTTATAAGAATACAAGTCATTCCCCAATTAATAAATGGGCAAAAGGTATGAACAGGCAATTTTCAGAGGTAGAAATTAAAGATATTTTTAAGCATATGTAAAATGGTCTAAGTCACTCTTGATTTGAGAAATGCAAATCAAAACAACTTTGTGGTACCACATCTCACCAGTCAGATTGGCTAAGCTCACAAAACAGGAAAATGACAAGTGCTGAAGAGGATGTGAAAAAACTGGAACTCTAATGCATTGTTGGTGGAGCTGTGAACTGATTCTGGAGGGCAATCTGAAACTATGCCCAAAAGGATATAAATAATTATATACCCTTTGACCCAGCAGTACCACTTTTGAGGTTGTATCCCAAAGAGATCATAGAAATGGGAAAGGGACCCATATGTACAAAAATACAAATATTTATTTCAGCTCTCTTTGTGGTGGCGTAAAACTGGAAACTTAGGGGATGCCCATCAATTTGGGAATGGCTGAACAAGTTATGGTATATGAATGTAATGGAATACTATTGTGCTATAAGAAATGGTAAGGAAATGGACTTCATAATTACCTGGAGAGGCTTATATGAACTGATGCTAAGTGAGAAGAGAAGAACCAGGAAAAATTTGTACACAGTCACAGATACATCATATGTGTGATGACCAACCTTGATAAACTGGACTCCTCACCAACACACAGTTAAAAGACAGCTCTACAAATCTCAGAATGGAAGGAGATATCTACAGTCAGAGAAAGATCTAGAAAGAACAGAGTTTAAATGGAGACTGAAGCAACAAGTGCTGTTGTTCTTTTCCATGTTTGGTTTTGTTTCTTTTCTTTTTTTCCCCATTATTTGCTCCATTGGTTACAATGCTTCTATACAACCAGACTACTGTACAATGTGAAATTGTTTGCTGATTCCATACATGATGGTACACCATCGTGGGGGGGGGGGAGGGAGAAGGAAAAAGAGAGGGGAGAAAATCTGAAACTCAAGTGATTCTCTAACTGAATCTTATAACCTAAAAGTAAATAAACCAGTAAAAAAAACAAATAAAATAAAATAAAAATAACAATTATTCTACGCTCTTTAGAAAACAGAGATGGAAATGAAATAATATAACCTCAAAAGCAAACAATTTTAAGAAGCAACCCAAAATGACAAACACTAAAAAACTGATCATAATCATCAATAAAAAGGTGGACATTTAAAATAAAAGAGAGATACATGGAATAGTTCTACGAAAAAAGTACTACTAAGACTATTTGATTTGGAAAAATATAAATATAATACAATATGATATGATATGATATGATATGATATGATATGATATAATATGATATAATATGATATAATATAATATAATATAATATAAATATAAATATAAATTACTGTTGTTGTATTTTTGACTACTTATTTAATATTTTATTTTCCCCATTACAAGTAAAAACAACTAACTTTCATTTTAAAAATCAGTTCTAAAATTTCACATTCTATCCCATCTCTTCTCACTGAGAAGAAAAGCAATTTGATATAGTTTATATATCTACAATCATAAAAACATAGTTACATGTTAGTCATTTAAAAAAAGACAGCCCCCCCCAAGAAAAATCCAAGAAAATTAAAGTTAAAAAAGAATGCTTCTGCTTGTACTCAGACTCCTTCAGTTTTTTTTTTTTTGGAGATGGATAGTATTTTTTATCATAAGCACATGAGAATTATCTTGGATAACTGTATTGCTCAGTAGAGCTAAGTCATTCACAGTTGAACAACGTGTAATAGGGGTGGCTAGGTGGTGCAATGGCCCTGGAGTCAGGAGGACCTCTGTTCGAATCTGGCATCAGACATTTAGCACTTACTAGCATTGTGACCTTGGGCAAGTCACTTAACCCCAGTTGCCCTGCCCTCCCCCCTCCAAAAAAAAAACAAGAGAAAAAAACATGTAATATTGCATTTACTGTACACACGTTCTTCTGTTTCTGCTCATTTAAATTGTCATCAATTCATGTAAGTTTTTCTAGCTTTTTATAAAAATATCCCCTCATAATTTCTTATAACTCAATAATATTCCATCAAAATGATATATCACAAGTTGTCCAGCCATTTCCCAATTGCTGAGCATCCTCTTATTTCCTAATATTTTGCCCACACCAAAAAGAGCTACTATAAATATTTTTTTAAGTTAATGTCCAGTTTCTTTCTGTTTTTTTTAAAAAAAATCACTTTGAGATACAGACCTAGTATACAGAATGGTTGAATCAGCTCCCAACTCCAGCAACAGTGCATTAGTGTCTCAGTTTTCCCACATCTCCTACAACATTTGTAATTTTCCTTTTGTTATATTATTCAGTTTGATAGATGTGAGGTGGTACCTCAAAACTGTTTAAATTTGCATTTCTCCAGTTAATCGTGATTAAGAGCATTTTTATATGAGTATAGATAGCTTTGATTACTTTGTCTGAAAACAGCCTGTTCATATCATTTGGCCATTTATCTATTGCAGAATGTCTCTTATTTTTATAAATGTGACTCGGTTCTCCATATATTTGAGGAATTAAGCCTTTATTAGAGAGATTTGCTATAAATCACTTTTACAGTTATTATTATTAACTGTATTTCCTTCCATCCTATTTTTCCCTGTTTGTTCTATTTTCTCTTTTCTTTCCCACTGTCCATCCTCAAAAGTGTTTTGCTACTGACTACTTACTGACTCCCCCAATCTGCCCTCCCGTCCATCAGTCCTTCCCTCTTTTCATATCCCCTTACTCTCCTACTTTCCTGTAGGGTAAGATATATTTCTACACCCAAATGCATGTGCATGTTACTCCCTATTGGAGTTAATTTTGATGAGAGTAAGGTTCATATGCTCTCCCCCACTTTGCCCATCCTACTCCCCATTGTAAAAAGTTATTTTGTACCTCTTTTAAGGCAGATAATTTACTCCAATCCTACCTATCCCTCTCCTTTTACCTAGTACACTACTCTTTCTCACCCCTTAGCTTTATTTTTTAGATAATGATTCCATCATATTTAACTCACACTCATGTCCTTTGCCTATGTATAGTCCTAACTGCCCTAATAATGAGAAAGGTTCTTAGGAATTGCAAGTGTTAACTTCCCATATAGGAATGTAAACAGTTGAAACTTTTTGAATCCCTTATGATTTCTCTTTCCTGCTTATCTTTTTATGCTTCTCTTGAGTATTATATTTAAAAGTCAATTTTCCTATTCAGCTCTGTTTTTTTTTTCATCAGGAATATTTGAAAGTCCTCCATTTCATTGAATATCCATTTTCCCCCTGAAGGATTAATACTTAGTTTTGCGGGGGAGGGAATTTTTTATTGTAATCCTTTCTCCTTTACTCTCTGAAATATCATATTCAAAGTCCATAAATCCTTTAATGTAGAAGCTGCTAAATCATGTGCTATCGCAATGGACTCCATGACATGTGAATTGTTTCTTTCTGGCTGCTTGCAGTCTTTTTCCTTGACCTATTACCTGGCAGTTATCTAAATTTATAAGTTGCATAGCAGGTAAGGATCTGGATTAGTAAATGAAGTTTCTTCACTGAGAGTTCCTTCTAAAATAATGATACCAGTGTTCCCCATTTGCCCTAAAAAGTACCTCTGCCATGCAAAGTATTTCATGAATTAGAAGGAGAAGGAGAAGGAGAAAGAGGAGAAGGAGGAGGAGGAGGAGGAGGAGGAGGAGGAGGAGAAAAAGAAGAAGAAGAAGAAAAAGAAGAAGAAGAAGAAGAAGAAGAAGAAGAAGAAGAAGAAGAAGAAGAAGAAGAAGAAGAAGAAGAAGAAAGAGGAGGTAGAGGAAGAGGAGGAAGAATGAGGGATGTTGCCAAAAAGAAATGATAGGACTTAGCAAGTTATCAGAATTAGAGATACAGGAAGAAGTCTAAGAAAACAGAAATTCTGTGCTAGTGTGACTGGGAGGATGAAGGTACTATTAGAAGAAACTGGAAAGTCTTACGTTGGAGGTGCTTTCAATTTTGGACATCATGAAACCCTAGAATTTAAGCCATTTAGATGAATAAATGCATCAGAAAGTGGGCAATGAGGGTCTGGAGCTAAGGATAAAGGTAGGGCCCAAGGGATAAAGATCTGAGTTGCAGGAGACTATGTTTCCAATCATTTTCTTTAACAACAAACTCTTTAAACAGAAAATGAAGTCTCTCCATGACATCATTGTCATGAGATATTTCTTGGGAGTTTGTGGGACTCAAGAAAGAGTGAGAAAAATCACGGACCTTGAGCTATAATTTTTTGTACCAGTAAGCAGCCGGAGTTCTCAATGAAGGGAAGGGGCACTGATGTGCTTACTTTCCTGAGTTAAGTCAACTTTGGCAAAATGTGAAACCAGATGTCTTGCCTCTGTATCAATTCTGGACTGCTGCTTAACAATCTGGTTTGAAAACAGTGGCATTTGTCTGTGTCATTACTTTTTAATATGCAAATGAGAGAAATAAATAAGGAAACCAATGAAGAGACAACATACTACAGAGAATTGATAATTGAATGATGTCCTTCTCTGTCAAAAGGGAGATCACTTCACAGCTAATAATGTACTTGTGTATTTAAAAGTTGAGAAATGAGACAGTACATTGATAGAACTGTCTCTTAGGACATTTTTCCTTCTTGGTAGCCATCAGAGATATGTGAAATGAAATGAAATAACCTGACATGTCACTAATCTTCACTAGTGTGATTGATTCATAATTACCAGAAGCCTAAGTTCTATCCCTGCCAAATTCCATTCACATTAATGAAGGTTTTCTTCTAGATATAGGTCCAAATATTTCTTAAGCAAATTGTTCTATATTCATTGATGGCATTCAGATCTCTTCAGGACTCATGATGACAGCCATTCCAAAGAAACAGAGTGTATCTGAAATGTTTTTTGGTATTTAAAGCTCAATTTACTTTTCTCATATGACCTAATTTTGTACAAGAGTTTAAAAGCTGCCTCAAACACTTATATTCTGTGGACCACAGAGAAATCAGTTACATTTTCTGATATCATTTCCTTATATACAAAATCAAAATAATAATACCTGTAGCATCTCTACCACAGGGTTGTAAGACTTCAATGAGATAAAATATAGAAAACACTTTACAAATTTTAGAGTATATAGTGTCAGACTGTATGTTCTTGGCCAGTTGTTGGTTTGTGTTGTAGGAAGAGTTCCATACACAGAGATCTATATATTAATGAAAGTGTACCTGGACAAAAAATTTCTTAACATCTTTTTAATAAAGTTCAGATAAAAATGGTCCCAATGTATTTAACTGTACAGGTATTATTCTCATATTTGATAGACTATCTACTACCAAATGGGTGGATGAAATAACTGGGATTTTGATAGTTAAATGAAATATTAATAAGTTTTTACTCTGTAGGTTTCCTGAATGCATGGTCAGCAGAACTCCACTAGAGAAAAGGGAAAATCCTAATGCCACCTGGATTCAAAAGCAGGCAGCTCTCAGCTCCTTGTCCAGTTTCCATTCCATATTGAACCTCATAGAGTCCAATCCAACTCAAAGCCTTCAAAGTTTCTGTTTCTGGGAAGACAAAGTTTAACAGAGCCCAAAACACATTCATGCACATTGATGGCACCATCATCAGTTCACTATCTGCCTATGAAATTAACACAGACCCACATACAAGATCTGAGAACCCAAGAGAAATCATCAGTATAGTTCCAGGACCTCTGAAACCCTCTTGCAGGACTTCTGTTAACAGACAGCAAGAAAATCCTCTTTCAGGGCTTCCAGTAAGGTCTCAGGGGCTTCTGTACAAAGTAGCACAAACAAAAATCAACACATAACAGACAAACAGAGAGCCTGACCACCAAGTTCCCCATCTCAATTCTGCCACAAGTGTTCCCTTCTCAGTTATGCTCTTTCCCAGATTGGGCTTCTCCTGGTCATTAGCTCCTCTCTGTTCTGCCCCTTACTCATGCATCAGCAAGTTCCTCCCACTGTGGGTTTCACAAGTTCTATTTCATAACAAAGACTTTAAAGAATCATGGGCAAGGCTCAGAAGAAACTTGAACTGAAACAAGGTGCTAAATAATTGAACAGCTGAAGCTAAGTACTTCTTTGCTTGCCATTACACCGTATAAGTCATCATTACTTTTTTGAATCAATAACTACATACCATATCCTTGACAGAATTGATATATCATCCCACATACAATCAGATCCATCACTTGGGACCAGGGAAAGGTCTCACAGGAAATATAGATCCCAATCATATAAGCTTGTATGCAGAACAGAACACAAAGAAAATGCAGAATTGGCCACAGGTAATGTTTCCTATTAGATTGAGACCAATTCCCAACTTTCAAGCACACATTCTTCAGTATTATGGAAGGCAGTCTTATTTTAAGTAATGTCAAATTGGTAAGGAGTTATTAAGCCAGCACCCACTGTGTATAAAGTACTATGAAAAGTGCTGGGAAAATAACAATAATCCTACAATATGTTGTTTACAAATTTAAAGAGGAAGAATACACATACAGTAAAGGTAAAAAAAAAAACTAGAGTAGAATACATTATGCTTCAGCTGAAGTTAAAAAAAAAGTATAGATAGCAATCTTGATCCCCAACAAAGCAAGAACAAAAAGAGATCTAATTAAAAGAGGTAAAAAAGGAAACTACATCGTGCTAAAAGGCACCATAGAAAAGTGATAGTGTTACTAAACATATATAAACCAAGTGATATTGCATCCAAATTCTTAGAGAAATTGAGAAACAGGCAACAAAACTATACTAGTGGGGGACATCAAATGACCCCTTTTAGCACTAGATAGTTCTCACCCCAAAATAAACAATAGAGAATTTAAGGAGGTAAATAGAATTTTAGAAAAGTCAGATATGGTAGACTTCTAAAGAAAATTGAGTGGGAATAGAAAGGAACATACATTTTTCTCAGTGGTACATGGCATCTACCCAAAAAACTGACCATGTATTAGCACATAAAAATCCTCACAATCCAAAGCAGAATGAAATAATTAGTAAATGTATCATTTTCACACCATGATGCAATAAAAATACATGTAACAAAGGGTCCTAGTAAGAAAAACTAAAAATTAATGGAAAATCAAGTAACTTAATCCTTATGAATGAGTGTGTCAAACAACAAATCATAGAAACAATAACTTTATCTAACAAAATGACAATAATAAGACAACATACAAAAACTTATGGGATGTAGTAAAGTCACTTCTTAGAGAAAATTTTATATTTCTACATGCTTAAATGAATGAATAAAATAGAGAAAGAGGAGATTGTTGAATTAGGCATACAACTCAAAAAGCTAGAAAAAGAACAAATAAAAAATCCCAAATTAAATACCAAATTAGAGATACTGAAAAGCAAAAGAGAAATTAATAAAACTGAAATTAAGAAAACTATTGAACTAATAAGTAAAACTAAGAGCTTGTTTTATGAAAAAAGAAATAAAATTGATAAACCTCTGATAAATTTTATTTAAAAAAAGAAAGTATAAAACCAAATTACTAGTTCTAGTTCAAAAAGTGAAAAGAGTGAAATCTCCTAAAATGAAGAGGAAATTAAACCAATAATTAGGAGGTATTTTGCACAATTGTATGCCCATCAATTTGAAAATCTTAGGGAAATTGATGAATATTTACAAGGATATAAATTGTACAGATTAACAAAAGAGGAAGTAAAATGCTTAAATAACCCCATCTCAGAGAAAGAAATTTAACAAGCTATCAATGAACTCCCTAGGGAACAATCTGTAGGTCCAGATGGATTTACAAGCAAATTCTATCAAAGTTTTTAAAGCATAATTAATTACAATACTATATGGGCTACTTGGGAAAATTGGCAAATAGGGAGTTCTGCCAAATTCTTTTTATGATACAAATATGGTATTTATAGCTAAACCAGGAATAATCACAACAGAGTAAGAAAATTATAGACCAATTTCCCTAATGAATATAGATGCAAGAATTCTAAATAAAATATTAGGAAAAATATTACAAATGCTTCTCATGAGAATAATACATTTTGATCAAGTAGGATTTATACCAAGAATGCAGAGCTGATTCAATATTAGGAAAGCTATCAGCATAAGTGGTCATATCAGCAACGCTAAACAGAAATCATATGATTATTTCAATAGGTACAGAAAAAGCATTTGACGAAATATAGCAACCATTTGTATTAAAAACACTAGAAAGTACAGAAATAAACAGAGTCTTCCTTAAAATGATAAGTAGCATCTACCTACAACTATCAATAATCATTATAGGTGATGGGAATAAATTAAATGCAATTCCAATAAGAACAGAGGTGAAACAAGGATGTCTGTTATCACCATTACTATACAACTTGGGACTACAAATGTTAGCTTTAGCAATAAAAGAAAAACAAATTGAAGAAAAAAGAATAGTCAAAGAAACTTAGTTATCACCCTTTGCAGATGATATGATGACATACTTAGAGAATCCTAGAGAATCAAGTAAAAAAACTACTTAAAATAATAAATAACTTTAGCAAAGTTTCAGGATATGGAGGAAATCAACAAAAATCCTCTTCAGTCCTATATATTACTAACAAAGGCCAATAGCAAGAGATAGAAAGAGAAATTCCATTTAAAATTAATTAAGAGTTTTAAAAATATTTGGGAGTCTACCTACCAAAACAAACTCAGAAACTATATGAACACAATTACAAAACACTCTTCACACAAAGGTGGAACTTATATAATGAAAATGACAGTGGTACTTGCTTCCAGAGTGAAGAGAGCTGTGTCCCAATTTGCTGGGATTTTGCAACTGCCAGAACTATGAGGAGTGTGCCCTCTCTACAGCCACCACAAGCTCTGTCATGCTGGTCACACACTCTAGGACCACCATCCAAGAGTGCAACCCAGATCCAAGCAGGTCAAACCAAGAGCAATTGCCCTCTGTATGGTCACTTGGTCCCCCTGCCATCTGCAGGCTAAGAGCTTCAAAGGCAGCCATACAGCAGTAGCTGAAGGCATGGTGCTTCCACCACCTCTTGCTCCATGGGTAGGGCCTAGACAATGGTCTTCTCCACCCAGTTCCAACAGAGTTCCCTACTGACCTTTTACTTTGTCTTTGGCATTTATGTGTTGAAAATTCTGGAAACCACAACAGCTGCCAGTGATTCATTCTCCTGAAGTCTGCTCCCACTGGTCTGGGATCTGCTTCCCTTTTAATCTTGGTTGCATTGACTTTGTACAATTACAGACACATTGTATCTGTGATGATTAACTTTGATAGACTTGGCTCTTCTCAGTGATGCAAGGTTCTAAGACAACTCTAAAAGACTCATGATGGAAAAGGCTATCCACATCCAGAGAAAGAATTATAGAATCTGATTGAAGCAAACTATTTACTCTCTGTCTCCTTTTTTCTTGTTTTCCCATTCCTGTGGTTCATCCCATTTGTTACAATTCTACTTTACAGTTTGACTATTGTGAAAATGAATTTAATGTGAAGGTATATGTAGAAACTATAATGGATTACAAATCACCTTGGAGGCAAGGGGGGGAAGAAAAAAAGGGGAGAAAGTTTGGAACTCAAAAACTTGTGGAATGGAATGCTGTAAATGAAAAATTAATTAATTTATGAGTAAAAAAAGTGAAAAACAAGAAAATCAAATTACCAGTATCAAATATTAGAAGGGGAATTCACCACAAATGAAGAAGAAATTACAAGTATAATAGAATTTTTTTGGCATAGAGTTTGTAAATCTTAGTGAAATGGATGAATGTATACAAAAATATAAATCACACAGATTAACAGAAGAGGAAATAAAATATTTATATAAACCCATTTCAGAAAAATAGAAATTGAACAAATCATCAATGAACTCCAGGGACAGATGAATTTATGAGTGGAATCTATAAAACATTTAAAGAATAATTAATTACAATACTATCTAAACTATTTGGGAAAATAGTTGAAGTAGTCTTACCAAATTCTTCTTATTATACAAATATGATGCTGATACCTAAAATGGGGAGAGTCAAAATGTATAAAGAAAATTGTAGATCAATTTTCCTAATGAATATAGACACAAAAATTGTAAATACAATATTAGCAAGGAGACTATAGTTGGATTTAGTCCAGGAATGCTGTGTTGGTTCAATATTAGAAAAACTATCAGCATAATTGACCTTATAAACAACAAAATAACAGAAATAATATGATTATCTCAATAGATGCAGAAAAAAGCTTTTGACAAAATACAATACCCATTCCTTTTTTTAAAAAAAAAGCACTACAGAGCATAGGAATAAACGGAGCCTTCCTTAAAATAATAAGCAGCATCTATCTAAAAACATCCGTAAGCATTATATATAATGGGGATAAGCTAGAAGCATTTCACATAAAATCAGATGTGAAACAAGGGTGTTCATTTTCACCCCTGTTATTCAATGCGGTACTAGAAATTTTAGTTTTAGCAATGAGAGAAGGGAAAGTAATTAAATGAATTTGGATAGGCAAAGAAGAAACAAAGTTATCACTTTTTGCAGATGATATGATGGTATACTCAGAAAATACTAGAGAATCAAGAGAAAAAAACTACTTGAAATGAATAACTTTTCCAATGTTTCAGGATGGAAAATAAACCTATATAAGTCATTAGAATTTCTGTACATTACTAACAAAGTGCAACAGCAAGAGACAGAAAGAGAAATTCCATTTAAAGCTATTATAGACATAAAATATTTGGGAGTCTGCTGGCCAAAACAATCCCAGGAAATATATGGACACAATTACAAAATACTTTTTACACAAATAAAGTTAGATCTAAATAACTAGGAAAAAATATATTTCTCATGAGTAAGTTGAGTTAATTTTAAAAATCCTATCTAAATCAACATATTTAGTGCCATATCGATCAAACTAAAAATATTTTATAGAACTTGAAAAAATAATAACAAAATTCATCTGAAAGAACAAAAGTTCCAGAATAACAATGGAATTAATGAACAAAAATGATAGGTAAGGTGACCTAGCCATACCAGGTCTTAAATTGTATTATGAAGCAATAATTTTCAAACACAGTTAGTATGGGCTAAAGAAAAGAATGGTGGATCAGTGGAGTAGGATTGGTATACGAGACACAGCAGTTAATGACTGTAGAAATTTATTGTTTGATAAACCCAAAGACTCAAGTTTCAGGGAAAAGAACCCACTATTAAAAACAACTGCTGGGATAAATGGAAAACAGTACAACAGAAACAAGGCATAGCCAAACATTTTGTACCCTATACCAAGATAAAGTCAAAATGGGTACACATTTTACACATAAAGGCTGATACTATAAGAAATCTGGGAAAGTAAGGAATAGCTTACCTGTCAGATTTATGGAAAAGGGAAGAATTCATGACCAAACAAGAGACTGAGAACATCCTGATATACAAATTAATGATTTTGATAACATTAAATTAAGAATTTATTGTACAAACAAAGTCAATGCAACCAAGATTAGAAGGGATGCAGAAAACTGGGAAATAATTTCTATAGCCAGCATCTCTGATAGAAGCCTCATTTCTAAAATATATAGAGAATTGAATCATCTTCATAAGGATACAAGTCATCCCCTAGTTCACAAATGTTCAAAGGATATGAACAGGCAATTTTAAGAGGATCAATCAAAGAAATCTAGAGTCACACGAAATAATGCTCTAAATGACTACTGATTTGGGAAAGGCAAATAAAACAACTCTTAGGTACCTCATCATACATAACAGATTGACTGACATGACAAAACAGGAAAATCATTAATGTTGGAAAAGATGTGGGGAAGTTGGAGCTTCCATTGTTGATGGAGTTGTGAACTGATCCAGTCATTCTTGAGAGTGTAATGCCAAACAAAGGCAACTTCCAAGGTTTGGATTACCAGAATAGCAAACCCCATTTATTCAGCAAACACTCACATAACAGGGAAAATCAAAATAAAGTATAACTCATTCATTTCACAAGTAAGTTCTTAATTCAGTCCAGGTACTACTCAACCCCTAAAGAGTACATTCATTTAAGTCTCTTCTCAAATGGAGATAGAGTTCTCAATTCAATCAGGGTACTACTCCACCCCTAGAGGGTACATTCATTTAGTCAGTTAAAGTCTCTTCTCAAATGGAGATCAGTTTCCAATCATCACAAAAAGGCCAAAGGTTTCCCACCCCTGGACTCAAAGTAATTTCAATACCATCTATTAACACCAAGCACTTTCTCAAAAGTGAGCAGGAGAGCACAAAAGGACATCCACCCTGAAGCCATAAGAAGGTAAAGATAACATCTCAGCACTGAAAGTCCAAGGAAAGTCCCTCCTTTTATTTTCACTCCAGGCAAGCCCTCAGCAATCTCAGTTCCTGGGGAGACAAGACTCAACAAAACTGTAGCCAGTGTCCTCATCAAGTCACTCTCTGCCTGCACAACAGTAACAGAACCCCTGAAAATATCAGCAAGGCCCCTTTCCAGGATTTCTGTGAACATACAACAAGAAAATCCTTCTTCAGGGCTTCTTCACCAACAGCCAGGTTCCAGGACCTCTACAACAGCAGCACTGTCCACCATCAGGTGAATCTGGAAAAACAACATCAAAACAGACAGACAAAATACCAGCATCACAGGCAGCTCCAATGGGCTCTCAATAACTCAGGCTCCACGATACTGGATACTACTCTTCCCAAAAGTCCTTCTTCTTCTGGCTTTCTCTGGGCTTTAACCTTTCTAAATTCATGGCTCCTCCAAGTTCAGTCCTCTATCTTCATGTCAACAAGTCCATCCCACAAGTGAGACCCACAAGCTCTGGGTCTCAACACCCAACCCAAAAGCCAAGTCAATTCAGGGGCATCTCCAAACTCCATCAATATTACAGAGAGCAATTTGGAACTGTGCCCAAAGGGCTATAAAAATGTGCATGCCCTTTGACCCAGTAGTGCCACTTCTAGGGTTGTATCTCAAAGACATCATAAAAATGGGAAAAGGACCCACATGTACAAAAATATTTATAGAAGATCCTTTTGTGGGGGCCAAGAACTGGAAATTGAGGGGATGTGGTTTATGAATATAATGGAATACTATTGTGCTATAAGAAATTATTAACAGGTGGACTTAAAAAAACCTGTAAAAATTTATATGGACTGATGCTGAGTGAAAGAAACAGAACCAGGAGAACATTGTAAACAGTAACAGCCACAATGCATGATGATTGACTTTGATAGACTTAGCTCTTCTCAGCAAAGAAAGGATCTAAGATAACTCAAAAGACTCATGATGAAGACTGCTTTCCACATCCAGAGAAAGAACTATGGAATCTGAATGCAGATCAAAGCAAAGTATTCGCTCTCTGTCTCTGTCTCTCTATCTCCATCTCTGTCTCTCTCTCTTCTCTCTCTTTGTCTCTTTGTCTCTCTGTTTCTGTCTCTGTCACTCTCTCTGTCTCTGTCTTTATCTCTCTGTCTCTCCCTCTTTTCTCTCTCACCTTGTTTATTCTTTCTTTTGTTTCCCCCCATTGTTATAATCCTCCTTTGCAACAAAACTAATAATAAGAAAATATGCTTAATATGAATATATATGTAGAGTCTATAAGGCACACTGTCTTGGGGTGGGGGAGAAGAGGATGGAGGAGAAAATTCAAAACTAAAAACTGTATGGAAGTGAATGTTGAAAACTAAAAATAAATTAATTAGTTAATTTTTAAAAGTGCTGGAAATACCAAGAAAGCAAAAACAATCTCTGCTCTAAACAACTATGCACAAAAAATATACAAGAAATATTGTACAAAATCTCTGGGGAAATGCAAAATAGAATAAAACTAAATAAACTCTAATTCTGAATATGAGCAAAGCTCTCCCTGAGGCCCTCATGTCTTTTCTTTGTTCCTTATGTGCTGTTTGAGGTAGAATGGGGTTGGACTACTGCCTCCTACTATTTCTCTGACATTACTCAGCATCAGATCTTGGCTTTTTCTCATTGGAAGAGTCTCAGGCAAGGTAAAGTATAAATACTGACTCTTCACCTTTCAAGGATAGCTCCATTTTGGAAGTTTCGGGGGGGGGAGGGAATTTGGAGAGTTCTCCCTTAAAGCATCACTGCTCATATTCTTGGGATCTTCCTTTCATCCCTTTAGTCTCCATCAGTTAACAACCCTTACCCATACCAGGCCACTGTCCTTATACTGTATAATGGGAGGCAGAGAAGAAATGAGACATCAATACAATATTAAATAAAACTGAATGCAAATTGGTTTCCCAAATTGTAAGTGATGTTACATATTTATATAGACAGATATGAAAAGGTATCTCAGTAAAAACAGAAATCCTTCCCTATACCTAAGTTAGGTACATATAATTTAGCATCATGTATTATTAAATGAATAGCCTTCTCAAAACAATTGTTCTTTATGTCATAAACTCCTTTGGCAGTCTAGTGAGAGCTTTGGACCCCTTCTCAGAATAATAGCTTTAAACGCATCAAATGAAATATGTAGGGTTGAAAAAAATCACTTATCCTGAAATAATCATCAAAATTTATATAGGTATTCTATGTAGGCATTTATTGAAAAAAAATAGTTTACAGATGCCTGGGTTAAAAGCAAGTATCTTAGATTTCACATAACTGTGAGAAATGATCTTTATATCAAAGAGCACCTGATATCATCTAGTCCATTTCAATGAGGTTCTTTTTATAATGTTGAAGAAAAAGATAAACATGGGGGCGGAGCCAAGGTGGCAGCATAGAAGCAACAAGGTTCCACAGCTTCCACATGACCAACTCAAATACCCATAAAATATGACTCTAAACAAATTTTAAGGCTCCAAAACTCACACAAATATTCAGAAAAACACATCTCCCACTGAATTCAGCTTGGCACAAAAGGCTCCTTGCAGCATACTGGGAGCCAAAATCAGCGCAGCCTGAAATGGCAGCTTAGCCCTGGGGTGGCCAAGACAAGCTGCAGCTGGAACCTTCAGGAGAGTGGATCAGTGGCAGCTGTGGCAGTTTCCAGAATTATAAAGCCATAAGAAATAAGGACAAAGTGAAAGGTCAGTAAAACTCAGCTAAATTTGGGGGAGAAAAATGGTCTGGCCAAACTTCCTCCAAGGCAAGGAAGTGGAAAAAGTGGCCCTGCACTGGCTTCCTTATGGCTGCTTCAGAAATTTCCAACCTGCAGACTGCAGGGGGGCCAAGGGATGGTTCAGAGACTAAGTACTCTTACGTTGACCAACCTCGATCCAGATCGTGGTCTTAGGCGGTGGTTCTAGGGTGCACTTTCAGCAAGCCAAACCTGGTAGGGGCTGCAGCAGCCTCCTAATAGCTCTGGCAGTTGCAACAATCCCAGCAATTTGGGACAGAGATTTCCCCTCTAGAAGAAGAGTTCCACAGGCTAAAAAATCAAGTAATTCACTGGCAACATGAGCAGGCAAAGGAAGCAAAGTAAGAATGGCAATCAAACTTTGGATTGCTTCTTTGGGCATAAACGGAATCAAGGGCATAGAACAGAAGGCAGACAACATAGTCAGAACTCCCACACCAAAAGTTTCCAAGAAACATAAAGACTGCGTACAAGTCATAGAGCTGCTTAAGATGGATTTTGAAAACCAAATAAGAGAAGTGGAGGAAAAATTGGGAAGAAAAATGAGAATGATGCAAGAAAATCATGAAAAGAGAGTCAACAACGTGACTGAAGAAAATAACACTTTAAAAAATAGATTAACTCAAATGGCAAAAGAGGCGCAAAAAGCCAATGAGGAGAAGAATGCCTTAAAAAGTTGAATTTGCCAGATGGAAAAAGAATCTCAAAAGCTTTCTAAAGAGAATAATTCCTTCAGAATTAGAGTGGAGCTAATAGAAGCAAATGACTTCATGAGAAATCAAGATACTATTAAACAGATACAAACAAAAGAAAAAAAAATTAAAGGCAATGTGAAATATCTCCTTGAAAAAACAGTGACCTGGAAAATAGATCCAGGAGAGACAATTTAAAAAATTATTGGACTACCTGAAAGCCATGATTAAAAAAGAACTTAGAAAGCATCCTTCAGGAAATTCTCAAGGAAAATTGCCCTGATGTTTTAGAACTAGACGGCAAAATAGAAATTGAAAGAATTCACCAATCACCTCTTGAAAAAGATCCCCAGAAGAAAACTCCTAGAAATGTTATAGCCAGGTCCTGGAGTCCCCTAGTCAAGGAGAAAGTATTACAAACTGCCAAGAAGAAACTATTTGAATACCATGGAAACACAATCAGGATAACCCAGAATCTGGCAGCTTCAACATTAAGGGATCAAAGGGCCTGGAATATGATATTCGAGAGATCAGTGGAGCTAGGATTAAAACCAAGAATCACCTACCCAGAAAAATTGAGTATAATGTTCCGGGGGGAAATATGGTCATTCAATGAGGTGGAAGACTTTCAAACATTCTTGTTGAAAGAAACAGAACTGAAAAGAAAATTTGACACTCAAATACAAGAAGCATAAGAAGGTAAACATGGAAAAGAATTCATAAGGAACTTATCAAGGTTGAACTATTTACATGACAACATGGAAAAATGAGAAGTGTAACTTATGAAACTTTTCTCAGTATGAGGATAGGTGAAGGGAATACAAATGTGTGTGTGTGTGTGTGTGTGTGTGTGTGTGTGTGTATATATATATATACACACACACTCACATGTATGTATGTATGTTTGCCTACACATATGTCTATATAGGAATGTTTACATATGTGTAGGAACACATATCTGACTATATGTATATATGAGTACATAGAGGGCACAGGATCAATTGAATAGGATGGGATAATATTTTAAAAGGTGAAATTGAGAGGTGGGAGAGGATTATAATGAGAGGAGACAGGGAGAGACATCCCACTGTATAACCCCTCCCCCAATCTGCTCTCTCCTATGCCCTCCCCCTCTGACTTTCCAATAGGGCAGGATGGATTTTCCTACCACAGTACCTGTATGTCTTAATTCCCAGTTGGGTGGAGTTAATAATAATAATTATACATACACATATTTTTAACATTTGATTATACTTTAAATTCTAGATTCTTTCCTTTCCTCCCTTGTCACCTACCCCCACTGGAAGGACAAGCAATTAAATACAGACTGTACATGTGTAATTATACAGAACATTTCCACAGTGGGCATATTGTGAAAGACTGATTATATGTCCCTCCAATGAATGTAAAAGATTAAATACAGAGAATGAAATTTGTAGTTTTGGACATGGCCAATGCAGGAATTTTGTTTTGATTTGGTATGCATATTTGTTACAAATGTTTTCTCTCCCCTTCCCCTCACCCCAGTGGAGAGGCATCAGAGGAAGATAAATGTTGGTTCAATGTAGAAAGTACTATTACTAACAAATATAGCATACACCACTTTTCTTATCTATATGGAATTTTGAAGAGATTGCCAAAAATAAATTATAGTACCCTTAATATGAGAAGAGCAGATCAACCTTTCACAAAAGACATTTTTACAGGGCTTTTTCACTGACACAGTTTGATGAAATGTGAAGAACTCTGTCTTTGTTGTTTGTTCATTGTAAATAATCACTGTAAATAACATTTGATTTCGTATAGTAAAATGAAGCCTTAAATAAATTCCAGCAACATGGTGTCTCCTGTGCATGTGGAAATCCATAAAACATTTCTGGAAAGATTTAACAGTAGTCATTTTCTTCAATATTAATTAGCACCACTGAAATTTATTTGATAATTTTTTATCAAACAAAGCTTAAAAGAGGGAGACATAACAAAGATTTTGTTAATCCCATGGAAGATGTTCAGCACAAAATTCAAATGGAAGAGAGGCTCCCTAAATATGATAAGGTCCCTGAAAGTCTCCTGTTTGCAGATGATGTTGTGAAGATTGCATGATACCCCTGAATACTGCAAAGTTTGCTTAAAAATCAAGATTCACAATCACTCAAAAGAATTCTGCCTAATTTCACACAGGGTGGAAAATGAGTCGATGAAGAATGCCCATTATCTAGCTCTGATATGTAGACTGGTTAGATAGGCTGTAGATGTGATCCTATCAGCACATTTGTCTTGGATGAATATGCAAATATACGATGAGCTTGGTCAAGATTCATATAGAAAGAGGGTAAGATAGCCTAAGTTTCCAAACTTACCTTGAAATCTGAAAGAAAAGTTTTTCTTCTTTCTCCATCTTTGTGCCGTGCCACTCTGGCACTATGAATGCTACTATTTCTGCTATATCATTCAAAGCAGACCTCAAGGGACCATGTAATGGAGGAGGTAAGCCGTTTCCTTGCTGGATTCCAGCTGTCCTAATAGGTGAGTGTTCACATATCCAGCTCTAAACATCTAGTTATCATCCTGCCATATTATTGTGCTACCCTTCAAAAATGATCTACAGAGTCCTTTCCCTTAAGGTGTCCAGCCATTACCCTCCTTGGGGCTGTACTGTTCTTTCTGATGGGCCCCACACAGCCTACTATATATTGCTGACTCCAGACTTGCTCATAATCTACTTCTGTACCATGGCATGACAACATGTTCATTCTCTTCTTTGCTTCCTTCCCTACCCCCATCACTCTTTTTCATTGTTGGCTCTTAGGACAGTAATTAAACCAAAACTACCATTATTTCTGGATACAGCATGCTAATTGATACCCCTACAGTTCTCCTTACCATCCTTACTACTCAGCAGATAAAAACACTTTTCTTTTTAACCACTATTTCATTCTCTGTATTACATAGCCCTGGGGTGGGGAAACATGCAAACTCAAGACCATGTATGACCCTCTTGGTCCTCAAGTGTGGCTCTTTGACTGAATCCAAAGTTCCTTGTGATTTTATTTTTATTTTTGGATGGGAGGAGGTAAAGCATTTGGGGTTAAGTGACTTGCCCAAAGCCACATGGCTAGTAACTGTTAAGTGTCTGAGGCCAGATTTGAACTCAGGTCCTCCTGTACCCTATTCACTGCACAACCTAGCTGCCCCTTTTTGTTGTTGTTGTTTGCTTGAATCATGATTTTCTTAAAGGGTATCCTTAAGGAGTTTTGTTCTGTGAACTCTGGATTCAGTCAAAGGATTACTCTGGAGGACCTAGAGGGCCACATGCAGACTTGAGGCTGCAGGTTCTCCATCCCTGGTCTAGTCCTATTAAAATGTAAGTTCCTTGAGTTCAGTGACTCTTTTTTAAAATATGTAACTCTTGCATTTAGAATGGTTCCTTGAACATAATAAAATAAAATTTTTAGTCAGCTGTATATAGTAGGCTGTGTGGGGACCCACCAGAAAGAACAGTACAACCCCAAGGAGGGTAATGGATGGACACCTTAAGGGAAAGGACTCCATAGTTAATTTTTGAAGGGTAGCACAATAATGTGGCCAGATGATGACCAGGTGTATAGAGCTGAATATCTGAATACTCACCTATTAGGACAGCTGTAACCCAGCATGGAAATTGTTTAACTCCTCCAGTACATGGTCCCTTGAGGTCAGCTTTTTAAATTCATCCATTAATTCTCTCAATGAAATTAAGCTTTATTCTCAAATAGTCCTTTTTATATGCTAATAGTGTCTGATTACGTTACTTCACTCTGTCATACAGTATGAAGTTTGTGGGTCATCTGAATTATAATGGAAAAATATTCAGAAAGTTTAAGTATACTGCAATGTATTTCCAATGAAGAGTGATAAAGAAAAGCAATACAAAGAATAAAATCAGCAAGATGTATGACTGAAAAAGGAAGTGAGCCAGTCACAAACCAAGAACAACATGTGATTAGACTAAATCTACCATTCAAGGTCAAGAGATCTAGAAAGAATGTAGAACACTGGGGAGACTCCCTGTGGTAGATTTACGGGAAGAAATAGATTGGAGCCTTACAGGTTACAAAAGCCCGGTTGCACAGTGATCTACATTGTTGGTGAGAATGCCAACAAAAGATGAGATCACAGATCTACTTAAGTATTAGATCAATCTAATACACAAATCTTAGAGGTAAAAGTGATTTATCTCCATTATTAAGTAAATTTAATACCAATTTTTCTACAGAATTTTTTTGGAGAAATGTGAAGTAAAAATATTAAACAACAAATTCTTACAAAATATATAGGGATTTATTGCTTACCCCTTGCTGGTTATCAGTATCCTGAAACCAATTTGTTCCTTTGATGCTTTTATTAATTTAAATCTGAAATTAGATTCCCTCAGGATGCAAAATTCTTTCCTGCTGAGGATTATATTGAATTGAAAATTTCACTGAGTTCAACTGACATCAAAGTTAAGCTCTTTTTAATTTACCTTAGGTCTTGATGAATTTATAGATATTTTAGGCATTGTTTAGCTCCCATCCCCCTTTTTACTGGGCTCTTTAACTTGCATATTACAGCTATATTTTAATAGTAAGCCTTATCATATTTGAAGGACTCCTTCTAATGACACCTTTAAAAGGATGTCGAATCAGTTTCATCACATGAGGTTTTTTTTTCTACACAATCTTTGGGAAATGTGAGATGAATGTCATCTGTGGTGTTGAAACAGAAAAATAGTATCTTTTGGTTGATTTATGATCTTGCCAATAATTACATTTCTTTCTTTGTGTAGTTTAGTTAATTATTTTTTTTTAATTTTAACTTATTTTCTTGGTTATATCATTCATTTCCACAAGGTTTTGAGTTACAAATTTTCTCCCCTTTTTGTCCCTACCCCCCAGCCCAGAACATTGATCACACTGTAAGACCCCTCCCACAATCTGTTCCCTT
>CM053597.1:187125383-187138422 GCA_028646575.1 Pseudocheirus occidentalis
CCTACCCAAAGCACCACAGGCCTACTAAGATCGCCAGCATTTCAGGGGTTTTAGCACAAGGCTCGCTCTGAGTCCTCTCTTCCTAAATGACGATTTCAACTCCTCTCTGATGATAGATTTCTTGTGTGAAATATTTTACACTACTTCTTATTAGCTAATTAACAATGGTATATACTACAGCATACTTATACTTACAAATCAATTCAATATCCTTTGTTTTATCTATAATTTTGATTGTTAGACATGGTGGTGTTTTATGACATTTTTTTCAAGTAACATTGGACTCTAACTCAGAGGGAAAACACTACTGATTCTCCCTCTTGTCTCTCTCTGTTTCTCCCTCTTTCTTTTTCTCTCTGTCTCTGTCTGTCTTTCTGTCTCTGTCTCTGTCTCTCTCTCTCTGTCTCTGTATCTCTCTCACTCTCTTCCTCTCTTTCTCCCTCTGTCTCTCTGTCTCTGTCTGTCTGTCTCTGTCTGTCTCTGTCTGTATCTCTCTGTCTCTCTGTCTCTGTGTCTCTGTCTGTATCTCTCTGTCTCTCTCTGTCTCTGTCTCTGTCTCTCTTTTTCTCTGTCTCTCTGTCTGTCTGTCTCTCTGTCTTTCTGTCTCTGTCTGTCTCTGTCTGTCTCCCTCTCTGTCTCTCTGTGTCTCTCTCTGTGTCTCTCTCTGTCTCTCTCTGTCTCTGTCTCTGTCTGTCTGTCTGTCTGTCTGTCTCTCTCTCTCTCTCCCTCTGTCTCTCCGACTGTCTCTGTCTCCCTCAAAGCCTAGAACTCAGAAACAAAACTTCAAATCTAGTTTAGTTCTGCCTTTGATGTGGGATATTAAAAGTTTATTAGTATAATAAGTTTGGATTTTATTTATTTAGGATGTTTGTTTTTAGATGTTAAATCAAAACTATAAGATTCTCTCTCAATTCGATGCTACCTACAAGCACAGACAGCCTGGAACCTTTTGGTCAAAGACTCAACTCTTGGCCCTTTCTGTATCCCTACTGTTTGTTGTTTAGCTGTTTCAGTTGTACCCAACTCTTCATGGCACCTTTTAGGGGTTTTGGGGTTGAGAGGGGCTTCTGGAATTTTTCTTTGGCAAACATACTGGAGAGGTTTGCCATTTCCTACTCCAGCTCATTTTACAGATGATGAAACTGAGGCAGAGTTAAGTGAATTTCTCAATGTCAAACAACTAGTGAGTGTCTGAGGCTTGATTTGAAAGCAGATCTTCCTGACTCCAGTCTGGTGCTCTGTCCTCTGCGCTACTATCTCTGTACAACAACACTGAACACTTTTCCTCTCCATTTCAGAATCCTCTGTTCACAAATGAAGAAACACACAGTACCAAAGAAATCAGGATCAACGTGTTCTATCAGATTGGCCCATGTGTTCCAATGAACAAAGAATCCAGTCACTCCGGTAGATTCAGGCCTTGCTAACTATCCATGTCCTTTGCATTCAGTCTCTATCTAAGACCTCTTCTGTCCCCACCGAGTCATATATGTCTGTCTTGACTATCACCCAAAACACAAATAAAACTGACAACAAAACACAGCCACAAAGGCTACATCATCTCTTAGTTCAAAACTCCCAGGGTCAGCCTTTTTGACTCCTTGTAATACCAATGTGATACCCATAACAGCTACTATGAATATGCATATGTATTCCCAGGGTTTGTTTGCAAAATATAATAAACTCTCTTCCTCCAAGACAAAAAACCAAGGTCTTTATTTGGGACATTGCTATTAGGACAAAAGCAAGGTTTAGTAAGATATTCATCCGTCCAGGGAAGGCTGACATTGAAACCTCAAGCATTCTTGCTGTCAAACCTCCCCACAAGCAAGTTCCCCTAGGCAAATTCTTCCTTTAGTCCCTCTCCATCCACACCTTTCTGTCCCAGCAATACAATATATTCTGCACTTGATTGTCTTAGTTCCAAGAAGCTTCAAAATCATCACTTAATTGGGAATGTGTGGGGATACCTGTTGCCCAGAGCTCACCTGGTTCTGCCCCAGGGTTCCATTTCAGGCCCATTAATGGGCAGGGGATGATATTATATTCCATTAACCTTACATTCCCATTCACGTTTCTAGTGTAGTGGATCTCCATTCAACTACTGGGCCTTCTCAATCACACTGGGTTCAGAGTTTGTACCCCAGTGTCCCAAGAATATTCCTTATGGTTCCATGTGGTCCCATCCAAAACCACAGAATGTCAGTTTTCATCATTCTATTTCTCTGAGTCACTGGGATATCTCTGGTTACACAGATAATAATGTTTCATCTATTGGGACCAATAGAATAGTTGTAACCAAGGCATAAAGAGCTCCCCATTATTGTTTGACTGAGAATTCAGACAGCTGGTGAAATTGTTCTTCCTTGATTTTCCATCTCCCTTTCTATTCAAAAGGACAGATGTTTAAATTCAGTTTTCTGTTCTTTAAAGTTGTTTACATGATATTTTAATTACTATCAAAGTGGATCTCTTTGGTATAAATGATTGATCTTAATTTCTCTTAAGCTGTATATTTTCTGATTTTCAAACTGGGAGCTGTAATAGAGGGTGGTGCATGAGCTCTGATTCTTTTAATAGAGGCCCTGGTTTCCTATCCTCATTGTAAACACTCAAAGTTATGGTGACCAATTTTACTGTGGAATGCTTCTTATTGATGGCTTTCCTGCTCACCTTTTCAAAAGGAACTTCTGCCTTTTGGCTGGCATTTCTGTCTTTATTTAATTTATCCATTTATTTATTTGTCTGTTTGTTTAATTGTTTATCCATTCATTCATTTAGTTAGTTAGTTGGTTTCATGCACAGTAAGTTATCTTCATGGAAATAATTGCTGAAGTCGTGTGAGAGAGTAGAAGAATGAAGAGAGGTGCCAGGCCTGACTTGATTCCTTAACCTGGTACTTCTTGAGTTTCTAATGAGAACTTTCAACTCCTTCCTTTTTTCTTTAATCTCAAACTATCCTCCATAATATGACCATACCATAATTTCAGTCTCCATCTTCCACGAATTTCCAAATCTACAAGTCAACAAGCACTTATTGAACACTAACAGTGTGCCAGACACTCAACTAAGAAACGGGGACACAAAGAAAGGCAAAAAGAAAATCCCTGCCCTCAAGTAAATCACAATCTAATGGGGAAGAAAACATGTAAAATACATACAGTGTGAATAGGAAGATATATCAGAAGAAGGAGCACAGAGAGAATGGGAAGGATTGTTGAAAGAGTTAGAATTGAAGTCGAGTCTTGAAGGAAACCAGGGAAAGTTACTTTGAACTAGAGGATTCTCCCCAGATGTGGGCCAAGAAATTTTGCCTCTTTTAGACTATTTTGTCTGCTCTTTTCCATATCTCTGTCTACTAAAATCTAACTACTACTCTTCTTCCTCCTCCTCTTCCTTCTCCCCCTCCCCTTCCTCCTCCTCCTCCTCCTCCTCCTCCTCCTCCTCCTCCTTCTTCTTCTTCTTCTTCTTCTTCTTCTTCTTCTTCTTCTTCTTCTTCTTCTCCTTCTTCTTCTTCTTCTTCTGCACCTGCTGCTGCTGTTGCCACTCCTCCTTCTGCTCCTCCTCTTCCTCCTCCTTCTCCTCTTCCTTCTTTGCTTCCTCTTCCTCCTCCTTCTTTTCATTCTCCTTCTTCTTCTCCTTCTTCTCCTTCTTCTCCTTCTTCTTGTTCTTCTTGTTCTTCTTCTTCTTCTTCTTCTTCTTCTTCTTCTTCTTCGTTACGTGGAGGGACTTAAAGCTCGGATTTTAAAACAAGTCTTTCTCACTCCAAGGCCAATTCTCTATTCACTTCAGGTATGTACAACAGTTCTCAAACAGTGAGCCTTGGGAGACAACAGCTAAGATGTCAGAGAAGAGGAAAGCAACTCAGCAGATCTATCCTAACATTCTCCTCCAAACAACCTAAAAATGGTGCCTCTAATAAAATTTTAGAGGGGCAGAGCTAGCAGAAAACAAAATAGGGTCAGATTCTTTCCAGCCCAAAACAACTAAAGAAGTTTATGGGAGAAGTCTGTGATACTGAGATGGGGCTAGCCCAGAAAACATTGGCCGTACAACTTCTGGCCATGAGTCTTGGAAGCAGTTGCAAAAGCAGAAGAGTCAGTTTCAAGAAACTATCAGCCCAGATATAGTAAAGGGATCAGACACCTGGTCATAAAGAGATTGCACTGCATGCAGTTGGTGCTGATTGGCAACCCTATTACCCATAAATAGTTCTAGATTGCAGTTCCATGGTGAAGAAGAGCACTTATGACCTACAGCAAAGGAAAAAGGACTATACCACTCACCAGATTACACCACCTTGGAAGTGCCAAAAACTTGCACACCTCCAGAACTAATTCAGAAAACAGCAGCACAAAAAAATCTGAAGCCAGTGGTTAAGTGGTGCAGAGAGTAGAACATTGGCCCTGGAATCAGGAGGATCTGAGTTCAAATCCAACCTCAGACACTTAACACTTATTAGCTGTATGACCTTAGGCAAGTCACTTAACCCCAATCGCCCTGACTTCTCCCCTCCAAAAAGTGAAAAAAAAAATCTGAAGCCTATGAGTGCCTCTCTGTTCAAAGGTGAGAAGAGCCTGACTTTAGCATAAAGTTCAAAGTAAAGAAATAGGCTGGAAAATGAACAAAAAATAATGTTATCAACAACAGAAATGACTTGAACATAAAAAGATACTAAGGTGTCAAGGAAGGTCAAGACACAAATTCAGAAGACAACAATGTGCAAACAGCTAAAACTAAAAATTCAAAGAAAAATTCTAATTGGACCCAAGCCCAACAAGAATTTTTGGAAAAAAAAAATAAAGAGCAGTGAGTGGTAGAGAAAAATGGGGAAAGAAAGGAGAGTGAGACCAGAAATTATGAAAAGAGAATTAATGGCTTGGTAAAAGAAGTTCACCAAAATACAATAATAATTAATAATAATAATAATGATAATGATGATGATGATGGTGATGATAATAATACCCTAAAATTAGAATTAACCTAATAGCAAAAAAAGATGCAAAAATTCACTAAAAAGCAACTTCTTAAAGCAGAGTTGGACACTGAGCAAGTGGTAGGTAATGACTCCATATGATAGCAAAAAGCAAAAAAACAAACATAAAGGAATAAAATAGAAGACAATGTGAAATATCTCATTAGGAAAAATAATTTACCTTAAAAATTAATGAGTGATGATTTAAGACTTATTGTGCTATCTGAAAGCCATGAGAATAATAAAAACACAATCTAGATATTGTATTTCAGGAAATTATCAAGGAAAATCACACACACACACACACACAAAATCCCAGAAATCTTAGATCTAGAGGATAAAATAGATTGACAGAATCTACCAATCATTTCCTAAAAGAGCTGCCAAAATGAAAACATATCATAGCCAAATTCCATAGCTCACAGGTCAAACAGAATATATTGTAAGCAATCAGAAAGCTTGGGATCCCACTAAACAAAAGGTTTAGTGACTTATACATTAAAAAAGCAGAGAGTTTGGAATATGATATTTTGGAAGTCAAAGGAGAGAGGATTACAACCAGTTATTGAATGTCAAGCTTCAGAAGCATAGCCACAAATCCCTTTAATCTAATACATGGATTACCAATAACATTAAATAGAGCATAAAATTGACACATACAGATACAAATGCACACTCATAGAAATAGATATAGATAAATATAAAAGACATGTGTGCCCACACTACCACTACTAAATGAACCATGTCTTAAAATGGTTCTAGTAAATACAACTTTATAGGTAACCACAACCCAAGGAATTTGAAGTAATCTGGGGTTGTTAAGATCTGTGGGGATTTATAATGAGATGACAAAGAAAAGCTATTGCCTTTTCACAAAGGCATCAATCTAGGTTAAATCCTTTCAGAAATTCTAGTCACTAAGTAGATCAGACACTCATAAACACAAGGGTTAGTAGAATTCCTTCACAGTCAAGGATTGCACTCAAAAGTACATCAGTCATTCTATTGCCACTGCTCATTCACTAATATTTTTTTTACAATTATTGATTTCTCATTTGTTATTTTTATTTCATATTATTATCACTTCTTTTCATTTTCAATTTACTTATTAGTTCAACATTCACATTTACAAGACTTTTGAGTTTTAAATTTTCTCCTTCATCCCCTCCCCACTCCCAAAGATGGCATGCAATCTGATATAGGAATTGGGAATTTTCTTGACGAAGATACTGGAATGGTATGTCATTTCCTTCTTCAGCTCGTTGTATAGATGAGGAAACTGAGACAAATAAGGTTACATGACCTACCAAGGGTCACACAGCTATCAAGTGTCCCAGTTCAGATTGAAACTCAGGAATATGAGTCTTCCTGACTCCAGGATTGACACTGTACTGCACCATCTGGCTGCTCCTAATGGATATTCTAATCTAGAGTAACTCAAAAGAGAAAGAGAAACAAGATGTTACCAGGCAATAAATATCAGAATTTGTGGATTGCAAAACAAAAATAATTAGTACAATAGAAGAACTTAAATCTGTAAATATATCTTTGTTATCTCTATAGAGGTAAAGCAAGAATGATAAATCTGAAAAATAAACAAAGAAATGAAAAAATAAGTGAAGGAAAAGGAGCAAAATGTAGTCATATTGAAAGAATACATAATCTCCGTATAAATTAAAGTCACTAATTTTAAAAACAATAATCATAGAGATAATTTAAGAATGAAAGGTCTCACAAATAAACATAACAAATCAATGAAACTGAATATCATAATTCAGGAAATAATACAAGAAAGTAACCCAGAATTTAGATCTACAAAACAAGACACTAGTCAAAAGAACTGTCAAATTGCCTCCATTAAAAAAAAAGAAAAATTCAAGTAAAAGAGCAAGGAAGGACATAATGAAGTAGAGGAAGGAAGGAAGGAAGGAAGGAAGGAAGGAAGGAAGGAAGGAAGGAATGAAGGAAAGAACGAAGGAAGGAACGAAGGAAGGAATGAAGGAAAGAAGAAGAAAAAAGGAAAGAAAGAAGAAATTTTTAAATTCAAAATTCCCTAATTATAGTGGTAATAATTAAAATTTTATTTAAAAGTTCTGCAAATGGCTGGCAGAAGAGACTTTAAAACAGAAGATAGAGGAAATTCGTATAACACAAGATTGTTCTGCACTCACTAGAATCCATAGGAAGGGATAGAATATTATATGAAAAGCAAAAGAGTTCATGATGCATATGAAAATGCTATACCCTTAAAACCTGAGTATAACCATGAACAAAAAAAGATGAATAGTCAATAAAAAAGACATTAGAGATACCCCTACATAACAAACAAGGGAGAAGAAGAAAAAACACATTAACAAAATATTCATATTGCAAATACTCTAAACAACAAACACACAGAAAGAAAAAAAATAAGCAAAGAAAATTAAATTAAAAACCTACCAAGAAAAATGGATAATAAAATAAATCATATTTTATCTACACATGATTAAAACAATTTCAGTAATAACAAAAGAGGAATAAGTAAGAGGTTTTTTTAATTATGTAAAAAATATGAATGAAAACAGAATTGAAATAAATAGAGAGAGGAGGCAGGTAGTTAGTGCAGAGCATTGGTCCTGGAGTCAGCAGCATCTGAGTTCAAATTCGACCTCAGATACTTGATACTTACTAGGTATGTGACCTTGGGCAAGTCAGTTAACTGCAATTGCCCTACCCCACGCTCCAAAAAAAGGACCAAAAAAACCCAAAGAAATAGAGAGGCAGAAGTAAAGAAGTATTGGTGGAAGTCTATGAATTACACCCCACAATTCCACTCTAAGGCACTTATATAAGAGAATATTGAGGAAAGAAAGGAAAATCAACACCTCACAAAAATGAACTTCACATTTTAGAGAGAGACCCCAGGTTTAGTTCCTTGATCAAATCCTTTGAGTACGAAATTTGTGATGCATATTTTCAGTTTAGCTTTAAATTGGAGGAAAAAATCCATACAATCCATACAATTTCTTTCAATCATTCTTTGGGCTTCATGATATATTTCAGTGCAAGTCAACCTTGATGTTTAGATTCACATTATTGGGAATGGAGGAAGAGAGGAAGGAGATGTGATTGTCGGCAATATTCTAGAATTCAGAATGACTTGTAGATGTCATAAAATTGTAGTATTAAAATTCTAACTCTTTATGCTACTTTTCTCCTCTTCAATATTCTCAGGAGAAGTCTTCCTTCCCTAACTTGGGCTTGAGCAAGCTTCTGAACGAATAAATGAACAGTGGCCCATAAACTCATCTGTATCTGTATTTAATGCTATCTGAAGGTTGTTCAATATGAATCTTTTAAATCTGTCGTTTTTTGTAAGTGAAAATAGACACTAAAGGCAAAGATGTAACAAACTAAAAGTAAGCCATCATGATTTTTCAGTCTCCTTATTTTGGTGAGGCAATTTACAACATTTCCAGCATTAACTGTTGTGTTATGCATTTTTTTCCAGTAGATATAGTGGCAATCCCACTACATCTACATGGTTGCTATTTTTTTCCACGTCATTGCTTTTGAATTTCCGCCTTCAGCAGCTGGTGGCCCTTGCAGCTGCTAAAGACTGTGGGAGTTATGAGGAGGCACCAACAAATTTGGGTAGGGTTTCACAGAATAGGTAAAGACAATGATCTAGGCAAGTGGTATGGAAACTAATATAGCATCAAGTCTGTTGTCAGAAACAACAAATACCACCATTACTTCCTACGTTGCTGGATCTGACAACATTAGCTGTTTTCAGAGAAAGCATGTCCAGTCATTAACTCTGCTGTGTTGAGCCAAGCTAGGACTGTTTTCAGCTTTCTCCAGTGACTCACACCAAATCCATCTTCTTTCAATTTGTTTCTGCAAAGTCTTGACATTTTGAAGTTTACTGGGGGCTTGAGGAAAGAAAATGAAGAATTATGATCACATTAGCAATCTAGTTGTCTCATGCTGATGGCGGGGAGGGGGGAAGGGGGCAGTGGAGTGTAATTCATCCTTCTCATTTTTGGCGGGTCTCCTTGATATTTCAAACATTCATCTATCAGAAGAGGCAAATATCTCAAAGTGGCTCAGCCAGTGCCAAGTGTTCGTCTTTGTTGCTTAATGAATAATGTTCCTCCAGTCATTGGAGGAACATTTATTTATTCATTGTCATTTCAAATAGAGCATCCTTTTACCCTAATAGTTGTGGGTTTCTGTGTGCTTCTGTGTATTTCCTAATTTTTAAAATTTTTCCATAAAGCAAGAATGATTTCTGACCCTGCAAAGTGATGGATATTGTTCATAACACAAAAATCCCCACAGAATGGGAATGTTACTTGTGCATTCAAGCACACTATTTCAATAAAAACACATTATTTTTAGAAAATTTACAGGTGGCAGGATAAATCAAGACTCAAAAAAGGCTTATAGTTAAAATACTTGACATCTAAATGTTTTTATTAAAAAAAAACTTCTAACATACTGAGATTATTGCATGAATGTAACTATCAAGGGATTTAGATGTAAGAGGCATTGAATAGCCTTTCAGTTAGTATGTGAAGGGAAGCTGCCAAATGAGTTATTTACCCTGAAATTAGTTTTACTAAAATAAAACTCTGTATGATGGAGGAGGAGAGGGGAGAATACGGAAAATGAACATGCAGTATATGATATAGACACCTGTATATCCATGAGTCTGGTAACATTACTCATTATCAGAAGGATTTATGAATCTATCCATGTGGAGAACTCCTAGAGATGTGGACTCCCTTCACCAATGTAGATCATGATTTTACTATGATGAAGTACTTGCAGGTTGTCTGAACTGCACACAGGTTTGAACTAGAGGTTAAATGACTAAGGTCAGATAGCTAATGAATATGAGAAGCAGGATTTGAAGAAAGCATTTCTATGCTCCAGGTTCATTTCTCTATCTTCTGTGCTACTTTAAAAAATGTCTCTTGGAATTTATAAGAGTACAAAGCATTCTCCAATCCATAAATGGTCAAAGGATATAAATAATCTGTTTTCAGGTAGAGGAATTAAAGCTATCTATAGTCATATGAAAAATACTCTAAATCACTATTGATCAGAGAAATGCTAATCAAAACAACTATGAGGTGTCACATCACATATATCAGATTGGCTAACATGACAAAACAAGAAAATAATAAATATTGGAGAAGGTGTGAGGAAATCGGAACACCAATGCCTTGTTGGTAAAGTTGTGGACTGATCCAGCCATTCTGGAGAGCAATTTGGAATTATGCCCAAAAGGGCTATAGAAATGTACATGCCCTTTGACCCAGCAACACCACTTCTATGTCCATATCCCAAAGAGATCATAAAAAAACAGGAAAAGGACCCACATGCACAAAAGTATTTATAGCAGCTCTTTTTGTGGTGGCCAAGAATTGGAAATTGAGGGGATGTCCATCAATTGGGGAATGGCTGAACAAGTCATGGTATTTGAATGTGATGGAATACTGTTGTTCTATAGAAACAAAGACCAGGTGAACTTGAGGAAAACCTGAACTTACATGAACTGATAGTAACAGCAACATTTTGCAATGACTAAAGTCGATAGTCTCATCTCTGCTTAGCGATTTAATTATCGAAGACAACTCCAAATGACTCATGATGGAAAATGCCATCCTCAAAAAAAAAAAACAACTATAGAATCCAAATGCAGATCTAAGCAAACTCTTTCCTCTCCCTTTTCTTGTTTCCTGTTTTTTTTCCCATTAGTTGTAATTCTTCTTTACAATGTGGCTAATGTAAAATGTTTAATATGAATATATAGAGAACCTGTATCAGATTGCATTCAGTGTTGGGGTGAGGAGGGGAGGGGAAGATGGGGAGAAAATTTGAAACTCAAAATCTTGTGGAAGTGAATAGTGAAAACTAAAACTAAGTAAATATTTTTTACTGTCTCTTGGTCATTGCTAATAATAGTTGTTCATGATCATTGAAATCAGTTTGGATATATTTAATCCTTGTGTTTTTCATTACCCGTTGGTTTCCTTTAGTAAAATATAAAATTATAAAAAAGAATCGAGGTCAGACTTTCCTTTTTGTCTTTGAATATGCAGTTATTATCACAGTGCCTGGTACATAATAGTTACTTAATAAGTATTTATTAATAGAGTTCAATTCAATTAATTCAAGCCAACATATACTCATATCATATGTTCATAAGATAAATAAGGTCTACTAGACAACGGACTTCCAAAAATTTTGCTTATAGTGTGATATTCTTTGCAATATGGAATAATGGAACACTGAAAGTTGAAGTGAACAACACTAAAAGTCAGAAGATTCTCATATATGCAATTTCCCAGAAATAATTTTTTACTGAGTTCCTTGCAAGTTTAGATGCCATGTGTTGAGGTAAAAAAAATTATATGTAAGAAGCAAATTGTGTCTTTTTATGTTAATTAGACAATTAGGAAGTATGGATATATAATATTTGTATTAGAAAAATTACAAATTAAATGAAATATCCAAAATGCAGCACCATGTATACTGAAACTCCTATTATTCTACTGTTTTGTAGCATACTTAAAGAACCTCTCACTAGACTAGATCTTAAGTTTGTGGAGGGTAGCACCCTTGTCTTATTCACCTCAAACTTATTATGGAAAATTAATTAAAGTAAAATATTCAGTTATTTATCTTTGTAGGTATAAAGAATTAATTTTTAGGAAAAAATAACCTTTTATCCATCTTTTATTCAGAAAGAATAACACATTCTATCCCTAAAAGGCAATTTAAATCTTTTAGAGGATTTTCAAAACATTTTTGTTATGTCCTATTGAGTGAAATGTAATTTTCATCCATGATAAGCACATTCAATTGGTGCTTGACTTTAACAAGAATGTAAGACATTTTTGTTGGCTCTTTCTAAGTAGATGGCCAGATTTGAAATGTTTGAGAAGATTTGTTCTTGTCTCAAGTTTATTTTCGTCTTAAATTTTCTAATATTTGAATAGCTTACACAAATACTAGTGCCATTTGCCTTGAAATTCTCCAGGATTAGGAGTAAAACAGCTCGCCTGAATCTTCATTTCATATTAGAAGTACCAGCAAGTAGAAACCAGCTGGAATAAAATATAAAAATGTATATATAAAATCAACAAGCCTGAATAAAATAATAAAATAAAATAAAACCTACCTAGGATTTGTAACTTAAATGGCACATTTTTTGCTTGTTTATTCTCAATTTGCTATGGGTCCACATAAAGGAAGTATATTGTGTCCTTTGCATGAAATGTCTTGCTTTCCCTCTCTTTAATCACTGATAGGATAAGAATTTGCAGTGTTTGTTTTTTGTGGAAACTCCTCCAACACAGAGCATAGTCTTTCTACAATTTTTTTATTTTTTTATTTTTTATTATATTTTTATTATTATGATATTTTTTATGTTTTCTTGTTTACATCATTCATTTTCATGACATTTTTGAATTACAAATTTTCTCTCCATCCTTCCCCTCCCCAACTCTAAAACAGCAATCCCACTTTAAAGCCCCTCCCCTGCTTTGCTCTCTTACTTTCTGGTAGGGCAGGGAGGGTATCCCTACCCCAACCCCTGTATATCTTAATTCCCAGTTGCTGGTATTGCAGAACTTTAAATTCTAGATTCTTTTGGTTCCTCCCCCGTCACCCACCCCCACTGGAAGGACAATCAACTCAATACAGGCTGTGGATGTATAATTATACAGGCCATCTTCATAGTGGACCTATTGTGACAGTGATCATATGTCCCTCCTCCTATCCCGCCCCCTCCGTTCTCCACCCGGTCCCTGTCCTTTTACTGAAGTGTGTGCTTCCAGCATCCCTCCCCCAGACCCTCCCCTCCCCTCCATCATTCCCCCTCTAGTCCCCCCTCTCATCCCCATGCCCCCCACTCTCCTGTCCGGCACGATGCCCAGTCTAGAGTCTATGCCATTTCCTCCCTAAGCCAAATTCAATGAGAGTATATGAAAGTAAAGTTGCAACAGTTATCCCTTGCCTCTTCTATATGGGATGATTAACCCCATTTTATCTCTCACTGTCTCCTCTCAT
>CM053597.1:187138922-187160575 GCA_028646575.1 Pseudocheirus occidentalis
AATAGAACTTGAAAGAATTCACTGATCACCTCTTCATAAAGATCCCCAAAATAAAACTCCTAGAAATGTTATTGCCAGGTTCCAGAATACCCAGTGAAAGGAGAAAATATTACAGGCTTCCAAGAGAAAACCATTTGAATACTGCAGAAGCACTATCAGGATAACCCAGGATCTGGCAGTTTCTACACTGAGGGATTGAAGGGCCTAGAATATGATATTTCAAAGATTAAGGGAGCTGGGATTAAAACCAAGAATAAAGTATCCAGCAAAATTGAGCATATTATTCCAGGGGAAAATATGGTCATTCAATGAGGTGGAGGACTTTCAAGCACTCTTGCTGAAAAAAAGCAGAAATGAACAGAAAATTTGACAATCAAATATAAGAGGCATGAGAAGGTAAACATTTGAAAGAAATCATAAGGAACTTATCAAATTTGAATTATTTATATGCCAATGTGAAAAAACGATAATAGTAACTTAGTAAACTGTTCTGAGTATGAGAATAGGGGAGGGGGATACAAATGTATATAAAAGTACACTTATATATATATATATATGTACATATATATGTCTAAATAGGCAGCTATATATGCATATGAATACATATCTGAGCATGAGTGTATATATGTATATAGACGGTATAGGTTGAATTGAATATGAAGGGATGATACTTTAAAAGGTGAAATTCTGAGGTGGGAGAGGACTAGAATGAGAGGAGACACTGAGAGACAAAATGGGGTTAATTATCCCGCATACAAGAGGCAAAGGATAACTGTTACAACTTTACTTTCAATTACTCTCATTGAATTTGGCTTAGGGAAGGAATGTCATAAACTCTAAACTGGGCATCATGCCACACAGGAGATTAGGGGGCATGGGGATAAAAGGGGGGATGATGGAGGGGAGGACAGGGTCTGGGGGAGGGTGGTTGGAAGCACACAACTCAGGAAAGGCACAGGGACAGCATAGAAAACAGGACAAGGGGGGTGAGATATTGAGGGACATATGATCACTGTCACAATATGTCCACTGTGAAGATGTCTTGTGTAATCATACATCCACAGACTGTATTGAATTGCTTGTCCTTCCAGTGGTGGTGGGTGACAAGGGAAGAATCGAAAGAATCTAGAATTTAAAGCTCTGCAATACCTGCAACTAGGAATTAAGATATATAGGGGCTAGGGTAGTGAGACCCTCCCTGCCCTACCAGAAAGTAAGTGAGCAGATCAGGATAGGGGCTTTACAGTGGGTTCGCTGTTTTGGGGTTGGAGTAGGGGAAAGATGGGGAGAAAATTTGTAATTCAAAAATCTCATGAAAATGAATGATGTAAACAAGGAAACAAATAAAAAAATAATATAAATAAATAAATAAAATATTATCTTGAGATTCCAGAAAATATTTAGCTTATTAGGCTTTATAAAACTACCAGAGATGTCTGTGGAAAAGTTAAGAACTCTTTTCCTAAGGATTTCAGTATCTCATCCAGAGAAATCTTAATGCCAGTACTGTTATCTTAGATTTTTTTTAGTTCTTTTTACCTTTTGTGTGGCCATAGTTGAAGTCTGCAGCATGAGTCTAAGATGGGTTTCTGAACAGAATATTTCTTAGAGCAACAAAGCTCAGTTGTATAAAACACAGATGTAATACAAAAGATCTCTAGATTCAACAGCAGAAGACCTGAGTTTGAGTCTTGGTTCCAGGGTAACAAGTCATGTGAAGGCTTAGAATCAGAGTGGTGTGTCAACTGGGTCTCAGTTTCTACATATGTCAAAAAAAGGGAATTAGGGTAATTATCATGGAGTGTTTTTTTGATTAAAATGTTTTCCAATTCTGTGATCAAGGACATCCTTTATTGCTGACACATTACTCAACAAACACATCACTAACTACTGCCTAGTAAAGATGATAAAACATATAGTTTATATCGAATGGGCTGCAAGAAGATAAACTCATTGATACCATAGTTGTGGGACTGTAGATTGGTTCATTCATTCTGGAAACCCACTCGGGATTCTGCTTTTAAAAGTCATTAAAATGTCTGTATACATTTACCCAGAGATCCCACCACAATGTGTATACTTAAGCATATGGCAAAGATTCCAAAGTTACAATGCATAACAAAATATGGTTCCACATGTATTAAAAACATATCCATAGCTACATTTTTGGTAGGAGCCAAACTTTAGAAACAAAGTGAAATGACAGTGATGAGATTATAGATAGATACATTTTTCTACATGAATGCAACTAATATTGCTTTAATATTAGAACTGATGACAGGAATGCTTATGTTGAATGATGCAAGGTTAAGTAAGTAGTACCATGAAAGCAACATACACAATGTCCACAAGAATTTAAATTGAGAAAAAAAATGAAAGGCAACTGATCATTGCATATTTATTAGTATCCCATTTATCTTCAGATAAGAAATGAGAAAAAGTAACACCCTCCCTTCATTGGAGATGCAAGGAACTATGGGTGTTAAATATTTCATATACTGTCAGATATAGTCAGTATTGTTAATTGGTTAATTTGGTTAACTTCAAACTTTTAAATTAAATTAAATTTGGTTAATTTTGTTGAGTCACTAAGAAATCATTGTTGTAAGGGAAGAAATTTTACCGAACCACTAGCAAATTGCTGTTATAAATGAAGACTCAGTAGGTGGGTTGAGGGACGGGAAGAAGGCAAACATTTGGAAATACATGAGATATAACAGATGAATACAAAAATAAGTGCCTTGGAAGATCTTATTGAACAGCCCATACCATCAGAAAGGACAAAAATCTGTAATAGATGAAAGTCAATCACAAATACAGAATAAAACTAAAGTTATGACTAGAACATCCAGTCTCTATACTGTTTACATCTGATCTCACTCTGACCAAACTTTAAAAAGCTCCTTGAAGACGTGGGGTTATTATTCTCCTTGTTCTTAATTCTTCATAGGATTTTGGTGCAGAGTTGCCATTTATACATACTGTTTGAATTGCATTGAAAAAACAGAATGTTAAGTGCAAGGACCCAATGATCAAGAACATTGTCCCTCCCTCCCTGTTTGTGTGCTCCTACCTCCATCTCCAACCCAGAAATCAAATCCTGTCCTAGAACCCTGGACTTCAGATTGGTTAAGAATTCAGCTTATCTTACTCATACTCACATCTACCATGCTGGCTCCAAATCAATTTGCCCATGCTGGCTTCATTTCCCCAACCCTTTTCCTATTTTGCTACGGTAGCCCTGAGGATGGGGAACTGGTGGTACAGTGGATAGAGCGCCTGGTCATAAGTCAGGAAGACTTCTCTTTGTGAGTTCAAATTTGGTTTCAGACACTTAGTAACTGTGTGACACCGGGGAAGTCACTTAACTCTGTTTGCCTCAGTTCCTCGTCTATAAATTGAGTTGGAGAAGGAGATGACAAACCACTCCAGTATCTTTGTCAAGAAAAATCCAAATGGGGTTATAAAGAGTCAGGCATGACTTCAAAATGACTGAACAACAAAAAGCCCTGAATATAGTAATCAAATCAGTAGGACATTCTGGGAAAGGATATGCCGGCCTATCACCTTATGCCTCCAATTACCATCCTTCTAACTTCCCAGTCCAAAAATCTTTCTCCTTGACAACATTCCCCTATATGTAGATTTTTACTATTAGAATATTATCTTGATCAGTAGGGGCAGTGTCAAGATGACAGCGTAGAAGCAGGAGAACTTTGCACCTCCCCCGATAACCATCTCAAACACCTATAAAATATGAATCTAAACTGGTGGTTCTCAACCTTCCCAAAGCCACAACCCTTTAATACTTGCATGTGGCCATATCTGCATGTCGGCAGACCCATCTGGAGATGGATAGAGGAGCTGTGTCTCAGTTCCTAAGACCATCAGAAATATATGTTTTCTGACCCTGTGAAAGGGTCGTTCAACCCCCAAAGGGGTTGCAACTCACACGTTGAGAACCGCTGCTCTAAACAAATTTTAGATCTCAAGATCCCACAAAAGGTCAAAGTAACAAAGTTCCCACTGAAGGCAGCTTACCAGGCAGACAGGAAGGGTTCATTGCAGTACACAGGGAGCAGAGTCCAGCACCATGCAGTTTTAGCTCCAGGCCATCCAGTAGAGCTTTCAGGAGAGGGGATCACCAGCAGCTGTGCCAGTTTCCAGAATTACCAACCTATCAGAGCCATGGACAAAGGGAAAGGTTAGTGGAAGTCAGCTAAATTTGAGGGGGGGGAGGCCTGGACAACAACCTCCAAAGCTAGAAGAAATCTGAAGGGGCTGCCTTGCAGCCACCTCCACATGGCTGCTTCAGAGCTCCTGGCCTGCAGATTGCAGGGGGGCCAAATGATCATTCAGAGGCCATGTGCTCTTACCTTGAGCTGCCAGGATTGGGATCCCAGTTTTGAGTGGTGTTCCTGAGGTGTATTTTCAGTGAGCCAAAGCTGGTGGGGGCTGCAGAGATGGCAGCCTCCTAATGGCTCTGGCAGTTGTGAAAACCGCAGCGATTTCAGACAGAGCTCTCCCCTCTGAAAGCACAGTTATACTGAGCCCAAAAGTCAAGTAACTGACTGGCAACCTGAGAAAGCAAAGTAAACAAAGAATGCTGAAAAATTCAACTTTAGATTTCTTTTGGGGACAAAAAGGATCAAAGCATGTATCAGGAGGAAGACAACACAGTCAGAACTCCTGCACCAAAAGCTTCCAAGAAAAATATAAACTGATTACAGGCCATAGAGGAGCTTAAGAAGGAGTTTGAAAACCAAACAAGAGAAGTGGAGGAAAAAATTGGGGAGAGAAATGAGAATGATACAAGAAAATCACAATAAGAGAGTCAACAACCTGGCTGAAGAAAATAACACTTTAAAAAATGGACTAACTCAAATGGCAAACGAGGCCCAAAAAGGCAATGAGGAGAAGAATGCCTTCAAAAGTTGAATTTACCAAATGGAAAAAGAATCTCAAAAGCTTTCTGAAGAGAACAATTCCTTCAGAATTAATGTGAAGGAAATGGAAGCAAATGACTTTATGAGAAATCAAGATACTATTAAACAGATCCAAACAAATGAAAAAATAGAAGGCAACGTGAATTACCTCCTTGAAAAAAAAAACACTGACCTGGAAAATAGATCTAGGAGAGACAATTTAAAAATTATTGGACTATCTGAAAACCACAATCAGAAAAAGAACGTAGAAATCATCCTTCAAGAAATTCTCAAGGAAAACTGCCCCAATATTTTAGAACCAGAGGTCAAAATAGAACTTGAAAGAATTCACTGATCACCTATTGGAAAATATCCCCAAAAGAAAAGTCCTAGTAATGTTATAGCCAGGTTCTGGAGTTCCCAGATCAAGGAGAAAATATTACAAGCTGCCAAGAAGAAACAATTTGAATACTGTGTAAACACAATTAGGATAACCCAGGATCTGGCTGCTTCTACACTGAGGGATCAAAGGGCCTGGAATATGATATTCTAGAGATTGAGGGAACTAGGATTAAAACCAAGAATCACCTATCCAGCAAATCTGAGTATAATATTCCAGGGGAAAATATGGTCATTCAATCAAGTGGAGGACTTTCAAGCATTCTTAAGGAAAAAACCAGAACTGAATAGAAAATTTGACATTTCAAATACAAGAACCATGAGAAGGTATACATGGAAAAGAAATTGTAAATAATTTATCAAATTCAAACTATTTATATGCCAACATGGAAAAATGAGAATTGCAACTTATGAAACTTTTTTCATTATGAGGATAGGTGAAGGGAATATAAATATATAGATCTGCATACATACACATATGTCTATGTAGAAGGGTATATATGTGGGTGTATATGAATACATGTGTGAGTGTGTGTATATATGTGCACATAGACAAAAGGCACAGGATCAATTGAATAGGAAGGGACAATATTTTAAAAGGTGAAATTAAGAGGTGGGAGAGGAATAGAATGAGAGGAGACAGGGAGAGATACAATGGGGCTAATCATCTCATATAGAAGAGGCAAGGGATAACTGTTATAATGGAGGGGAAGAAGAAGAAGGCAAAAGGGAATGGGTCAACCTTACTCTCACTGAATTTGGCTTAGGGAGGGAATGACATATACTCTAAATTGGGTATCTTGGCCTACAGGAGAGTAGGGGGAAACGGGATGAGAGGGGGAGGGATTATGGAGGGGAAGGCAAGTTTTGAGGGGAGAGTTGTTAGAAGTACACACTTCTGTAAAGGGACAGGGACAAAGTAGAGAGCAAAACCAGTGGAGAGAGCGATAGAAAGGAGGGAAATAGAATCAGTCTCTCACAATATGTCCACTGGGGAGACGTTCTGTGTAACTACAAATGTACGGCCTCTATTGAATTGCCTGTCTTTCCAGTGGGGGTGGGTGATGAGGAAGGAAGGGAAAGAATCTAGAATTTAAAGTTCTAAAATCAAGTGTTTAAAAAATACACACACACACACACATAATTTACATGCAACTGGGAAATAAGATACACAGACACAGGGATAGGAAGATTCATCTTGCCCTAAAAGAAAGTTAGAGGGGTGATAGGGGAGGATATAGGAGAGAGCAGATTGGGGGGAGGGTATATACAGTGGGATCACTGTTTTGGGGTGGTAGGTAGGGGACAGATGGGAAGATAAATTGTAACTCAAAATCTTGTGAAAAGCAATGATGTAAACTAAAAATAAGCAAGTTAATTAAAAAAATAAAATCTCATTAGTGTAAAAAAAATAGAATATAATCTCCTTGAATACAGGGACTATATCACTTAGTTGTATTCGCACAAACTTAACACTTTAGTAAAGTTGTCCTGTAGGTAAGTACTCAATAAATTCATTCCTTCATGTCACCATTGATATATGGGACCTGGCAGATGACAGCTGTCACTCAATGACATTTTAAATTTACTCTAAAAGAATGTATAGATTGTTTTGAAGGCAAGAGATAAAATAGCAAATCTGTCTTTGTTCCCTTGACTAGGTACTAATTGACCATTCAGAAGGAGCATTCCTCTCAGCTTGACAAAATGGAAGGGGCATAAACAAATATTGTCCTGAAATGCATTTTCAAATCTCTTTATTCTTGACTCCCCTTTTCTCTCATTTCTTCTTCTCCTTCCCATAATGTAGCAAGACAAATGTCTTGAAGAAGAGTAAAGAAAGAAGAGGTTAAGGCAAGATGATTCAGAAAAGCATAAAGAAAAAGGAGTTTTCTGACACATACAGACTATGTGACCTTGGATAGATCTCTTGACCTTTTCATGCACCAGGCAACTCTTTTTTTTTTTTTTGCTTTTTTGGAGGGCAATTGGGGTTAAGTGACTTGCCCAAGGTCACACGGCTAGTTTGTTTGTTTGTGTGTGTGTGTGTGTGTGTTAAGTGTCTGAGGCCAAATTTGAACTCAGGTCCTCCTGACTCCAGGCCCAGTGCTCTGTTCACTTCACCACCTAGCTGCTCCACCAGGCAATTCTTTAATGTTAAATTATTGAGAGAAAATGCAGATCTTCATTGGTAGGTAGACTTTTCCACCAGAAGTTCCCTACATCAATGAAGGCACATGCTTATTATTTCCCTTATTTGTGCTCCCCCCCCCAAAAAAAACAAAACACAAGGAGTTAATTTGGTTAAATTTCAAACTAAATTTTTTGTACAGTTATTTTTTTGTAGATATGCAGTTCAAATTAGATATATCTTATTTATTTAAATACTTCAAGAACCTGTGATTTTAGCAGTATGCTTATTGTAGGTCTTTCACCAGTGTGAATTCTAGGCCTTCTACAACTTAGTGAAAGACCTTTGAGGCATGTTGTGGTTAAGACATACATTACCCTATTGCCTGCTGACAATTCTCTCTGAAAGGAGCCTGACTGGTCACCAGATACTGGGGAAAGAACTCAGCACCTAGCTTGTCCTTGGAGCCATTCCAATGTGGCATGATTTTCCTGCCAAGACTCTACAATGGCATAGTCTTAGATACCAGGGTGGTTTTGCTCAATAAACACAATTATTTCACAAAATAGGTAAGCTTTATTTGATACTTACATAACACTAATTTTTATATAAAGACAGTTGTTTAAGATTACAAACTGTGAAACACTTGGTAGTTTGCACTGATAGAAGGTATTTCCTCACTGAGAATTCTGAAAACCAATGAAACCATAGGTCTACATCAAAAGAGGAAAAAGAGATTCTGCTGGGATAATAGATTGGGGTGTTAAAATTGTACTAGAATTAGAAATAGATGAGATTTGAGTTCAATCTTACTAGCTGCAAAAACGTGGACAATTCACTTAGACTCTGATATTCAGTTTTGTGTTGTAAAATGGAAGAATAAAATGTTTACTACCTCCTTCAGGGGGTTGTTGTAAGAATCATATGTGATAATACATGTACCATACATTGTAAAGCTTAAAATGCCATGTAATTTATCAGGTATTGTAATATAAAATATTTTGTGATTCCAAAAGGATATGTGAATAGATATTGGGACAGCCCCACCAATCATGGGATCATGTACTTAGGCCTAGAAGGAAGTTTGGGGTCTATTTCCTCCAGCCCATTCATTTTAGAAATATGGAAATGTGAATTGACTTGCCCAGGGTTATGCAGATAGTAAATGTCCAAGGCAAGATTTGAACTCTTGTTTTCCTGATTTAAAGCCCAACTTCCTATCCATTATGCCACACTGCAATTTAAAGGATTCTAGAATTTCATCAGTATGGCTACTCCTGCCACAGATGTCTATTGAAAGCAACCTAAAGCCAAGTAGACTATGTGATACTTTGCTGTGGTTGGAAAAAAATATCATTGCCTGGTGGCCAGTCTTTTGGTGGTGGACTCTTATCAATTTCATCATCACTATCTTTACCACCATGACAATTACCATGATCATTGATATTGAGAATTTGATGTTATTAGATAGACTAGTTTACTCAGCCCTTTAAGGAAAATGAAGTAATTCTAGTTCTAGTGAACAAATGGACTATGATGCATCTCCTTACTTCACAGAAAAACTTAGTCACCAAGAGGGTTATGAGCCAGACTGTGTGGGAATATCTTTGCCATTCTCTAGGGCAAAACCAAGATGAGATTATGAGTTTCAAAAATTCCATCTTGCCTGTTTGTTCTTTTGACAGTTACAAGTTTAATAAGAAGAATCAAAGGGGAAACAGCCCAAGGAAAATATTAAATATGATGGACACCTCTAGAACTTAAAATAAAAGTGGAGGCTAGTGAAGATCTTCCCACCTGTTTATCTGTTAATTACAATTCCAATAAGTCACCGGTGGACTTGGATCCTAGTAACTTCTTGCAGTCAACTCATCAGTTAAGATACTGATTATTTTAAAGGAAACTCAAGTCTAAATAGAGGGAAATATTTAATTTGGTGGCATACATATAGCTAACAGAGAGGCTCAGAGAGATTAGGTGACTTGCTATGGTTATTCAACTGAAGGATTTAAATTTGGTCTCCTGTCTTATTACAAAATGAGATACAGCATTCTTCACTTTGCTTCCTCTGGAGTGTCCTAAAGTGTCTCTTCTCCTGCATAAGAAAAAAAGAAATTTAAAAAGTTTTCTCACACCAGATCAGTTTGTCATCATATGCAAAAACCTCATGAAACAGATTTTATGACATCAACTCAATTGATATCCATGCCTCTTTAGAAAGTATGGGGAGATAGTCACTTTTGGTAAATGGTGAGGAAATTCAATGCTAAGCAGTATTCATAGGAAAACCAGCCATTGGTCAATTATGATGTTAAGAAAGAAATGACAAATAGACCTGAGAATTTCATTTTCTAGAAAGAGAATAGTACATACATTGTACATGTGTGTGTGCTGCTGTTGTAAGGTTAAAATGAAGGTTAAAATGAGATACTACCACCACCACCACCACCACTACTACTACTACAACTACTGCTACTACTACTACTACTACTACTACTGCTGCTGCTGCTGCTGCTGCTGCTACTACTACTACTACTACTACTACTACTACTACTACTATTACTGCTACTACTATGACTACAACTACTACTAATGCCTACTACCATTACCACTACTACTTTTACTACTACTACTACTACTACTACTACTACTACTACTACTACTACTACTACTATTACTACTACCACTACTACTACTACTACTACTGCTACTACTACTACTACTATTACTGCTAATACTATTGCTATTACTATTACTACTACTACTACTATTAATACCACCACTGCTACTCCTACTACTACTATCACTGCTACTACTATAACTACTACTATTATTACTGCTACTACTACACACATATAAATTCATTCTATATATCTTAAACCATTATCTAAATTAAGCTATTATTATACAGCAGAATTTTAGGAAAGGAAGGAAGTTTTCATCTGTGGATTGACAGGAGTTAGGAAAAAAGCCAGAGGGCTATCAATTTTCATGCTTTTTCTAGTAGCAGTGGGAAAAGGTAGTTTATGAGGGACACATGCTTGCTGGCAGGGCAAACGGCCAGACACCCAGGAAGGCTCTAGTTTCTTGGGACTAGATGGAATGTAAAGCCTAGCCTAGAGCCACCTACATATATGGGGGAGTTTGCATTCACTTACCCAACCAAGCTGAAGAATTTAAAAATCAAGAGTTAACATTTGAACTGGTCTTTGAAGAGAACTAAAGAGATTAGTAATTGGGGGAAGGGAAAGGCACAAAAATAAAATCCAAATTTTCCCTTCTGTTCCTTTTTGCCCACTGGGTATAGATCTGCCCACTTCTTTTACAGGTCCATTTTGTTTGTTTGTAGAAAAATAAAAAATAAAGGAAGTCTTGAAAACAAGATCCATCCCTGCTTCTATTAAGAACATAGGGCTTTGGGGGTCTTTTCCCACATTAATTCTGCCAAGCATCTCTAGAACATTAAGATAAGCATTTTCCCCTCCTTTTCTGAACCTGGAGCTGACCTTGCACTTACTCTATCTTCTCATTCCTTAAAGACAGCTTTTTAAAAATTATTATTTTAGACTTGTGATGACTACCATCATGAACCTTTCATGTTCTGTCAAAGAAATACTTGAATCTTTAAAATTGTTTAAATTAAGGGCATTCGTATGAAAATCCCTACCCCTCTGAGGAAATATATCAAAATGTAGTCTGATCTCTGTATTTTTCTGTCAGGGATCATAATTCACTTTCCCCTCCACTGCCAATGCACAACGTCAAGAACAATTTGTTACAAGTTTTCTTCCAAAGACGAGTGGGTTGTCTAGTAATAGTGATTTCCATTTTGCTGCCATAGGTCTAAGCTTACTTTTTTGTGGCAACTGTCCCAGATCACAGGTCTGGCCAACAGGCCAGAAATTGGTGACACAAATGCATTCAATCTGCTGAAAGGGAATAAGCATATTATTACTTGAAAGGTAAGTACAAGGTAATGTTATACTAGTATAATGGGCTACCACAGAAAGGAATGGCTTCCCCATCACTTGAGATCTTGAAATAAAGACTCAATGACAACTTGTCAGATGTCTGAAAAAGGGAGAATTCTTATTCCATTTATGGGTTGGACTACAGAATGACTTCCTTCCTTTTTTTATTTATCTGGACCTATGATTTCACTGACATAGGAGACTTCCATTGAGGAAATTCCCTCTGTATATATACAAGGACAACTTCTCTGAACTTTATATCCTTAGATAGCTACTTGGGGATATCACGAGATTAAGTGATTTGCCTAGGGTCACACAGCCAATGTGTCACAGTTCTTAAGACAAATATTACTGACAAATAGCAGGGGTTCCTAACTTTTTCTCTGTCATGGACACCTCTGGCAGTGTGCTGAAGGCTAAGGACTCCATCTCGGAATAATATTTTAAAATGTATAAACTGAAATACTTAAGATTACAATGAAAACAAAACCAAATCAAAATCTCTTTCCATTTCACACCAGCTATACTGTTCTTGTACTTTGCTATCATGCCTGCTCTCTTTAATAAGCTCATCATGGGGCAATCACTTTATCCTGGAAGACTTAATCTGCCTTATACTCACATCTCATCAGCACCTCAACCCCTCCCTCCTGTCCATCCCCCACCCATCTGATTAAATACCCCGGCTGGAGAGCAGGGCCATGAGCTTCTAGGCTTCTATTCATAAAAAGGTTCAAAACACTCTTCTTCCCATTTTCTACCAACTATACTGATTTTTCAACTACTTTGGGTTTTTCCACCATGCCTTTGTGCTGGAACCATCCCCTTTCAGATTAGTGACAGACTGAAATATAACCATATCTATACACGTGTATATAAGCATATATATATACATATATATATGTATATATGTGTATACACGTGTGCATATAATATGTGTATGCATGTGAATTTATATGTGTACTGTGGATATGCACACGTGTGTGTATGTATGTATGTGTGTATTATATATGCATCAAGGGTGTGTGTGTGTGTGTGTGTGTGTGTGTGTGTGTATGTCCATAGACCTCCAATTAAGAAACCCTGCACTAAGATCTGTTCTTATCTACTGCTGCTATACTGCTAGTGCACAGTGATCCTATCTGACTGAAATTCTGTGATACTGTGACTGTTGACTCTAAACAGCAGCACAAACCTTAAGTTCTGTCCTTGCCTGCCTCTGCCTTAGCCAAGAGGCTGTGAAGATGAGTGGAAAAAGAAGAAATTTTCAAGAAATATTAAAGAAAATTTAAAGAATATAGAATTACTTTGGGAAAATAATGTCTTCTTTATCTCTGACATAAGCTTGTTTGAATTAATGAAAATAGCAAATCTTAGAAGCATTGTTTTTGGTACGAAGAATCCTCTCTAGAGAACTGGTAACTAATGTTAAGGTTAACAATTAGCTTTCAGTCAAAATAGTAATCACAGACAGGTATGTAGTATGTCAGCATCCTATATTCATAGATGATTACAAATGAATTGTAATCTGAACTGAAATCTTTTTTTTTGAGATCAGTAAATATAAATTTTTTAAAAACCTCCAATAAACAGATCTTGACTAGGAAAAAGGCATTCAAAACAAAATATACATTTACAAAAAATGTGTAATTTTATTTAATCAGTTTTGATATTCTAGATCCTTGAGGGATAGAGCATTACTCGGATCCTGTGTCCAATGGCCTTAGCAGGAAGATTGTTCTGAAGTTGGCTCGAACCATTCCACTATTTCCGTGGGCCCGAGTAACTTTCCCCAAGATAACTCTTGTTCTGTTTGGTTTCCCACCAGGAATTACTGTGTTGTTTTTGGCTTTCTATACATAAGCACATCTCTTTCCCAAAGAGAATTCAGTTTCATCCCATGCATAGACACCTTCAATTTTCAAAAGAGCTGTATGTTCTCTCTGGTTTCATAGGCCTCGCTTGTAGCCAGCAAAAATGGCCTTGGACCACAGTCTTCCACACATTTTCCTCTTCTAGAAGTCTTGTTTCTGGCAGCCCTCCCGAGCTCCAAGATGGAGGAAAAAGGAAGATGAATTGAAATCTTGACTGTTACTTATTACCTGTATGACTATGGGCCAGTCACTTAAACTCTGTAGCACCCAATTTCTGCATCTGTAAAAAAAATTGTTTGAAAAAATTAGGCTCAATGGCTTTTGAGGTCCCTCCCAACTCTAGAACCTGTGATAATTATTTCAAATGTTGTTGGGAAGTTCCAAAATTACTCTCAGGTTTACAAAGGTACACTCATTATTCTCAATTTATACATGAGGAAACTCAGGATAGCAGAAATTAAATGGCTTGCCCAGGGTTTGACAGTTAATCAATCAGTATCTGAGACACTGCTCATTCCCTGTTGACTCAATCAAATGCTTTATTCACAATGCCACTAAGCTGCTCACATGAAATGATATCTTGCAAAAGAAAACATTATAAAGAGGATCTTAATAGCTTAAAACTTCACCAAGATTTTTGGCATATACTATAATGCAATCTTTTATTATTCTTCCTGTTTTATAATTGAGAAAATTTACTTCAGTGAGGTTAAGTGACTTTTTAATAATAAGCAAAAGGCAGCTAAGTGACCTAGTAGATAGAGCACTGAGTCCTGGAGACAGGAAGACTTGGTAAAAATCTAGCCTCAGACATTTACTATCTGGGTGACTATGAGCAAGTCACTTACCCTTATTTGCCTCAGTTTCCTCATTTTTAAAATGAGCTGGAGAAGGAAATGGGCAAATCATTCTAGTATCTTTACCAAGAAAATCCCAATGGGGTCATAAAGAGTTGGACACAAGTGAAGAACTGAACAATAACAACAAATGATAAATCAGTCTGTCCAGTAAATATTTAGAGGCTGAATTTGGATCCAGGAGGATTCCATCTCCAGCTCCAACACTCTTTCCTCTATGCCATATAGCCCCATAATTTGTAGCATAAAATTATTGTGTGAGAAGCATTCTGTTAATCTTGTATCCCTATAGATATGTGAATTGTTTTTATTAGGAGAATGAAGGCAGAAACAATCCCATGGAGAATTTCAACTAAAAATTATGAGGATAAAATATATTTTGCAAACCTCAAACCACTACATAAATTCTAGCATTAATTATTTAATTAATCCTACTAGTATCAAAGCCTCTTTTTTCTGTTTGGATAGGAACATGCCTCTTGTTTTATTTTCTAATTTAATATATTTTCCCCAATTACATGTAAAAACAATTTTTAACATTCATTTTTAAAACTGATTTCTAAATCCTCTCATTTTCTCCTTCCCAACAAACTCATTGAAAAAGGCAAGCAATTCGATATATATTATACATGTGTAGTCATGCAAAATATATTTCCATATTAGTCATGTTGTGAAAAAAAAACATAGCCTCCCCTCAAAAAAACTCAAGAAAAATAAAGTAAAAAAAGAATTCCAAATAATTTCATCAGTTACCACTCAGTACCCTCTTAAAGGGTGGTGAAAAGTACAAAGGATATGTACCCCTAGGTCACAAGTAAGTTACAATATCATCAGTCAGCATTAAATACCCTAGAAGAGGTCTTTTCATCTTGACTAGAGGCAGGCTTTCAAATTCCATGGTTCCTCTTCCATGGTCCCAGCTCCTGCCTGAATCTAACCAATTGCCACCTGAGTTCAGAGACAGACAGTTTTCATTCCTTGTTCAGCTCTCCATGCAGTGATTTTTTCATATTGAAGCTCACAGTGTCTAGTCCACCTCAAGTACTTATTCAAATACCAGGACACCAAGTCCCAGAACCATTAAGTCAAATTCATTACACTAACCATGAAGATGGTACACATGGTTAATGTAGTGAACATCCACATTCCCAAGCTTTCCCAATAGAACAGGTTCCCTCAAGCAGGGATCCTCCTCTCTCATGGTAGCTCTGGCTGGCCCTTGGAAGTTTTGGCAGCTCCAGCTGGTTCTTGGAAGTTTTCAGCAGAAGTTCCAGTTGGTTCTCAGAAGAAGTTCTGCCACTACAAGTTCTTTCTCAAAATCTCTCTTCTCTACAGCTTGGTCCCCTCCTTATATGTGGTATTTCCTCCTCCCTGTATCACCCCTTCCTGTCACATCAGGAGCAGGGGTTCATACCTTCTGTTTCTTAACTTGAAACTAAGTGCTAAGTCTCTGTTATCTTGCCAATACAAGGGGATCTTCAAATTCCATTACTATTACAAAACTGTACATGCCTTTTGATCATTTATTAATTGGAGAATGACTTACTTTTCTAATTTGAGTAAGTTATCTATATGTTTGAGAAATGAGACTTTTAACAAGGAAACATGCTTCAATCCCCCCACCACCAGTTACTGTTGCTAACTGGATTTCCCTCCATCCTGTCCCCCATTACTAATTCTATTTATTCTCTCCTTTCATCCTTAGTCTCCTCAAAAGTGTTTTACTTCTACTGTCCACTCCCCTAATCTGCTTTTCCTTCTATCTCTCCACCCCTTTTTTCTTATCCTCTTCTCCTTCTACTTTCCTGCAGGGTAAGCTAGTTTTCTATACACAAATGAGTATGTATATTACTCCATCTTTGAACCAATTCTAACGATAGTAAGGTTCAGTCACCACTATCCCAATTCCATCCTCTTCCCCTCCACTGTGAAAGCTTTATCTTTTCTCTTTTATGTCAGAAAATTTATTCAATTCTACTTCTGTCTCTCCCTTTTCTTTTTCCCACTGCATTCCTCTCTCACTCCTTAATCTCTCTCTCTGTCTCTCTTTCTGTCTCTCTCTTTCTCTCTCTCTCTCTCTCTCTCTCTCTCTCTCTCTCTCTCTCTCTCTCACACACACACACACACACACACATACACACACACACATGCATTTAGATAACAGTCCTTCATATTCAACTCATACTTGTGCTCTATGTCTGTAAATATTCCTTCTAACTGTCCAAATAATGAGAAAGTTCTTATAAATTATAAGTATTATCTTATTATCTTCTCATGTAGGAATGTAAACAATTTACCCTTATTAAGACCCTTATGATTTCTCTTTCCTGTTTACCTTGTTATACTTTTCTTGAGTATTATATTCAAAAGTTAAATTTTCTATTCAGCTCTGGTCTTTTTTTCATCAAGAAGGTTTAAAATAATCTATTTCAATTAAATGTAATATTCTCTTTGAATAATTACACTCAGTTTTGCTAGGTAGGTGATTTTTGTATGTAATTCTTAATTCTTTGTCCTCAGTAATATCATGTTCCAAATTCCTTATTCTTTAATGAATAAACTACTAAATTTTGTGCTATCCTGGCTGTGACTCCACAATACTTAAATTGTTTCTTTCTAGATGCTTGCAATATTTTCTTCTTGATTTGGGAGCTCTGGAATTTGTCTATAATATTTCTAGGAGTTTTCATTTGGGGATTTTTTTTCAGGAGGTGATGGGTGGATTTTTTTCAATTTTTATTTAACCCTATATTTCTAGAATATCAGTGCAGTTTTCCTTGATAATTTTTTGACTGGAAGTACACACTTCAATAAAGGGACTGGGATAGGGTAAAGAATAGAACAAGGTGGGGGGGCAGGATAGGAAGTAGGGACATATAATCAGTCTCTAACAACATGTCCACTGTGGAGATGTCCCGCCGGTAATTACACATGTATAGCCTGTATTGAAATTCTTGTCTTTCCAGTAGGGGTGGGTGACAAGGGAGGAACTGAAAGAATCTAGCATGGAAAGTTCTACAATCAAATGTTAAAATCGTTATAATTATTATTATTATTATTATTATTATTATTATTATTATTATTATCATTAACTACATGCAACTGGGAATTAAGATATACAGGCACTGGGGTAAGGAGACCCATACTGCCCTACCAGAAAGTTAGAAGGGCATTGGAGGAGGACATAGGAGAAAGCAGATTGGGGGAAGGGCTTTACAGTGGGATTGCTGTTTTGTGGTTGTGGTTGTGGGTAGGGAAAGATGGGGAGAAATTTTGTAACTCAAAATCTCACAAAAATGAATGATGTAAACAAGAAAATAAATAAAATAATTTTAAATAGAAGCAGGAAAAAAGATAATTACTTGAAATATGGTGTCTAGGCTCTTTGGTTTGATCATGGCTTTCAGGTAGTCCAATAACTTTAAAATGATCTCTCCTACATCTATTTTCCAAGTCAATTGTTTTTCCAATGAGATATTTTCATTGTCTTCTATTTTTTGCCTTCTTTTTGTTTATTTTACTGTTTCTTTATTTCTCATAAAGTCATTAGCTTTAATTTGCCCAATTCTAACTTTTAAGGAGTTATTTTCTTCAGTGAGATTTTGTGCCTCCTTTTCTATTTGGCCAATTCTGCTTTTAAAGGAGTTTTTTTTTCCTTCAGTGAATTTTTAGTCTTCTTTTTCCATTTGGTCCATTCTGTTTCTTTATGCAACTTTTCTTATATTTTTGTAACTATTTTACTATTTGGTCTAATTTGTTTTTTCCCCAAGTGTTTTTTTCTTCTTTTTTGTGTCTCCTTTATCAATCTGTTGACTATTTTTTCATTATTTTCTTGCATCATTCTCATTTCTCTTTCCAATTTTTCTTCTGCCTCTCTTACCTGATTTTCAAAATCCTTTTTCACCTCTTTCAGGTCCTGAGACTAATGTGTATTTTTCTTGGATGCTTTGGATGTAGAAGCTTTGACATTGTCATCTTCTTCTGAGTGTATATTTTGATCTTCCTCATCACCATAGGAAATTTCTAGGGCCAGAATTATTGGGTTTTTCCTGAATTTTTGCTCATTTTCCCAGCCTATTTCTTGATTTTTAGCTCTTTGCTAAAGAGGGCCTCTGCTTCCTGGGTGATGGCCATGTTGTCCCAAGCTTCAGATGTTTTGCACAACTGTTTTCAGAAATACTTTTAGGGACCTGTACATTTTAAGTTCTACTGACATAGTATGATCCAAAGAGAGCTATGTCTACAACTCTCCAGACCTATGCTCTTGTCTGTGAGAAACCACAAGCAAGCACTCTTTTCTGCCCTGAAACTGTTAGGAGGGACCCCACCCCATTGTAACATCAAGCTCTGGTATTCTAGTATTCCTTCTCACCCTAGTACTGCCTCCCAGGACTGTGACCCAGATCTGAGTATGGGCAAAACAACAGAGTCCTGCCCCCAGTGCTAGCAAAAAGACCCCTGTTATCTCCTTCAGATAAGTTGTTTGACTCCTTTACCTTCTGTGGACTGAGAGTTCCAGAAGCAGCTGTTGTCATTCTGATTCAATGGCTCTCAAGATCTGCTCCTTGTTTGCTGTAGCCAGGCCTGTGCTGATGTGGCCTGGGCTGGACTGTGCTTCACTCTCACTCAAGTGCAAAAGAATTTTCTTTTTTTCCTTTTTAAAATTTTTTTATTGACTTGTTTGTTTACTTTTAGTTTATGAGACTCAGTTCCAGCCTTTTGACCACCACCTCCCCCGGTATTCCCTCCCTGTGTTTCCCACTCTTTGCCTAATCTTTCCCTTTGCTACTCTTTCTCTCCCTACTGACTACCATCCCCTTCTTACACCCCTCACCCCTTATCCCTCCTACTTCCTGTAGGGCACAATCGATTTTTATTCTTTTTTTATTTACTTGTTTGTTTACTTTTAGTTTACAACATTCAGTTCCAGAATCACTTGAGTTCCAGATTTTTCTCCCCTTCCTCGCCACCCCCCCCACCCTGCCATGGTGGTATACAATCATGTACAGGATCTGCAAACTCTTTCACATTGTGCAATAGTCTGGTTGTATAGGTGTTGTAGCCAATGGAGTGAACAATGAGAAAAGAGAAACAAAAACCAAACATAGAAAAGAATGATAGCATGCATTGCTTCAGTCTCCATTTAAACTCTGGTCTTTCTGGATCTTTCTCTGAATGTAGACAACTTAGATTTTTATTCTTAACTGAGTTTATTATTCCCTCCTTGAACCCAAACCAATGCTAATAAATTTAACACATTACTCCTCTCCTTCCCTCTTTTCACTCTATTGTTATGAATTTTCGTGTCTTTTTATGTTAGAATTTAAACTTAGCCATTTCTATTGATCCCTCTTTAAATCAGATCCAATGAGAGTAATGATCATATGATGCTCATCTCCTTCTTTCCCTCCACTTTAGTATGCTTTGATGCCTCTTCTTGTGGCATAATTTACCATCTTCTGTCTCTACCTTTCATTTTCTCCCATTACAATCCCTTTTTTTAAACTTAATAGGTTTTTTTTTACCTTCAGATTAGTTGAATTATACCCACACCCTCTTTCTGTGTACCTCCCTTTTAAGTTTCACAATACCTATACAAATTTCAGTATTGACAGGTATCTGCTTCTCATAAAGAAATGTAAACAGTTTGCTCTTATTGAATCCCAAGTTATGTGCATGTGAGAGCATCTGTGTGTGTATGTGTATGTGTGAGTGTATGTTTTCCTTGTTTACTTTTTGATGTCTTTCTTGGGTCTGGTAAGTGGGGCTTTTACATAAGGAAATTCTGGAAGTCCTTTATTTCATTAAATGACCATCTCCTTGCCTGAAAGAATATGTCTTGCCAGGTAGTTGATCCTTAGTTGCAATCCTAGCTCTCTTGTTTTATGAAATATCATATTCCATTCCCTCAGATCTTTCAATGTAGCAGCTGCTAAATCCTGGGTAATCCTGACTGTAATTCCACGATATTTGAATTGTTTCTTTTTGGCTGCATTCAGTATTTTCCCCTTGACCTTGTAGCTCTGGAATTTGGCTACTGTATTTCTTGGAGTTTTCAATTTGGGATCTCTTTCAGGAGATCAGTGAATTCTTTCAATAACCATTTCTCCTTCTGATTCTAGGACCTCAGAACAGTTTTCTTTGACAGTCTCTTGGAGGAGGCTGTCCAGGTTGATTTTTTCATCATGGCTTTCGGGTAGTCCAATAATTCTTAGGTTGTCTCTCCTGGATATGTTTTCCAGGTCAGTTGTTTTTCAAGTGAGATATTTTGCACTTTCTTCTAATTTTTCAATCTTTATGTTTTGTTTGACTGACTCTTGTTGCATCATAGAGTACTTAGCTTCAATTTGTCTGATTCTAATTTTTAGTGAATCATTTTCCTCAATTAGTTTTTCGAGTTCCTTTTCCATATGTTCATTTTTCATTTTTAGGGAGGTATTTTCTCCAGTTAGATTTTGGACCTCCTTTCCTAGTTCTCCAATTTTAGTTTTTAAAGATTTGTTTTCTTCAGTGAGTTTTTTTCCAATTTTGTCATGGTAGATTAAAATTTATCTCTTACCCCTCTATTTTCTTTTTTAAAAAATATCTTTTGAGATGCTCTAAGAAGGCTCTTTGGACTTGAGACCAATTCACATTTCCTTCTGTAGTCTCCAGTGTGAGTATACAGTCCATGTTGCCTTCTGACTTTGTTTGTTCTTGCTCACTATAAAAAGATTTGATGATCCTAGCCTTTGCAGTTTCCTTCTTCTGCATTGTGAGCACCTATGTCCTGTATTTTTAGAGTGGATATCTGCTTCTGGGGTGCTGAAGTATTGAGCTTCTCAGGCTGGGAGGCAGGGGTTTGGTAGTTGTAGGCTCTGAGTATGTAGATTGAGGTCAAGACCAGAACTCTCAGTGATTCTCCTGAGTTACCCTGAGGCTTACAGAGTAACCTATAGTGGTGGGGTGGTCTGGCTCCTTCAGGCTTCTGCTTGCCAAAGAACTTTCTTGCCAACCTTGTAAGTTGTCTTTAGAAGGAAAATTCTTTCACCCCATTGTTTTGTTAGTGCTACTGCTCTGGGAATTTTTTAATGGTATTATTTAAAGGGAGATTTTAGGGAGAGCTCAGGTGAATCTCTGCCTTTTCTCTGCCCTCTTGGCTCTGCCTTCTGTAAAGCCAATCAGCAGTAGATTCCTGAGAGAATGCTACTGTGAACAGCTTTTAAGATTCGGGTTACACAGTATTAGTGAATGCTCTGTTTATTCCATTACAAAATCAGATTCAGTACAATGTTCACAGTATCAACAGTTCACAATATTATATACAATCTTCAGAACAAGGAGAGTCTCAATATTATATCTTATTACAGAAAGGAACAAGGAACAAGAGAAGAATCAGCTGGTTTCCCTAAGGGAGAAACCAGCTCCACATTTTAAAGATTCAATCAATCCAGCTAAGGATTCAATCAGTTAACAAAAGGAATGACCTAGTTTACCTAAGAGGGAGTTGATTCAAT
>CM053597.1:187161075-187260753 GCA_028646575.1 Pseudocheirus occidentalis
CTTCTACTTGCTCCACTCTAATTCTGAAGGAATTATTCTCTTCAGAATGCTTTTGAGATTCTTTTTCCATCTGGGAAATTTGACTTTTTAAGGCATTCTTCTCCTCATTGGCTTTCTGGGTCTCTTTTGCCATTTGAGTTAATCTGTTCTTTAAAGCGTTGTTTCCTTCAGTCAGGTTGTTGACTCTCTTTTCATGATTTTCTCACATCATTCTCATTTCTCTTCCCAATTTTTCCTCCACTTCTCTAATTTGTTTTTCAAAGTCCTTTTTTAGTCGATCTATCACCTCTAGACAGTCTTCAAGTGTCTTGGAAGCATTTGGTGTGGAACTTCTGACTATGTTGTCTTCTTCCCATTCCATGCTTTGATCCTTTTTGTCCACAAAAAAGGATTCTATTGCTGTAATTATTTTGCTTCCTTTTCCTCATGTTGGCCAGTCAATTAATTGTTTATTTGTTTTTTTGTTTTTGTAAGCTTTGTGGAACTCTGCTTCCAGGCGGGAAAGCTCTGATCTAAATAGCTGTGATTTTCCCAGCTGCCAGAGCTATTAGGTGGGTTTTGCAGCCCCCCCCAACTTTGGCTTCCTGAAAGCACACCCCAGGACCACCACCCAAAACCACAATATGGATCTAGGCTGCTCAACACAAGAGCACTTGGCCGTGATCACGTGATTCATCTCCGCTGTGGAATCTGCATGCCAGGGGCTCTGAAGCAGCCCAGTGGGAGCCACCTCTGGTTACAGCATTTCCTGCCCTTTCCCCACTGCTTCCTTGCCCTGGGTGCAGATTGGCCAAACTGCTTTTCCTCCCCCCAAATTAAGTTTCAAAGTTTTGCTTTCACTGACCGTCTCTAATCCTGGTTTGCTGGATGTTAAGATCCCCTCAGGTGCAATAGGTCTTCTCTAAAGTAGACTCAAGCTACAAGTTGGGAGGCTCGGCTCCTCCTGACCACCCTGGGGCCTGGCCTGGCCATGATTTGGTTTTGGGCTGGTCTCTGCTCCTGGCCTGATGGCCTGCTGGTTTAGCCCCTCCTGCTGAGCTGCCCCTCTCCAATCCCTGTTTTTCACACCTTGGTAGATGTTGAGTTGCTGGAGGTGCAGTATATCTTCTCTCTTGTAGACTGGCTGCGGTTCAGCTCCTCCCGACCTGTCCTGGGGCCTGGCCTGGCTGCGTTTCCATTTCAGTCTGGGCTGGCCTCGGCTCCTGAGCTGCCTTCAGCAAGAGATGTGTTTTCTGTATTTTTGTGAGTCTGAGAGTCTTTGTCTGGGATCATATTTTATGGGTGTTTAGGGTGGTTGTGTGGGAGCTGAAGAACTTTGATGCTTCTATGCTGCCATCTTGACTCTGCCCCCAAGATAATACTTTAAATGCATAAAAAGTCCATAAAGTTGGAAAGAAAAACAAATAAATTAGAATACAGTTTTTCAAAGTATTAATAAAACAAATTCACAGATCTAGAATCATAGATGGTATCTTTTTCACACCTGCCAATAATGATAGAAGGGCTTCAAAAGAGCAATGAGATGTGGAAACTCGAGAGATAGTTAAGGAAATGTTCTCTGATAGGAGGATTAGGATTTTTGAACCATACCTATAGATAAAAGAAGGCTAGATTCTGGGGATCTAATATCCTATTGTAGAAGACAACTTATAAATATATAGTTTTTATAATAAATATACAAAATTGATAAGAGATAGTTTTTGATGGTAAGAGTGCCCTAGCAGTGAAGTGGGGCTGAGGTATTAGGAATGTCTTCATGTAGACAAAGTATCACTTGAGTCTTGAATGAAGCCAGAGCTTGTAAGAGGCAAGGATGAGAAGAGAAAACAGCCAGCACAAAGGCACAGATGCAAGAGCAATGATACCATGTATGAAAACTAGCTAAATGAACAGTTTATTTGGACTGTAGTGTGAATGTGAAAAGGAGTATTTTGAAATTTGGCTGGAGAGTTATGTTAGGTTTTTTTAATTGCAATGAGAAGACTCTGTTTTTGATCCCACAGGTAACAAAGAACCACTGAAGTATATGGAATAGGGATCAGTATCCTCAGACCTAGGACAGTTGGGTAGAGCCCTGGACTTGGAGTCATGAAGACTCATTTTCTGATTTCAAATCTGGCAACACAAGTTGTATGACCCTGGACAAGTCACTTAACCCTATTTGTCTCAGTTTCCTCATCTATAAAATGAGCTGGAGAAGGAAATGGCAAACCACTCTAGTACCTTTGCCTCATTTTGATCATAAGGAGTCAGACATAACTGAAAAACGCCTGAAAAGAAGAACAAGAACATAGGTGAAACCCTACTTTAAGACAATCACTTTGACAACTATAAGAAGGTAGAGACTTAAAGTGAAGAAATCAGCTGAAGATTAGTGCAAAGTTAAGGTTAAGAGGTGATAAAGACCTGAACTAAGTTAACATATGAATACAATAGGATGAAAGAGAGAGAAATGTGGTAGAACTGGAAAAAGAAAGACTTGGCAACTGACTGTGATATGTGGAGTGGCCAAGGGTGAGGAATCACTGATAAAAGAGAAGTTGTGAATCTAAGGATGGTGGTATTTTGGACAGAAACAGTGAAGTCTGGAAGGGGAATGGGATTCATCACTTTACAATTATTTGATTTGGGGGAAATGCCTTGACTTCTTTAGTCCTCATATTCAACATGTGTAAAATCAAATAGAAAACTACTAAGCCAAATAGTACAGAGAGAAGCAGTAAGAACACAAGAAGAAGAAAATTAGTAGAAATGACCAAAAAATTTGGGAGATAATAAGACTAGTAATAAATATATTGCATAGATGTCTGCTCAAAGTGTGAAGAATATGACAAATAGACAAAGTGAAATAGGTGTAGCAAGATTGAAAGTATTACTTAGATGAGGAAGATGAGATGTTTTACTGGGGGAAGTTTATGGAAGACTGTAGTTTATTACAACAGAATAGAGTGGATGTGTTTAAGAATGTTTCAGTTGAATTGTATGGTTTTTTAAATTTATTGCATTTTTAATTCATGGAATAAAACAGTCTGTTTCAGATCTTAAACTATTTTATTAGAGAGTAATTATCAAAACTATTTGGTACTGGCTAAGAAATAGAAAAGTAGAACAATGGAACACAGTAGACATACAATGTACAGCAGCAAATAAATATAGTAACTTTGTATTTGATTAGTTGCATTGTATGTTAAGAGAATATTTAATAAAATCCACAAAGTCAAACCAGGGAAGAGGTTGGATAACATCTGGGTCAGGATTAATGGAGGGAGAATTGGAAATATTATCATAGTGGAAAGAAAACTACAAATGACTCATGGGGCAGGAGGGAGAGGGAGAGAGACAGAGACAGATAGACACAGACAAACACAAAGAGAAAGAATATTTATGAAGATTTTGAGACAAAGAATTAATTCAGGGGCATGATAGAGTTTTGATACAAAGTTTCAATGATCCAAAAATTATTCAATTATTCTCATTCTCTGTTTCTGTCTCTGTCTCTCTGTCTCTGTCTCTGTATCTGTATCTCTTTCTGTCTCTCTCTCTGTCTCTGTATGTCTCTCTCTTTCTCTCTCTCAATACAGGTCTTAAAAAATACTTGACATTTCTTAATAATCAGTCATTTCTTTTTTAAAAAAGACAAAGGAAGCAATGCTGGGATGCACTAGTCTTCATCTGATTCTAAGAAAAACTGATTGCTGAAGTAGAAATAGTGGGAATCTTGAAAAGTGACTAAGTGATTACTCCATCTCACAGTTGATGACATATAAGGAGAGAAAAGCTTTGCATAATCTGAAGTCTGAGTGAATTTCCAAGAATTCAGAGAAAAGACAGCTAGGATCTCATGATAGTAAATTGTATGGGGGAAGCTGGCTCAAGAGTGTTGAGGATCTCTCAAGAATGAAATTCTGAAAAGGAATTCTGGCACAAACAGTTCTAACAAGGGAAAAAAAGTTTGAAGCTGTCTAAAATTAATGTAGATATGTAGGGAACTTAGTTATGATGTCAGATTACTGAGAGAGATTCAAGGGAACAGAGAGATGGAAGGGAATGAAGGGAAACAGAGAAAGAGTCGGGGAAGCAAAAAGGAAGAGATAAAGATATAGAGAGACACAAGCAGGCAGACAAAGGGTGGAATAAAGAGGCAAAGACAGAAACAGAAAGAACAGAGAAAAAGATTCAAAGTCAAGGAGAGAGACAGACAGACAGACAGACAGACAGATGGAAGCATATTACGGTACTGTAAGAATAATGTCCAAGAAACAGTAATTCAGAATAAGTAAACTGAAGGGATGAACCTATGGCAAGAAAAGGGATTTTTGAATTATTCAAGACAAAAAGGATAGTGGTTGTAGTAGAGATAGGGCAGTACTACTTGGTGAACTGAATAATGATAAAGGAGGTCTGAGAAAAGATGAGATTTTATTTCTTTTTGGCCTACCATCTTGAATTTGAGACAGTCAAAATAAAACAAATTAATAGGGAATTCCAAGAGATATACTGTAGCAAATTTAAACTAACTCACAAAGGATTGTTAATTTTTTTTATATAAACATTTGCACATAAGAAATAATCAAATCGGAGCTAACTTTCTTGTTTTTCTGATAACCGAGAATGTAGAAAGTGATGGAGAAGATGCCAACAATGCAGATTAAAGTTAAAATGTGTCATACATAAATTTTTGTCTCAGAGAAGGGGGGTTGTTCAATATTTTCAAATGCCCCTCTCTCTTGAAATCTCAGTATAGGTGAGACAGTAAAAATATACCTGGCTGCCCTCAATGAGTACAAACCTCTCTACCTAGGTGAATACCTCATCCTGGCCTAAGAGTTATTGAGAATCTAATGTGTACAGGACAAAATAATAGTGTCATGATCTGCATTCTATAACAGCATGCTCTCTCTATAACTATATTTTCAGTAATTTTGATGAAAGTCTTTATGTTAGCTTTTTCCACTGTCTTGAATTCCTATATTTAGTTTTTATTTTGATATGGAATCATCCAGCATTACAAAACCTTGAAATCCAGTGACTTTGTTGCTTTATAAAGAAAATGAAGAGTAACAGAAGTCATTTTTAGTTAATTAAAGTATTTGTGTCTTTAAAGGGACATACAATTATATTTCTAAAATACTATTAAAGAATATAAAAATGTTATCTTTTTGTTAGCTGATATCTTAGGCTGATTCTAACTCTCTAACCATTCCTCATCTGGACCCTTATCTATGAGGGTTTTCCCCAAGGGTCTGACCTCAACTCCCTTCTTTCTGTCCTTTACTTTCACCAAATCATAGGGTCATATATTTCAACCTATAAGGGATCTTAAAGGTCATCTGGTCAAATCTACTAGTTTTACAGATCATGAAACTAAGCCTAGGGAAGCTTAGTGACTTACTCATGGTCATGCAGGTGGCAAGTGTCAGAGTTGGTTTCAAAACTAAATCTTGTGTTTGCAAATCCAACACATTTTTTCCCAGTTCAATTGCATTCACTCCCATATCATCACCCATTCATTCCCACAGTGATGACAACCATCTTTATGCAGATTCATATCTGTCTCCCTTACTCACCTTTCTTTGTAGCTCCAGACCTCCATCTCCAGCTACACTAAGGATATCTAGACATAAATGTCCCATCAGCATCTCACTCTCAACCTGTGCAAAACTTAACTTGCCCTAAAACCTGCTTTTCCTCCTGATTTCACTACTTCTCTCAGTGACACCACAGTTCATTCAGATTCCCATGTTTGTGAACTTGGAATTACCTTCAACTCTTTGCTTTATCTCCAAACTCATTGTCTATCAGAAGGGTGGGGAACCTGCTGCCTCAAGGCTATATGTGACCCTCTAGTGCCTCAATTTTGACCCTTTGACTCCATCTGTTAAGCTTGAAGGCCATGTGGCCTCAAGGTCACAGGTTCCCCACCCCTGGTCTATCAGTTAAAGTCCTTCAAGTTTCACCTCTTTTGTTTCTCTCATCTCTGCGTCCTCCTAATTTTTTTTATTTAGAAAACATTAGTGCATGTCTAAACTATTGTAATACGTTGTAGACAGGTCTTCTCAGTTCCATTTTCTTTCTATTTCACCCTACCTGAAAATAATAGGACACTTTTCACTAGTCCTTGCTACTACAGCATTGGAAATCTTCAGTGGTTCCCTTTTCTCTCTTGAGGAAAATACAAAACTATGCCTGGTATTTAGGTCCTTGATAATCTCATATTGCTCTAACTTTCTTGCATTATTTTATGGACTTAATTACCAACCATTCTATATCCCAGCCAAGCTAATATCTTTCATTCCCTAAACATGAATTACAGGCTTCTGCCTCATAGCATTTATTCATCCTCTGCTACATGTTTAGAAAATTCTTCTTCTTCCTTTTCACCTATTGAAGATTATCTGTCTGTCTATCTATCTATCTATCCATCCATCCATCATCCATTTATCCATCCATCCATCCATCCATCTATCTATCTATCTATCTATCTATCTATCTATCTATCTATCTATCCATTTCTCCTCTTTAAGTTACCACCCAAATGCCACTTAAGACCCACTCCCAGCATATTTTCGTGGCTAATATAAAATACTATTTCAGAGCTTTAGTGCATTTTTATGTAGTATTTGTATCTTACCTGCAGTAGATTACAAGATATAAGAGGTTTGGGACTGGGTTTTTTCTAAACTTTGTATTTCTCTTAACACCTAGCACAGTGCTCTATATCGAGTAATTTCTTAATAAATGTTTAATGAATGAATGACGGCTTTATTACAAATGCATGCCTTTCCCATCACTGTCCATACATAATCAAGCACCAGGTGGACTCATATATATGAAGTGTTTTATAAACCCTGAAGTGTTATATAAATATTACCTATTCTAAATGTTGTTAACATTTTTAATATCACCACAATTTCTCCCAGCATTATTACCCTCCCTCTCCAGATAATCATCCCACATCACAAATTATATTGTTTTAAGGCAAAAAAGAATAAGCAAGAAAATCAGCAGAACTAACCACCACATTGGGGGAAAATAAATAAAATGAATCATACTTGTGGAATTTTCATTTCTGCAGGGGCATGGGAAGGGGATATCTTCTTATATCTCTTCCTTTGAGGTAAACTTATTCTTCTTAATTTCTCAACATTTGCATTTATGATTTTATGTTATTGTGATATTTTTCTGTTCACTTTGTCATTGTTATTGTGTATGATATCTTTTTGGCTCAGTATATTTTATTCTACATCAGTTCATAGAGATCTTTCCATGTTTATTTGTAGCCATCATGGTCATAATTTCTTGCAGTATAATAGTCCATCACACTCAGGTACCATAATTTATTTAGCCATTCCCCCTTCTTCATTGCTATTTTTTGACCTCATATAAAATTGCTAATATGAATATTTTGGTGTAGAGACTTTCTTATCAATAGCATGCACACACATATACACACCACACTTACATAATACATATATACATACATAAGTATGTGCATGTGTCTATATAGGTGTAAGGTCTATATGATTAAGGAATATTTCATTTTTTGCCTTCATCTTCCCAGTCACTTCTATACTATGCTGCCTATACTCTGACTACAACTCTCATTTCTCTGCTTCATTGCACTCTTAAACTCTTCTCCCTTGGTTGCCAGGCTAAATGAGTTTTCATCTTATCCTGCCCAAACCCACATCTCCATGTCACCTGTTGACCATCTCTTCCAAGTGCTACTACACCGCGAGATCACCTACAGATGTTAGATCTTTCATTATAGTGAAGAATTCTTGAGAACAGGGACTGTCTTGTCTGCTTTTAATTGTACCCCCTTGCCAGGTACGTAGTAAGTGCTTATTAAATTACCTATCTTTTCATCCATCCATCCCAAATGGCTAACGCAGTGCTTGGTGCATGCTGGGTGCATAACAAATGCTTGTCTTGCTTATTTTTCATAATTGTAAGTTCAACAAGTAATTAAAATAAGAATTCCATTGGACATGTTTTTAGTTGGGGAGAAAGAATTCTATTTTTCTTTTAATGGCACGTTAGCCATATTACACTGTTTAAGAACTGAGAATATCTTATATATAAAACCTCATTTGTATGGCTATTTCTTTCTTTCTTTGTGTTATATACTGCTAAGATTAGAGGTAGATAGCACTTTAGAATTATTCTCTCAGATAAGAACCTAGATTTGGAAAAGTATCTATTGATACTGATGACTCCTTCTGTTCTAATAATTTTCTTATTGTTATAGAAAGACACAAGTAAAATTTTCTCCTGTTGGGATTTCCTCGTAACCACAGACGAAAAACCACTCCCTTGCTACAGAATTGAATAAATAGCTTTTTAAGGGAAATCTTTTCAACTTTTACAAATGGAGCCCAAGGAAATCTCATAACACTATTATTAACTAACCAATATCAAAAATATTTATTAAACATTTACTATTTTCCAGACATTTATGCTAGATAGGTACCGAGGATACAAGAACAGAAGAAAAAGTATTTCTTCAATCAATGAACTTTAAACCTAAAGAAAGAAAACCACATACACATACATAGGTATAACACAAAACACATACAAAACAGATACACAGGAACACACATGGGTGAAGGCATTAGCAAATACCAGGGACAGGGCAGGGGGAGAGATGGTAGAAGAAGGTGGCATCTGAGCTGAGTCTGGAAGAAAGAGAGAGGTTCATAGAAGCAGAGTTGGGGAAGGAGTGCTTTATAGGCAAAGGACAATCAGTATAAATTCACAGAGATGGGAGATGAAGTGTTGTGTGAAGAATAGTAAGGTCAACTTGCCAAGTGTATAGAGTGTGTGGAAGGGGGTAATGTGTCATTAGACTGGAAAGATAGAATGAAGTCATATTATGAAGAGCACTCCTTAATTTCATGGTATTGTTTTTAGACTAAATAAGGATAATGAAAATTCCTTTCAGAAATAGCTAGTTTGGTATAGTTAGAGGAGAAAGTATGTGAGTCAGATCAGGATATGATTGACATTGTTCTTTATGTGTTATGGCCATGTTAGAGAGGGTGAAATATCTGTCGATGAGAAGTTTTCCAGTGGTACAATTTCCATTGTCTTAGGGCTCCTACTAGGGTAGCCCAGTGGAAATGAAGAAAGAAGGTCCACTATGCATAAGTAATTAAAATGTCATTCTAGAGATGGTGTTTAACCTGGATAATTGAGAAGAATTGCTATTGATTTGGGACATTAGACTGCTCAAAACCCAGTTACTTTGTGGTTTAGTGGAGACATTTACTTATCTAATAATCGTTCAGTGCATGGGTAAGAGAAGAACTATTACTGTGTGTGCATTTTAGAGGATTTTCTGCTTGCTTTTGTGCAGGTATGCCTTCCATGAGTGGGTTGAGGCACAAGAAAGCCATCAAGGGATTGAGGGAGGGGGAAGCAGTGATTATAGGGTATGTCTTTCAGACATCATATCTATTGTTTCTGTTGTTACCACTTGGTTGGTAAGTAGGAGTTCAATTTAATTCAATATTTGTTAAGTACCGACTATGTACAATGCATGGTATTGCCTGATAAGGTATCCAAAGCCAAGATTTAAAAAAAAATTATGAACCTCAAAAAGCTTGCACACTAACCATGCAGAATTCAAAACAAGATTGAGTCTGTGATGACAGTGTGATTCACATATAATCCAAACTGACTGTCTTTAAAGGCAGTTGATCTGAAACTCCCCACCACCACAGAGGCCCAGAAAAATAAGATACCCTGATTATCCCCTCCCTCTCTTCACCCATAGCAATGGTTTTATATCTTCTCTGACATGGAGAGTTCTGGTAACTCTTTCCAGTTTGCCATTACCCAGGGCAGTGTTGCTTTTGTTAGGGGCATGTGGTTGGATCAGTTAGTTCTCAACAACTTAAAAATCTGCACCAAGGATAAATCATCAATATATCATTGATAATTTCCTCATATGGTTTACCTTCTTCTCCACTGAATCTAAAGCTTAATATTAGCTATGAGTCTTCCATCACAGTCTAATGGTTAAATTAGAAGTAAACAAAATAAAAATCTAACTAAAATGGGTAAACAAACTGTAAGAAAATCATTTAGAAGTGTTTATTCATATACTCTTACAAGCTTAAAGATATTCATCAATGTGTTAGTACACTAGAATTTTAGAATGAGACATTGTATTATCACTCTACTATAGCTATGAAATACAAAATTAGCATAGGTGATACTTTTTTTTCTTCAGCCTAATTTGGGGGTTGGAGAGATTTATGAAGGAAATATGAGAACTATTATTTATAGTAAAGGGATAAATGCCAAAAAACTTGAAGATGGTGGGGATGAATAAAATAACTAAATATGTTTTATGTTTTGACAACATATGGTGATGGTATCTTAGACGAAATTGTGTTTGCTTACTTCTGGCTCTAGAAAAGACCAGCTTCAACAGTAGAATTAAAAGAGGAACATTTTCATCTAATATAAAACTATTTCATAAGTCAAATCAATGTGTTCAATTGGTCCATTTCCATTTGGTTGAGAAATCTTAGTTTTATTTGGCATTGATTGTTGAGCTCCAAAAAGCCTGTCCCTTATTATCAACTCCCACCCCACCAGAGTATATGCTGCTGTTTTCAGATATTGGCTTATACCCAAAATGAAGGACATAACACAAATTAGTTGACTCTGACTAATACAGCAAGAACTTCTGATAATGTAACCATGGTTTCATCATTGAGCATTTCTATTGTTAGTTCAGCATTCTAACAGAAAAAAGACAAAACAGCAGATCTTTTGATACCAAGATAATCTGGATATAAAATGGCAGAACATGTCACTAAAAAAGATATATTTAATATATATATATATATATATATAAAAGATAGCTGAGCTTTCTGTGAGTATGGATATTTGACTATTTTTAATGTCAAGCAGATATCCTGCATTCTTGTATCAAAAACAATGATTTCACCAGGTTAGACTACTAAATTTGGAGAAGGGTGGTTTATAAAGAATGATGCTTGATTTAAATGAGTATCTAGTTTTAGTTATGGTGCTTCAACTCTTTCTTTTTGAGATATTCATATATATATATAAGATAGTTATATTTATATTTCACATGTTCATACACACATATAAATAAATAAATAAATAATAAATAAATTTATACATGCATATAAATAAATAAACAAATGATTGGCTTATAAATTAAACATTTCTAAGAGATCATAGAAGTCAAATAGCCTAAGGTGCTCCACATTTCAGAAGTTCCATCGTCTTATGATATCCAATGCCAGAAGTCACTTTAACTTTATCATGTCAAGACAAGTTTTAAACATCATGAGTTTCCCTTATAATTTGGTATATAAATGTATAGTTCCTGTTCCTAGTCTTGGGATTAATTTTTTTTTCCATTTAGTTTAGTTTTTTTCTTCAGACATTTTAATTGTCACTTTCCTTTAGCACATGAGAAACAAAGACTGCCAACCAGTGGGGGATTTGCCACAGATGCAAACTAAAGAGATAAGTCTCATTTTCTCCTATAATAAAACCATGACAGGAAGGCCTATGCAGGCTGTGCCTGTCTCTTCTTTCTATGTAATTGGAGAAAAAGTGTTTTTCACCTGAATAAAGAAAAACAATTCAAAACTACTAAGTAAAAGTCAGTTCCTATTGGAGTAAACAGATTATACAGGGGTTGAATTATGCCATGAGTCATTTATATTAATTAACAGTCTGCAATAATTGATTGCTTGCAGAACTTTATGGTGGTATGGGTCAGAAAGCAAAACTTTCAGATAATAAATGAATCTTCCTTTGACATGTCAGTCATGCAAGGCTGAGAAGAAAAGGGAAATGAAATGGATGCTCTTTTCTCCCCTACTCCCAAATAAGTATGGGAAGGGAACTATTCCTGGGAAAACTATAGCCAAGTCAACAGGAACAATAAGAAACCTACTCCTTTGGGAGATATTGTTTCATTCTTTCCAGGTTTTGGGTAGACCTCAAAAAGAAAAGTATTGAAATGAGGCTGAAGAAAGAAAATTGGATGTGCAGTTAAGTAGCATTTCAACTCTGAACAGATGAAACAAATGATGTATTCCAGTTTGTTTCTTTTTTTATTTAGCAGGGCCTTATTCTGAATTACTAATGCTTTATTTCCCACATCAGTTTCTTTTTTTTCTTGTATTTATTAATTTATTTTCTTTCCATTTGAATTGATTAATTTACTTTCTCGCTTATATCACTCATTTCTGTGAGATTCTGAGTTACAAATTTTCTCCCCGTCTTTCCCCTACCCATCCCCCCAAAACAGCCATCCCATGGTAAAGCCCCTCCCACAATCTGCTCTCTCCTATATCCTCCCCCATCACCCCTCTAACTTTCCAGTAGGGCAGCATGACTCTCCCTGGCCCAGTGCCTGTATATCTTAATTCCCAACGGCATGTAGTTAATAATAATAACTATATGTGTGTGTGTATGTGTGTATTTAACATTTGATTATAGAACTTTAAATTCTAGATTCTTTCCCTTCCTCCCTCATCACCCACCCCCACTGGAAGGACAAGCAATTCAATATAGGCTGTACGTGTGGACATATTGTGAGAGACTTATTATATGTACCTACTTGTTATCCCTGCCCTTGTTCTATTCTACCCTGTCCCTGTATCTTTACAGAAGTGTGTGCTTCCAGCAATCCTTTCCACCCCCCCCCCACCCTCCTCTCTGTCATCCCACCTCGCATCTCCATCCCTGCTACTCTCCTGTGTGGCAAGATACAGTTTCTTATTAACTGATGTTTAAGTTAGATTTGTAATCAAGGGAGGAATGTAGCATGCACCATCTAGCTATTAAACTTCCTACCTGGCTTTGGGGAGTCTTTTAAGGTCACTGCCTTAATTTCCTTATAAATTAAACATTTCTAAGAGATCTTAGAAGTCAAATAGCCTAAGGTGCTTAACCAGGGGCTCCAGATTTCAGGAGTTCCATCATCTTAATGGGGAAAATGACACCTTTATAAATGTAAGTGATCTCTGTCATAATCCTGTTTTATTTTATGCATTTAAAAATATTATTTGGGGGAAGAATCTATAGATTTTACCAGATTACCAAAGTGGTATTTGATTAAAAAAAAGTTTAAAAACTGTATTCTAATTTCACTTTATCCTTTACCAGACAATAATTCCCAATTGAAGTCATGTTTCAATGTCTCATCAAAGCACAACTATACTTTAAGGCAAAAAGGTGGTACAGAGGAACTGGAGTCAGAAAGAGCAGAATTCAAATCTAGCCTCAGATACTTCCTAGCTGTGCGATCCTGAGATACTTAACCAATGTCTGCCTCAGTTTTTTCAAATGTACAATAAGCGTGACAGTAGCAACTATCTCCTAAGATTGTCATTAGGATTCAGTAAAATTATGCTTGTAAAGCACTTAGCTTAAGTCCTAGCATAGAGTAAGGGCTTAATAAATGTATAGTAATTTCCTTTTATCTCTCTTCCCTTCCTTACCAAGGGCCATGACAGTGTAGTACAAGCTCTGATAGATCCTACTAAGCTGAAAAAAAGCTTCAAGAATAGGATAAGTGAAGAAATTTCTTACATTGAAGACTAACTTAGCTAAGTTTGGAGACACTCTTAATCATACATATTTCAGGGTGTTAGCTTTGTTGGCCATCACAACTGTCAAAGATTAACCAATAAGTTGTACTAACCCTCTAAGGTTATGGCAGCCTAAGTTGTTATAGGGAGTACTCATACCAACAACATCAAAACCTTTGAAATTAGTGTACTAAGCTGCCAAAACACTTTTATCCATCTGTGTAATAATCTACCAAAAAAGAAACATAAAGAAATGGTAATATACTGGTAGTTTGTCTCATGACATTTTCTGTATGATATCAATGAAATATAAAAATAAGAAAGAGAAAGAATTTTAAATGAGAAAACACTAAGCTAATTAATATTAGTCAATTGTAATGATATAATTAACATTTTTTATAATTAATTGTGATGCCAAATAATAAAATTTGTTTTATATACCATGTTAAGGTTTATAAATTACTATCCTCACAAGAGTGCTGTGAGGTCAGTAGTACTAGCTCCATTTTATACATGAGGTAAATAGGCAGAGAATACTCCATCAAATTTCTTCATTACAGAAAAGTTTAAATTATATACCTTTAATACCTTTAGATTAAAAATTTCAAAATATTCTTTTTCTTCCAAAATATTTTAAATGTGTTTATTCTGTGAAATTATAGATAACATACTGAGTAAACAAATTTTCATGAAACATGCACTTCCTTTAATAAGATTATGGATGGCACCGTGAATGTGACTCCTTGGGTGAAAACAATCACATTGCAACAATATTATTTTAAAATTATATATATCAGAAACCTGACAGAATAATGACTGGAAACTCATTAACCTTGAAAGGCGAGGCAGATAGTTAGCCTAGGTTGGCAGTGTTCAATGGTTACTATCTGAAGAGTCTTAATATCATCATCCAAGCCCTAATGGGCATACTATTTCATCATAATACCAACTAACAAACAGTGCAAACGAGACATTGTTTAAGGGATTTCTAGCCCACAACTGCTTTGTCATCCTAAGAGGTGATATTGTTATAGTTTTCCAGAGTGAATTACACTGGGAAATATTCTTGCCACTGTCCATATAATACCAGTATTATTAACCCAAGGGCTATCATGAAGAGGTCGAAATTGAACTTTGTATGAAATTAGAAGAGGGTTGATATCTATCTTCACATTGTTTAGTGGCTGATATATGGAAGAGGTATAGAATTATTTTTTGTTATTCCCAAAGGAAGATGCCTAGATGTTAGAACAAATGAGATTTCTGCTCAAAATAAGGAATGAGTTTCAAACCATTAGACTTATCAGAAAATGGAATACGATGTTCAAGTGGGTAGTGAGTTCCATGTCTTTTGATAATTTGAAATGGAGCACAAATCATGATCCATCAGGCATGTTAAAGAAGGAACTGACATATCTGTCAGGGGGTCAAATTCAAATGATTTGAATTCCCTTCCAATTCTAAAATTATTGGAGCCAATAAAACGACCAAAATAAGAGGCGACAAATGAAATAAACAGGAACAGAGGGGAGAATCTTAATTAATGTGAAGACAAAATTCAAATATCCAAATTCAGCAAGGAAATAATGATATTGAATTGAAAGAGATATAGTCTGTTGTATAATCAGTTAAAACATCTATTTGGTCTTCAAATGCATTCTCGTTTTGTATAATTATTTCATTTAAATTATGAACTTTATACGATGATTATTTCATAGCAATAATTAATAACTTCACTTTTTCAATAGTAATAGCTCTGTGATTATTTATAAAATAACGAATGCAAATTTTAGGGAAATTTATTTAAAGTGCAGTTCTTATAAAAGGCCTGCCTTAGTAAGTAAGATAGTGAGTAGAGTACAAGTCTTGGAACCAAGGCCTCGGGTCAAATATCACCTTATACACATTGTGACTATGTAACCATAACCAAGTTACCTAATGTCTTCAAATCTCAGTTTCAACAACCACAAAAATGGGATAATACTAGCACCTACTTCATAGGACTATTGGGAAAATCAAATGAAAACATTATGTGAAGTACTAGTCAAAATGGTGATAAAAGGATTTTTGAAGTATAGTACAATGATTTCCAGGCATCAAGTGGCATGTTATTGATTAAACAAAAAAAAAAGAATTCAAATATGAGAAAGTACTGTTGAAAAGAATGAGAAAAGTTTGTCTTATAGATGTTGAGGAATGTAACCAATTGTGTTCTTTTCATACACATGTCATCCAAATGAGAAATATTCTAAGTGTCTTCTCTTTTCTTTTTGATAATTATAAGAAAATATATTATTTAAAGTAAACATATGCACATGTTTATATTTATGCATGTGTACATATGTATATAATTATTTCAAGTATATCTATGTACGTATACATATGCATGTGTATTTATTTCAAGTAACACTTAAGATATATATATATATATATATAAGAATATGTTAATACATACATACGTATAAAATATTTTGGGGTTTGAGTGAATCCAAATTTTCTACACAAAGTTGATAATTCCTAATCCATTCACCCCTAGTTTTTTAATGAATTATTTTATTTATTTTCTTGTTTACATCATTCATTCATTTCCACCAGATTTTGAGTTACAAATTTTCTCCCTGTCTTTCCCCTACCCCCAATCCCAAAAAAGCTATCCCTCTGTAGAGCCCCTCCCCCAATTTGCTCTCTTTTATGTCCTCCTCCAATGGCCTTCTAACTTTCTGATAGGGCAGGGAGGGTCTCCCTACCCTAGTACCTGTATATCATAATTCCCAGTTGCATGTAGTTAATTATAATAATTATTATATATGTATATATGCATATATACATATACATATATGCATACATACATACATACATATATCTATATATACCCTTTTTAACATTTGATTGTAGAGCTTTTAATTCTAGATTCTTTTGGTTCCTCCCTTGTAACCTGCCACCACTGGAAGGACAAATAATTCAATACAGGCTATACATGTGTAACTACACAGGACAACTGCACAGTGAACATCTTGTGAGAGGCTGATTATATGTCCCTCCTTCCTATCCCACCCCCCCTTGTTCTATTCCCTATCCTGTCCCTGTCCTTTTACTGAAGTGTGTGCTTCTAGCAACCCTCACCCAAACCCTGGCCTCCCTTCCGTCATCCCGCCTCTCATCCCCATCGTCACGACTCTCCTGTGTGGCATGATATCCAGTTTAGAGTTTACGTCGTTCCTTCCCTAAGCAAAATTCAATGAGAGTAATGAAATTAAAGTTGTAGCAGTTATTCCTTGCCTCTTCTATATGGGATGTTTAACCCTATTTTGTCTCTCCTAGTGGCCTCTCATTCTAGTCCCCTTCCACTCAGAATTTCATCTTTTAAAGTATCTTCCCTTTGTATTCAATTGAGGGATTGAAGAGCCTGGAATATGATATTCCAGAGATCAAGGGAACTAGGATTAAAACCAAGAATCACCTTCCTAGGAAAATTGAGTATAATGTTCCAGGGGAAAATATGGTCATTCAGTGAGGTGGAGGACTTTCAAGCATTCTTGCTGAAAAAAAAACAGAACTGAACAGAAAATTTGACATTAAATCACAAGAAGCATGAGAAGGCAAACTTGGGAAAGAAATCATAAGGAACATACCAAAGTTGAACTATTTACATGCCGATATGGAAAAACAATAATAGTAATTTATGAATTTTTTCTTAGTATGAGGATAGGTGAAGGAAATACAAATGTATATCCCTCAATGTAGAAGCTGCCAGATTCTGGGTTATCCTAATTGTTTTACCACAGTATTCAAGTTGTTTGCTCTTGGCACCCTGTAATATTTTCTCCTTGATGTGGGAAATACAGAACCTGGCTATAACATTTCTAGGAGTTTTCTTTTGGGGATCTTTTTAAGACATGATCTGTGAATTTGTTCAAGTTCTATTTTGCCATCTGATTATAAAATATCAAGGCAATTTTCCTTGAGAATTTCTTGAAGGATGCTTTCTTTGTTTATTTTTTATTGACTCATTTGTTTACTTTTAGTTTACAATATTCAGTTCCAGAATCACACGAGTTTCAGATTTGTCTCCCCTTCCTCCCTATCCCCCACTCCTGCCATGGTGTCATACAATCATGTATATGATCTGCAAACTCTTTCACATTGTACAATAGTCTGGTTGTATAGGTATTATAGTCAATGGAGTGAACAATGAGAAAAAAGAAACAAAAACCAAACATAGAAAAGAATGATAGCATGCATTGCTTCAGTCTCCATTTAACCTCTGGTCTTACTGGATCTTTCTCTGAATGTAGACACCTCCTTCCATCCTGAGACTTGTAAAGTTGTCTTTTAAATGTGTATTGCTGAGAGGAGTCCAGTTTTTCAAAGTTGGTCATCATACATATGATGTATCTGTGACTGTGTACACATTTTTCCTGGTTCTGCTCCTCTCACTTAGCATCAATTCATATAAGCCTCTCCAGGTAATTATGAAATTCATCTCCTTCTCATTTCTTATCGCACAATAATATTCCATCATATTCATATACCATAACTTGTTCAGCCATTCCCCACTCGATGGGCATCCCTTAAATTTCCAGTTTTTTTGCCACCAGAAAGAGAGATGCAATAAATATGTTTTGTGCATATGGGACCTTTTCCCACTTCTATAATCTCTTTGAGATACAACCCCAAAAGTGGTATTACTGGGTGAAGGATGCTTTCTAAGTTCTTTTTTTTTTTGATCATGGCTTTCAGGTAGACCGATAATTTTAAATTGTCTCTCCTGGATGTATTTTCTAGGTCAGTGTTTTTTTCAAGAAGATATTTCACATTACCTTCTTTTTTTCATTTGTTTGTATCTGTTTAATAGTATCTTGATTTCTCATAAAGTCATTTGCTCCCATTTGCTCCACTCTTATTTTGAAGGAATTATTCTCTTCAAAATGCTTTTGAGATTCTTTTTCCATCTGGCAAATTCGACTTTTTAAGACATTCTTCTCCTCATTGGCCTTTCGGGCCTCTTTTGCCATTTGAGTTAATTTGAGTTCATTTTAATTTGAGTTAAGTTCTTTAAGGTGTTATTTTCTTCAGTCAGGTTGTTGACTCTTTTCATGATTTTCTAACATCATTCTCATTTCTCTTCCCAATTTTTTCTCCACTTCTCTTATTTGGTTTTCAAAGTCCTTTTTAAGTTTATCTATAGCTTGTAGACAATCTTCATGTTTCTTGGAAGCAACTGGTGTGGGAATTCTGACTGTGTTGTCTTCCTCCCGCCCTATGCTTTGATTCATTTTGTCCCCATAAAAGGATTCTAGAGTTTGATTACTGTTCTTACTTTGCTTCCTTTTCCTCATGTTGGCCAGCCAATTATGTGCTTTATTTCTTAGCTCTGTGGAACTCTGCTTCTAGGGGGAAAATCTCTGTCCCAAATTGCTGGGGTTTTCACAGCTGCTAGAGCTATTACATGGGTGCTGCAGCCCCCATCAGCTTTGGCTCACTGAAAACGTACCCCAGAACCACCACCCAAGTCCATGATCTGATTCAAGCTGTGCAATACAAGAGCCCTTGGCCTTTTATCAATTGCTTTGGACCCTCTGTGGTCTGCTGGCCAGGAGCTCTGAAGCAGCTGGGTTGGGCTGCTTCCTTGCCCTTGGGGCAGTTCTACCAGACCACTGTTTTCCCCCAAAAATTTAGCTTGAATTCCACTGACATTTCTCTTAGCCCTATTTCTCCTGGCTTGATAAATGTGGCAACTGCCCCAGGTGCCACCAATCCACTCTCCTGTAGACTCCAGCTGTGGCTCCTCCTCACCACCCTGGGGCCAGGCTGTGTTTTTCAGGCTGGGCTGACCTCAGCTCCCAGCCTGCTCTGATGAGCCCCACCTGCCAAGCTGCATTCAGCAAGAGATGTGTTTTCTGTATTTTTGTGAGTTTTGGAGCCCTAAAATGTATTTGGAGTTGTATTTTATGGGTATTTAAGGTGGACATGTGGGGAGCCGAGAAACTTTGCTGCTACTACACCGCCATCTTTGCTCCTAAGGGTCTTCTCCTAAGAAGAGAAATGGAGTTCTAAAATTATGTTGGTGATTTTCTGAAGAAAATTATATTCTCCAATTTTAAATATTGATATTCACGATAACAGGAACTAAGTGAATTTCTAAATTTTTGTAAAAGTCTTCATTGGCTTATATGAGTTTTATTTATTAGACATATTTAGTATATTCATTATAAATTCTTATATCCAGAAGAAGACTTACAAATCACCTGGTGTAGTTATTCATGCTGAGGACACTGGGAACTTACTCTAATATTTTGATAACAATTTTTATATATTTTTCCCAATGTAATCTTGTCTCTTTTATTTTATGTGTTTAAAATCATTACTCAGGAGCTGATAACCTTATCAGAGTACTGAAGCAGTGTTGGAACAAAAATGAGTTAAGAATCATAATTTGAAAAAAAAAGATTTTGCAGATTTAGAAAATGACACCTTTGTGGCACCTAGGCATAGCAGTGAATGGAGCACCAGCCTTGTAGTCAGGAGGACCTGAGTTCAAATCTGGCCTCACACACTTGACACACTTACTAGCTGTGTGGCTTTGGGTAAGTCACATAGCCCCAGTTGCCCTCCAAAAAGCAAATAAATAAACAAACAAGGAAATTAACAAACAAATAAATAAATGGATGAATAAATGAATAGATAAATAAACAGAAATGCACAAATAAATAAATAAATGAATAAGTAAATGAATAGATAAACACATAAACACACAAATAAATAGATAAATAAATAGATGAATGAATGAATGAATGAATGAATGAATGAAAGAAAATGAAGCCTAAAAATACATGTATTTGAAGAAGAAAGTTAGGAAGTTAGTGGTAGAGAAAAGTTACTAGCTTATGTCTCCTTAACTGGTGTAGTATTCTTCTTAGATCTGTCACTTCATATCAGTAGTCAGACTTTTAGAATATCCCAATATTCCTTCCAAAAATGTTCTATGCATTTTGGAGGAGAAACAAATCAATGTTATGTTGACCTACACAGAGAAGTCATAGTAGCCAATCTGTGTCACCAATTAATTTTGGACATTTCAAAAGTCAAAAGGGAGGTATTTGTCTGTCTTGTCTAAAATATATCCATTTTGTTAAAAATGATGTCACTTTGTGGTTTTCGTGAAGTTCCATCCATCTATCCATCAATCAATCAATCAATCAACAAGCATTTAATACAATTAAAATTGTATTTTAACACAATTTTACAAGCTAGAGACAGAAAAAAAGATGTAAAATGATCTCTATTCTCGAGGAGATTCCAGTTGACTTCAATGAATGTTTTTCTTTACTGTCCAAGACAGAGTTACTTTATATATTTTTTTCTTCCTTTTCTTGAATTGAGGCTTGCTGGTTTCACATGGTGTTCCTTTGAATTTAGTCATTAGTAGTACTTACTACTAGCTCTGCTATATTTATACCATATACAGCTGCATTCTATAAGAATGTATTAGTTTCCTGTAAGGTAGTCCATCTTGGATGTTCATTGGGTCCAATTTTCCCCTCTTTCCACAAGGAACCATTTATGATCTCCTTGTATTTCCTTCTCAGAGCTAAAACTTATAGTCATCAGTGGACTGACAGCAACTGACAAAGTTTCAGGAGCTTAGGAGAAAAGCTATTTCTCTCCCTGGCCAGATGAGTCTTTTCCCAGCTTCTCAGATGTGTATAGCTAGAGTCCCTATCGTGATGATTTCTATTTGACTCGTGTGTCTGATGCAGGGTTTGAATTAATGTCTCCCCTGACCCCAAATTGGACTATCTACTACCACCTCACTGCCCCTATCATATATTTCCTTAAGAATTTAAATGATTGTCATATGGCAATGGGATCATTCTTTTTCTTCTTCCTCCCCAGACCACAGACATTAAGACAGGGTAAGCTATTATTTAATTTTAGGGGTTTATGTAAGCCCAACATATCCAAATAAATTCTCTGCCTCTAGTTCATGGTTTTTGACATTCCCTGATGACAGTTTCATTTCTTTCATTCAGTAAAAGCATCAATGCCCTATAAGCAAAAAAGAATAATGATAGCTTGTTGATGTAGTAGATAGTGTGCTGGCCATGGAGTTAGCAAGATCTGAGTTATAGAACTATCTCATTTACTTACTAGTTGTGTGACCTTGGAACAAGTCACTTAATTACTACTTGCCTCAGTTTACTAATCTGTAAATTGAGGATAATAATTGCACCTATATCCCAAGGTTATTATGAGGATCCAGTGAGATATATAATATGCAATAAATGTCCAATGAAATATGTATTGTGTAATAAATATATATATAATACATATATGCATGTATATACATATCATATATATGTATATATGTAATATGTTTTGTCAACCTGAAAACTCTATATAAATAATTTTGTTATTATTAATGTGCCTGAAAATGGTGGCAATATTAACAGAAATGGGAAATTTAACAGAAGCAATTGTTTTTTGGGAGTCAAAAAACAAACTTACTGAGTTTGGTATCAGAGTCAGTCATTTGGTGACAAAAGCATAGAAGAATGTGATTTTTGGAGTCAAGAAGACCTTCTATCAAAACCTTTTTCAACCATTAGTTGTATGTCCCTGTACAAGCTATGCAACATCTCTGGGCCTCCTTTTCCTTGTCTGTAAAATTAAATGAATTTTCTCTGTGACCTCTGAATTGTCTTACCCTTTTAAACCCAAGATCCTTTTGTTGTAGTTGTCTCTTGTCTTTATATCACATTTTAAAGATATTAAAAGTCGACAGGGACCACAACTTTCCCATCTTTTTTATTTCATTTTTCTCCATGGCAGTTATATAACTCCTTAGCACATGGTAGGTGTTCAGCAAATACTCATTGAATTGAAATCATTGGACCATGATAATATGGCTTATAATGAATTTTTTATTAAATAGAAAGATACAGAATAGGTAACACAGCTTAGTTGAAACTAAGGGGCACCCTGGGGAAGAGACAGGAGGCAGTATATCTTAGATGATCCAAACTACCATGAATAGCTACACCTTGCCTGCAGTACCATAGTCAAGATAGCCTAGGGCCCTGAAGCCAAGGGCATTTCCCCCCAAGTCATCAGACCTGCTTCCAACCCAGCACCTATTGCTATCTCTGAGGGAGGAAATCATTGCGGCAAAGGGATACACCTTACTCATCACAATCAATGCTGGATTGTGGACAAGTTCCATCAACAGGAGGATAATGTGAGAATCATAGTGGGTAGAAACACCTAACAAAACACCAGTAATCCTGAGAAAGTAACTTAACTTTTCTGTTCCTAGCTTCAATGTCAATAAAACGAGGGTGCTGGAATAGATGATGTCTATATGAATGAATGAATGAATGAATGAATGAATGAATGAATGAATGAACGAACGAACTAAGGAAGGAAGGAAAGGAGGAAGGAAGGAAGGAAGGAAGGAAGGAAGGAAAGAAAGAATTTTAAAAAATTATCAAATACTTATGTGCAAAGCATTGTTCTAAGCTCTGAAGATCTAAGAGCAAAAAAAGCAAAACAATCCCTGCTTTCAAGGAATTCACATTCTAATGAGAAGACATGACACATGTAAGACTGCCCCAATAATTCAGGTGTAAAGATCCCATGGTCCTTAGGGTACAGAACAAAACAAATATTAATACCTCTTCTTTTCTGTCATTTCCACTGATAAAATGTCTCTTAGATTCCAAATTCTGGATTCTTTCAATCAAGGTGTTAGAAGACATAGTGGTCAAGGTATGGTTGTTGTTTGACCTGAGTGGCATAATCTACCATCTGGCTTCTCCTTGTGATTCCTAACTGCTTCAGCTCAACAGGCTTGTCTGCCCACTGTGGCAGTGGGTCGACAATTAGTTGGAATAGCTAGGCTCTTCTCCACAGGTGAAGGCAACACCAGGTGGTGACTATAAAGGCTGGGCTAAAAGCATGAAGAAAAAATGGCAAACCACTCTAGTATCTCTGCCAAGAAAACCCCAAATGGGGTAGGACGTGACTGTACCACTGAGCCTGCTAATCACTGGAGAGGTCTCACAGCAGGGGGAAATTGGCAGCAATATATTTGCAACAGAAATTGCGCAGGAGAAGCAAACGAAATGATATAATAATAAACATTTATGGATGGAAAATGAAGGAATGATTTAGAACTGGAATGGGCCTCTAAGGAAAGGGAAGGGAATAAGCATTTTTGTAGTACCTACTATGTGTCATGCACTGTGCTGGGAACTTCTAAAAATATGACCTCATTTGATCTTTCCATCAATCTTGGGAAGTAGATGGCATTATTATACCCATTTTCAAGCTGAGGAAACTAAGGAAAGCAGAGATCAAGTGACATAGCTAATAAGGGTCAGAGACTGGATTTGAACTGAGATCTTCCTAACTCCGGGGTCAACACTATCCACCTAGTCCAGCTTTCTTTATAAATGAGGAATTTAAGGCTCTGGGGAGTCAAGTGATTTGTCTAAGGTCATACAAGTAGTACACATGAGTGGTGGGATTTGAATCTACATCCTTTGATTCAGAAGATGGAACCCTGGGCCTGGAATCGTAAGACCTGAGTTCAAATCCAGTCTCAGACACCTAGTAGCCATTTGACCCTGAGAAAGTCACTAAACACTGTTTGCCTCAGTTCTCGTATCTGTAAAATGAATTGGAGAAGGAAATGGCAAACCACTTCAGTATCTTTGATGAGAAAACCCCAAATGGGGCCAAACAGAGTTGGACACAACTGAAACTAATGGACAACAACAACCTGACTCCAAAGGCAATGTTTGTAGAAAGAGTAAGGCATGTCTGGTAGTTAGCCCATATGCTCCATTGGTATTGATACAGGGTGAAGACATCTAGAAGACCCATTGCAAGTTGGTTTAGAACACCTGTAGATTGCTGATGGGAAGACTTGGATAAGAGTAACTCAAAATGACAAGGCATGGTTAGGTTGAGATCTGGACTTGTTATGGGAATCTGAAGATCTTCCCTGCCCCTAGGCACTTTGATAGGCTTAAGTGGCTCTGAGAACCTTCCCTGATTTTAAAGTATACTCTGCCCTCTAACAGGCTGAATGTGGTCACATGGAGCCCATGGCAGGAGGCTTGTTTTTCAGGAATGCCCACACATTATTACTTTGTGAATGAGCAGTTGGTCAAGAGGGTTGTGACATTCTCTGATCCAGGAGAAGGCTATATATATATATATATGTATCCTGACTTTGAAAAACCCAGATGTTGGTGCTTCCCTCTCTGGTAATTGACTAGGTATGGCTATAGTGGTCAGATGGCTGGAAGCCTCTCTGCTGATTTGTTTGTCTGCTTGTAACTTCTGTTTTTAACTGCTTTGTATTCTGTTTGCATTCTCTGGTGTTCAGGCTGCTGACTTTTTTCCCCTGAACTAGGTAACTGATATACATTTGATTGATTAAAGTAAGATTGTTAACCCATTTTGAGTTGCTTTCCTTTAGAAGTGCAGATCTAAGAACCTGTGCTAGCAGCCATTCTGGGGATGCTAGGGTGCTTGCTGATACAGTACTATGGAGAGTCAGCCCTCATCAAGGAGGTCACCCATCTGCCCAAGCACTGATGATTCACATGACCAAATCAGGTCACTTAATATGGACTATGTCAAAAACTACAATGATAAAACCAAAAATATTCACTCAATGTGTATGACTTTCTATGGCTGTTACATGAAGAAGTCAATCCAAGGAGTTGTGAAAGATTACAAAGGGAAAGGTACTACCCCCAGAATCTTCTGTGCCCTAATGAAGTTTAATTTCAGATCACTTCCATTTTTCTCTTCTGAGTGGCAATCATGTTTAAATTACAGTGTATTGAAAGCAAGGTTTTTTTTAAATAAAGCACTTGACTTTTAAAATTTCTTCTCTTTCAAAATTCAATAACATTGGCTTTGAAGGCAAAATTTAAGAAATTTATTTTTCCCACCATGGAGAATTCTTGCATGCCACTCGGGGCAATGAATATACTTTTTCATTCTAGTATTCCATTTTCTTCTGGTTTGTATATTTATAAGCCTAAGACCATCCTTCCTTTCTATCCTCTTCCTTTTGTCCCCTCTCTTCTTCTGTCCAATCCTGACCAATTCCTAAAGGTTGCCTTGACCTGTGGCCTTTCTGAGTCTTCACAGAACTCTACTTGAAGGATGATGCTTTCTTTCTGAAACAATTACCACAAATTGCTTTCCTGGAAATTTTACATTTTCAAATGGAAATGTTATGTTTCCAATGGTAAATTTTATGTTTTAAATCCATTTTCTCAATATTTGTAAACCCCACACACATAATAGCAAATACTGATGTGCAGTAAGTGCAGATTTAGGGGGATAATATCATGGTAAGGATGAAAATATTTCATTTTCAAGGATCACTGCAGGTTATTAAAAACAGTGATGATAAAGTTGCCTTTGAAATTATATATTGGAGACAAGTCCTTGCTTCCTTGACTGGGACCAGAAAATTTGCTTAAACAACCCTATCCCCAGGACCAAGCATAAATCATGCAAGCAGTGGGTATCTACTCTTTGCAGGACACTGTGATGCTGGCATGTGTGATAAAGGACAGTAATCTAGGGACATTCAGGACTGAAAGAAGGTGTCTGGCAAAAGAGACTCCATAGCTTTGATCTGGAGGCTCTGTCAGCTTAAAATTCTCCCAGGCTCTAAGTTAACAATTCTGGCTGGAGACCCTCAAGACTGGAATGGGAATTTTATGTTACAAATGAATTGTAAATGTATCTAACATTTTGTTTTACAAAACAAAAAAGAAGTTGCAAAGGTATCTGGCAAATCATTAGGGTTACCTAGAGTCAGAAGATCATCTTAGATAGCTTAGACAAAATATTTTCATTTTCCATGGGAGCAAATGGAGGCATAGAGAAATGAAGCCATTCTGAGAAATCTTATAGTCAACCAAGTAGCAGAGACAGAATTCTAACCTAGATGTTTTTAGTACAAAATCAGGGCTCTTTATGCTGCTTTAAGCTGCTGTCCTGTTTATAAGGATTGTTGGGCTTTGAATGTTGTTGTTACTGTTGTCTTTGAGTAATTTCAGTTATGTCTGAGTCTTTGTGACTCTATCTGGGATTTTCTTGACAAAGATACTGGCGTGGTTTGTTGTTTGCTGTTTCATTTCCCAGTTCTTTTTACAGATGAGAAAACTGAGGCAGACAGGGTGAAGTGACTTGCCTAGGGTCATATAGCTAGAAAGCATCTGAGGCCAAATTTAAACACATGATGATTTTTCCTGAATCCAACCCCACTGCTCTGTCTGCAGTGCCAATTAGCTGCCCCAGAGTATAAATAGATTCCCCACGTTTCTAAGGAGATCACTGATTACAAATGATGTTCTCTTGAGATTGTGACCCTAAATTATTTATTTTGGAAGTGACCTCACATGGGATCACAGATCTATAATGGGCAGGGGCCCCAGAAGCCTTCTAGGTCGACCCTTTCATCTTACAGTGAAGGAAACTGAGGTCCCAGGACATTCCCAAAGTCAATGAATCCAGGGTGTACATTAGATTCATTTATATAACGATGATTATATCATGACATTAATGGTGGTATCCTGGAGGCACTCCTAACTCAATATGGCAGAAATTATACTCATCTTTATAGCATCTGATCTTTCCTATTTCTGCATTTCTGTCAGCAACATCCTTCTTCTTACTCAGGCCGACAAATCGCTGTCATTGGAGTATTATTCTTAGAGCTGGAATAGACCTTCCAAAGAAACTAATCCACCTCCTTAATGTTACATGTAGGTAACCTGAGGCGAGCAGACTTAGTATAACTTCCGCAAGGTCATACAGTGACTAACCAGACTGAGACTCAAGCCAGATTTTCAAACTCCAAGTTATCTTTAAATCCTTTCTCACCTAATCTCATTATCTAACTAACCTATTGTGTTTCGTTCTTTCCATCTTTATAATACAACAGTTTTACACTTTTTCAAATAATGTCCTTTAAAGGTTAGAATGGTATACAGTTGTGATTATTTCACTGTACTTAGGACATAGTAATTAGTTCTATAACTCAGTGCTTTGTCAAAGAATGACTATGGTAGTTAGCACAATTCCTCTTTGTATTGATTAAATATAGAAGGAATTCTAGGATAAATTCTTATAAAAAACACACTAGAGGGCACAGACCACAGATGTATAGACACATAACTAACCTTGACTGTGGAGAGGTATAACAATGTGACTATGAATTAATGAGACTGCTGTCCATAAGTCACACAAGAAAATTAGTTTCTTCGCTTTATATTTTTTACAGTTCAATATCACACAGCTGCATTTTTTCCTTTTTAATTAAAAAAATTCTGACATACGATTGCCTTGGTATAGGAAACATGCCATAGATTGACAATTGTTCTGTAACTTACCATCCTAGAGAGTTTCTGAGGTGGGGAAGAGCATAGAGAATTTAAAAGACTTACCCAGGGCCACATAGGCAGGTGTGTGTGTGTGTGTGCGTGTTTGTGTGTGTGAGTGTGTGTGTGTGTTTGGGGATGATTCTACAATTTCAAATCTTTGCTTTTTTGCTACATTGACAACTTCAAGAAATTGATCATCAGTAATAAAATCTGGCATCCATATTTTAGTACTGATGTCTCAAAAATTCCTGGTTGGTGGCTACACATGAAATATCAAATGGCATATGAAATAACATGAAGTTACTATAATAGTTAATGTGGAATAGTTGGAAGAATGAGGAAAATAAGCCTGGAGTCAGAAGATTTGGTTTCCTTTAATTGCCAGTCCAATGGTATATTCTCATTTCTCATTCTCCTTGACTTCTCTTTCCTCCTCAACAAACATTTCCCAGAAACTCTCCCTTCTTGGATTGTGACATTATTCTTTCCTATTTTTCTTCCTACTTTTCCAACTGTTTCTTCCCAGATTCCTTTTCTGGATCATAATTACCTCTCTCCCCCTAAGCAAAAGTGCCCCACAGGATATTATATGGGACTGAGTTCTCTGCATGATCTCTGGTAATCACATTGATCACGTATGGTCAATCATTATCTCTGTGGAGTTCCACACCTCCAGCTGCCTGTGAGACATCTCCCCTTTGAGTCCCTGATTGTATTTCCAATTAATCATGTAAAAACTCATTGTCTTCCCCTGTGAACCTCCAAATTTCCCTCCTACTGTTGAGGACTCTACCATCCAACCAGTGACCCAGTCTCATAGGGTATGAGTTATCCTTGACTCTTCATTCTCCTTCTACCACCATCCATTCATTCATCCATTCATCCCCCATTCATTCAGCCACCCAGTCTCATTTGTGTTTCCTGTATGTTTCTTGCAGCTGTCTCTTATCCACTCATAGTCAACCTTAGTTCATATTCTCATCACTTCTCCCCTGGGTAGTATAATAACTTCCTAACTGCTGTTGCTTCCACTCCCTCCTTTCTTAAATAAGTCTTCAACAGGGATACCAAAATAATCTTCCCAAGGTTCAGGTGTGACCATATCACTCTCTATTTTGCTTTAAAAGCTTTAATGGCACCCTTCAGCTTGACCTTTAAAATCCCAGACAATCTGACTGTACCCTACATTTACAGACATTTAATATTTCTCTCTCTTTACATTCTATAATCCAGTCAAAATGAACCACCTAGTTAGTTCAGGTAGTCTCTGAATTTGGCATCCCATTCCATGTCTCCATTCATTCATAAAAATTAATCTCCTATTTTCAATTTGTTTTATATTTACTTAAGTGTAGGTTTTATTTACATTATCCAGTCTCCACAAAGGAAAGTAACCTACTTGGGGCTCAAGGTTTTATTTTTTCTTTCTTTGTACTCATAGAATTTTGCATAGTTGGTATTTAGTATTTTTTAAAATTGAATTGAATTTGAATTCTGATTCTCTGGCTCTCCAAATAGCATGTTATATGAGATTTTGGCCAAATAATTGAGTCTCTTTGGGTATTTTATCATCTACAATATCAGGGCATGGACTAAATCATCTCTAAGAAACTATCTACTTCAAAAAAATCTATGATATTTATCTGTAATTATGAAAAAGAGATCTCCTAGACTAGGGTAGATCAATGGTCATTAAATTTTTCAAAACAAAACTTTACCAATAAAGAGGAGCAAACCTTTAACCTAAGGGTTCTCTGGTCTTTTTTTGCTGTGTGTGTGTGTGTGTGTGTGTGTGTGCCATGAACCACACTGGAAAGTCTGGTGAAGCCTATAACTCTTAGAAAATTTTTTGTTGCCTACATTCATATTGAAGAAAATGTTAAATTTTAGTTAAGTTTCAAAGAAATCAAGATGTGTTTTTCCCAGTAAGATTTACACACCTCTTATAATCTATCTATAGACATCTTGGAGGTTCCTTAAGCTAAAAACCCTTTATTTAAACGAGTATTGCAAAAGATTCTCCTCCATGTCACCCACAGGGTGAACAAAGTAATTTCAAATAGTAACTCTGAATTTTCCTAGAACTGCATTGGTGCAATACACTTAGGAGATAGTAGTAAAATTAAAATAAAATTCTCTCTCTTTCATATTGACCTCTTTTTCAAACAAAACAAAACATCTAACAGTTTAGTCTCTACCTGTTAAAGCCAGAATCTTCTTAAACTTTGAACTGAAATCTCTGTGAGTAGTTGTAAAAACACAGATAAGTTTTGATTAATTTAGCATTTTTCACAACTATTTATCCTGTGAAAAATTATACTGAGATATTTATTCATCTGTGAAAGCAAAAGAAGAGAAGATGGAAGCAGCAAAAGTCAGTTGTAATAAGTTTGGTATATTTTGCCTAATAGGAATTTATTCTACCTAGTGGAAAGAGGGCAAAGGCCATTCATGCTGTATACTTATGTGGTAACACATGGAACACAAAAATATTGTTTTTGATACATAAAGGTTAGGTTTCTTTTAGGTGTACTAATGGATTAAGTATTCATAATTAACCCTAGAAGTTATTTATGAACCATGAAAAGGATTAGAAATAGTAAAGATGGCAGAGCCAAGATGGCAGAGTAGAAGCACAAACTTGGTGTGGGCTCCAGCTCCAAACAATTTCAATACCTGTAAAAATGACTCTAAACAAATTCTAAAGCTACAGAACCTACAGAGAGAAACAAATCTCCCACTGAAGGCAGCTTGGCAAGCCAACAGGAAAGGTCTATCACAGGGCTGTGGGAGCTGAGCACAGTCCCACCGGAGCTGTGGTTCCAACCCCAGGGTGACCAAACCAGTGTTGGCCAGAGCAGACTTCAGGAAAGTGAACAACCATTCCAGACTTCTCAACACAAAAACACCAAAGTAAATGGTCAGTGAGGAACTCTGTTGGAACAGGAGTGAACAGAAGAGGGTGGTATGGCTCGTGTGTCTGGGGCAAGAAGCAGCAGAGGTGCAGTAGCTGAACCGTGTGGCTGCCTCAGGAGCTTCTGGCCTGCAGATTGTAGGACGACCAAATGACCATTCCGAGGGTAATCACTCTTGCTTTAACTTGCTTTGATCTGGATCATTGTCTTGGGTGGTGGTTCTGGGGTGTGCGAGCAGTCAGCCAGAGCTTGTGGGGGCTGTAGCGATGGCGCCCTCCTAATAGCTCCAACAGCTGTGAAAACTGCAGCATTTTAGGACCAAACTCTCCTTTCTGGAAGCAGAGTTCTACTGTGGCAAAGAACTCAAACGTCAAGTAATTGGCTGGCAATATGAGCAAGCACACAATACACCATAGAATCTGTTTTTGGCGACAAAACGAATCAAGGAATGGAATGGGAGGAAGACAGCAAAGTCAGAACTCCGGCATAAAAAGCCTCCAAGAAAATTTTGAACTGGGTAGAGGGCATGGAGGAGCTCAAGAAGGATTTTGAAAATCAAGTAAGAGAAGTAGAGCAAAAATTGGGAAGAGAAATGAGAGTGATGCAAGAAAACCATGAAAAGGGAGTCAGCAGCATGGTAAAGGAGACACAAAAATACTTTGAAAAAAATATCAACTTAAAAAGTAGATTAATTCAAATGGCAAAAGAGACCCAAAAAGCCAATGAGGAGAAGAATGCCCTAAAAAGTCAAGTTTGCCAGGTGGAAAAGGATTTTCAAATATTCACTGAAGAAAATAAGTCCTTCACAATTAGATTGGAGAAATTAGAAGCTAATGACTTTCTTAGAAATCAAGATACTATAAAACAGATCCAAACAAATGAAAAAATAGAAGGCAATGTGAAATATTTCACTGGAAAAACCATTAATCTAGAAAATATATCCAGGAGAAATAATTTAAAAATTATTGGACTATCTGAAAGCTATGATCAAAAAAAGAACCTAGATACCATCGTTCAAGAAATTATCAAGCAAAATTGCTTGGATATTGTAGAACTGGAGGGCAAAATAGAAATAAAAAAAAATCACTGATTATCTCTTGAAAAAAAGATCCCAAAAAGCAAACTTATCCCAGGTCAAGGAGAAAATACTTCAAGCAGTCAGGAAGAAACAATTTGAGTATTGTGGAAATACAATCAGGATAACACAATACCTAGCAGCTTCTACATTAAGGGATCAAAGGGCTTAGAATATGATCTTCCAGAGGTCAATGAAGCTAGAATTAAAACCAAGAATCACCTACCCAGGAAAACTGAGTATAATGCTTTAGGGGAAAATACGGTCATTAAATGAAATAGAGGATTTTCAAACGTTCTTGATGAAAAACCAGAGCCGAACAGAAAATTTGACTTTCAGATACAAGAAGCAAGAGAAGCATGAGAAGGTAAACAGGAAAAAGAAATCATAAGGATCTTACCAAAGTTGAACTATTTACATTCTTACATGGAAAGTGTGAGAATGTAATTGTAACTCATAAGACTGTTCTCAGTATGAGTACAGTTGAAGGGAATATATATGTATACATATATGAATGTATGTATAGGAGGGTGTATGTATATATAAATATATATGAGTGTGGGCATATGTATGTTCATGTACACACAAACAGAGAGCACAGGATGAGTTGAATATGCAGAGATGATATCTAAAAAATAAAATTTAAGAGAGAGGAATTTATTGGGAGAAGAAGAAAGGGAGAGACAGATTAGGGTAAATTATCTCATATAAAAGAGGCAAGTGAAAACTGTTACGATGGAGGGGAAGTGCCAGAAGGTGAAAGGGAATGGGACAATGTTACTCTCGTTGAATTTGGCTTAAGGCGGGAATAACGTACACGCTCTCTTGGGTATCCTACCCTATAGGAAAATAGGGGGGTAGGGGATAAGAGGGGGGGATGATAGAGAGGAGGGCAGATTTGGAGAGAGGGTAGTTAAAAGCAGACATTTTTGAAAAAGGATAGAGTCAAATAGAATAAGAGAGAAAACAGAATAAGTGGGGGGCAGAATAGGATGGAGGAAAGCATAGTTGGTCTTTCACAAAATATCAATTACGGAAATTATTTGGGTAACTACATATGTACAACCTATATTGAATTGCTTATCTTTCAAGTATGGCCAGGTGAGGAGAGAAGAATGGAAAAAATCTGGAACTCAAAGTTTTAAAAACAAGTGTTTCAAAAAAAATATTTTCCACATGCAACTGGGAAATAAGATATGCAGGTACTGGGGTATAGAAAGCCACCTTGCCCTACTACAAAGTTTTTTGGGGGGGTAATAAGGGAGGATATAAAAGAGAACACACTGGAAGAAGGGGTGTTCAGTATGCTTGCTATTTTAGGGGATAGAGGAAAGATGGGGAGAAAAATGTGTAACTCAAAATTTTGTGGAAATGAATGTAGAAAACTAAAAATTAATCAATTATTTTTAAAAAAAGAATTAGTAAAGCCCTCTCTTCAAGTCTTGGATCTCATCATCATCTATACCAAAGCATAAGCATTTGGTATTTGAGGACCTGAGTTAAAATTCTCTCTCTCCCTCTTATTACCTGTGTGGTGTTGAGTAAATCATTTAAATAAAGTCTCTGGGCTTTATTTTCCTCATCTATTAACCAAGAGGAACATACTTTTAGCTCTTCATCTTGTCCAACCACATATAATGAGGAAATGAAATGTTTACTAGCAAGTTTGGGGCAATAAAATAATTTGATTTGTTTGATATTTGTATCATATCAATAAGTATTTTGTAAAGAACATAGATAATGATTTAAATAATAAGCCTTTAAATCAAAGTTTGATAACCAGAAAGGAGAATCCTAATGGGGAAAATATAATCTCAGGGAAACAGTAATCTAGAAGTAGACAGGTATAAGATATAGAAGGCTGGTCTTAAGTGGAGCTTATTAACCTGGGCCCCATGAATTAAAAAAAATATTAATCACTATTTCAATATAGTTAGTTTCCTTTGTAATTCTATATATCTTACTTTATTAAAAATATTGTTTCATGAAGGGTTTAATAGGCTTCAATGCATTGTCAAAGGGGTCTATAACAAAATAAATATTAAGAACTTCTGGTAGTGGCAAAGAATAGGAAATTGCAGAGATGCCCGTTATTTGGGGAATGGCTGAACAATTTGTATATTATTATGATGGAATACATATATGAATCTAATAGTAGTCATGTCTAGGACATAGGTGGGGGAAGGAAGAAAAAATATAACTTTATTATATATTTAAAAGGAATAGCAAGTTGTACATAATAGATATGCAATTTTGTGTGGAATTGCTTTTTTATTATATCTTGCTATGGAAATGCTTGTTTTATTCCATAAATGAAATATAAAAAGATATAAAAAACTCCTGTTATAGAGTCTCAAAGATGTGGGTTCAAGTTCTGTTTCTGACATTAGTAGTATTACCATTGGCAATCACTAAACCACAGAAAGCTCCCTAGTATACCATGAAGAACACTGGCTGGCTCTATACTCAGAAGACCAGGGTTCAAATGCATTTTCTGATACTACAGGAATTACCTTGGGCATATTACTAACCCCTCCACTCCAGTCTAAATTTCCTTATCTCTAATATAAGGTTCCTGAACTAGATGGCCTTAAAGTTGTCTTTCCCTTCTAGGACTCCTGAGTCATAGTTATACTGCAGCATGCAGTGATGCCACCCTATACTTAATGCCAATCTAGCCTTATTTGTTTTTTTTGGGGGGGGTGACAATTCTGCCCTTTAAGGTTCAGCTGACAGTACTTATGTGGTTTAAACAAATAATTTAAATTTTTTCTAGTCTGAGTTTCCTTATCTGTAGAATGAATGGTTGCATTAGATAATCTCAAAGTTCCCATCCCATTCCAAAACTAATGATTCCTCTGAATTGATCTGCATGCTTTCTTGAGAACCATTTTCACACAGGGTAAAGTCTCAACATGAAATCCAGTTGTAGGGGGAAAAAATGTAGTTCCAAAGTCAGTTCACTGCTGATAATATTATCTTTCTTCATTGTAGCAAGATTATCCTTGGACCTACTGAGGAAATGGCAGCTATTTCCTAAATGACCCCTATTGTGATGACACATTGCCTTAATCAGCCATTTTCAATGGTGAGTTGGAGACAAGCTGGGCAGCTACTTACTATGTCCAGGCACTGAGTAAAACTCTTATTGACAAACACAATTGTCCTTGCTTTCAAATAAAACAAATACTCTTTCATAACCCACTGAGCCTTTCTGAAATGTAGCAGCAGACAAAGAGATTAGTCACCATGGGGAAAGACAGAGTAATCATGGTGAGGGTCTAGTGGAGAAAAGTCATAGTCAAGAAATTTCCATGAAAAGGTAAGACTGGAATTTGATTGGTTTTCACAAATGATGCCCTCTGTTATCATGTCTTTTTGACTTACTTGGCTCCAACTGACCTTAAGTCTTGGACACTGGGATTAAATTGCCATAGGACACAAGGTTTCTCCAAATGTGGCTGTTTCTAGCCCTCTTCTCTCCCCAGATCAACTGATTACTCTAAAAGCATTTATCACAAGAACCTATTGCACGCCAGACTTTGAAGACACCAAGATAAAAATGAAATAAGACGTCCTCAGGGAGCTTAGCATACACAGATATAAATGTCCATGTACATATCAGTATTAGACTGAACCTACAAATTCACTGGTATTGAGAACTCCCCCATAAGGAAACTCCCTCTTTCAAGGTCAGCTCAGCAAAGTATAGTTGAAAGGAGAAGGGGAGAATTCTTGTAGACAGAGGAGAGGACAGCTTGTTTGAAGGCATTGCAAGAAGACCATAGAGTACCTTTATAGGACAAAGATGTAATGAGTCTAGAAAGTTAGGTTGGATTCAGGCTATCAGGGGTCTTAAATGACAAAAAAGAAGTTTTCATTTCATCCTGGGTATAACAGGATAACATTTAACCACTCTGGGCCTCATTTCTTTTTCTGTAAAACCAATTGATTGGACAAAATGGTGTTTGGGGACTCTTCCAGCTCTAAATATATGGTTCTATAAATAAACAGCATGGTAAAGAGTCACACAAGAGGAACAGGCATGACTGTGCTAACATTTGAATCATTGGAAGGCATTCCTAAATTAATCAAATCACATGTGCAATTTGGTTTAACATCTGAAAGGATGAGAAGCCTCATGGATGGCATGGTAGAAAGAGTGAGTTTCAAAGCCAAAAAGACACAGTTAGGTTCAAGTGTCATTTCTGGAACATAACTGACTATATGATTCTGGTCAAATCACTTAACCTCTGATGATCTATTCAGCTCTCAAAACTATCATTTACAATAATGATCTGCATTGTTTGTAGAATTTTTTTTTCATATGGGAACATTCTACATTAATGAATCCACAGGTCCAGTTCCTATGCCTAATTATAATAAAGTCAAAACAGAAATGTTCCTTCAGGAAGACTATAGTTTTCTTCTGCTATTAGTTTTTCCTACTGAGTAATGTGTTTATGTTCAAGGTGTTTGAGTTTTCTTCTCCTTGGTACTGTCAGGTTTTTAAAAAATTTTCCTTATCATTCACTTCATGACTCCCTCCACTCTGATTATAGTTTCTTTAGGTGCTGGGTCTCAAAGTGTCTCAGACTCGTCTCACACAGGACAATTCACTGTTCACATCCCTAGTGACCTATTCTTTTCCTTCTGTTCATCAGTTCTCTTGGCCAGGCACCAGCACTCCAGAGACAATCCCTACCCCACCTACCACCCCCACATATATTTCAGAGATTTCCTTTGTGGATGCTTCTAGGTTGCCACCTCTGGCAGACTTTTGCTTCTGCAAGGCTGTGGCCAAGGTGCCTGCTTAGTAATGAACAAACTTCCACAGCCTGGAGTTGGGGTGTACAAGACACTGGAAAGACAAGACACTGGAAATTTATGAGGGAGTGGCACTCAAGCCATGGGTGTTCATGCAAACTTCTGCCCTATCCTTGGGTGTGCTAATATAGCTTCACTTGCAGTCACATGGGGGGGGCAGTGCTAACTGAGCTCAAGGTTAGTGTCAGTTCTTGTTTGTGGGTTTCTTTTAAACCTTCATTTGGATTCTGGGTGTCCTACAACATGGAAATAGCTGAAGTTACTTTCTCTTTGGCATGTAATTTCTGTTTTGGAGAGGTTTGAGAAGTCATGGGGATCAGAGAAAATGTCTAGTCTACTATTTTGTTGCTCCTATAACCCTGAAAAAGGGGTTATAGGTTTTTTTCTTCCTAAAATGCCTCTGTAACCATAGTTCTTTAGACTGTTGCCAGATGGGTTATCAGTAAACCTGTCCCTTGTATTCTCCAGGATTCATACACTACTTCCTGAAAATAGCTGCATCTTTAGAAACACAAGATAAGTCTGAAAGAGTGATGCTTTTATGGTCTTTCCATTTTTAGCAGTCTCTTTCTTGTCTCTCAGGAAGCTGGGGTTCTAGGAAGATGTGACTTGTTCAAGGTTGCACAGCTAGTAAGTGGCAGAGATAGGATTTGAACTACGTTCCCTGACTCTGGCCCCTATTTTATTTTATTATTAAAATTGTACTATGCGATTGAACATAGTCCTCCCACTGTCCTCTCTTTTCCCCTAATTACCAGCACGAAGAGAATGGATTAGGTACTTTTGACAGAACTTGTGCTCAAAGTAGGGCAGGTTGCAATTCAGATATTCTCCCAACATCTTCACTCCCTTCTTGGAATGTGTGCGTGTGTTTCGAAGAGTGTAGGAAGGAGGAAATCTGGCTATAGTGCTCATCTGGGAGATGGGGAGGGGGCTGGCCGAGGGTAAAGGGGTTGGAGGCTGGGGGAAAAACGAGGCAAGCCCGCCAGTGTTCGAAGTCTTCTGTTTGGAGTGCAGCTCTTGCTGTGATGCTTTTTACCCTGCACATCAGCATCACCAAAGCAATGAATGGGGGAGAAGAGAGCTGGAGCTGTTCACTGCTGCCACACCCAGACCACAGTTAACCCCAGCACTTTCCGTCTCCAGTACCATGGGAAGGCAGGCTCCTCCTTCAAGGAGCCGCGGCGTGGCACACCGCACGCCTGCCCCGGCCTGAGAGAGGTTAGAGGTGGAAGCGAGTCCCCAGTCCTCGCTTGAAGCAGCACGCATCCTCCTCTTGGAGGCACCATTGTGCGGGATACAGCTGGTTCCCAGTGAGCTGGGTGCGGGGCGAGGCCAGAGCAGCACGCGCCTCCTTTCCGACTCTTTTCTCTGCGGGCTTCTGTCTGCGCCTTCAAGGTCCACGGGCAGGCGAGCCAGGGCTCTGTGAGCCCGTGGGAGCTGGCAGCCCGTCCCCTAGCAGCGGCAGCCGCACCAGCAACTGCACTCGCGCTGCATCTGGGGAGCAGAGTGTATGTGTGTGGATCTGAGAGAGAGCGCGTGTGCGTGAGGGGGAGAGCAAAGACGTGATTACTTCAGAATTTATTTAAGGGCCGGTGGAAACCACTGCAGCAGCTTCCAGGGGAAGCCCCTACCCGCCAGAGAGAACGAGGAGGCGCACCGAGAACCAGCAAAGGGAAAAGGCGATGCCTTAGCAGCCCCGCGGACCCCAATTTCAGTACAACCCGCGCAGGCAGCAGGTTGGTTGGGGCGGGCCAACTTCTGAGAGTGGTTGGGACGTGTAAGCCTCCCCACGAGGCTTGGGGAAGATAAGTGGGTGTGTGGAGAGGGAGGGGGGTGGAGGGCGTGGATTACCTGCCCTTTTGAGCCTGGAGCGCATCTTTGAAGTGCATTAAGATAGAACATGGAACAGACCTGTCCAGGATGAGGGGGAGGTGGGGAGGAATGCCTGCCTAGCCTTTCTCACCTACTATGGGTTCCTTTTTACTGTTGCTTTGGGGCTAATGAATGCTCACCAACAACTCCTTTGTAGAGAAGGTGACTGTTCAGAGCCAGGTGGGGCGCTCTTCCTTCTCTCCCCCCCCCATCTATGCTTTTTTGGTACCCACATTTTAAGGGACACAAGAGTGAGTTTATTCACCTCTAGTGACCCAGACTTGGGGGTCGGGGACGGAAGTTGGAGATAGTCAAGATTTCTGGTCCATTGGATTAAGTTTTGGAAAGTCAGGAGGCTTCCTCTCTCCCCCTCCTCCTCCCTCCCTTGCTTCTTCTTCCAGCTGTAAGCGTGGATTGGTGTGGAGGCGGTTGCTCCTGGAAAGGGGCCGCTGGGGCTTTAAGAGCCGCCTCTCCCCCCTCCTCCTCTTGACAATGGTCTGAGCCGAGCTCTGCTTCCCAAAGCAAAATTTGTAATATGCCATTTTTCCGATGGACTCTTCTCCTTTTGGCTGCTGATGGAGGAAGCACGGGAAGATGCCGGGATGCTGCTGCTGCCTCCAAGCCCAGACACTTGCCGGCAAAGCACTGGGGTCGGGGCTTTCTCTGAGCCACCTTTCTCCTACCCTTGCTAGGGAAACGGTCCAGGAGCGCCCGGCGTGAGCCGACACCCCCCTCCCCAACCCCCCATCAAGCCGGTGGAGACTGCGGTTGTCATTGATCAATTGAAGGAGCAGACGCCAAAACACAAGCATTAGGTACCAAATCTCCCTGATAGCTCCACTTTCTCTTCCTTCTTCTTCCACCCCCCCCCGGCCCCACCCCACCCCCAGGGAAGATGTATGTAATACAGGATTCATCCTGGCTGGGGGTTCTAGTCTTCCCTGTCTTCTTCCCCTTTTCTTTCTTTTTTTTTTCCTTTCCTACTTCCCTTACTTCTTCATCCTCGCCCCTCTTCCCGGGCTCTCGGTTGATGCTGGGTGGTAGATTTTAGTGTGGAGATCGTGAAGTCAACTTCTGGGTGGGGGGGTGTGGCCGCTAGGTTGGATGTCCAGGGGGGTTCGGGAGGGAAGGGGGCTGGCCCAGTGAGTGTTAGGACATATGCAAATCAGCAGGGTGAAGAAAGTGGGCAATGGTTCCGTTGGGAATGACAGTCTTTTCTCCGGAAGACGTCAAAGAGTTAAATAGCAGGGGGAATATGCATGCAGTGCCACTCAGACAATGGCAAAGATTCTCTCTTGCTGAATTACTCACTCCTGTTACGTTAACTGAGGTGGAGCCCATGGGGTTCTTAAGAATAAACCATTGCAGTAGAAACTCATCCTTACCAATAACTACCTCCTTGCCTTTCATGAGTTCTAAATTCTGTTGAGCTATTGGGATAGAAATACTCAATGACATCCATCAAGGAGTTTAAGTCTTTTTAGTCTATGTCACATCTGAAGAGATCCTCCTTGGACTGCTTGAGATGAACAGAAAGCATTTGCTTTCCATCCTGAAAGTCCGGGAACCTGGAGTCCAGCTGGCATCCAAAACTTTTATTTGTAGAACTGAGGGATATGAAAGGCAGTCAAGGTTATGGCCAGAGAAACATGTTCCTGGTTTCCCGTTTTGAAAAACTGAAATACTTCAAGGCCAATTCAAGCACCAGCCACCATTCTAAAGTACTTACATTAATTTTCTTCCTTACCCCCTCCCTTACTCCCCAATCTGGCCTAAGCTGTATCTACTAGTGAAAGCAGTTCCAAGTAGATTGATATACTATGTGCATCTCAGGATTTTATGGCAAATTTTAAACATGTCCTTCCTTGCTGTCCAAGAGTAAACTCGCATATTGTCAAATGTTAACAATTGCATTTAAAAGCATAGGTAATATGATGATGAGGAGGTGCAGATTCCAATAAGCCATGCAAACTTGTCATCTATTATCCATTCTGCAATTAGATCTTTAAATGGTTCAATCTATCTAAATTTATAAACTGCCTATAAAAACAAACAAACAGCAATGTATTCGGGGAATATTGCAAGTGGAATTTTAAATGATGACATTCGTTACAAAAGAACCCGAGTGCTGATATACCAAATGGAGCTTATACACAGAAGTACTCCTTTTTTTCCCTTGGTGGCATGGTCCTTTAAAAACAATCCTTCCCTTTTTCTAGTGTCAATTTATTTCATTTTTTAAAACCTGATAAAGTACAGGACTTTAACTGAATTATTTGGACCAAGATTTAGCTTGGTTTTGTGATATACGTTCATACATACATACATGTATATATATACATATATATTAGTCTTAAGTATTTGAGAATGATCTATTCTGATACCATAGTGTTTTTTACTATGTGGGGGGGGAGGTTCAGATGGAATTCTTTACAATCTTTTAGGTATTCTGAAAGTTCAGGGAAGCTGATATACCATTTATTCCTTTTATGTCCCAAGTAACCAGCAATGGTGGTACATTGGGATTTCTTAGTAGGGATGCTGGCACATGCAATGGAACTTCTGTTTCATCACTGAGGCAAAATAAGGCAGGAAGAAAATGTGCTCACTTTTTATAGTAGAGTTAGGCTACCTTGCTCATGAGAAGATATTTTTGGTTGAGAACAAGTCAAAGGCTAGATTTATATTGGTAAGTCTAAAAGTTGTATAGTTATACAGTAACTATAATACAGCTGAGCCAGCATTTTTTAAGTCTTGTAGTACCTTGAGAAGATTAAGATTGATCTTGTATTATTTTCTCATTGATTCTCTTGTGAAGATTTGCCTCAGTTTGCCTTCTCCTTAATTTTCAATGTAAGGGAATTATCTGCAGTTTTATTACTCTATTTGGTTTATATAATCCTTTAGATTTATTTTAGTTAAAATGATTGGAGAAATAATTATGTTTGATAATTTGTTTTTTCAAGCAGGTAATGATTTGGGTAATAGAATAATGAACTCTTATGGCCTTCCAATCTTTTAGCCTATGAGCTACTTTACTGAGCAATTCAAGTGTTTTCCCCTCTAGTGGATGCTGTCAAAGCATTATAATTTTTTGTGGCCTTTAGATTTGGCTTTGACTTTAAGTACTAGGAAGAAAACAGTATGGGTTTCTTCAGTTTATTTTTGAGACTGGCACAGCTGTTCACTATATTAATTTCATGCATGGAATGTGTGCTAATAGTTTTTGAATATTGAACTGTCAGAATATCCCGTGTATTTCTGTTCCTTAGAAATTTTGAAAAGCAAATTTTGAAGGCAGTTATTCCATTCTTTATTCTTTTCCCTGATAGTTTCTGATGGCAAGTAAAGAGGAGAAAAATTTAAAAATTCTCTACCCATTAGGAGTTGTCAGATCATTATAGAATAAAGTACACTTTCTTAGAGCTTTGGTAAAAGTAGCATGATATGCTATTGAGCATTCTAACCTGGATACAGGAAGACCTGAGTTCAAATTCTGCCATTGATTTAAGAATCCGCACAAGTATGTACAATTACTCAGCATATCCGAATCTCACATAACCCTAAAACTGTATACTAAGGTACATATCAATTCATGGTCGACATTTCTGCAAGGAGTTCCCCAAGTTAGTCATTTAATGCATAAAATATGATGATCTAAATTTAGATATGGGCAACTATTCTTTTAAAGTGTGGAGAATAATAAAGATAGCATCAAAATGTTCATTTAAAAAGATTTTTCTACAAACATTCATAGCAAACTGGAAGAATAGTCTTAATTGCTATAAGTACCCTTTAATAAAGCCTCATTGTGACACTTGCTAGCTGGGTAACTGATCCTGGAAAAAAGGGCTTCTAAATCTCAGTTTCCTTATCTGTGAAATATTTCAGGATTTCAGTGAGGAAAGTATTTTGTGATTGTTAGTTCAATGTATAAGCATGAGCTGTTGCGGGTAATTACTTTTTCACCTTTCTCTTCCTCATGCTGGTGCTTTAAAAAACAATTTGGTATTTTTTTTTTGGTGTATGAAAACTCTAACTTCTTTAAAGTTATGAAGAGTATGCTTAATACCTCTCCCTTCTCTGATGGTGGATATCAGTAATATCTGTCTCTGTTACTCTATTCATCAAAAGTGTCCCAAAAATTTTAGTGCAGTTTAAAGCCAGTAATATTATAGTGGCTATTAAACTTTAGTTGTTTAAAACTGCACTAAGATTTTTGGGAAATGTTTTCACTATGTATTGTCCTGGTAACTTTGATATGGTTCCAATTTTAACCATGAATGCTTTCACCAAAGGGCCTGTATTCTTCTTAGTCAATTAGGGCACATACAAAACATAGGATCTTATCTATCAAGCTGAGAATGACCTTTCAGGGTATCTACTTTCGTCCCCTCATTTTACATTTGATGAAACTGAGGCCCTGAAAATTATATAAAGACTTGTCCAAGGTGACACAGGTAAGGGAGTAGCAAAGGCAAGAGTTTGGACCTGAGTCCTCCAACTCCAGATCCAGCATCCTTTTTTTCATTCTGACCAATCCAGTAACAGACAATTTCATTTCTTTCACCAGTTTTTAGAACGGAATGATAAAATAAGTAACTAGTGTCAAATATTTGGAGCTTGACCTCATTCCTATTCAAGAAGATGGCCTGAAAGGAGTGGTAGCTAAGCCAGACTATTGAGAATGATATATTTTAAGTAGTTTTAAGGCAGAGGATACTATTAAAATCTAGGAGGTTTTACTATACGACAATTCCAAAGTATGAATTTTTGCTTGTTGGCATTGAAAGAACAAGAAACATTGCATTGTAACAAATGGGAAATTCTAAAACATTAAAGATTTGGTGAAGAATTCTAAAAGCTTTTGTGACCCCTCTCAATATTTGATTCAACTCTTGATTACTGTTGGGTTGTCTTCTAAAGCAGAATCTAGAATCAGCGGTCCAGGGTTCAAATCCTGAGTCTGCCTTTTAGTAAATATGTGACATTGGGCAAGTCAGTTAATGACTCTAGACTTTATTTTCTTCATCTACCAAATAAAAGGATTAGATTAGGTGATCTCTAAAGTCCTTTGGCTGGAGAAGGAAATGGCAAACCATTCCAGTATCTTTGCCAAGAAAACCCCAAATGGGGTCATGGAGAGTTAGACAGGACTGACAAATGACTGAACAACAAAGTCCTTTGGAGTGCTACATTTTTGATCCCGTGAAATTATGAAACAGCTAAAAATAGGTTGAATCATGGCCAAATTCATACCAGGACAAATTTTTTCTCGTGTTAATTTGCCTTTAAATTTATTCTTATGTCAAAAATAAAGTCCTATTCTCATTCTTCATCATGCTGTAGAGGTGACTTTGTATTTTCGAAGGCTATGCCAAAAGGGCAGTATCTGTGCCAGGCATTACCAAGTTGGACAGGCTTTGAATTATGGGGCTATGTGATAGATTGAGAAGCTACCATCCTCATATAAGGTTTGGGTAAGTGCAGAGTTTCTTTGCCAAGAGGTATAATCACTGGGTGATGCTTTTTTTTTTTGGTGAGGTGAGGGGACTGTAGGAGGAGGGGCAGCAACTCAAAAAAAGCTTTGTCTTTTTACAGTGTGGAGAGATTGTGATCTGTAGTAATAAGAAAAATACAAACTTTGAATAAAACATCAATCTATTTGAACAATACATAGGGTGATTCAGAATTAATTTCAATAACTATATATTAAATGCCCACTAAGTATGGAATGATGTGCCAAAGAAAAAGATAGAAAAGGTAATGAAATTGCTACCTGAGGAGCCTAACAACTTGAGTGGAGTAGGAGGGATAAGAGATATGCACTTATAAAGATGATAAAAGGCATTTAGTGTAAGTGCAAAGGATAGGAACCGGTGATGTATGCTAGGAGAAGTGTAATGAAGAAGAGAGCACATTCAGCGGGGGAGTGATTGCATAAGGGGAGAAACATGAAGTTGGTGAAATGGTAGCTCCTGATTTGAGGATTAATGGAAAGGATTTAAACAGGTAAAGGTGTGGAGGAAGGAATTCATTACAGGCATATTTCTGGAGATTAGAGAGAGAATATGGTGAGAAAAGAAAATAAGGAGTCATCTACTTTAGCTCAGCTATAGATTAGTGAATGAGAAGTAGCAGGGGATAGGCATAGAAAAAGACAGGTTTGGGAATTCTTCAATGTCAGGATAGAGGCAGTTAATGCTTTGTTCACTAGACAATGGGGATCCATTGAAGGTTTTTGAGAAGGAGAGTGTCTGCGCTGGAGTTCAAACTTATATGTTCATTTAAGCTTTGTTAAAACACTTTGCATCCATTATCTTACTCAAAAGCCTACCCTGATTATAAAAAGAGAGACAAAAGATTAGAGGTAGAAGACTTGCTAGGAAGCTCTAATAAGAGTTCAGGGAAAAGGTGATGAGAAAAAGAACTCTGGAATGTGTCTGAGAAACGGTTAACAGATGAGAGATTAGAAAATATCGTAGAAATAAAATCAATAAGATGCAAGTAGAAATATGGACTAATTCAAGACTTCTGCTATTTGGTAACTTATTACTAGTAGAGAAAATGTGAAGTTAATAGATAAAACATTACCATTTATGTCACTGAATTTTGGAACATTTAGGGAAGTTAGATTGTATAGACACAGAGTATGTGGCTTGGTGGAATGGAATGAGCATTAGGCTGGGAGCCAGGAACCCTTGGGTTAGGTCCAACTTGACCCTAACCAGCTGTGTAACTCTGGGAAGAAACGTCACCGTACTGGGCTGTAAAAAGTCTGGACCTTAGAGGTTGGATTCCTCACTCTTTTAAGATCCTGTCCAGTCCTATGCTTCTGTGCACCAGACAGAAAACCAAAAGACTTTAAATTGTGATTACTATGTAATAATCTGTTTGCCAAAACTTGCCCATACTTCCTCAAATGTAAAGGGCCCTACATCCTGGGGCCCTTGTAAGGATCAAATGAGAGAAAAATTGTAAAGTGCTTAGCACAATGCTTGGAACATCATAGGTCTTTAACCAATGCTTGTTTCTTTCTTTTGTTGACCATTCTATGACATTTGCCACTCGTTGCTATCTTTCTTGGTATGTTCTCTTCAGTCAGGTGCCATGATACTTTTCTCTTTCTCTACTTTATATTCAGTCCAACTGACTGATCCCATTTGGAGTTTTCTTGGCAAAGATATTGGAGTAGTTTGCCATTTCCTTCTCCAGTTCATTTTACAGATGAGGAAACTAAGGCAAACAGGATTAAGTTACTTGTCCAGGGTTATACAGCTACCAGGTATCCTGGGCCAGTTTAAAACTCATGAAAATGAGTTGTCTTGTGCCTCCTAGCTGTCCCTTATTTATTAGCCATTTTAAACACATAGTAGATGCTTAATAAATCCTTCTTATCTTCCTCCTTTCCTCTCTGTCCCTTTTTTCCTCTCTTCTTTCCTCCTTTTCTTTTGGAGGAAAGGATTAATTCCGAGAACAGCAAAATTGTTCCATTTGGTTGAGACACAGAGTGCACTGAAGAGTAGTGTTGTACAAAACAGAAAGGAACTTGGAAGATTGTGGAAGACTAGTCTTTATAGATTGTATTTTTATTCTATAGCAACAAGGAGCCAGAGAGAGTTTTTTTTCTTTTAAGCAGGAGAGTTATCACCTGAAGATTATTTTGGCAACATAGTCAAAATTAGTTAGGAATTGTAGAGAACAGAGGCAAGAAAAGCAATTAGGTGTTAATCACAATCGCCTTTGACAGGTAAAGGTAAAGTTCTATTCCAGGAGGCACCAGTGTAACTAAAGAGGAAATGTGTGAAACTTTGCCAAGAATGGACAGAACCTGCCAAGTGATCAAATATGTGTTGTGTCTTAAGGAAGAGTCAGATATCTCTTTTTGGGGGAGAAACCAAATTAGCCATGTCCATATATGTGTTTTTATAGATAAACATAGTATTTGAACCTGTGGTCACTATTGTGGGTGACCTTGGACGACAAAATACATGGCAAAAATAAATGGTAAAAACATATCTAGTGAATGAGACTGAGAAGAAGCAGAGTCAATAGAGAAGGAGAACAGTGTCATAATATCAAAAGCAGAGGGTAGCAAGAGAGATGGGTAGCTGAACAGAGCCAAATTTCATAGAATGGTTAATGAAAGGAGGAAGGAAACAAGAATTTGTTAAACATCTACAGTTTTCTAAGCACTTTATAATTGTTCTGTCATTTAATCCTTACTACACCTTGGCAGGTAGGGTGTTATAGAACCCATTTTACAGATGAAGATGTCAACACGAGCAAAGGTTAAGTGACTAGCCTAGGATCACACACTAAGTATATGAGACTGGATTCAGACTTATTTTTGTCTAACTTCAGCCCCAGGCTTTTATCCAATGCTCAGCCTAGCTGCTGTCAAGGAAAAGAACTGAGGAAAGACCTCACTGGCTTTGGGAAATATGTTATTGTTGTTCTTCAGTCATTTCAGTCATGTCTGACCCTGGGCAAAGATACTGGAGTGGTTTGCCATTTTCTTCTTGAGCTCATTTTACAGTCTAGGCAACTGAGGCAGTGTTAAGTGCCTTGTCCAGGGTCACATGGCAAGTAAGTGTGTGAGGCCAGATTTGAACTGAGAAGATGATTCTTCCTGACTCCACAGCAGGCACTCTACTGTATAGCTGCCCCACATAGCTACCCTTGGCTTTGGAAATTCAAATTTTCTAATAACATTAAGTTTTATGTAAAGGAGAAGGATGAGAATATATGCCTCTCTGAATTGGCATACGAACTTCAATTCAAGTCCAAATTCTTTCATCACAGTTTAGGAAATGTATGCTGCAGTGCTGAGATTATCCTTACCTGGCCCAACCATTTCCATTTGGGAAGGATTCTCATTCAAATTACCTTCTATTGCACTATGTGTATATTCTCCCTCAGTTCTAGGAGATTAGAAGCTCCTTTGGGTCAGTGCTATGCTAGCACTTAGTGCCCTATACACACATGCATGTATGTGTGTCTATGAATGTGTGTATACATATATGCACACACTTGGATACACATATGTGCATGTAGATATGTGTGTATGTTAGAGAAAGAGAGTAAACATGAGTGATGATGGGTTCTTAAGGGAAGACTAGCAGCTGTGGTGTGAAGACTTATTGAGTCCTTTTAAGGGCTGCTCATTTACCTTTGGTGTCTATCTGACACTCACATCTGGCTCCAAAAAGCTGTAATGTGGGCAGCACCCACAACCTGGTAAAACTGTGTTGGCAACTGGGCTAAACCAGGTTGAGGGTAACTGACAGGCCTCAAAGCCATAGGTCAGTTAGGGGGATGTCTACCCCAAACATGTGAAGACTTCCCCTGAGGGGAGAACAGTTTGTTCCAATGGTCATGAAAGTGTCTGTGGAGTGCTTAGAGCTTAACCAGGCATTGGATGCCAAGGTTATCCACTGCATCCAAAGCCATTGCCAGTTGTCTTGACTTTTGTCTTGCCACTGGGCTCCAATGACTATGGAAGAGAAAGTAAGACTGATGTCTTTGTGCCGCTCTGCCTCATTTAAATCCAATTCACACACAAGTCAAGACATCATCCACAATGTCATTGGTTCTCCAAGTACAAACAACAACTATATATAGAGATACATAGATGCAAATGTAGATAATATATGCATATATGCATATATATGTCTCTGTGTATATATGGATGTATTGGTGATTTTCCAGATCTATCATCCCATTAGTGTAGGAAGAACTTGTCAAAGAAACATTGTCTATCAAAGAACATCTGTTGCCATTTAGTTATTTTTATGGTTTAGGTTCCTTGGAGCACTTGGCAATTTACAAAGGCCACACAACCAGTATGTTTGAGAGGTAGGACTTGACCTTCAGTTAGCCTCACAGTGAGGTTAGTGACTCTCAATCTAGATTCATTATTCCATGATGCTTTTCATATGCACCTTGCCTGTGAGAAGTAGTTTATAGAGGCATGTTGAAATAAAGGTGAGGAGTGAAGAAGTGGCTGGTAAATGGGGAGAGTGAGTATTAAATAATCTTTCTAGCAGTTTAATAGTGAAGATAGGCAAGTTTAATAGCTTAAAGAAGTGGTTCTCAATCTGTGGGTTGTGACCCCTTTGGGAGTCGAACGACCCTTTCACATGCCTAAGACCATTGGAAAACACATATTTCCAATGGTGTTAGGAACCAAGACACCACTCCATTATCCATCTCCAGGAGGGTCCACCCACATGCTAATACGCCCACATACTTAGGAAGGTTGAGAACCTCTGGAAAGGTAGAAAAGGGAGGTTAAGGGTCGCCTAGTGATTAGGACAGACGGCAAGCTTTAGAAGCAGGGGAACTGGCTTCAGGTACCCTTCTACTCCTTTCCTATCTGTTTGACTTTAAACAAAACTTTTAACCTCTCCGGTTGAGAGACTGTTTAAAGAAGAAGACTTTTGTCTGTTTTCAAACAAGGACTGGGACTACTCAGATTCTGCTTTTCTCATATTTGATTTTCTAAAAGCAACAATATCTGTATCAGGAAGGACAGAATGAACCTGAATACCAGGAAGGAGTGAAAACTCAAGATAACTAAGGATTTTACTGGGTCAGCTAGGTGGTGTAGTGAATAGAGCACTGGCCCTGGAGTCATGAGGACCCGAGTTCAAATCTGGCCTTAGACACTTAACACACATACACACACACAAACTAGCCATATGACCTTGGGCAAGTCACTTAGTCCCAATCACCTTACCTATCCCCTCCAAAAAAGGACAAAAAAATAATAGAGGATTTTCTTGATCCTCATCCTTCTGGAACATTATGTGCCTCTGCTGTGTCCCCTTTCCTTGATATTCTTTTCTCTCTAGCTTTTTGTGACATCGCTTTCTTGTCCTGCTTCACCTACCACCTGTTGGCATCTCCTTCTCTGTCTCCTTTGTCAGATCTCAATCCAGATCACCTCCCCTAACCCGAGGCTTCCCCAAGGCCTGTCTTAGGACTATTTTCCTCCTCTCTCTACATTGTTTATCTCATCAACTCCTCCAATTAATCCTGTATATATCTTTTTTGTACATTGGTGATTGTATCTGTTCTCCCCTCTTAGAATGTGAACTTCTTGACAACAGTGATATTTCTTTTTACCTTAGTGCTTAGGATATCGTCCAGGCAGATAGTAGGTTATTGATACATCATTGTTAATTGAAGTACTCCATATCTTACTACCTGTGGTCAGTTCAAGTCAACAGACCCAGAAGATGTAGTTGGCCAAGTCAGTTGCTCAGCCAGTGAAAGAATCTTTGAAAAGTCATGGAGAATGAGTGAGGAGCTATAAAACTGAAGCCAGATTTTGCCTTGATTTAAAATTAAAAAAAGGAGGCAGGTAAATAAGTGACTTTACTGCTAGTCACATTCTAGAACAATGTAGATTAAGGGAATGAGCACTTACATAAATAGTGATCACAGACAGCATGACATTATTTAAAAAAAACACACATTTAATTCCATTTACTCAAATCTCCTTTTCTGAGAGGTTAGGTTGATGAGTAGACCAATGAAATGTTATAGGCTTAGTATATGCAGATGACTACACTGTGGAACTCCTCAATGAGCCATTCAACTTGGAGAGTTGACACTGTGCTATTTAACATTTGTTTTTAATGACTTGGATCAAAGAATACATAGCATGGGTTAGAAATTGGCAGATTACAAGAAGGTTGGTGTCAAATACGATGAGAGAATTCCCATCCATAAGAATCTTATTGGACTAGAATAATGCAATGGAAATAGTCAAGAGTTAATGACAATGAATGTAAAAAATGTAAAATGTAAACAAATAACTTCATTGATACAAGAAGGGAGGAGTGTGAAAGGAAGTGGAGATGACAGGTCTTAAAGAAAATATCTAGGGTTTTGAGTGGCCTGCAGCATCAATGTGTTCATAGAATGACCTACCATTGTGTGACGTAGTACATAGAATGAGAGAGATAATGTTCTTGCTATAGTCTGACCTTAGTCAAGGCATATTTTGAGTAAATTTGTTCAATTCTGAGCCTCACATTTTAGGAGAGACAAAAGAACTGTGTTATGTCTGTGAGAGAATGACCAGGATTTTGAGAGGACTAGAGAATATTTTATGTTTAAAGTCTCTTTACTTAAAAGTGATATGACTCAATGTGGTTTGTGTTCAATCTTATATTCCTTATTACTTTGTGGTTTTTTCTCTCCTGTAAATACATATATAATATTTCTTTTTTTAATTGTTTATTGTTAAGATTCATTTTTTGAATACTGTGTTTTGAATTCTCTCCTGCTGTGCCATCCCTCCTCAGTCCATTGTGAAGGGAAGAAATGTGATATCTCTTATACATGTGAAATCACACAAAACATATTTCCATATTAACCATGTTGAAAAAAGCAAGAAAAAAGAAGAAATTGAAACAATGCTTCCATCTGCATTTAAATTCCACTAGATCTTTCTCAGGAATTGGATTTTTCATCATGGATCTTTTGGAAGTATCTAGGATCGTTGTATTGTTGAGAGTAGCTAAATCATTCACAATTGATCATAGTACGATATTTTTATTACTATGTACAATGTTTTCCTGATTCTGCTCACTTTGTATAGTTCATGTAAGTCTTCCCAGGTTTTTCTGAAACCATCCTACTCATCATTTCTTATAGAAAAAGTAGAATTCCATCATTATCATATGCCACCAATTGTTCAGCCATTCCCCAGTCGTTGGGTATCCCCTCAACTTCCAGTTCTTTGCCACCACAAAAAAACCTGCTATAATATTTTTGTGTGTATAGGTCCTTTGCCTTTTTCTTAGATATATTTTGGAAACAGACCTAGTATAGTTATTGCTCGGTCAAAGTGTAGTCACAGTTTTCCAGCTCTTTGGGCAATAGTTCCAAATCACTCTCCAGAATGGTTGAATTAGTTTACAACTCCACCAACAGTGCATTAGTGTCTCAATTTTCCCATATTACCTCCAGCACCTATCATTTTCCTTTTCTGTCATATTTTCGAATCTTATAGGTGTGAGGTGGTACCTCAGAGCTGTTTTAATTAGTATTTCTCTAATCAGTAATGATTTAGAGCATTTTTTATGTGACTATTGATACCTTTGACTTCTTCTGAAAACTGCCTGTTTCTACATACCTATGTGGTATTGAGCAAGTCATTTTATACTCTCTAGAGACTTCACCTACTTCATATGTGAAATGGGCAAGCCTGATTAGATGGCTTAGAATATCCCTTCTACATCCACACTTTTGTGCAGGATGCTGAGGATTCACTGTCAAACTTATTTTCACAGGCAGTAGAATTTGAGATTCATCTAAAGTATTTAGGTACGCATGTTGAATAAAGAGACAGAAGTGGAGGGAATGGTACATACCAGACGTTAGAAGTAGCAGTGCTGAAAGTTCACCTTTATTACTTCTATAGAGATGAAGATCTCAGTAGGGAAGCACTGAACGTCAAAACTGTTGAAATAAGAAAGGCCAATTCTTAAAAGGTCAGAAACCTACACGTCAAAGAGCCCATGTATCAGGACGATGCTGTCTTTGCTAACTTTTCTTTTTCTTTCCTTTCTTTAAGCAATGATGTGTGAGGTGATGCCCACGATAAATGAGGACACCCCTATGAGTCAAAGGGGGTCCCAGAGTAGTGGCTCGGACTCAGATTCCCATTTTGAGCAGCTGATGGTGAATATGCTAGATGAGAGAGATCGGCTTCTAGAGACCCTTCGAGAGACGCAGGAAAGCTTGTCACTTGCACAGCAGAGACTTCAGGATGTCATCTATGATCGAGACTCACTCCAGCGACAGCTCAATTCAGCCATTCCACAGGTATGATTCTGTCATGCTGGTATTGCACTCCAGGGTAAAATGAAATATGACTTATGTTAGTTCCATTGTTATGAATGCTATTTTTTTTTAATTCTTACCATTCTTTTTAACTTCTGTGATTTGAGGTTGGGGTGCAGATGTTGGTTGAGAAAGAAACAGCAAGCTGGAGATTATGTAATTTATTGAGATAAATTTAATAGGAAGAAAGGCAAAACCCCATATCCAGGATACAAAAAATTATATCAGTAAAAGATTAAAAACATGTAAAATCCTGTGAAAAAGGCCTTGGTCTTAGTGGACTACAAACTCATAAGTTGGTGGCATGGTATTATTTCCAGTCAAGAGTAATGTCATTTTAGATTGCATTAAGAGACACTTAACCCCAAGAAGTAGGGAAATGATAGGCCCACTGTATTCTGCTCTGATCATAACACATCCGTTTGTTGTGGTCATTTCTGGTTACAACATTTTAAGAAGACCATTGACAACTGGATGAACATCTATAGAAGGATGAAATGATGGTGGTGGTGGTAGTAGCAGTGATAGTGTGTGTATGTGTGTGTGTGCATGTATGGGAGAGGGGGTGGGGAGGGAGAATAGTGATTGCCAAGTATCTGAACAGATTTCATGCAAAAGAGAGACCTGAGTTGGGCCTAAATGACAGAGCTAACAGAAAAAAAACTTGAGAAGTAATATATGCTAATTATAAAAGGAAAAGAAATCCTAACAATTAAAGCTGTCCCTAAGTAGAACATGTTGCCTTAGGAGACAGTAGTTTTATTCTCCATAAATGGTTTTCAAGTGAAGACCTGGTGATGTTTGTAAGGGATGTTGTAGAAAGGACTTCTGTTTAGATAATGATTGAATTATTGGACAAGAGGGTCACTCGAGTCCCTTGTAACTCTTGGAATGTTTGATATTCAGAAGTAAATGGGAGAGCTGGACATTATGGCACAGATGCATAGTCCCTGCTGTTAGGAAGGTAAAGAGTGGCAGGACTCTGGAGTTCTGCCATGTAGTGAGCTTAGGAGATTGGGTGTCTTCATTACATGCCATAAAGTAAGCACCTGGGAGGTGTTACCTTGCTTGGGTTGGTACACAAGTAGGAAATGGAGCAGCTCACCTACTTAAAATTAGTGGGATCAGGTCCATGAGAGGCCCCTGCAGCTCTACCCTGGATGATACAAGAGAAAATAGAGTGAAAAATGAAAGCTAAATGGTGGAAAGTTATATGTATGCATATGTATACATACATATACATGACACTTAAATGTCTTTCACTTCACACAAATGGAGGGAATGCTTGCACACTACCTGCATAAAAGATTTTTCTTTTTGGCAGAGAAGCAAATAATTACTTGTAACTACTTATTTTTATAAAAAGAATTCATTTTTGGTTACTATCCCTTCGAGTTGATAAAAAGGAAATAGTTAATGATACTGTAGCTATTTATAAATACCCTAATTATATTCTTGCCAGATAGAGTGAATACTTTTATCTATTTTAATCTTTACAGTTCATAAATATTGTTATTAGACATCTTTGGTAGTTCTCATACTAATGTTAAGGGAAATGTTAAGGGAAAAAAACTAGCTGCCATCAATGAATTTGTCAGCAGCACTAGAAAAAACCACATCTGAGACTTCTGGGAGGAGTGGAGAATTAATTGCTGATTGCTAATTATTTCAGTAATATTTAGAATATTGTTGAGAATGGGATAGGTGCCATATATGATAGAGAAAGGTCAATGTTCTACTGACGTTAGTAACATGGAACTGAAGGTCAGGGGTGATACTATCGCTGGTTACATGTATCTGGAGTCATCAACATTAGAGAGAGGTGAACCCATAGGCTTTAATGAGGACATTGAGAGTATGTAGACAAAAAAAGAGAGGGAGGCCCATGATAGAGCCTTCAGGAATGCTCATTTAGTAGGTATGAAGTGAATAATGAACCATCAAAGGGACCTGAGAACAGGCAGAAAGAGAGATGAGAATGATGTCCTAAAAATCCAGAGAGAAGACAGTATTTAGGCAGAGAGCATGGTGAGTAGTCTCAAAGAGTATGGGAAAGTTAGGAAGGATGAGGACTAAGAAAAGATCATTGACTTTTGTAATTGTGTTCACTCATAGCTTTGCAGAGGGCATTTCAGGTGAAGGTTGAAGTTAGAATTCTGTTTGAAAGCAAAGAGTTGGGAAGAGAAATGAAGGGAAGTAGGCACCACAAGACACAAGAGAGTTTTCCCCCCAGGCATTTATCTCTGAAAGTGGAGAGAAATATAAGACAACAGCTTGAAGGGGCAGTAAGGTCTAATGAGTTTCTCCCCCAACCAATAGAGATGATGATAGTGATGTGAGTGAAGATAATCTGCGGGAGAAATTGAAAAGGGATCAAGGGTATACATAGAGGGGATGGCAATCATCTAGTCTCAATGATACTGAATTGCAGCAATCCCTAACTTCTTCTTCCCATTCTTTCATTCTCAGCTCTATACTTCTAGTGGGCATGTAGGTGGTGCAGTGGGAAGAGCCCTGAGCTTGGAACTGGGAAGATGCATTTCCATGACTTCAAATCCACCCTCCTTCAGACAATTAATAACTGTGTGACTTTGATTTGAATTCATGAAGATGAGTCTTTCTGATTTCAAGCTCAGTGCTTTATCCACTGTGCCACCTAGCTGCCCTTCACCACAGCTTGACAAAATACCGATACATAAATTTTCCTCTGATAAAATGTTTACCTATTGATTGATAGAAGTCAGGAGAATTTAATTCATGTTCTTGCTACACTAAGAATCCTAGTGACCTTCCCAAATTGTTGAACTTACTGTCCTGCTTTCTTAAATCCAATTTCATGCCTACCTACTTTATAGGTAGGGCTATTGAAAGTGAAGAATGAAAAGATTTGAGGAAAAAAGTCAGAAATGAAATAAAAGTGTAATACGTTACTACACTACATGAACAGTTTCTCAAATGAAGACAAATATTCTGTATATGAGGAAGCCTGAACAAGAATTGAACAAGATTTAAATGTATAAAGCAATCATGATGTATGTTGCTGGGTCTTTTGTTTGATGGGCATAGTGTTGCTTCCACCAAAGGTCAAAGCTTTTCAGTGCTAATAATCTAAATCAAATGTGAAATTTCCACATCACAGTTTCTCTCTGAATAATCATACTAACTAGCATATATATATATGTGTATATACATATATAATATATGTATTTTGTTCAGCAGTTTTCATTCATGTCTAACTCTTCATGTCCCATTTGGGGTTTTCTTGGCAAATACTGGAGTGGTTTGTCATTTTGTTCCCTAGCTCATTTTATACATTAGGAAACTGAGGCAAACAAGGTTAAATGACTTGCCCAGGGTCACACAGCTAGTGTTTGAGAGTAAATTTGAGCTCAGAAAGAAGAGACTTCCTGACATCAGGTTCAGCACTCTATCCATTGTACCACCTGGGTGCAATATTTATATCTATATCCACATCTATATCTACGCCTGTCATACACACACACATACATATATTGGTATGTATGCATGCATGCATGCATATATGTTTATACATGTATATATGTGTATACAAATGTATGTGTGTATGTATATATGTGTGTATATGTATATGTGTGTATGTATATATGTGTGTGTCTAGTTTGTGTGCATGCAAGTATCTGTGTGTATGTATATATTTATGTACATATAATTATATATAAAGCTCTATCTATATCTTTAAGGTTAGTCAGGCACTATTATCTCATTTGATCTATACAACCATTCTGGGAGGGAGGTGCTATTATTATGTCCATTTTGCAGATGAGGAAACTGAGACATGCAGACTTTATGTCACTTGAACCAGTAAGGGCCTGAGGCTACCCGGTCCAAGAAGAGGTTCTTCTGACCACTATTGTTTTATAGAAGATTTGAAGAAAACAGTTTAACGTAACCTCATTTCTGATATTTTACAGGGCAGGGAAAAGAGGACTGTAATTTGAATTCAAATTTGATACAAGGCAAAGTTAATTATTGAACTGTAGTCATGTGTGTACCATATATGGTCTTACTTACGAAATTTGCAAACTAGAACTTTGACCCAGTAACTGCTCTCACTGGTGCCTTCCATTGACAGCATGAGTGAATCTTGCTTCATTTCATGTCGGTATGGGGCTGGTAGCTGGGGGAAGGTGATAGGATTTTTAAGTCTTTTGAGCTCCTTTCCATGTGGCATTCATTCCTTTTGGAATTCCCAGAGCTGAATGCTGTGGTGATTTGGGAGGGTGAGATATATCCAGAACAGTTTTGAGGTGATAAAGGGCTGTCATACTGAAGGCTTGTTCTTTTTCTGCTGGCTTTGCTGAGCTCCAAGTCTACATATAAGAATATAACCTGAGGGTAGGATTTTCTCAATAGGGCTGTTTAAAATCTCTTGGTCTGTTTTTTTTTTAAATGCCCTACTCTCTGCTAAAGACACGGAAAAGTAGAGAACTGATGGATAGTATCTTTCTTTCAGAGGCAGTTAAATGCCAACCTTATGGATGGCATTTGTTTCATATCCAATTTGGAGGAAGCCTTTGTGTGGGAAAAGTTTTGGTTCTCCACAAATGAAGTCTCACATGGCATAACATAGGTCTTTCTTGGAGAAGTTGGTGATTTTATTCCTAGAAAGTGGAATCAGATGTTCAGATTGCATGGAGCCTTTAAGGAATATTAGCTTACGCTTCATTATAGCCAACTATTTCTTATTGCAGGGTGGAATACTCTGATATTTTGGTTGTCCTTGCAATGGGATTAGGTGAAAATAGCTAATAGAATGGGAACTAATGAGCTAATCAGTAGCAATGGCAAATTTAAAATATAAAAGAAAATACTTGGAATCATTTAAGGAGCTTTGTAGAGGAAAAAAAAAACAAACCAAAACTAGAACAGTTCAAGGTAGCAAAGGAAATGAGTTATATTGAAACAGTTATCAAGATATTTCTTTAAAATCCAGGTACTGTAGGATAAAATTCTTTCATTACCCCAACTTTATTTTTTTCTTATATTTGTTATTTAGGAACTCTTGAGTTTTCTGATGTCCAAACTGAGATACAAACTGAGATATTATGAAACACTGAATTTTAAGTATTTATTTTGAACTCCAGGCTCACTTCCTTCAAATTTATAGGCATAACATTTGTTACAATTGGATGTCATTTAAAAATAATTTAATATATTTTACTGATGTCTTCTGCTATTAAATCAGGATTATTTCTGAGAGAAAAACAAAAACAAAAGTCTCCCTTGAAATTTAATCTCCTTATGTAATGGGGGATACATTAAAATTTTTAAAAAGTATAATTTAAAACAAAAATAAATGTCAGGTGTTATTTGACGGAACAAAGATTAAATATTATTACCAAACTACTGGGTAACTTTGCATTAAAGGAAAAAGAAAAGTAAAATGAACACTAAAATGACTGTTACATTCCAAATAATGTACAGAAAATTTTTAATTAATGACACATACGTCACCCCGAAATTGCTGCAGCATTGAGTTTCTGGAACTCCAAAAGAATCTCACATGAAAAGGAGATCAGAAGAAATAAAACCACCAACACTGTCCCACAGCATCCATCTCCATACATTAGATTCACTCCCACTTTGAACCAACATTCCTAGATTTAACCTTTAGTAATGAAAATTTCCAGTGACATTCCAGATGCCCTTTAGAACTTATTTTCTATTAAGAGAAGATATGTATAAGGAAGTCATAGCCAGGTAAAAGTGCTTTGATGTAGACAGCCCCAGAGATTGAACAGAGGTATAGGGAGTTTACTACTCCACTAAAATGAGAGATGTCAGCAAAAAAAAATAGATTGTCACAGAATTTCTGGTTAACAATGATGATATTAATTTCAGTATTGTTTTTCTGAGAAGGAGATAGAGAGTAGGAAGGAGGGGTTATAGAACAGATGGCTATATTCCCATACTGACTAGGCCCTGGCTGATGATGAGATGGAATAAAACATGGTTTGGGATTGCCTAGATATCCAGGTTTAAAATGTGAATTGACTGGATAACTCTCCAATCTTCAGGCATCTCTATCTCAAAGCAAATCTCAAAGTTAAGTGGATTAACTTCCCCAAGGTAAAGGCAGGGTCATTGTATATTCTATTCTGGAGGATATTTTGCTGCTTCTGACTGGAGAAGGTGAGTGATTAAACCAGCTTATCTCTGGTATCATAGTAGATAGGTGGATGAGGTGTTGCATAAACAACTGGTAGAGTTGGTCTATCAGTGTGTATGTCTTAGATATACAACAGTATATGGACAATAAACTCAACCCAGATTTCAAAAGGGGAACTCTTGTTTTTGTTGAGTCCCTTCAGGTGTATCTGACTCTTCTTGATAACATTTGTTGTTTTCTTGCCAGAAATACTAGAGTGGTTTGCCATTTCCTTCTCCAGCTCATTTTACAGATGAGGAAACTGAGGCAAGCAGGGTTAAGTGCCTAGGGTCACACAACTAGTCAGTGTCTCAGATCACATTTGAACTCAAATCTTCCTGACACAGTGCTCTATCCAGTGTGCCACATAGCTGCCCAAAAAGGAGAACAGCAGATCAGATTGCTTTCTTATGTAGGTAGAGGGATGTTGAGCCTAAGGGACCTAGCTAGGATAGATCTTTTCCCACATATCCTCAGACCTAAGGAAGATAAGGTCACCCAGTAGATGAGCTTGAGAGATGGGTGCATTAGTGTAATGTTGAAGGGCCAAAGAATAAAGTGTATTCCAAAAAATTTATTTAAAATAAGACATACAATAATAAAATGAAGCAAAAAGAAAGAAGACTGAGTCTCCAAATAAAAACCAAGTATGCAGATAATCCAAAAGAAGAGGTTTTAAATGGAAGAAAAATTAAAGTACAAAAAAACCCAAATTAACATGTAATACAATTATGTGAAGAGAAATGTGCCAGTATTTCCCTAAGAGAAGCCTGTGGATTTCTGAGACTCCAAGAATCACCATGGTGCTTCTTTTATTTTCTTTTTCTTTATTTCTTTTTTTGATTTTTGGAGGGTGGAAGATGAGTAAATTGAGGTTAAATGACTTGACCAAGGTCACAGGGCTAGGTTGGTTTTTTGGTGTTTAGTGTTTGAGGCTGAATTTGAATTCAGGTCCTCCTGACTCTAAGGCTAGTTGTCTATTCACTGTGCCACCTAGCCACCCCATCACCCTGGTATTTCAAAAGAGAAATATAATACACACTAGTATTTCTTAAATGAAGAAATTGAGAATGAATGTAGGGCAGAAATCAGAATTCTCAATGCAGAATTAAAATAGAAGTAGAGAAGGAAAAATCTGAATACATGATGGAGAATTTCTCTCTCCAAATAAATAGAAACTCTTGGAGAGAGATGAACATATTTGCAATGCAAAAGTACAAAAGCAGAAAGAAGAAATAAGAGGCAACATTCAAAGATCACATGAAGTCTGTCAAAGTCAAAATAACTGAGCTTCAGGATAATTTATCCCCCCAAATTAAAATGACACTTAAAAAATATTAGATGCATTAAGGTAATACTAAGAAACCACATTAGGATTTCTAAATACAGAGCATTGTTTGAGAGAATCAACAGATAACCACTAAACATTGAATAAAAAAGTTTCAACCTTCAAAATATATGGTAAAAAAATTACACATTTTTCAAAACATGTGAATAACCTTTAAATGTGAAAGAATGGTAATTTAAATAACAGGATTATTTCATATTCATGAAGGATTTTGGAGAGATTGGAATAGCGTATAGTATTTTAAAACATAGAGCAACTTGGGTGATAATTTAAAGTGATATCCTGAAACAAACTAGTCTAATATTCACCAAAAAAGGGAGAAAATTTCCATTCACCAAAACAAGAATTTGAGGTAATCTTAAAAAAAAATTAGAGCAAGTTATTTGATTTACAGATATCTCAAACAGTATTCTTGGAGTTGGGAAAACACTTACTAGCTGTGTGTGACCCTGGGCAAGTTACTTAACCTCTGTTTGCCCTATGTCCTCATCTGTGAAATGGAGATATTAATAGTACCAAATTCCCAAGGTTATTGGGCAGATCCACTGAGAAAAATGTTGTCTTAGTACAGTGCCTGGGACATAGTAACTATTATTCAAATATTAGTTATTATTAATAATAACCATACTCTATGGTCGGAATATACTTTCCACCTATAAGTGAATCAATATCTTTTTAAAAAGGAGCAATTGAGTGGAAAGAGAGGAGATAAGAGAAAGTGATAAATAGGTGATGCAGCCTCACCAAATATATTGGTATACAGTGAAGGGTTAATGGGCTCTAAAGAGTGGGAATTATGCAGCAGCAGAGAAGACTCAGGTTGGGGGGCAGGGACAAATAGAAAAAGAAATCTTGCTTCATAACAGGGAAAGAAAAGGTTTGCAATAAAGAAAATTTTCTTGAGAATGGGGGTGTATTTTTTTAATAAAAAGCAGGAAACTTATAATAAATTCCCTTTGATGTGAATTTGTATCCTAGGAAAACATTTTATTTTTGAAAATAGATTTGTCCCTTCTTCTAAAGTATCTTATCTCTGGAGATGGAATTTATGAGACCTTAAGGGTAGCCAGTATTCAAGGTATAAATGGACCTAGAATGAAAAATAGAATGAAATGTACTTAAATGTGGAGACTGACCATGAAAAGAACAGAAGGATGTGATGCTAGGCCTTCCCTCACAGTTTGGAGCATATACTGACTCCTACCTCACAACACTATTTGCATGTGATATTCTTCTTCTTGTACACTGACAAATTTTTTTCTGGAGGGGGAAGGCAAGACAATCAGGATTAAGTGACTTGCCCAAGGTCACACACCCAGTAAGTGTCAAGTATCTGAGACCAGATTTGAAACCAGGTCCTCCTGACTCCAGGTCTGGTGCTCCATTCACTGCACCTAGTTTTTGTTTGTTTGGTTGATTGTTTTTTTGTTTTTTGCACTGACATTTCTGAAAAGCAAGTACAAAAGAAAAAATGGGGGATGGGGTAAGATTAGCATGTGTAATATTTAGAAAATGGAGGAGGTAGCTCATACCTGGTGCTTAAAAGGCTTTATCTTCTTGAGAGACAGAGATCAAAGGGAACAGATGAGACACATTATAAGGGCAGAATTAGCAAGATGGCGGTTTTTCAATAGGAAGTGTGAGGGAGAATGCATAGTCAGGGATATTTTTGATATTGCAAATGATGTTGCATCTAGAAGGATGGTAGTGCTGCAACAGAAATAAGGAAATTAAGACTGGCTGGTTGGAGTGAAGTTAATGTTTTGTTTTAGATATATCAAGTTTGAGAAGTCTATGAGACATTGAATTGGAGATGTCCAACAAGCATTTGGTTCTGCAAGACTGGAGACTGGAATGACTGAGGCTATTTATATAGAACTAGGAATTATTTGCATAGAGCACTGATAGAGAAATTGCTACTTAGCAATAGGAATTATTGAAGAGTAGCATTCATGGGCTATAATATGTAAACCTACCTGGTGTTCAGTTGGAAGAAGATGATTGTCATAAGGTAGAAGGGCAGGCATAAAGAATTTAAAATCTTCCCACTTTGAAATCTAATGGAAATTATTTTAAGGGATACCAAACAGGGGAAACAGATATAAATTTTGTAATTCGTGGTATTTTATTTTGAGAATATCTAAAATGCTTTATTTAAATATTTTCTTGATATCTTTTTTCATACTACTCCCTTAGAAAGTAACAAGGCAAGTCAACAAGCCATTATTAAGCACCAGCTGTGTTAAGAACTATGGCAAATGCTGGGGTTAGCAAGAAAGCAAAAACAGTCCTTTCTTTCAAGTAGCTCACACTCTTGGAAGTAGGAACTAAGAATTAATACATCATTAGTTCTTAAATCAAAATGAGTTCTTAAGTTAAAAAGTCTTCCAGATCTTTTCTATATATTTATTAGTTATGATTATTTTTTTCTCTTCACATTTTTTTGTCTTTGAAAATGTTATGTATTATATTGGGCAGCTTTGTGGGGATAGGAGAAGGAGAGATACTAGGCAGCATAATGGGCAAAACGCTAGGCTTGGAGTCAGATTAACTGAGGTCAAATTCAATCTCAGTTTGGATACTAGCTGTGTGACCCTGGGCAAGTCACTTAACCCTGTTGGCCTCAATTTCCTCATCTGTAAAATGAGCTGGAGAAGGAAATGGCAAACCATTCCAGTATCTTTGCCAAGAAAACCCCAACTGGGGTCATGAAGAATCAGACACAATTGAAATCACTGAACAACAACAAATTAATTTAAAAGATCATTTATAATTCTGATGCCTGTGAGGTATTTTACATGACTAACAGAAGGTAATAATATAGTAAATGCTGATGGGCTGTGCAGATAACATATCTTCATATTTAATGAGCAATACATAGGGTTGTAAGTTTTTTCTTTATACATTTGTATCACTCAAAATGTTGAAAATCCATTTAATTTCTTTTTATCAGAGGAGTACATTAACAGTAATGAAACAAATTGCTAGAAAAGTGTTGCTCAACCCTGGTATACTTATTGGGAATATTTGTGGAGGATAATTTTAGAAAGAAACTTGAGAATAAGGCTTGTCCCCACTGAATAATATCCATTTTAATTCAAACTCTTTGAACTTGACACCATTTAATTTTGTATTTGTTTTGCTGACACTTTGAACAGTGCCTTAAACATGGTACTTGATGAATTTATGGTTGCTGAATTGTTTAAGTAAGAACGGAATATAGTTTGGGTAATGAAATTCATTTTTCCCTCAAGGGTGTATTTTTTGTTTTTGACCAAAGGATTAACTTAGAATGGTGCCTGGAAGGTAGTAGTCACTTAGATGTGTTGTCATTTTTTGAGTTATGTGTGCATCTAGGGAATTGTTTATACTTTTCAGTGAGTTAAAAGCTCTTTGTTGTTGGAAAAGCCCATCTTTGCAAAGCCAGTTCTCTCTCAGAAATTCCATGATGTTGTATGAATGGTAATCATGGGATACCAAAATCTGAGAGGAATGAAAGGTGAATGTGATCCAAAGAGCAATAGAAAGACCACAGAGTAGAATAAAGTAGGCTGGAGTGTATCGCCAACAATCACATATTCAAGAAACTGATCAAAAGACACTGAAGATAATGAAGCTTAGAAATGTGGGTGGTCTTCTCATATAGTCCAAGAGCAAGAGAAAGCAAGGGGATGGTTTGATTGTAGCACAAGTGGCCATGAATATTCAAATGCTTAGAAGATTATTTGTGTTGATCTTCTGTGAAGGATTCATGGAAAGACAGACTAGAATCACACAAGTTGAGACAACTTGAAGGAATCTATGTGCACATATATACAGATAAAATGTATGCACATATAAATATATGTGAAAATTAGCACATGCTTATAAAATGACATGCTTCAAATGATGCATAAGAGCTGAAGTGTGAAGTGAGCATGTCGAGATTCAAAGTTGATGTGACAGAACTGTAGGGAGAAGGGCCAGAGTAATGGTGAAGATCATGGAGGTCAAGTAGAGTTTATATGTGATATGATGGTGTTGTAGCCTTTGTAGACTTTTGAGCAAGGAAGTGACATGAAAAATATGCTCTTGAAGTCAAACTATTCTTCCATATATGTAAACTGTATAGTGAAAGAGAAAGCACTTTGGAAAAATATATAAAACCTTATCCTATTGTTCATGAATTTAGAAACTGGTGCCTTGTATGGTGCCTATAGATGGTCTAGAGCAGAAGTTTTCTTTTTTTTAATATATTGACTTGTGTTTTAATAAATTTTTTATTTCTTTTCTTGTTTACATCATTCATTTTCATGAGATTTTTGAATTACAAATTTTTTCCCCGTCTTTCCCCTACCCCAACCCAAAAACAGCGATCCCACTGTAAAGACACTCCCCTGATCTGCTCTCTAAATTTCTGGTAGGGCAGAGAGAGTCTCCCTACCCCAGCCCCTCTATATCTTAATTCCTAGTTGCATGAATTGCAGAGCTTTAAATTCTAGATTCTTTCGGTTCTTACCTTGTCACCCACCACCACTGGAAGGACAAACAATTCAATACAGGCTGTACATGTGTAATTATACAATACATCTTCATAGTGGACATATTGTAATAGTGATCATATGTCCCTCCTTCCTATCCCCCTCTTGTTCTGTTCTCTACCCTGTCCCTGTCCCTATACTCATGTGTGCACTTCCAGCATCCCTCCCCCAGACCCTACTCTCCCCTCCACCATCCCACCTCATATCCCCATGCCCCCTACTCTCCTGTGTGGCATGATGGCCAGTTTAGCATTGATGCCATTTCTTCCCTAAGCCAAATTCAATGAGAGTAATTGAAATAAAGTTGTAACAGTTCCCCCTAGCCTCTTCTATATGGGATGATTAATCCCATTTTGTCTCTCCCTATCTCCTCTCATTCTAGTCCTTTCTCACCTCAGAATTTTGCCTTTTAAAGTATCATCCCTTCATATTCAATTGATGCTATACCCTCTATATACTCATATACACACATGCTAAGATATGTATTCCTACACATATATATCCTCCTATATAGACATATGTGTAAGTATACGTGTAGATACATTCATATTCCCTTCACCTGTCCTCATAGTAGGAAAAGTTTCATAAGTTACTATTATCATTTTTCCATATTGGCATGTAAATAATTCAAATTTGATAAGTTCCTTATGATTTCTTTCCCATGTTTACCTTTTCATGGTTCTTGTATTTGGTTGTCAAATTTTCTGTTCAGTTCTGGTTTTTTCAGCAAGAATGCTTGAAAGTCCTCTACATTATTGAATGAAGATATTTTCCCCTAGAATCATATGCCCAATTTTGCTGGGTAGTTGATTCTTGGTTTTAATACCAGCTCCCTTGATCTTTGAAATATCATGTTCCAGGCCCTTCAATCCCTCAGTGTAGAAGCTGCCAGATCCTGGGTTATCCTAATAGTGCTTCCACAGTATTCAGATGGTTTTCTCTTGGCAGCCTGTAATATTTTGTCCTTTAACTGGGGATTCTGGAACCTGGGAATAACATTTCTAAGAGTTTTTGGGGGGAGGATCTTTTTGAAGAGGTGATCGGTGAATTCTTTCAAATTCTATTTTGCCCTCTGACCCTAAAACATGAGGGCAATTTTCTTTGAGGATTTCTTGAAAGATGCTTTCCTAGTTCTTTTTCTGGTCATGGCTTTCAGGTAAAACAGTAATTTTCACATTGTCTCTCCTGGATCTATTTTCCAGGTCAGTGGTTTTTTCAAGGAGATATTTGACATTGCTTTCTATTTTTTCATTTGTTTGTATTTGTTTAATAGTATTTTGTTTTCTCATAAAGTCATTAGTTTCCACTTGCTCCACTCTAAATATGAAGGAATTATTCTCTGCAGAATGCTTTTGAGATTCTTTTTCCATCTGGGAAATTTGACTCTTTAAGGCATTCTTCTCCTCATTGGCTTTCTGGGCCTTTTTTTCCTTTTGCATTAATCTATTCTTTTAAGTGTTGTTTTCTTCAGTCAGGTTGTTGACACTCTTTTAATGTTTTTTTCACATCCTTCTCATTTCTCTTCCCAATTTTTCCTCCACTTCTCTTATTTGTTTTACAAAGTCCTTTTTCAGTTGATCTATAGCTTCTAGGCATTCTTCATGTGTCTTGAAAGCATTTGGTGTGGGAGTTCTGACTGTGTTGTCTTCCTACCATTCCATTCTTTGATCCTTTCTGTCCACAAAAAAAGGATTCTAGAGTTCTATGGCTGTTCTTATTTTGCTTCCTTTTCCTCATGTTGGTCAGTCAATTAATTAGTTTTCTTTCTGTTGTGTGGAACTCTGCTTCCAGGGGAGGAAGCTCTGTTCCAAATAGCTGGGATTTTCCCAGCTGCTGGAGCTACTGGTGGGTGTTACCACCCCCACCAGCTTTGGCTTGCTGAAAGCACACCCCAGGACCACCACCCAAGACCACAATCCACATCCAGGCCGCTCAACACAAGAGCACTTGGCCTTGATCAATTGACTCAGCCCCACTCTGAAGCAGCCCAGTGGGGGCAGTTGCTGGTTACAGCAGTTCCTGCCCTTCCCCCACTGCTTCCTTGTCCTGGCAGCAGTTTGTCTGAACTGCTTTTCCTCCCCCAAATTCAGCTTGAAAGTTCCACTTTCACTGACCTTCTCTAATCCTGCCTTGCTAGATGTGAAGATAGCTTCAGGTGCTGTAGATCTTCTCTGCAATAGACTCAAGCTGCAGATTGGGAGGCTTGGCTCCTACAAACCAACCTGGAGCCTGGGCACAGTTTCAATTTAGGGCTGGGCAGGCCTCGGCTCCCACTGTGGTGAGCCCCTCCTGCTGAGCTGCCTTTATCTAATTCTTATTTTTCACACCTTGAAAGATGTGGAGTTTGCTGAAGGTGCTGTAGATCTTCTCTGTTGTAGACTGGCTGAGGTGCTGCTCTGCTCCTCCCAACCACTCTGGGGCCTGGCTGAGATTTTGGTTTGGGGCTGGGCTGGCCTCAGCTCCCTATTCACTGGAATGAGCCCCTCCTGCCGAGCTGTCTTCAGTGAGAGATGTTTTCTCTGTATTATTGAGAGTTTGAGAGCCCTAGAATTTGTTTGGAGTCATAATTTTATGGATATTCAGGGTGGCTGTGTTGGAGCTGCAGAACTTTGCTGCTTCTATGCTGCCATCTTGGCTCTGCCCCTCCTCTTGACTTGTTTATTTACTTTTAGTTTACAAGATTCAGTTCCAGAATTATTTGAGTTTCCATTTTTCTCCCCCTCCCTTCTCCCCCCCCACCCATGGTGGCGTACAATCATGTATATGATCTACAAACCCTTTCACATTGTACAATAGTCTGGTTGTATAGAAATGTTGTAACCAATGGAGTGAGCAATAGGAAAAGAGAAACAAAACCAAACATAGAAATGAACGATAGCATGTATTGCTTCAGTCTCCATTTAAAGTCTGGTCTTTCTAGATCTTTCTCTGAGTGTAGATATCTCCTTCAATGGAAGGAAATATCTACACTCAGAGAAACTATGTGTTGCTGAGAAGAGTCCAGTTTATCAAGGTTGGTCATCACACATATGATATATCTGTGGCTGTGTACAAATTTTTCCTGGTTCTCGAGCAGCAGTATTCAAACTGTGGTCTAGAGATCCTTTGAAATATGATGACAAAACTCTTTTCCTATTAATACTAAAGTGTTTTCATTTCTAATATGGCAAATATTGATAGACATAGCTCATAGACACTTATTGTCTCATTGTGGCCCTTCAAGATTTTTAAGAGTTGGAACTTCTCACAACAAAAAGGTTGGGACCCGCTGGTGTGGAGAATGTAGGGCCTGATTGGAAAAATGAGAAGAGCTGAGTTCCAGTCCTGCCTGAGACACTTATTATCTGTGTGAGTCTTGGTAGGTCACCTAATCTCCCTGTCACAGTTTTTTCATTAGTAAAATAGAATTATAATGGAGTAGATACACCTACTTCACAGGGAGGTTGTGAAGACTGAATTAAACAATAGATATAACATGCTTTACTAGCCTAAAAGAGTAGACAAATGCTTCTTTTCCTCCTTTCCCTTTTCCCCCTCCCCTTCTTCTGAAACTAGGTGTAGAAAAATCAAATTAACTGCCCAGGGTCACACAGCTAGTAAGAGTCTAAGGTGGATTTTGAATTCAAGTTTTCCTGACACCTCCTCCTACATGCTCTTCACAAGTTCAGTCTGCCTCTTGCTCTTCCATGCTGTCTCTGATTGGAAGATTATCTTTTTAAGTAGTTATTTTCATTTCCATCTAAACATCATTATCTTTGTCTCATCTCTATGCTTTTTTCCCTCCCTTTCCCTGTCATGATCAATTTCCACAGTGTGTTAGACTTTGGCACTTGGTTAATGCTTTCCCTCCTCTACTCTCACCCTTGATGTCTTTTTTGTGACTTTAATATCTGTACTATGTAGAGCCCTCTGACCAACCCCATATTTCTTTGCCTTCCCCTGCTCCTTGGACTGTTGAAGGACAACTCTAAGTTAGGCAGGAAGAAGCAGCCAGCTCCTTGCAACTGCTCCCAGGCAAATGGGATGTTGGTTTACCACTCCCTATGACATGCAAGGAGCAGAGTGCCCTGTATTCTTGTTCAACCTGAAAGTAGTGATGGATATGGAAGAAAGTACAAGGGAGTGTACAGCCTGTCCCGTGTGGAACAGGAACTGGCTTGCTCTGTAAAACATATATAAACTTTGACCCTGAGATGAATAAATGGGCTTCATTGCTTTGAGGCTCCCACATGGCCCAGTTCATCTCACATCTTTACTCATACTTGATGCTACATCAAGTGGCCCTCGTCATTGGACCTTCATTTCTAGCCCATAAACAATACTGTGCCTTACTTTTCATCACCCAATTTCTTGTGTGATGGTTTGTCACCTCTGTGCATGACCTCCAGATCCCATCCTCATTATTATGCGTACCAAGCCAGCAGTCATCAGGGCTATGTCAACCATATGTCATACCTGCCTTTTCTCTTCCTCATCCTAGCCTTCTGGGTACTATTGGAGAAAGGTGCAATAATGATGTGAACTACCCTTACCCAACAAATTCATACTATTAAACTTCAATTCAGCCTTGGATTGTGCTTCAGCCATGCTTTTATTCATCTCTTATGAATTTCCCGGGATGCTTTACTTTGTGATTATTATGAAATCTGTCTGCCTACTTAAACTCTCACCCCACTCCTTTGTCCATACCTAATGTCTTCACCTTCCTAAATGAGGAACAACTTATTCAAATCAATAAGAATTACATCTGAGACTGGATTTCAAGGCACTTTCCCTAATACCAGAGGTTCTTAGTTATTTTGTACATTATGATCCCCTTGGGGAGTTTTATGACTCTTATGAACCGCTTCTAAGAATAATGTTTTTAAATAAAAAAGGGATTGCAAAGGAAAGTAATTGTCTTAAAATACGGTCATTAATTTTTTTGAAAAATAATTTCTTGGACTCCCAGTTAAGAAGCCCTGCCTGTCCTCTTCCAAACTGTTTCTGTGTATTAGGCATTTTAGAAATGCTTATTTTTCTTTAAATGCTTCACATACCACAGGTCATTTAATGAACACTGTACCTAATCCCATATTTGTTTATTTCATGGAGTACCTAATATTTTCAAGGCACTGATGTAAATACGCTTATCTACCACGATGATTTATTTAATCTTGAGGATTATGCTGCTCTAGCATTTCAAGTAAATGACTTATCCACTCCTCAAACATCAGTTAAGTAGTAACTAAAAGCCAAATCTTGTACTGGCATTGAGTTTACAAAGATAAAAATAAATAAGTAGCTCTTGCTTTCAAGAAGCTCATAACATGTGTTCGGATAAGCAATTGTGAAATATATATGTAGATACACATGCATCTACGTTTGTTGTTTGGTTATGTCTGACTCTTCATGACTCCATGGATCATAGTAGAACAATACTGTCCTTGAGGGTTTCTTGGCAAAGATACTGGAGTAATTCACCATTTTCTTCTCCAGTGTGTGTGTGTATGTGTGTGTGTGTGTGTCTGTATATGTACACATACATGTTTCCTGGGGGAGAAGAATGTTAGTAGCAGAGCAGATCAGTGTAGGATTTCTGTAGGAGGTGATATTTGAGCTGGCCTTTGAAGGAAGCTTGGGATTTATTGAAGTAGTTTTTGATAAGGTTCAAATTTTTAGTGTGTTTTAAAAGAGGAGATTTTGTCTTATAACTTCTAGCAGCCATCTAGCCTACTGAAGTGCTAGGCTTGTTGGACCTTGGAGAAGGCTTTACATCCTGTGTTTCTGTTTATGAGATATCCTGCAGGGGACTGGAATATTGTCTGTTCCTCAGCGCAATAGAAGATTTTGTCTTTCCAGCTTGCTGTAGGCCTTATCAGAACTTGTCTTCTGTTAGTAAAGCCTTCAGAATCCTTCTGTATTACAGTAGTTCTTTAATAGATGACAATGCAGTGATGCACAATGAAGTCCTTTATAGGACTCTTATAAAGGAGAATTTGTTATAGTGGAAAGAGACTGCCAGTAGTATGTCCGCTACTCATGAGGAATGTGATTGTGTGCCAAATTATTTGATCTTGCAAGGTCCCAGTTTACTCATCTACAAAGGGTGGGGGCTGAAATAGCGGATTTCTAAGTCTAGATCAAATTTGTTCTTAACAGTAATGGCTAATGTTTAAAAAGTGACTACCCATATGCCAGGCATTGAGCCTAGAGCTTTACACAGATTATCTCATCTTATTCTCAGCAACCCTGAGAAGGCAGGTTCTGTTATTATCTGCATTTTACAGTAGGAGAATGCTGAACTCAGGTCACTTGGCAAGTAGGTGTCTGAGGATGGATTTGAATTCAGGTCTTCCTGATTCCAGGCTCAGCACAATATCCACAGCACCATCTAGCTGTCATGACAATGCTTATTTTTATAGGTAAGGAGCTTCTCTGAACACTATTGGTCTGGTCTTCTTAAAACAAATATGCAGTGGATCACTAAGTCTTGAGAGTTAGCTTGGTGAAGTAGAGAGTGTCTTGAACTTGAGCTTTCAGGATATCAGTTCAAATATCATCTCTACAATTTACTAGCCACATGCTTTTAGGGAAGTCATGTAATCTCCCTAAGAATTCAGCTTCCTTATCTGGAAAATGCGAATAATAGTATTTTTTAGTCCTGAGAAGGCTGTTAAAAGGACCAAATAAAATAATATAGTTAAACCACTTTTCAAACCTGAAAACATTATATAAATGTTAGCTATTATCATTATTATTATCCCCTTGAAATTTCCATATGCACATTTTTTTAAAGTACATTTAATCAAACTGGAATGCCTGGCTTCTTTGAAATGAACTCTGGTTTTAGTTGCATGAAAGATAGGAAACTTTTTTTTTGCTTTTTTTTTTTGGAGAGCAGTTGGGGTTAAGTGACTTGCCCAAAGTCACATGGCTAGTTTTTGTGTCAAGTGTCTGAGGCCGAATTTGAACTCACATCCTTCTGACTCCAGGGTCAGTGCTTTATTCACTGCGCCACCTAGCCACCCCAAAAGATGGGAAATTTCTAAAGGTGATAGTTTGATTGTTACTTCATTCTTTCCTGTCTTTGGAACGTTTCATTTTTAAATAATCTTTTAATTTAAATTAATATCAAGGTTATATAATTTCAATGGAAGCAATCATATCAAGATTTATCTCTAACTGGAGGTTCTCCACTAAGATTTATAGCAATTTTTAAAAGAATATGAGCACAAATTAATTAATTTTTTTATTACTTCTTAGTTAGATTTGGCAAAAACTCCTTTAAAAATGACAGTGGAAATTATCTTTGCTTTCTCTGAACTATGGCAATCAGATTTCTTCCTTTTTAAACAAATCCAAAGAGTTCAGGCTTTCTGAAATGAAAATCTCCTTAAAGATAAGAGCATAGTATCAAGATAAGACTACATTTATTCCTTTAAAATATATTGAGTTGTTAAAAAGAACCATGGACCTTGAGAATATTCAATTCCTCCCCCCCCCCACTTTAGCATTCTTCATTTAGTAGACACTCAAATGTTTGATCATTTGATGAATTCTATTAAAGCATCAACTGCCTGTTAGACTCTAGGAGAGATGAAAAGAAAAATGAGATGCTCCTGTCTTCATTTTTAAAACCTAGTACTTATAATGTCATAGAGATGAAAAGTTAGATATCAGTTTACCTTACAAACTAGAGATACAATCATGTGAATTACCTTTTAAAATTCAAGATCAAAGCTTTACCAGTAAACATCATGATTGTTATTTTTTTTTTAGTGATGTTGGAATAATTTTTGGGGGAGGGTGTTTTTTTTTGACTTGTTCTTTGTAATATTATGGTTAACAAATGGCTGTGTATTATGTGAGACTTTCTATGGATGGAAGTCCATATCATTCCATAAACAAACATAGGAATTGCCCCCTTTAGGAATATTTTTCCCGCGTCAAGTTTTAAGGAGAACCTCTAGTTTCATAAGAAATTAAATCTCCAGTTGTTGAGCTTGGAAAAGGTTCCACAAGCATCAGGAATGATTCCTATTGTTTCTAGCTTTTGTCAATCCTGCGCAAATGTTCAGATATATTTTTTTCCTGTTATTAGAAACCTGTATTCATAGCTTCTGAAGAAGTTGACCTCTCTCGAAGAACAGTTCCTTTTGCATATAGACACTGTTTGACTATGGGTCATTTTGATGGTTCTTTTGAAGGCATCATTCACAAAGACCTGAAGGTAGAATGGAACTATGCCATCTAAACTAGTTCATACAGTACTTGTCTATGATCTTTTTGTGGCTTTACAAAAATTACCCCATGTAAATGTTGATCTGGAGTAGTTAAGAATGAAAATAGTTTTGGCAATGACTGAGTTCCTTTGCAAATTATGGTTCATGGCAATTAGATGACAGACTGAAGAATAAATCTACAGAAATCATCAGTATTTTTATGGAATGTTACAAAAAAAGGAGGAAAGAATACAGAAATCCCATTTAAATTCAAAACAGCAAAAAAATACATTTAATATCTGGAACTTAGCTTACCAAGACATGATTCAAGGATTATCTAAAGTTCCAAGAAAGGAAAGTCAACAATCATTTATTCAGTAGCTTCTGTGAGCTTGGCCCTTTGTTAAGTGCTAGGACTCAAAGAAAAGTGAAAATAGGCTTCTCATGTCTGGGACTTGTCAACATAATGAATAAAAAAATGACCATACCACTAAAATGAATTTACAGATTTAATGTAAAACCCAATAAATCTCCAGAATTGCCTTTTAGAGCTATAATTTAATAAGTTAATTTGGAGGAAGGGAAGATAAAGAATCTCAAGAGAAATAATGGGAAAAGTTACAAGAAAGAAGGATGGAGTAGCATTATAAAATCTGCCATATGTGGCATATGTCATAATATGAAATATGGCATAATGCAGCAGTCATCAACACTTTTTTAATTTAAAAAATCCTCCAAAATTTGAAAAAAAACGCATCAGTGGAAAAGGGTAGATAAGACCCAAAAGTGATCAATCATGAGTCAAGTGCTCATTCAACCCACCTAAGGAAGAACCCTCTTTCCCATACCCCTCTCCCTGTGTGTATAATATATGTGTATAATATATGTTTATATATATGTATGTATGTATATATATATACACATACACACATTTGTCACATCACACACATATATAATGTCACATTATATATATGGATGTATATAACACACATTTTTAGTTTACAGAAGGAACCTCTCAAAACTATGGCTGTCCTCGTACCAACTGACCTCAGACATCCTAACCACTCACTTCCTCAGGCTGCTCATATCACATGACTTAATAATCAACCACATATACCTCAAAGATATTTATACCCTTTATTTTGCTCTCACTCACAAGATCCTACCAGGGTATATTTGATTTCTACATCTCTTGACTTTCCTTACCAAACCTGATTCTTTATCTCCACTATGACCTCTGATCTCTAAAGCCCTCAGTTCTCTCCCCTGCACTAACCAGTCTTTCTTGACCCATCATTAAACAATTTCAGCTCTATACTGTCACCTTCTCAATTTCCTAACTCCCATATCATTTCACTGACTGCTCCCAGCCAAGTCTCAACCTTGGATCATTCCTGCCATCAGATAACTATTTAAATTGAGTCCACTTCAAATTTATGTTATGTGACATCAACTGAGGCCTTAATGTTGCTATATCTTCCTTTTCAATTCCCTATGCCACTCCCCACAATAACTCTTTTAAACCTCGTTTATCTCTCTTCAAATCTTCCTTGACTTCCCCTTCCTTGACTCTCTCAGATGAGAAGCTTTCCTGATATTTTATGGAAAAATTGAAGCCATTATCATGAACTCCCTTTTCTCCCCTCTTCTTTATCTCATTTCACATGTATGCCTTCTACAATACCTCTTCCTTTACTCATTTCTCACCTGATGAGGAGGTCTTACTCTTTACCTAGACTAATATCTCTTCATGCTCAAGTGATCCAGTTCCTTCCTATTTCCTCTATCAGATGGACCCTTCTGTCAACCCTATTCCATTACTTCTATTTAAGTTTCCCTCTCTTTTGTCCAGATTTTTGGGATAGCTGTCACTTCTGGTTCTCCTGCCTAGCTGACAGCTTCTACTCATTTTCCTTTTCTGGATTCTTATTCAGGTCTTGCTCACTGCCCATAAGTATCTCATAGGACTCTGACCAGAGACCTCTTCTCTTCTCCCTTTACATACTTCACTTGGTGATCTCTTCAGCTCTCATGGATTTAAGCATGTTTTCCATGCTGATGATTCTCAAATCTTCCTATTCTTCCATAACCTCAGATTTCACATCTCCAACTATCTTTAAACAACTCAAAATAGATGTCTGATAGATAGCTTACACTCAGTATATTGAAAAGTGAACCTCATAATCTTTCTTCTAAACCCTTCCTACTCCCACTTTCTCTGTTCTGTTGAGGACAACATCATCCTCCCATTTTCTCAGGCTCACAACTTAGAGATCATCCTGGACTCCTCAATATCTCTTATCCCTGATACATCTAAGCTATTGCCCAAATCTACCAGTCCAACCTTTTAGTAGCTCTTAGATACTCCCCCTTCTTTCCTTTAAAATTGTTACCACTCTGATGGCAGACCCTCATCATTTCACACCTGCTGGGGGCTCTGCCTACTTCAAATCTTGTCCCTCTCCACTTCATCTCCCATTCAGCCATTAAAGTCATTTCTTTAAAGTGCAAGTCTGACCATGTCACCCACCTACTCAATCAAACCCAATGGCTCTGTATTACCTCCAGCATCAAACACACAATCTTCTCTTTGACCTTTAAAGCTCTTCCTAAATGGCCTCCTACCTTTCTAGTATTTTAAAAATCTACTCCCCATCACTTACTCTTTGACCCAGTAACATGGTTTCTTTGTGGTTCTATAAGCAAGACATTCCATTTCTTGACTCTTAGCATTGTCTCTGTTCCCCATGTCTAGAATGTTATCCTTATCAATCTCTGCTCAACTGCCTTCCCTGGCTCCCTTAACATCCAAACTAAAATCCTATCTTTTTCTCAACCCCTCTTAATTCTAACACCTTTGCTCTACTAATTGTTTCTAGAATTAATTATATTCTTGTATCTGGGATGTATGTATATACATGTTGATTTATTTTCTCCCCCATTAGATGGTGAGGTCCAGTTTTGCAGGGACAGGTTTTGCCCCCTTCCACATTTTGTATCCCCAGGCTTAGCACGATGCCTAGAACAGAGTAGGTGCTTAATAAATGCTTATTGACTAACAACTTTTCTTCATAGAAGAGACATGTAATGTAATATATGTGGCTGTGTTATTTAGTCTTTCCTCTTGATTATTCTTTATTTTGAATAGTCAATTACAATAAATGGGTGTGCTACAGGGAAAGTTTGTGGGGAATTGTCTGTAGTATAAAATATAGGCAATAATAAAACTTTTATATTTAAATCAAGAGGAAGAGGCCATGTAGTGTGGTGAATTAACTCAGCACAAGTCAAGAAAACCTCGCTTCATATGCTGTCTATGACACACACTAGCTATCTTACTCAACCTCCCAGTTCCCTGACAATGCTCAGAGCCTCTAAGGAGCCCCCAGCATGCTCTTTTGAATTTATTGAAGGAGTTTCTTCATTTAAGAATCCCTTGTGCCAATGAAATCAGTTGTCTTTTTAAAAATATGGATACGTGTGTGCATGTATGTACATGTATAAATGTATATTTCTGTGTGCATGTATGTGCATACATGTTTATATGCATGTGTGTTTAGGTGTGCATGTATTTACTCCTGCAACTGTTTACATGTATGCGTGTGACTGTGCATGGGTTGTATGCCTATATATCTATATCTATACATACATATACATGTTTATATATAGATGAGTATAGGTAACAACATAGGGTAGATATCAATTAGAAATCTTGACTTAGTAAGTGTGTACAACCAGGGAAGTGAAATTGAAAGTTTTGCATAATTATACACATCAGTCATCTAAGATAATATTATTTAAAATAGACTTGACAGCTTTATGTTTTCAGTTTAAGTTCATTCTATAAACCAGAAAATGATGCTATCAACATCTCCTGTGTGAGAGGTGTTCTCTTATGGTTGAGAATTCTGTCAATAGGACACATATGGGATGATATATACAGTTGTGGCCATCAACTTTCAGGATGTTGATCAGCTGAGGGCAGCCAGTATAGTGAAATATGTACTTTGCCTCTTACACCTTGTGAAGATTAGTTGGAGGAACTGGTGATCTTTAGCCCAAAGAAGAGATGGTGCAGTGGGACATGGGTTTTGAATCTGAAGTGAGATTAGATTTGTTCTCTTTAGCTTTCAAGGGCAAAATTGCGAGGAATTGGTATATATTATGTATTGTATATATAGATGTGTTTAGATATATACACATTTTTATTACCCATTTAGACTTGACATAAATAAAAACTTCTTAACCAGTTAGAACTATCCAAAAGTGGAAAGGGGTATGGCATATGGTAAAGGGAATTCTTGCTCAGGAAGAAGTGGAATTGGATGACTGATGAGTTTTCTTTCAAATACAGAATTCTCCCATTTGCTGGTTATGAATACTCATGAAAATGCATGTGTATGTTTGCATTGCATATATCTGTAGCTGTAATCCATGTGATGTTTTTTCTGTGAGATCAGGAGTTTCATTGGTTTTTTTTTTCCTTTATGTTCCTGACAATGTCTTCTATAGAGTAGGTGATTAATCAATTTTTATTGATATAAATTGGCAAAATTACATGCAGTGTGGTATGGATGGGTATGTGGTTAGTCATACAGTTGGAAAGTACTGCCCTGCCTTCATTGATTTAACCATGTGTATACTTGAGTTGGTGTTGTAATAATAATGATGATAACTAGAATTTACATAATGTTTTAAGATTTGCAAAACATTTTTTGAATATTCTCTCATCTTATTTACCAAAAACCCAGAGCAATTAGTGCCATTGTTAACCCCATCTTACCGATGAGGAACCTGAGGCAGACAGAAATTTAAGACTGGCCCATGACCACACAGCTAGTTATAAAAGGTAGGTAAAGGTTTGTTTTTGTTTTTTAAAATGAACCTTCCTGGGTACCATCCTATTCCCTACTTCGCCCATATTTCAAAGCTATTTGAAATTTGTCTAAAATAATTTATTCATAAAGTTACCATTTTTGGTCTTTTGGTTTATGAAGATTGTATTATAATATCACAGTGACTTTAAGGGAAAGCAAAAGAACTTTGAATGAGGTGTGTTCAATCAAGAACCAAACATTCATCAATCACCTTCTTTGTACAAGCACTTTGCTAGGTGCCTGGGATACCATGTTAAAAAAGCAAACTTTGTCCTGAAGGTGGAGAGAGTAAGAGACTTAGGCGGGCAGTGCTGAGTTCTAATTTAACATTGTACTTTATTGAACTCACTTAGACAGCTATGCTGGAGAAGGAATGCAAAAAAAGGAGGGATTGGAGACAGGCCAATTAGGAAAATGTTATAGTAGTAGAAGGCAGTGGTGATGAAGCACTGGATTAGGGTATTAGGTGTATTAGTAGAAAGAGGGGGATCTGAATAGAGCAATGGCCCTGGAGCGAGGAGGACCTGAGTTCAAATCGACCTCAGACACTTAACACAAAAATTAGCCGTGTGACCTTGGGCAAGTCACTTAACCCCAGTTGCCCTCCAAAAAAAGCACAAAAAAAACCCCCAGAAAGAGGGGCATTAATTTGAGAGATATGGAGTAGAATTGAGCAGACTTAGCAACTGATTAGATATGTAAGGTGAGGGAGACTTAGGATTTGAAAAATGCTACTATGGTCTAGAACATTGGTGATACCATGGGCAGAAATTGAGAAAATCAGAATATCAGTGAAATGTTAATTGAGTTCTGTTTTGGATGTGTGGACTTTAAATACCAATGGGACATCTAATTCTAGGCATTCAGGGGTAGAATTATATGGATGAGCAAGTTGGTGAGTGAGACCCACCCTAGAGAGTGAAGGGAGAGGCTAATTGTCCATTAGAATATAAGCTCCTTGAGACAAGGGATTATTTTTTCTTTTTTCTTTTTTTAATGTATTTGCATCTCCAGCATTTAGCCCAGTACCTAGAACAAAGTAGCCTCTTAGCAAATGCTTATTAATTGATCATCATGACTAATTAAATATTATCAGTTTCACCAGAATTGAGTCTAAGAGAAAAATAAGACGTCTCACCAGGTAGCCCCAATATTTTCTATTATTTCTTGACCAAGCTCTAACATGTCTTTGCCAATGGAATATCATTTATTTTTTTAAGAAACCTGATAGCACAAACTTCATATTTTTTATTCACTGATAAATTTGCTCACAACCAGAAATCTGATTTGACTTCACATGTTCAGTTGCACAAATCAATTACGTGTTAGCTCTGTAGATTGTGGTGTTACCTTGAGAAATTTACGATGAAAGAAAGGTATTTGTTTGAAGAATATTTTTGATCTAGCAAAGGGAAGTAATAATTACCTATCACACCATAAGTAATCATGAAACCTGCTCATCCCAGTGGATAGAGTATTGAAACTGGAGTCAAGAAGACGAGTTCAAATTATGGTTCAGACATTTATCAGCTATTTGATCCTGAAAATATCACTTAAGCTCTCTATGACTCAGTTTCCTTATATGTAAAATGGAGATAATAATTATACCTATCTCCCAGTTGGTTGTAAGGATCCAATGAGATAGTATTTGTGAAAAAACTTTCAAATGTTGATGTCATACATATATGCTACTATTATCATTGTCAGCTGTTTTTATTATTTTTTGGACGGGTGAAGACAGGGCAATTGGGGTTAAGAGATTTGCCCAAAATCATATGGCCAATAAGTGTTAAGTGTCTGAGTTTGGATTTGAATTCAGGTCCCCCTGATTCCATGGCAGGTGCTCTATTAGATAGCTATATATATATATATATATATATATATATAGAGAGAGAGAGAGAGAGAGAGAGAGAGAGAGAGAGAGAGAGAGAGAGAGAGATAGATAGATAGCTCTACTCACTGTGCCACCTAGCCGCCTCTATTTTTACTATTTCTTATACTTCTCTAGGCAAACTTATTAGGGGTAGCTAGATGGCCCGATGGACAGAGCACTAGACTTGATGTCAGGATAATCTGAGTTAAAACTCCAACCTCAGATACTATATATGTGATCCTGAGCAAGTTACTTAACCCCTATTTGCCTCAGTTCCTCATTTGTCACTGGAGAAACACTGGAAAAAGAAATGGCAAACCAATCCAGTACCTGTACCAAGGAAGCCCCATGTACAAAGTTCATGAAATTATGCAGAGTTGGACATGACTGAATGACCGAAGAATGACAATAATTAAGCAAATTTACATTTTGTGCACATTTTAATTGACAGAAATTAGAAGTGAAATAATTATGAGAATTTTAGAAGCTACAGAGATTTTACAACAGAAATTAGAGAACTTTCTCCCTCATCATTTTAATAGACTAATCCAACCTCAGTGATCAATATAGTCATTCCTATCTTAGTAAGATATTTCTGTGAAAGTACTAAAGTTAAAGTGAAAATTTTTGCATTCTCACCTCCTCTTAGGTTAGACAAATGAACAGTCAAAAAAGGATTTTCTTTGTTCTAACCCATGGTAAACTGATTGATAAATTGACCTGACATAATGACAAAAGTTTTGGATTTGTTTTGAGTCAGAAAACCGAGATTGAAATTTCAACTCTGATAGCTGCAATCTCTAATACCTCCCAAAACTCATTTAACATAGCTGGACTTCTGTTGTCTATCAGTGATGATAGCATAGAGTAAGGGCCTTTGGACTCACACTCATAGACCCTGTAGCTAAAAGCATTCTTGGGAATCATCAGTGATTGTGTGATTCTGACGTCTGACAAAGTTAACTTCAAAATAATCATCTCTATAGTTTGTCAGAATCTTCCCTCCATGAAATGTCCAGAAGAAGATGAAAAAGGAAACTTCATGCAAACATAGGGATAGCTTGAAGGGCTCACATTTATACAAATTTTACAATTTATTCATATATACACATAGATGTATGTATACACACATTTATGCATGCCATTTGTCCTTCATATTCAAAGAGGACCAGTAATATCAGGAAGGTGATATCTTGACTGCAAGGGAATTAGATTGAAATGAGGTAGGGACGTGTCAAAGTCACCAGCTTCACTCTCCACTCTGGAACCATCTGGGTTCCCTGGTAAAATAAAGATCAGGAGGAAGGGAAGTGCTCTAGATGCAGTGGGAGACCTTGGCCTTTTTAAGCTAAGGTCTTTTCTGGGTCTCAGTTTGTCCGAGTCAAGACCTATTCACTGATTAAAGCTAGGTAAAAAAAAGCAAAAAAAAATGCTCTCTTTTACCTACTTAAAGAAAATGCATATAGGATGGGAAGACCCTCAGGGTTTCTGGCCAGAACCTTAACAATTGCTATTTGTATTCCTCTGAGCCAAGCAAAACCAAACTGATGACCAACTGAGGCTTGGGTTGGTGCCCATTTTTTGCCACTCAGTGAGAGCCAAAGTGATTTGGGTTTAAAGCATAATCGAGTAGCTCCATATGAATGCCAGTGGGCTTTATCAAAGCCTCATTTCTCAGAGCTCTATTTCTAGACATTTATACTCGTTTTAGGACAGAGCACTTATATGGAAATGTATGATTCCACTTGGGGAGAAAGACAGGAATTTAGTGAATGTAGGCTATTTTTAAATGATAGTAGTAATAAACTGGCAATTATATAGTTCTTCATAGTTTCCAAAGCACTTTACATGTAATATCCAGTTGATTCTTGTAATAATCCTGGGGGGTAGGTGCTATTATTATTCCCATTTCACAGATAAGAAAACTGAGGCAGATTAATCCAAGATTGCCTTGGATCACAGATAGTGTCTAAGGCAAGATTTGAATTAGAGTCATTCTGACTCCAGTCCCAGAACTCAATCTATAGTACCACACAGCAAATTCAATCATTGAATTATGTTTGGATAATGCTCATAGAGATACTGAGATAGCATCACAGCTTTAGAACTAGGAGGAACTTCCAGGACCATCTAGTTCCACTGCTATAATATATTTTACATCTGAGGATATTGACACCTAGGGAGTTGAAGTGAGTTTCCCATGGTCACACACAGCTAGTTAAATGTTTGTGTCAGGATTTGACTGAAGTCTTGAGCACTATCTCCATTTTGCCCGCAATGACTGTTGACATCCTTTTGTAAATTTTTTGAAGAGCTGTAGGTCTGTTTTGTTGCATTAGAACACAAATTTCCAAATGAGATCTTGGCTCTTGAAATGATGGTTGAAACATTGCTACCAACTTTAAGGGGGAAAAAGGGGTTTAGCAGACAAAGCTGCTATCACTCTTAACCAGTTAAAGCTGCTAAGGCAGGGTTTTAGTTACATTTCTTTCACAGTGGGATCACTATTATTGATGATGCTTCTTCCTGACCAGAGGGACCAGAGAAGATGCCCCTTGTCAATTTCTACACTTGCATCAGACTTTAGATAAAAGTTTCCAGAAAAATGACATCACTCCCCTTTTTATCTCTCCTTCCCTTCCTCCAGCTTGTCCCTACTCTATGGTGTTTATAGGGTGACTAGCTTGCTACTAGTTGGTGATTCTAGCAAAATAAAAATCACTCCTGATTCTTCTTTTTCAAAAAGAGATCTTGATTTTGCAATTTCTCCACATGATGCCTATTTGGAGCATATGCCTAACCTGGTTTCCTTGCTTCTATTTTGTTTTAGAAAATGTTCAAGCTCTTTTCAACAGTGTTAGACCTAATTTTTCCCTGTTGTAAATTTTGAAATGGATCCAGTAATTCAGTTTTCTTCCCAAGCTGACATAGTTTAGTGAGGGGATAAAAGGTGGTGATAGCTTATCCTAGCAATAAAAGTGTTGGGAATGAAATCACAGTACTTGACCTCATTTATCTTGAAAAGTTTATTGAGGAGCATAGAAATATGTGGAGAGACTAGAAATGTGATTCCATTGGTATAGGGGGACTGCTCAGTGGGGAAATAAAGCAAAAACTTCCTTCTACCAATTGCAGTTGGAACCTTTGATGCATCTTCTACTGGTGGAGAGTTAGTTAAAGTTAACTGCATGCATGCAAGGAGGACTAGCTGCTCCACGTCACCACTTGGAGCTTGGTTAGACATAGAAGGCACGAAGTTTAACCACTGCATCTCAGGCCATCACCAGTCGTCTTGACTTTTTTTTCTTGACGCTCGACTTTGTGACTCTGAGAGAGTGAAGTTGATAACTTTGTGCAACTCTGTCTCACTTAAATCTAATCCATGCAAGAGTCAATATATCACCCTGTGATGTCATTGGTCCTTTTCAGAAACAAAGGACAGACAAAACAAACAAAAACAGTTGCTTGGGTTAACTTAGAGGCTAAGGGACTTATCTAAGGTCCATAGTCATTATATATCACTAATGGAATTTGATTCTAATTCTTATTTCAAGGCCAGCTCACTCTCCACCATGGCACCCTGCTTCTATGCACATAGAAAATACAGTATGTTTTTATTAAGATTAGATATCAGTTATTTTAAAGATGATAAGGAAGATGTGAGCGTATATAATAGCTGGTACTAACATGGAACTGTAATTATTATAAAGTGCTTTGCATGTATTTATTTGTTCTTTACATCAGTTATGTGGGCTGTTTTATAAATGGGATAGAGAAAGGGTAAGTAAGAGGAAGAAGGGACACCCCTTTGGTTACCCCCTTCAACCCTAGGAATGTGGACAAGGCCAGCTCTAGACCACTCCTTTCTCTTCCCATTGAGTGCCTCAGGATATGTGACTCTTCCTCGGGCCAGCACTGTACTTGGTCTTTCCCTTAGGAAGTCAAAATTTTGTTGAGAACCCTGTACTTTTAAGGCACCTGATTCTGACTCACCAGTATGAGTGCATGTCCCAAATGGACCATAGAGACTCAAAGAGTGCATGGTCCCAAATGGTATGTTTTTTCCTGTCTTTGCTACTTAATAATGTGTAAGAATCATTAACAGATATCACAATCACATCATGAAAGTTCTGAGTTGACTTGGGGGAAAAGAAAAACTTAACGTTTTAGAAACGTTTAGAAAACGTTTAGAAAAATTTTAACCTAACGTTTATCTAACGTTAATCTAACGTTTTAGAAAAATTTTAATCTCTGACCAATTTAGTTTTGTATATATTGAGATAAGAATTGTCATTTTCCATTATATTCCCCCTGTACAGAATTAAGTAATAGATATGAATCACAGATTCCTTAAGATTGATCATAGTTTGAAAGTTTAAATTTTTATAATCATAATAGTTCAAACAATACATCAGAAATAACACAGAAAAAGCAAAGATCACATAAGAAGGGCCTGCCAGCTGTAGACACTGGGAAAGGAATTAAACCTTTAATGCTTCCTTTATAATCCCAAGGAGTGATCACCATCACCACCAGCAGCTTATTTTATCCCTCACACACTTAGTAACCATGTGACCCTGAGCAAATCACTTAAACATTGCCTGCCTCAGTTTCCCCATCAGAAAAATAGAGATAATAGCACTCCCCAAGTTTGTGGTGAGAGTAAAATATTTCTAAAACACTTTGTTACCCTTAAAATGTTATTTGTCAGCATCATTATTAATACAGGTACATAAATATATAGAGATATAGTATATATATGTATAGTGTCTATACTTGCCTGTACATATCAGGACTCCTTTCAATTGAATGTAAACCCTTTGAGAGAAGAGACTGTTTCATTTTTGCCTTTGTAACTTTGATGCCAAACGTTAGTAAGTAATGGAAGGGAAGAATGAGAAAGGAATGAGCATTTGTATAATGCCTACTATATACCAGATGGGCAGCTAAGTGGCACAGTAGAAAGAGCAACAAGCCTGAAGTCAGGAAGACCTGAATTCAAATCCAACCTCAGACAATTACTCGCTGTGTGACCCTTAGGCAAGTACTAACCCTGTTTGCCTCAATTTCCTCATCCGTTAAAATGAGCTGGCAAAGGGAGGAACTCAGAGGTTATTAGACTTGCTCAGGGTCACCCAGCTAGGAAGTTCCTGAGGCTGAATTTCCATATAGTTCTTCTTGATGCTAGATGCTGCACTATATCTAATGACCCACCAGCTGCTTATTGATGAATAAACTATCACTTTTAAACCTTTCTTTAAACCTTTCTAGTAGCTCTGGATGCATGAGAAGGATTTTGCTCATTCTCATAAGATCCTTGTGAGGCTCAGCCTGCCTTTTACAGTCCAAAGAGCTAAAGCTCAGATCAGGGTTCCGTAACTGCACTTGTAAATTGTACTAAGTGACTTAGCATTTTTTCCTTGTCTTTCATGGCTCACTGTTTTCCTGTTTATTTTAAGTTTCTTAAGCCAAAAGACCATGACTTCTTTCTCTCTTCTTTCTTCTTTTCCTTGCTCTACATTCTCTTTAGTACAGGGAGGGCCATTTAATAGCACCTCAGCAAAGAATTGTTAGTTTCTGTTAGTGAGTGTTTGTTAGTGAGTACTTAGAGCTGAGGTGTCAGACATACCAGCTGCTGGCTACAGGTGGCCCACAGCACTCCCCAGTGCAACCCAAACCAGATGGAAATGTAATGGGGAAAGACTTAAAAGAAAAAACTGAAATAAAGCACAGATATTATTTTATTTTAAAACTAAGTCAATACATGGCCACAGTGATCCTTATGTGCAGATTGCTAGCTCCTGTTTCTGTTTGGGTCTGACACCACTTGTTTAGAATTGAACTAAAACAGTAGCAGAGTGAAGGATAGAATCCAAAGTTCTTGATTTCTGGTATAGTATTTATAATAATAGGGGTGACCAGGTGGCACCATAGTGCATAGAATGCAGAATGTGGAGTCAGGAAGACTCATCTTTCTGAGTTCAAATCTGGTCTTAGACACTTACTAGGTGTGTGACCTTGGGTGAGTCACTTCACCATGTTTGCCTCATCTGTAAAATTTGCTGGAGAAGGTGATGACAAACCACTCCATTAGCTTCACCAAGAAAAACCTGAATGGGGTCACAAAGAGTTGGATATGACAGAAATAGTTCAACAACAATAAAATTTATAACAATACTAATTATAACAAATCACATTTCTACTCTACATAAAGATTTAGCAATAAAAGATCATAGATTTTTGCTGGATAGAGCTTCAGAAGGCAACTTATTACATTTTACAGATGAAGGTACTGAGGCCCATGGACTCTGAGTGACAGGTCCAGAATCACACATTTGGTAAAATTGTCTAAGATGTTTTCCTCAAAAAACCACCATTTGGAGTAGTGGGTATAAGTAGTATTTCCATTCAACTGATGATAAAAATAAAACTCTGAGTAGCTTATTTACTTCTCCTGTATTACACAACTATATAAATATGTGAACTGAAGTGTGAATTTGAGTCTTGTGGCTCCAGGGCTTGCCACTTTATTGCAGAATGCCTCAGAGACTTAGATGGTAAAAAAAATCAAAAATGTGCAAAGGAGAACAGAAGGAATGCCAGAAGAAATCACAGACTAGCAGGACTGCTTTGAAAGTTTGAGGTGAAATTTATTGCATATTTTAAAAGAAAAGCATGCCCTCTGTATTGGAGCAACAGTTTCTTTTCCTGTTCTATGCTATATGTGTAAATGTTCAATTTATTTCCTGTTTAGGTTTAGAATTTGAAAATACAATTTCTTTATAATATAATGATTATGTTTATAGATTGAAAAACACTGTGGGGAGGGACATGAGGAAAAGACACACATTACAACATGCAAATTTGGGTTATTCAAAGATAAAATGAAAAGTTTATATGTTCACCAAGATTCAAATCTTGATTGGAATCTTCTTCTAATGAAAGAAACTCTATTCTTGGAGTCAGAAGACCAACATTTGAGTCATATCTATGGCCTAAAGGAGGTGAGAGAAAAATATGTCTTACTGGTCTCCTCAGCTTATTCTGAAAACACTTGTTGAAGCACAGCTAACCTTGCTGCTCCTCCCATGCTACACTCTTTGTCCTCTTGTGTCTGGGCTTTTTCCAGTTTGTTGCCCATGCCTATAAAGATTTCTTTTATTCCTTTTTTTCGAAGTTCAGTTCAAAGTCCACCTTCTGTTCAGTAAGTGCTTAATACAGGTTTTCGATGGATCATTTAATCTCTTCTTTAGTTAGTCTACCTCTGTCAAATGACCTTGTTATATTAACTTTGCACTTTTAGGAAGTGCATAATACATGCATAGACGTAGAAACATGTCTCCTCCAGTAGAATGTAAGGTTCTTGAGGGCAGGGACAATTTTATTTTTGTCTTTTTTTATCCCTAGCTCTTTGCACAGTCCCAAACACAGAATCCAGAATATTTATTTGGGAAAGTGTAAAGCATTATAGATATGTGAGTTTCTATTGTTTGCTGTATAGAAACATTGTTTTTTTTAACTTGGAAAGACTTACATGAACTGATACAAAGTGAACTGAGCAGAACCAGGAGAACATTGTACACAGTAGTAGCAATATTATATGATGGAGAACTGTGCATGACTTAGCTATTCTCAACAATACAGTGATCCAAGACATTCCCAAAGGACTCATGATGACAAATGTTATTAGCCTCCAGAGAAAGAACTGATGTCTGAATACAGACAAGTACACCTTCTATCTATCCTTCTTTCTTTCCCTCCTTCTTTCCACAAATGAGTCATAAGCAAATGTTTTATATGATTGCACACATATAACCTATTTCAGATTGCTTACTCTCAGGGGGCAGAGGGAGAGGGAGAAAGAGATCGAATTTAGAACTCCAAACTTAAAAATACTAAAAATTGTTTATACATGTAATAAATTGTTTTAATTGAATATGATCCTAGAATTTAAAGCAAGAAAAGATCTTTGAGCTCACCTAGTTCAGTGATGTCATTATATAGATGAGGAAACTGAGGTCTCGCTTTTGGATTATTTCTTAATCACTGATTTTTTACTCCCCCCTCCTTTTCTGTATTTTGGTTTCACCATGTAAATTTTATGAAAATGTAAGTAGGGAAATAAAGAGAGAGGATTAATAAAGCTATTTCATCCTTATTAGTCTGAAACACCATCTGGTCAGCAAGTGAAATACTCTTCAGTTTAAAGGGAGTAGGAGAACAAAATTACCTCTTACTGTCTTCATGTTTAAAATCTCACATCAGAATGTCTTTATGCTTTCCTAAGTGTTTTGCTATACCTTTGTAGAAAAAAAAGAGATCATTATAGCAGAAGAATCAAGAGGCATTTATTGTGCGTTTATTATGTACTAGGCTCTGTGCTAAGTACTGGAAATATAAAAACAGTATTTCCCTAATATACTTTTCAGTGGGGGAATACAACACATTAAAAGAGAGATGAAAAGCTAGGTGACAGGGAAGAGAGGAGATAATAGTATAGGGACATGGTGGTAAAGTCCAGAGAGTCATCAGTGGAGCTAGGAGAAGAGTGAAGGATGACTGTCCTGGATACTTCCTCAAACTAGAAATTGTACAATGGTAGGAAGGAGCCAAAGGACAAAAGGATCTTCCAAAGTGAGAAGTCTGAAAGGAGAACACTACTCCAAGGGTGAAGAAGCAGCTAAGGCATGATGGTGAATTCTGGAGTGTCAGGAGCAGATGGGGACTACATTTGGAGTCTCATTGGTATAGGGGACTCTCAGGTATAGAAACGTGTTTCATCAGTAGAGGTCAACAACTTCTCTGCAACTTTTGGTCTTAGAAGGTTGTTTGAGGGACACTGAGAGTTTAAATGACTTGTCTAGGCTACCATAACCATTACATTCCAATGGCAGGATTTAAAGCCAGGTCTTGTTGACCTTGAAGCCAGCTTTCTATTTACTATGCCATGCTGTTTCTGTGCCATAGAATATGAGCTGTGAAAATTAGTATTGTGAATTTTAAACTAGCTTTGTCACCAAGAGGGTTTTCTTCATATTGCTTAAATAGGTAGAAATTATAGGGTCATTGGTCAACTGTTGTTTTTACTCGGCAACTCCTTTTTAATTGAAGATGAAAGACATTAACTCATGTGAGGAAGGACTATAGGAACATTGCATTCATTTGAAGGTTACAATCAAAAGATTTGTTCGTTTGGGGATTCAAGTTAAGAGATGGATACGTGTCTCCAAAACAAACCTGGGTGGGGGTAAAAAGGCAAAAAGTAATCAAGTCTGGAATTCCTGAGAATATAAATGAATAAATATAGGTCCAAATGGAATCTTGAATAATGAAAATTCTGTGAGGCAGCATAAGTAGGAGATTTTGAATTTTAGCCCTACCTTGGATACATTTTGGCCATGAGATCTGGAGAATATCATTGTATCTCATACTTTTTAAGCAGCTCTCTAAGATTATCAGATGTAGAGAAAATGACTCTCTCAAGCAGTTAATAAATAATAATTCAGAAACTTCTATTTGCCAGGCACTGTTCTAAAACACTTGAAATGAAAAAGAAAGACAAAAGACAGTCAAGGAGTTCACAACCTATTGGAAGAAACAACAAGCTGTATTTAGGATAAATAGGAGGGAATGTGTTAGGGACTGGGGAATGCTTTCTGTAGAACATAGTTGCTTTTTTTTCTTTTTATCTGATGCAAGTCAGGGAAGGCAAAAAGTAGAGATGACGAGATAGCCACTGCCATGCATGAAGAATAGTAGGTAACAATGACTGGAATTGGGAAACAGAGCATCTTGGTCATGCACCAACAAGGATGATAGTGTCACCCAATCATAGAATACATGAAGAGAAGAGGTTCACAGTGTAAGGTGTGAGAAGACTGGAAAAGGTGGTGGGGGTTAGGTTATGAAGGTCTTTGAATGCTTAACAAAGGAATTATTTAATCTCTGAAATGATAGGAAGCTACAGATCTTTATTGAATAAGTAGACGACATGACATGGTCAGATTTGTACTTTCGAAAAAATCACTTTGCCAACTGATAAGGAGGATGACCCACAATGGGGAGAGATTTGAGGCAGGCAAACTCAGCAGCAGATTTTGCAATATTTCAGGCACGAGATGATAAAGACCTACACTGGGTAAATGCAATATCAGAGGAGCAAAGGGGTGCATTTGAAAGATGTTGCAAAGTTAGCATGTCAGGTCTCGGTAGTAGATTGGATATGGGGAGCATGAGAGTGAGGAATTGAGGATGTCACCCAGCTTGTGAGCCTGAAGGACTGGGAGGATTATAGGACCTTTGAAAGTAATAGGGAAAATTGGGATGGGGGAAAAACTGAGTTCAGTTTTGAGTTACGGTGTTGAGTTTAAGATGTTTATAGGAAAGGTATCCAATCCAAGATGTCCAATAAGCCCTTGAAGATATGAGCAAAAAGGTTAAGGTTGGGTAAGGAAATTTGAGAATCATTGGCATAAAGATGATAACTAAATCTGTGTGAACTAATGAGATTACCAAGTGAAAGAGTATAGAAGGAGAAGAGATGAGGGTCCAGGGGATACTTATAGTTAATTGGCATGACCTCAATGGTGACCCCACAAAGGGAAACTGAGAAGGTACAATCATATAGGTAGGAGGAGAACTATGAGAAAGTGGTGTCTCAAAAACCTAGACAGAAGAGAATATCAAGGAAAAGAGGGTTATGGATAAGGTGAAAGTCTAGAGGACAAGGATTGTGAAAAGACCATTGGATTTGTCAAATAAGAGATGCATGGTAACGTTTTAAATGTATTGGTAAGAGTGCATTTTCTCAGTGGAAGCTCCATGTTTGAATGAAACCACTAGTCTAGTTGAAAGGAGAGACAGACAAAGATACATTTCTGATGTTCAAGACTTTGTTGGATGTGCCAAGTGGGAGAGTTTACCATTGCTGGTCTGCATGCATAAATATTTATCAGTTTTCTGTTTCACAACCTTTAAAACAATCCATTAAAATAGTAACTCCTTAAAAGTGAGAACTGTTTAGTTTTTTGGTTTTGAACAGTTAGCATTTTACACTATGCTCAGAGCATGGTAAGAACACCATCAGTTTTTGAATTGGGTCAAATCTAGAATTATGTGTTCACTTTTCATAAGAAACAGATGGCTACAAACTTCACAATGGTGTTAATGAATCTTTAGATGCAAAGTCTTTAGTTATCTAGCATATTGTTTGTAAACCCAAATCTTCCTACCTTTGTCCTTTTATACATATTGTTTCAATTCAATAAGCATCTGTTGAGGAAGCCTATTATACTTCAGACACTAGTCTACAGTGTACTTGAGATCCAAAGCAAAAATAAAACCTGTCTCTGCCTTCAAGGGGTTTACATTTTGCTAAAGCAAGGGGGAATAACATAGGCCATTTAAAATACATGCAAAATTATTTCAAGGGACAGGAATGGTAACAATTGGGGTAAAAAGTCAGACGGGTTACAAGTTTCAGGAATGAAATGAAACTTGAGCTGAGCCATCCAAAACTTAGAAGTTGTATCTATTAGATTTTCCTTCTATCCCTTTTCTCTAAATCATTTTTTCATGATTGAGGAAAGTTGGAGGAAAGGAGAGACAGACAGACAGACAGACACAAAGGAGGGAGAGAAAGAAAGTAGAGGATTCCACTGTCAGAAATATGTTGCATGATGTTAGCTATTGGTTGGAATGTGAGGATTCCCATCTTACACTCCTGACTTTGCCTCTAAATTGTGATGCGATCTTGGGCAAATTTTTTATCTTTGTTGAGCTTTAATTTCCATATCTGTTAAATGAAATATAAGATCTGGTGTTCACCCTCAGCAGGCATTCAGAATCATACAGTTCTAAGAGCCTCTGAGTTGTAAGGCACCTTTTAGTATATCAAATCCTATCCTTATGTGAAGAGGAATTCTCTCTATAATGTGCTTAAGAAATGGTCATCCAGGTATTCCTTGAAGAAACTCAGTGGAGAGGAACTCTTTCACCCTGTCACACAAAACTAGCCTAAGGCAACTCTTATTGCTTGAAATTTGGTTTTTTTCAGGCCTGTAATTCTTAACCTGAAGTCCTTAAAATTGTGCATTTAAGTGTGTACATATATTTATATACCTCCATACTTATACGTATAGAAACACATATTCAGAAATGTATATATGATTATAGTTATATAGGAATACTAGATATATATTAAAATTATCCATGTATTAGCAATATATAAACTAGTTACATTGACATATATGTATATAAATGAATTAAATATTAGTAATTTCCTTTGTAATCCCATTAATACATTGTATATATATGTATACATAATATATACATAATGTATAATGTATACGTTGCAATAAAACAATATTTTACACAGGGGTTCCTAGACTTCACCAAACATCCAGAAGTATCTGTAGAAAATTGGAGAATCTCTGCTTTGAACAGGTCCTCTTTTCCTTCCTAATTAGAATCTTCTTGTATTAATATTTTCAGAATTTATTTCCTGTTAGCCTCTTATTCCTTTTGGCCTGAATTTCCCTTGTAGATTTTCTGGGTATGGAATGTTACCCAGCTTCCCACTGTCCTCTGAAATGCAGCCATTCTAAATAAGCCAAGGCATAGCTTCCACTATTCTTGTATTTCCTCACCTTATGTTTCCCAGATATTGATCTACAATGACAAATTCCCACCAGTAGTCTGGTCTTTTCTATTTTAACAACCACATCTTTCTGACCATAATCATTTTTCCCTTTACCTCATGTTATCAGTAGAGATTTTTCATACAAACATGACAAGATATTTATAGTTGTCTATCACCCTGAGTTCTTTTCTTTTTTGCCTGGGGGTAAAAGTAGTGATCCCATATATAGGCGATGTATATGTGGATATGGATGTTATATTTATGTGTGCAATATATAAATATATACACACATGCATAAATAGACAGAGGGATAGATAGGTAGATAGATAGTCACAGTTTCCTGGGACACTGCAGACAACTTACATAGGGTTATACAGCTAGTTGGTCTTTCTTACTTCAAGGCTTATTCTTTCTGCAACATATTATATTACTTCCTGTATGTATGTACACACACACACACACACACACACACACACACACACTGACTTCTTAGCTTCCTAATCTTAGTTCCTCATCTCTTTCATTTTGTTAATATTTCAATTATGCCTCTTATTCCCCCAATTTCAAGTACACCACCATTATTATGTTCCTAGAATCTATATTGATGTTCCTGACCTCTGTTGACCTCCAGTTCTATATATTTCTGACCAATTAGAACCAGACAGCCATCACAATAGATAGAATGCTGGACCCGAAGTCAAGAAGACCTAAGTTTAAATCCTACCTCAGATACCTCCTAGCTGTGTTACAATAGAAAAGTAATCTAGGCTCTTCCTGCCTCAGTTTCCTTAACTGTAAATGTAGACCTTACCTTCCAGGTCATCAAGTAAGATAATATTTGTAAGGTGCTTATCATAGTGTCTGATACATATTAGAGGCTTAATAAATGCCTGTTTCCTTCTCTGTAGGACATTCCCATTCACATAGCTCATAGATACCTTGTAGTCAACAATAGCAAAATTATAGAATCTTTCCCTTTAAATATCCTCCTGCAGATTTTATAATTTCTGGCAGGACCAATGTTAGTCATCTAGTTTACTATGTTAAAAACTTGTTATGCAATTCTCCGATGCATGTAATATGCAATATTTTTCACTTTTTATGTAATGTGTTTTGAAAAATCTTATCTATTTATAGGATTTTAAGTTTCATGAGGGAAGGGAATCATTTCTTATCTAAGCAACTTTTTTTTTCTTGGCACCTCCAACAGTGTTCTGAACACAGTTGCAGTACTAACAGTACTTAGAATACTTAGCAAATGTTTGTTCAGTCGAGTTGGATTTTTCTTTGTGTCTGTTGGAGGACAGATTAGAAGAGCTTTATTTCCCCCATGTGTTTTGTCTTTGATTGGCCAAGTGACAATTTGTATTTCCCCAATTCTCACCCAATGTTTTCAAAATACGTTTGTCAAGACATTTGTAGCAAAGTTTGGTGCTGTGTTTTTCTTCCACAGAACTGAAATTAATGTTTAATGTCTCAAAATTTTAGGTTTTTAAAAAAAGCAGTATGTTTATCTTCATGTAGACTCAAACCAGCACAGAAATCTTGCTCCCATGCCTCGTCATGGCATTGGGATCACTAAGGTCATTAAAGAAAATACCAGCACAATTTGACAGGCAGTCTCTTTGCTAAATTGGAGAAGAAAGATTATAGGACAAAAAGGCTATATAGCTCTGTTAGACCGTAGGTCTGCCAGCAATTATTAGATATCTTAGGACTAGCCCAATTGAGTACAGAAACTTTATTACCAATTGGTAAGTCCCTGCCTTCAAGGATGTTACAGTCTAATGAGAGAAGGCAAAAGGAGGGGAGGGGAAAGAAGAGAAGGTAACTGGTACAGGGCCTTCATGGAGACATCTCAAGGAATACATTCAGGTGGGCCATGAACAATTGGCTTGCCTGGATCTCCTCTTTAAACAGAAGTGATAGAAAGAGCTCATAACCCTGAGGTGTAAGTACCAAAGTGGATGTGAGCTCACAGAAAGAAGATGTTCTAGGTTACCTGATAAAGGGGTCCAAAGCAGTAGAGCCAGGTGGTAAATAAAAGAGTTGTTCTAGGTCTTTAAAAGACAAACAAGAAGTACACATTTTATCCTAGAGGCAGAAGTGAGCCAGTGGGATGAATCAAGCAATGGGGTGACATGGTCAGCTCTACAGTTTAGGAAAATCAATTTTGTCACTATGTGGAGGATAGACCACAATAATGAAAGATTTGATGTGGGAAGACCAAATTGGAGACAGCAAAATTATCTAGGTGAGGAGTGATGAAAGCCTGAAGTAAAGATCTGTGTGCAATTTCTTGTTCTGGGTGACTTATTTTGCCTGAAGATGAGGAAGGCATCATCCTGATGTGCTGGGGGCCTTCCTGTAAATATTCTGATATTACAGGTATGCCAATGGAACAGCATTTGGGGACCCCACACTTAGATTAATTTCCTATCCCCACTTCCTTTTACAGTCAAATATTTGTGCTGCTTCTTCTGAACTTCTCATGCCCACCATATGTCTCTCCACTGCTCTTTGCTCCCCAACTTTTAGTTTCTTTGAAAATCCATATGTTCTATGATTCCTCTCAGTGTATTATTACTAGGGGATTATTGATGTTTAAAATATGGGTCTTTCCTTTAGATGCCAGTTTGGATTCTTTGAAAGCATTTCTCATAGGAGATATAAGCTTGTCTTTCATCTCCTGTTTAATTTGGGGATCAACTCTTTATTTAGGTATATCGTGTGATAGGCACACATCTATGTCCTCCAGTAGACCATCTCTCTGGGTCATCCATCCAACTGCATATCTTAGCCTGCACAGGAGGCATTCTGTATACAATTATGATTTTTTGATGTGTTCCATTGAGCTGACATATTTTGAGTGATTACAGATTTCATTTAGGAGGCTCCACGATATTCTGTGTTTGACATACCCATGCAATGTCAACTGCAAATGGTCATATTTACAGGAAATCTCTTTCTCCTTTGAGCTGGACCTGTTCTGTGAGGGTAACAAACACCTTTGGCAAGCATCATGTCCCTATTCATCCATTAACTGATATTGTTTCCAGATCATTGAACAAAACTACCTCTTTTATATCTTCAAGGAGTGTTATATGATTTTGATGTATGCATGGGACATGTCATAACAAAGAAAACTCATGTTTTACCATCTTGAATCAAATGTATTTAATAGTCAACAAACAGCATAATGGGATCTTGCATTCTCTTCCCTTTAGTACCAAATTTGTAATCAGGAAAAAAACATCAGTTGCAATACCGGTTCACATATTCATTGACTAGATGACCCAAGCAAATTACTTAACCTCTGTGCATGCCACTTTCCTCATCTGTAAAATGAGCAAGTTGGACTCGGTGGCCTCCACTTTTCTTTCGGCTCTAAACCTATAATTCTGTGATGGTATGATTTATAACTGTACAGATAAGACCCAACATTTGAGAGAATCAAACTGACTCCATTTTGCATCATCCCTGATATTTTGTATAGCTGCTAGAGTTCTCTCATTTTCATGAGTTAAGTTTAGTTTTCCTGTAAGTCACAGATTTTTAGGGAAGCATTTATCATTCTATTACTAAGTGTTTTGCAGGGTGCAGGTGGGTACAACCAATCAGAGTCCCTGAACTTTGGAAAGTCCCTCTATTTAAAAATAGTAATGCTAAACATAGTAACTGTACTTTACTATAAAAGACTTTGTAACTTATTCAGGGTCCTTGTGCCTACTTAGGGGTACCCGGACCCAATTTGTTTTCCAACTCAATGTGTTACCAGTAAGTTGCATTGCTGAGACTTTGTTTCCTCAATTATTATAAATAAATTACTTGCCACATTTTGAATATTATTTTTGGAAAGTTTGTCTGTTCTCTTGTTAGATCTTTCTCAAAGACGCAAGTAATTTAATATGTAGATTAAAAACATTTTAGATATGGAAAAATAAGCTTATTAGTCAATTATTGAATTTATTTTCTTATGGTAACAATAAGATCTTTGATTTTTCTCAAAGTATTTCATATCTCACTATCTCTTTCTTTTGATTTAAGATATATTGAGGAGAGGCACCTAGGTGACATAGTATGTGGAGCAGTAGGCCTAGAGTTTGGAGGACCTGAGTTCAAATCCAGCCTTGGACGCTTGATACTTACTTGTTCTATTATCCTGGGCAAGTCACTTAACCCCAATTGCCTAGCCAAATATAAAATTCTTTTGCCTCTGGCATAGTCCTCTTTTTGTTGAGCTTCTATTTTTAAGTTTTAAAATTTATTTAAAACTTAAATACAAAATAAGAAAATAAAGAAAAAAAAACATTGCCATGTAGACAGCAGAACATAAGAGAGGATTCAATATAAAGTAACACATTTCCATTCCAAGAAAATCTCTATAATAAATGCCACACATTGTTTTCAAAACTGTCCAGCTTTTCTGTGCTTCCTTTTAGGTTTTCTTTTGTTTTCTGCTGTGCACTTTTTACTTTATTTTTCTGCTCTTTGCCTGCCTCAAGTAACACTACAATTAAGCAAGGACACACACACAGACACACACACACACACACAGAGGAATACATTCATACATATATATGAAAACTCAACTGTGATTATTTCTTATCTCTTTCTCTGAAGGTGGTTAGTATCTTCTTTCATAAGTCCAAGTCTTTCCATTTTATTCTAAATCAGTTGCTCAGCTTTCCTATATCACAGCAATATTCAACCCCAGTCACATTCTATCTGAGAGATTGTCTAAGAAAGTTTCCCCCCAATTTTTGCATTTCTCCTGTTCTTGCCTGCATCGGTTTTATTTATATGGGGAAATTTTTGTTTAAAGTAATCAAAATTATCCATTCTAGACTTCAATAATGCTCTCACCTTATAATGATTTAAGGCCTGATATTACCAAACCTGCTACTTCCTTTCCCCCACCATATTTCTTTGAAGTTCCTGACCTTTTGTTCTTCCAAATTAACTTTGTTATTATTTTTTCTAACTCAGTAAGATATTCTTTTTAGTAATTTAATTGGGATGGCATTATATAAAGAGATCAGGTAAAATTTTCATTTTTAAAAATTATATTGGCTTTATCTACCTATGAACAATAAATAAATATTACTTCAATTATTTCTATCTAACCTTGTATAAAAATTGTTTTATGTTCGTATAGTTTCTGTGTTTGTTTTCGCAGACATACTCTCAGGTATTTTACATTGTCTAATTATTTTAAATGGCCTAAAACAATATTGAATAATATGACTGACACATAATGTAGTTTCACTACTTTTTGACTAAATCTATTTTAGCTTTAACTTTGTCTGAGATTATGAATACTCTCCCTGATATATATATATATATATATATATATATATATATATATGTATCATAAACTTTGCTCTTCACTTTTATGTTTGTATCTCTCATTTTTATAGAATTTCCTGAAAGCAACACATTGTTGAATTCAACTTTTTCATCTGCTATCAATTTCCATTTCATGGGTAAATCCATACCATCCACATTCTAAATTAATTTCTTGTTATTTATTTTATCTCTTCTTGTTTTTCCTCACTATACTTTCCACCCTATTTCTATCACTTTTCACTCCTCTGCTTTGCTTCTATCCAATGCCTTGTCCTCCTATTCCTTTACCTACTCACCCCTCTGAGAATCCTTCCCTTATCTTATCTCCCACCTCTATCCCCTTACGTTCTGTTTTCCTTTTTGAATTTAAAGACTTTTATGTCCTTCTAGAGAGATATGCTGTTTGTTCTTTAACCCCTTCCCAATGTGAGTGAGGTTATAGAACTACTCTCCCTCCACCCTACTAACTTCTGTATCACTTTTTCTTTTTTGCCACATTTGTATGAGATAATTGCTTCTTTTTTATTTCTTCATGCACAGAATTTTTAGAACCACCCCTCCATAATCAGCTCAGTCCAAACCTTTCTTTGAAACTACCCAAATAAAAATGAGTCATAAAATAATTGATAAGATTTTCATATATAAGAAGTAAATGATTTGACCTTATTATGTCTCATAATTGGTTCTTTTTTAATGTAACAAATTTTATTTGTTTTCTTGTTTACATCGTTCATTTTCATGAGATTTTTGAGTTACAAATTTTCTCCCCATCTTTTCCCAATCCCCAACCCCAAAACAGCGATCCCACTGTGGAGCCCCTCCCCTGGTCTGCTCTCTAACTTTCTGGTAGGGTAGGGAGGGTCTCCCTATCCCAGCCTCTGTATATCTTGATTCCTAGTTGCAGGTATTGCAGAGATTTAAATTCTAGATTTTTTTGGTTCCTCCCTTTTCACTCACCCCCACTGGAAGGACAACCAATTCAATACAGGCTGTGTAGGTGTGATTATACAGGACATCTTCATAGTGGACATATTGTGATAGTGATCATATGTCCCTCTTTCCTGTCCTTCCCACCTTGTTCTGTTCCCTACCCTGTCCATTTCCATTTATTGAAGTATGAGCATTCAACATCCCTCCCCCAGAACCTGCCCTCCCCTCCGTCATCCCGCCTTTCATCCCCTCACCCCCTACTCTCTTGTGTGGCATGATGCCCATTTTAGAGTTTATGCCATTTCTTCCCTAAGCCAGATTCGATGAGAGTAAATGAAAGTAAATTTGTAATAGTTATCCCTTGCCTCTTCCACACAGGCTGATTAGCCCCATTTTATCTCTCCCTGTTACCTATCATTCTAGTCCTCTCCCACCTCAGAATTTGCCTTTTAAAGTGTCATCCCTTCTTATTCAATTGATCCTATGCCCACTATAAACCCATATATACACATACTCAGATACGTATTCATATGCATATATAGCCTCCTATATAGACATATGTGTGAGTATACATATATGTCCATTTGTATTCCCTTCATCTATTCTCATACTAAGAAAAGTTTCATAAGTTACTATTATCATTTTTCCATACTGGCATGTACATAATTCAAATTTGATAAGTTCCTTATGACTACTTTCCCATGTTTACCTTCTCATGCTTCTTGTGTTTGATTATCAAATTTTCTGTTCAGTTCTGTTTTTTTCAGCAAGAATGCTTGAATGTCCTCCAACTCATTGAATGACCATATTTCCCCCCGGAATAATATGCTTGATTTTGCTGGGTAGTTAATTCTTTGTTATAATCCCAGTTCCCTTAATCTTCAAAATATCATATTCCAGGCCCTGCGATCCCTCAGTGTAGAAGCTGCCAAATCTTGGGTTATCCTGATAGTGCTTCCACAGTATTCAAATGGTTTTCTCTTGGCAGCCTGTAATATTTTCTCCTTTAGCTGGGGATTCTGGAACCTGGTGATAACATTTCTAGGAGTTTTCTTTTGGGGATCTTTTTGAAGAGGTGATCAGAGAATTCTTTCAAGTTCTATTTTGCCCTCTGACTGTAAAACATCAGGGCAATTTTCTTTGAGGATTTCTTGAAGGATGCTTTCCAAGTTCTTTTTCTGATCAT
>CM053597.1:187261253-187321027 GCA_028646575.1 Pseudocheirus occidentalis
CTATATCTCTATGTAAAGTCTCAAAAACTTCTTTATGGAGGATTTATTGAAATGTTTAAGAACTGTGCAAAATGAGAGAACATAGGGTGCGCTTCAGTATACAACCACTTAACCCTTGAAATCACAATCCATCAATTACAGTGCCACAAGAAATTCTAATGTAGTTGATGAAATAACTTAGAATCAGATATGTTATAATACAAAAGTGTTCATATAATCCAAATGACTGGATTTTACCTAAGATTTAAGATCCTATGAATAAATGGTAATTTATTTATGGCCTGAATCTAAAATGAAATGCAATGATATATTTTCTTGACAATAATAAAGGCAATGTCTGTTAGTGAATTGAATTTAGGCCTTCTGATCCTAATATTCTCTATCTACCTCTTACACAAGTTGTGTGAACCTCAGCAATTCATTCAAAATCATTTTACCTCTAACACCTCCCTCTGAATTATTTCCCATCTCAGAAAAAAAAATAATCCATATGGGAGAAGATAGTTTTCACAGTGAGATTTCCACATGCTTATGAAATCAAAGATTCTTCATGTACTTACATACTGCTCATAATATCCTTTTATTAGAAAAGAAGCTGAGCTGGATATGGAGTGAAAATAAATGAACAGCCTGAGTATTGTACTGTACAAATGTCCAAAGATCCCTAAGGAGACATCTAGAATGTTGGATAGATCCTTGATGAAAAATTTGTGAAACTGCGTCAATAGGGATCTCACATGTTGAGAAACCATGAATGAGTCATAATTTATACTGATGGAGAAAACATTCACATTGATGAGGTCTTGAGTCCATTGAAATAAATACCCTTTGGTCATGTCAGTTTCTACTGGGGGCTGTGTACGACAGTTTGTGCAATGTGAGAAAAATACAGATTGCCAAAACATTAGAACATGAGGTGTATTTATTGATAAACATCACTTAGGATGTTGTTAGACACATGAGAACAATGAAAAGAGAACACTGCACAGTGATATAATATTATGATTTAGTATTATACCTAGTAATTAAACAATGGTCATTCTGCAGAATAGTAAACACTCAGATGCTTACATTTTGCAAAATATATGGGGCCAGGCATAGTTATTTTCTAGATATAAAACAGTAGTTTATAGGCGTTGTTGTGCTTGAATGGAAAACTTTGAACTGGCAGATTTCTACAACATGAGTTCTGTTTTTATGTCCTAGGACATGAAACTCATTCAAGTAAAATGAGGAAATTTCCCAGTGTGCTTAAATATTGAATGGAGACAGTGTGTTTTAAAATGAGATGATATTTCAGAAATGGAAATGCCTATTAAAGATCCCTTAGCCAAGAAAACAGCGGGGCCAGATGGATATTTATAATTTATAACATGATATTCATATTCTACTGGATAAATATCTAAGTAGACATAAGCTTAGGAATACGCTAAACTGCCTTTTATGGTAAATTAAATTTATATACTCCTTACAAAAGAGTATTAGTATTCTCAAAGCTAAATACTTATTATTATAAGTCAAAGAGATCGCTGAATAGAGCATCAATTTTCTATAAATATTGTATATGCCATTGATATAGATTTCATATATGTGCATACATGAGTGTATATGCTCCTCAATTTTCACATAATTGTATAGTAACACATAAGAATTTGAGGGGCAGCACATCATACTACATAAAGAGCCAAACCACTGAGTCAGGCTAAGTCACTTAAGCGCCTGGTGCCCTAGACAATTCTACTCCTCTTAAATTGGAGAACAGCTGTTGATGTGAGGTGGAAGAGGCAATTTCCTCAATTTCAGGAGAGCTCCTCACACCAATGAAATTACAAGTTCTCACCAAAAATTATATATTCTTACTTGACTTTGATTATATCAGAAAAAGACTCTACTTTCAGACAACTGTGGAAAACAGGTATGAGAAAGAACTTAAAAGAATTGAACTCAATCTCCCTGTTTCAACTGTTGCCTCAGTTATATTTTCTACCATATTGTAGTGCTCATGACCCCAATGTGTATATATTACATTTGTGTATTTCCAGTTGGTTACCATCATTGGAGAGTAGTGGATATTCAGATGTGCAAAAGCATTGCATCAGAGGAAAAAAAGCAAACTCACAAACATGCAGAAAACACATCTCTTGCTGAAGTCAGCTTGGCAGGAGGGGCTCATTGTGACAGGCTGGGAGCCGAACTGTGGCCAGGCCCCAGGATAGTCTGGAGGAGCCAAGCTTCCCAAACCACAACATGAGTCTACCTGAGAGAAAATCTACAGCATCTGGAGCAATCTCCACATCTATCAAACCCAGGAAAAATAAGGATTAGAGAAAGTAGAGAAAGATGAGTGAAAGTCAAGCTTTCAAGCTAAATTTTGGGAGGAAAAGCAGTTCGGCCAATCGGCCCCCAGGGAAAAGAAGAAGCAGGAGAAGGGGGAGGGCAGGATCTACTAAAACCAGCAATTGCCACCACTGTGCTGCTTCAAAGCTCCTGACCTGCGGACCCCACAGGGGAGCTGAGACAATTGATCAAGGCCAAGGGCTCTTGGGTTGAGCTGCCTGGATCTGGATCATGGTCTTGGGTGGTGGTCCTTGGGTGAGCTTTCAGCAAGCCAAAGCTGGTACGGGCTGCAACACCCCCCCAATAGCTCCAGCAGCTGTGAAAACCCAAGCAGTTTGGGACAGAGCTTTTCCCCCTGGAAGCAGAGTTCCACAGAGCTAAAAAAAAAAACACCAATTAATTGACTGGCCAACATGAGGAAAAGGAAGCAAAATAAGAACAGCAACAAAACTCTAGAATCCTTTTTTGTGGACAAACAGGATCAAAGCATGGAACCAGAGGAAGACAACACACTCAGAACTTCTTCACCAAATGCTTCCAAGCCACTCAAATATTGCCTATAAGCTATAGATCAACTGAAAAAAGGACTTTAAAAACAGATAAGAGAAGTGGAAGAAAAGTTGGGAACAGAAATGAGAATGATATGAGAAAATCATGAAAAGGGAGTCAACAACCTGCCTGAAGAAAACAACACTTCAAAAAATAGATTAACTCAAATGGCAAAAGAGGCCCAGAAAGCCAGTGAGGAGAAGAATACCTTAAAAAGTCGAATTTCCCAGATGGAAAAAGAATCTCAAAAGCATTCTGAAGAGAATAATTCCTTGATAATTAGAGTAGAACAAATGGAAGCAAATGACTTTATGAGGAATCAAAATATTATCAACAGATACAAACAAATGAAAAAATAAAAGGCAATGTGAAATATCTCCTTGAAAAAACCACTGGCCTGGAAAATAGGTCCAGGAGAGACAATTTAAAAATTATTGGTCTACTTGAAAGCCATGATCAAAAAAAGAACTTGGAAAGCATCCTTCAAGAAATTCTCAAGGAATATTGCCCCCAATGTTTTAGACTTGGAGGACAAAAGAGCATTTGAAAAAATTCACTGATTACCTGTTCAGAAAGATCCCCAAAAGAAAACTCCTAGAAATGTTATTGCCGGTTTCCAGAATCCCCAGTTAAAGGAGAAAATATTACAGGCTGCCAAGAGAAAACCATTTGAATACTGTGGAAGCACAATTAGGATAACCCAGCATCTGGCAGCTTCTATACTGAAGGATTGAAGGGCCTGAAATATGATATTTGGAAGATCAAGGGAGCTGGGATTAAAACTAAGAATCACCTACCCAGCAAAATTGGGTTTAATGTTCCAGGGGAAAATATGGACATTCAATGAGGTGGAGGACTTTCATGCATTCTTGCTGAAAAAACCAGAACTGAACAGAAAATTTGACAATCAAACACAAGAAACATGAGAAGGTAAACATGGGAAAGAAACTATAGGGAACTTAGCAAAGTTGAACTATTTACATGCCAATATGGAAAAATGATAATAGTAACTTATGAAATTTTTCTTAGTATGAGGATAGGGTAAGGGTATGTATATATATATATGTATGTATGTATGCTTACAGATATGTCTATATAGGAGGCTATATATGCATATGGATACATATCTGATCATGTGTGTATATGCGTACATGGAGGGTATAGGAATAATTGAATATGAAGGATAATACTTTAAAAGGTGAAATTTTGTGGTGTGAGAGGACTAGAATGAGAGGAGACAGGGAGAGACAAAATGGGGTTAATCATCCCATATAGTAGAGGCAAGGGATAACTGTTACAACTTTGCTTTCATTTACTCTCATTGAATTTGGCCTAGGGAAGGAATGACATAAACTCTAAACTGGGTATCATGTCACACAAGAGAGTAGGGGACATGGGGATGAGAGGCAAGGTGACAGAGGGGAGGAGGACAGGGTCTGGGGGAGGGTTGCTGGAAGCACACACATGAGTATAGGGATAGGGACAGGGTAGAGAACAGTACAAGGAGGGTAGGGATAGGAAGGAGGGACATATGATCAGACTGTCACATTATGTCCACTCTGAAGATGTCCTGTGTAATTACATATGCACAACCTGTATTGAATTACTTGTCCTTCCAGTGGTAGTGGGTGACAAGGGAGGAACCAAAAGAATCTAGAATTTAAAGCTCTGCAATACATATAACTAGGAATTAAGATATACAGGGGCTAGGGTAGGAAGACCCTCCCTGCCCTACCGGAAAGTTAGAGAGCAGATTGGGGGAGGGGCTTTACAGTGGGATCACTGTTTTGGGGTTGGGGACTGAGGAAAGATGGGGAGAAAATTTTCAACTCAAAAATCTAATTGAAATGAATGATGTAAACAAGAAAACAAATAAAAAAATTATATTAACAAAAATTGGTCACATCCTTTGACCATTTATCCCTTGGGGAATGGCATTTATTTTAATATAAGTTTAGCTCAATTCATTTTATATTTCAGAAATGACCCCTTTTCACAGAAACCTGCTATAACACCCCTGCCAGTGTCCTGCTTTCCTTTCAATTTTTTTTTCTCCTGTAGTCCTCTAACTTACTTATGATATCACCCTTTATGCCTAAATCACTAGGCAGTTTTGAACTTATTTTGATGTATGGTATCCACATTCCTTTCAACCAGTACTCATATGACACGATCCCAAGACTTTTTACTCTCCTAATTCTCCTCTTTTTAATGGTCTCTTGCCTCCTTCCTAAAATATGGTACCAAGAGATAAACACAACACACTGGATTGTTTTTAAATAGGGCAGAGGACCCCACAGGACTGCTGTGAAAATCCAGTTAAATAATGTGAGTTCCTAGAGATCAGGGATTGTCTTTTCAATTAGTATCCCTAGCACTTTGTACTGGCACTTTGCACCTAGTAATAATGAAATACTTACTAAAATCATTCATCATAACATAGCTGAAGTTCTTTATAATCCTTACAAGTGCCATATAAATGTGACTACTACCATTAGTAGTCCATGAAGTCACAAAGAGTTGGACATTGAATGAAAAACAACAACAGAATTGTTATTGATATTTTGTCCCTAATTCTAGATGTGAAACATGTCAGGAACATGGTAGAAACTATCCAGAAATAAGACTAAAATAAATGGGATACTTGTCTTGAATGTAGCAATGGACAAATTTTGGAATGCTGAGCTATTACTACATCTTTGGTCCGTGAGTTTTCCTCATCTTTGTAATGAAGACATTGGACTAATTGGTCTCTTGGTCTAATGTCCTGTGGGCCTGTGCTTTACTTAAATATGCAAGATCAATAGAAACAGTTGCAAGTAGTATAATAATTGCTTAGAGTTTGAGAAGTTCTTACATAGTATCTTTACTAGTATTATTAAGCATATCATGGCATAATGTTAAAAATTTACACCTTTTTTTTACATTAAAACTAGAAAACTCTGACAGCCCATATATTTGGGAAGCTTATGAGACCACAAATATATCATCTCTTTTTAAAAATACTAAATATCTTTCTATTTGCTTCCAGTGGTAGACGTACGTATTTAGAAGTCTTAAGAGGATAGTTTGGTAAAAATGAGTTTTGATTGTCCTTAATATTATTTTTGGCTAATTGTCTATTCTGAGTATTTCCTCTTATGGTAAATTGTAGGTTTTGTGTAATGGTCAATGAGTAGCATTTTTAAAGTTGTATACAATTGGAATTGTTTCCAAAATTTTAGTGTCATAGGTAAGGCAAGTTAGTTTTCTTTTTTTCTTTTTTTTGCCATGAATGCAGATTATTGTTTACATTGGAAGCGGTTGAAAGGAAGGAAGGAGGGATGGAGCTGCATTGATTAACTATCACTTCTGCATGGAAGATGGTTCTATGATTATTATGGTTTGTAGAAAAAGTGAAGATATCCATTTTATTCAGAAAATGTTTGGTTAGGAGGGAATCCTTGTGAAGTAGAAAAAATGCTTTATTGCTAATGACAATAATACTTTGTATTTCCACATCTGTTGGTTTGTTCTGGATCTAAATGACAGAGCTAGAGTAAGCATTATAACTGTATTACTCATTGCAGATTAAACACATTTAAATGAATTTCCCGGCCTCCATGCTTTCTCTATTTTCTCTTCCAGTTAAAATGCTGCTTTTCCTTTCAAGCCTAGCTCAAATAGCATTCCTCCACAAAGGCTTCTTTTATTCCAGTCTGGAAGTGAGCTGGCCAGCCTCCAAATTCTTACTATACTTTATCTTTTGCATATAGCATTGTAGCATTTTTGGATAAGATCCCTCAAAAGTGTGGTACTTTCCACCTTTCATATATCCTTTCTAAAATTTGAAGGCTTCTGGGATCACAGATCTAGAGGTACAAGGCACTTCAAAGCTCAAACTGCTCATTTTACAGATGAGAGAACTGAGGCCCAGAGGCTAAAGGACTTTCTCATAGAGGTGGTGTTGGATGCATAATTTGAATCTTAGGGCCTCTGACTCCAGAGCCACTGTTTTCTAATATACCACTATTAGATTTTTAAAAAGAACCCAAAATAATCACATCCAATTGTCTCCTTTTACAGATGGGGAAACTTCTCAGACAGGTGATTTGCCCCAATTTAAGTCCTACTGAGCTTGTCTAGTGCTTTTCCCTTTATTCATCTTCCTGTCCATCCATCCATCTATCCATCCATCCATCCATCCATCCATCCATCCATCCTATGGTTCTTATTTTGAATCCCCATCACTGGGGACCCAATTCGTCAGCTCCAGTTGAGCACCATAGTTCATTCCTTCCATCTCTCCTTCCCTCCTTCCTGCCTCTCCCTCTGTCCAAGTAGGGAACTCTTACCAGTTAGTGCTCTGCTCAGAGGAATATGAATTTTGTTCCTTGAAACCTCATCCTATCTATCTACTGTGTTTCTGTAATAGCTATTTTGTGTTATATCATAGTTGTTTGTATATCTACCATTTTTATGCCCCATCCTGTTTCAGAAAATCATTGTAATGACTTCTGTTGATTACTTTTTCTCTCCTTCAATGCTTAGCCTAGTGCTAGACTCCTGACCAAGCTGCTAAAAGCACAATGAATAGAGTTTTGAAATTCCAATCAAGAAGTCCCGAGTCCATACACTTACTACTACATAACCAGAACAGAGGCGCTCCACTTCTTGGTTTATCAGTTGTAAAATGGGCATTATTATTGTCATGCTCATGCTTTGCAGGCTTCTTGGGATGCCCAAATGATAGAGCATTTATAAAGGGCTTTGCATATTTTAAAGTACTGCTTAGATGTTAGCTATTGTCATTACTATTTACTGGTTTTCATTGAATTTAATTCTACACATTTTTATAGATATAGAAATTGAGGCCTGCTGTGTCTTACCCAGAGTTACTAAGCAAATAAATGGCAAATTAGGATTAGGAATCTGCTTTCACAGTTTTCTCTGGTGCTTTTTTTCATTATCCCACTGGTTTCCATGGAACTCCTCATACAGGGCGCAATATCCTGACCAGTTGAACATGATTTAAAAAAAGTTACAGTATCAGCCCTGTTTGAGTGAAAGTGATTGTCTTAATTTAACAGATGCCATTTAAATAATTAAAATTGATGTAAGTGGACTATTTGATTAATGACTGCTGGTACCAAAGTTCTTGTGTTTTCACATGACTGGAAATCATGGAATATTTCTATCACTAAAGATGTAGAAAGTTAAAGACCATCTACAGGACCATGGACAGTGGAGAGGTATATGCTGGCAAGAGGAAGCTTTGACAGATTGCACAGTACGTGAGAGAAGTGGCTTCAAGTTGATCAGAAAGAAACCCATGATTAGATATGTATCCATACTTATGTCTCTATCTCTTTCTGCCTCTTTGTTTTTTTCTCTGTTTATATGTATGCATATGTGAATGTATATATATATATATATATATATATGCATATATATATTTGTGTACTCACAAATGTGTGCACACACATCTGTCTGTCTATCTATCTATCTGTATCTCTGTCTCTCTGGAAAAGAAGATGAGTGATATTTATATTACAGGAAAAGCTAGGGACAGTTTACATGTTTGATTTGATCTATGTGTATTCAAATATCAAGCAAGCTTAAGGAAGGCCAAGATTCTCATTGACTAGGCAGCATAGATGGATCGCTGGCTTCATCACTGGGAAGGGCACCATGATCAATGAGATCACAGATCTAGTCACTGAGTGCTCTGTTTCAAGCTATTCTAGTGAACTATGTTCATCATGTTTTATTAATTGACCAAGGACAGGGAGTATGGTGTAGTAGTAGATTGAAAGTAGATAGTGGTTGTTAAAAGGAAAAAAAGAGAGAGAGTAGATACTGGAGTTGGGAAAACCTAGGTTCAAGCCTTCCCTCTGACCCAGACTGGCTTAAGGACTCAAGCTCTATATAAGTCACAGAGAATGTTTTGATGTCTACGGGTATTGGTCTAACTTTTACTCACCTGCAAGTTCCCTTTACCAATTAATTCATAAATCCAACTACTTTCTAGCTCTCTATTCTAAATTAATTCTAATTAAAATAAGTTCTCTGCAAAACCTTAAAAATAGACATTAAAAACTTACAAAAAGATGACTTTATTCACTACAGTAGATAAAAACATTTAAACTTCAGAATATTCAATTGACATACTTAAGTTTTATTTTTATAACTTGTCCAGGTTTAGTAATATTTAGCTCACAGCCAAAAGATGACAGAAAGAATAATGGGAAACATGAGCATTCTTCCCTGGTTCATATTTTTTTGGACAGCCACATTACTTAAAGTAGACAATGTGATAACAGGAGCTAGAAACACTGAAATATTTGTTTCCCTCCCAGAGTTTTTAGTTGACAATTCATTCTGAAGAAATTCACAGAAAACATCACGATTTGCAATCTAATTCAGTACCAATTTTGAGAAGAAGAGTTATTCAGTGGTATTCCTCCCTATCTAAACTGTAGTTTTGGAAAAGGAAACAAAACAAAATAAAAAAAACCATTGGCATAAAATACACACATTTTATTCATTATTCTACATTGTCATTGTTCTGTAAGATTATTTTTCATATAGAATATCAATTTTCCTTCACCATGTTTGTGTTATGATATTTCTGCAAGACCTTCAATGGAAACTTTTTAAGAGTGTCTTGAGAATTTTCTACCAAAATAGTCATGGTTTTCTGTAAACGTAGTTGATTATATTTTGGCCACATGCAATACATGATAAGATAGGATCAGCACTTGACAGGGTTTATGATTTTATTTTTAAGGCACATTTCTTCTTTAAATCAAGGCCATTTCAGGCACGGACTACTCTCCCTTTTGTTGTTCAGTTGTTTTCAGGCATCCCTGAATTTTTGTGACCATATTTTGGGGTTTCTCAGTAAAGATATTAGAGTGGTTGGCCATTTCATTTTCTGGCTCGTTTTATAGATGAGGAAACTGAGACAAACAGGACTAAATGACTTGCCCAGGGTCATACCTCTAGTAAGTGTCTGAGAGAAAATTTAAACTGAGGAAACGGAGTCTTCCTGACTTGAGGTCCAGTAATCTATCCACTGTACCCCTTAGCTGTCTCTGTCTCTGCCTCATTGAACTCTCCCTTTCTGTCACAGAGTCCAAATAAGGAAGAACATCTGATGGAGTGATTGCATGTAGTGATCACGGACACAGTATTCTTATGTTACCTCTGTTGTTGGGACATGGGGGAGGGGTGTGGTGGTGTATATTTTATTATGGTTTCTTTGCAGCTTCCAATAGTTTTTCCTTTTTGTCAAGGCATTTCCTTGTGGGGATCTTTTTTCATTTATATTGCTGTTGTCATGGTGTTGTTTGTGGTTTTATAGATAATGTTACTTTGGATCATGGACTTTTTAAAATATTTTAGGGAATAGTCCATTCACCTTTTGTGATGGACTGTGATAGCCCAATGTGATAGAAGAAGCAGCACCTTAAAGCTGAATGTTTAAACTTTTTTCTTGTTTAAATATTTTGATAACTGTTTCAATATAACTATGCGACTTTGTAATCCTATGACTTTTTTGCATTTAAAATATTATTTTGAGAAGTTACACAGACTCTACTAGATTGTCAAAGAAGTCTGCAATATACACACAAAACAAAGCTTTAAGAACCCTTGCTCTGAGTTAGTTACATTATATAATCTATTTGGACTTTGGCAAACAAGGAACATAAATCTCAATTACTGTCCAGTGCATGTAACAGTGAACTAAAAATTAAAATATGGTGAGTAGTTGGGCCACCTTTTACCCGGTTTTTGTACTAAGGAAATTCAATCCATTTCATGGAATAATTGTTCATTCAGTGCCTACAGTGTTCTGACATAAGGACACAAAAAGCTAGTCCTTGCTCTTGAGGACATTATGTTCTACAGTACATTGGTGCATAAAGCAAAGTTTCTCTCTCACTCTGTCTTTCTGCCTCTGCCTTTCTCTCTCTCTCTCTCTCTCTCTCTCTCTCTCTCTCTCTCTCTCTATATATATATATATATATATATATATATATATATATATATATATATATATATACATACACATATATATACACTCTCTCATACACACATATACATAAACACATATAAATATTATATATTACTATATAAATTTAACTTATATATAGATATATGTGTATATATATTTGCATATGTGTGTGTACATATTATAAATCTATCCATCCATCCATCCATCTATCCATCTATCTATATCCGTCTGTCTGTCTGTCTGTTTATCACTAACCAGTACATTTAACCACTTGGTGTGTGCCAGCCAGGAATCATGGTGGTTACTGGATATACAAGTAACAAGAATGAACCAGTCTCAATTTTCATGGAGATTATATTCTAATGGGAAGGAAATAGGTCAGTTATATACCCCCTCACACACAGAGAGCATAAATGTAAAGGAAATAAATGAATTTATATACAGAATAAGCCAAGAGATGGGAGTTTGAGAGAGATACAAGTAGAGTGGGGGGCTCAAGTCAAGCTTCATGCAGAATAGGGGTTTCTTGAACTATTTTGTATTGTTTGATAGGCAGGCATATGAAGCCTATGGCCCCCCTTCTCAGAATACCTTTAAATGCATAAAGTGAAATGTGTTAGGATCACAAAGAAAATCTATTATACTCTGAAGAATGGAAAGACATAAAATTATTCAAGGACCCCAGGTTAAGAGCTCCTGATGTAGAATGTGGTATCTAAACTATATCTTAAAGGGAAAAAGAGTAATTGTTAGGAGTCAAGGGGAAGAATGAGTTCATTCCAAGCATTTGGGATGTCTAATAAAAAGCCATAGAAATGGCTCTGTCTCAGCTTCTGCTCGGCCTTGTTTCAGTTCCACCAAACAAGATACCCCCAGACCAGGTATCCCATGGTCTACCTTCTTTCCCCCTCATTTTTCTACCTTCTTTTGTGTGTTCTTCCCTGCATTAGATTGTGAGCTCCTTGAGGACAGCAACTGTATTGCTTTTTGTTATTGGTATCCCTAGTCCTTAGCAAAGTTTTCTGTCACATAAGATGTCCTTAATCCTTATTGGATGGGTAGGATGGGTAGATAGAGCACCCTCTGTGAGCAACAGATAGAAGGCCAGTTTAGTTGTTGGCAGAATGTAGATGGGTGAGCAATGTCCAATGAGCCAGAAAAGGTAGGTTGGGACCATATTTATTTTGAGCTTTAATAGCTAAAAAGAAGAGGTTATATCTCATCCTCGAGGTTATAGAATGCAATTTGTTTTGATTGAGTAAGGAGTCACATGATCAGCTTTGCACTTAGTGAAAATAACTTTGGTAGCACTACGTAGCATGGATTAGAGTTAGGAGGCAATGAAGGCTTTTGCAGTAATCTCTGCAAAAGATAATGAGAGCTGTATAGGTGGTAGCTGTATAATTGGAAAGAAGAGGAGAATAGATGGGAGAGATGTCCAGTTACAAGTGGCAAGATTTGGCAGCTAATTACATCAGTGAGGCTAGGGTTAGCAGAGAGTCCATGATAATGTTATAAAGCTGGGATAATCAAAGAATGGTGGTTCCTTCATCAGAAAGAGCAGTTTGGAAGAAAGGAAAGTTTAAGGGAGAAGGTCAGTAGTTTTGTTTTGGACATGTCAGGTTTAAGATGTGTCTAAGGCATCTGATTTGAAATATCCAATGAGCAATAGGTGACATGGTGCTGAAGCTTCAGGAAGAGACTAGAACTGGATGGTTCTGTATGCATAAAGATCTTGATTTATGTGTCTGTGAGGCATGTGCCTTGGGATGGTAATTCAGTCCACGGGAGCTGATGAGGTTACCAAGTGAGAGAGTGTAGAGAGAAAAGAGAGCCTAAGACAGTTTTGGAGGATACCCATAGTTAGGGCTATGATATGAATCACAAGTCAGTAAAGAATACCAAGAAAGAGACAAGGAATGATGAAAAGGAAGACAGCTAAGAGACAGCAGTGGCATGAACACAAAGAAGAGATGAGTATTTAGGAGAGGAATGAATATTAATCAATGTCCAAAGTAGCAGGTAACTCAAGAACAACATGAACTTAAGAAAGATCATTACATTTGACCATTGTAATTGGTACTTTTGAAGAAATCAGTTTCTATGGAATGATGCCATTATAGTATAAACAGTTGAGAAGGAAATGAAAGGAGAGGAACCTGAAGCAGTAAATGAATATTGTTTTACATAGGAGTTTGGGGAGGCACAGAGGAAACAGACATGAGAGATGCGAGCTTAGGGGAACTGACTGTCCTGTGGCTTCTGTCACCATCCATGTGACTTTCTCCCTGCTTTTCCTGGCTCTCATGTCCTTAGCTCCTTCAGGGCAAGAACTGTATTTCTTTTGGATTTCTTTCCACAGAACAATGGTTGACATGTACCAAGGGCTTAATAAATATTCTTCCTACCTACCTTCATTCATCATAACTCTCATTAATTTAAAGATTTCATCAGATGAAGAAATGCAATATCATTCCCTGAGCAATCTTTACTTGTTCAGCACTAATTATAAGGTCATGTTAGCTTCAAACAACATACTATTTAAGAAAGCTTGCACATGCATACATAATGGAAGTATATGTGCTTCCTCACTTTTTTGATTCCTTTGCTTCTGGTACATTTTTCTTTTTAAAATTTTCTTCCATGCACTTCTAATGTATTTGTTTTTTAATTTTATTTTTAATTTATGGAATAAAATAAGCATTTTCATAACATTGTGCACTAAAAAGATGATTGCACATGAAATGCAAATCTACTACGCACAACTTGCTATTCCTTTCAAATATACATTTTTTTCTCACCCCCCAACATATCCTTTGTCCTATAATATTTCTTTTCATAATTTTTAGGAGCTTCTGTTCCCTGGACCACTTCTGTACCATGGGATCTATTGGGAATGACTATGTGGAGGAGATTATGGGTAATTAGGAATCTATATTTATTGTATTTACTGTTCTGGCATATTTAGAACACATTTTTTTTACCTGTGGCATGGTGGATTATTCCACCATGATATAGTCTGACCTGACTCAGAGGAAAGATTGACAGATGGCATTTAATTACCATTGATTTTCAGATTTCCAATCCATAAATATACTTACTTATATATTAAGAATAGATAATACAATACAATTGTACTTCATCTTTCAAGGCAATTCAATATAGTGAACAGTTATTAAACAGCTATCTTGTGCAAAACATGGGAGAAGATTTATTACTAAAATCATTTTCAGCCTATACTTAGATGAATGGTTAAAATAACCAGTGTCTTAAAATAAAGTTGATTTTGTCTGGGTGAATCAGGCCCTTTCAGAGGGGAGGGAGGAAATATATAAAAAGAGCCATCAAAGAATGATGATTCAATGTCATAATTAGCTTCCTGACTCAAAAATATTTCTCCTGAATCTTGTGTACAATTTAAGGTTTGCTCACCATAGAATGGTTCCAGTTAGGGAGTCCATAAACATTCATTATAAGCTCCTACAATGTTTCAGGCACTGTGCTAAGTGCCAGGGATTAGAAAAAAAAATAAAAGGCAAAAGACAGCACCTGCTTTAAAGGAGTTCCCAGTCTACTGGCGAGAAACAAAACACAAACAACCATGTGTAGATGACATATAGGCTAAGTGGGATGAGATGGTATTAGAATGAAAGGGAATAAGGAAAGACATCCTGTAGAATGGGAGAGCTCCTTCTGTCTACATAAGTATAAAACTGAGCTGTCCTTAACATTTGTGGGCCATCAGGGGTTGGGCTGTGATCTGAATAGAACTGCTCTCTCAAGAGCACTTATGTATGCAGTTTCATTCCACAGAACAGAACTAGGAAGCAGTAAGTTTTTATGAAGCTGGCATACTTCTTGCATCCTTCATGTCTTCCTGTTTTATATATTATCAGTAAACCCTTTGGTTAGATCACCTTACTGTGAGGCTTTGTCTATGTTCCTCAGATTCCCAAATATGTCATCAGAAACAGGGGTGGGGAACCTGTGCCCTCGAGGCTACATGTGGGCCTCTTGGTTCTCAAATGTGGTGGAGGTCTTGAGGCTACAGGTTGCCCACCCCCATCAGATCAAAACGATCTTATTTAAAATAAATTTGACCAGAACTAAAATTTATTTTAAAGAACTTCTTTTCCTTCCCAGCTATTGCAAGATAAAAGAGGTTTTTCATTGTTATAAAGAATATTTCAGCAAGATACATTAGCCAAAAAAAGAAAAGACTTTTATTAAAAAAGAAAGAAAAATCAAACATTTTATCCTTTGGGCGTTTTTCAAACAGCTGCCTGGAACAGGATTTTGAATATTATACTTCCAACTATACTTATGAGCTTATGCTTTCAAAATAAAGATTACGAGTTGGATTGTTTATTTTTTTCTAATGTATGACTTTGAATTTAAATCTCTTTTATTTCAGTAGTGACTCTGTGTGTGTGTGCACGCGCGTGTGTGTGACTGTGTCTGTGTAATATTTGGAAAGGGTGATGAAGAGGTGAAGATAAGAGCTTTTCTAAAGGTTAGAATTACCTCAACTCATTGACACCATTGATATCCCTTTGAAAGAACTGAAATTTAAAAAAAAAAGTTATTGCATCCAGATCTCCCTAGCTTTGTATTTTTACCTGAGTTAATGAAATAATGAAGCAATCAGGTATCTCAGTGTGGCAGCTGAGAGCTCTGGAGAATTTTGGAATCCTGCATTAGATTGGCACCACAGGTTTGAGGAACTTTGTGGATCTACACTCCTCTCTATATAACTCATGATCTCTGACCAGTGTCTTTACCTTTTATGGTCAGACAAAGTACGTAATTAGTTAAAAGAAATGGATTTTTTGGGGAAAGAAGTGACAATAATGTTGCTCTTTTTAAAACTTTTTTTTGATTTGTTTGTTTACTTTTAGTTTACAAGATTCAGTTTCACAATCCCTTGAGTTTCTAATTTTCTCCCATCTTTCCCCCTCCTTCCCTTGCCCCCATAGTGGTGTGCAATCAAGTATAGGATCTGCAAATACTTTCACATCAGACATTAGTCTGGTTGTAAAGAAGAGTTGTAACTGATGTAATGAACAGTGGGAAAGAGGAAACTAAACCAATCATGGAAAAAGAAAGAGAGCATGCAGTTAAAAGCAATGGAATTTAAGGAAAGTAAGAAATGAATATTAACTGGCACAAATAGAGTGCTTTAAGGTTTGCAAAAAGTATTTACATTTATTATTTTATTAGAAAGAAAAAAAAATCCTAAAAAAATACTTTGGAATAAGTAGACATCACTTCACCAAAGCAATATTAGGGACTGACAAAAGGTTTACATTAACTCTGGATGCGTTGAGGAAATTAAAAAATTCGAGTGGAATCAAAAGGCCCTCTGGGGGTGAGAGCTGAAAGAACTCAGTCAATAATAATGGGTTAACAGAGAAATGTTAAAAATTTGACTAGTTCATATGGATCTTTTCAAATGGAGGGTTTATAGGCTCTGTCATGGTCATTAAAAATGAACAAGGAGACAAGGGTGGTCCTTTAAGAGGCTTGTATTAGGACATTATGTAAATTATTCGAATAATGAGTGATGACATTGAAGCATATCAGCTTAAGGCGTAAACATTTAGCACTTCACCTAAATAAACATTTAGGAAGGCCTACTTTATGGGTACTGTATGGGGATATGAAAAAGAGGGAAAAGAAGGTCCCTGCCCTCAATAAGCTTACAGTCTAATGGAGGAGAGGATGGGCGAACAAATATACATGAAGCAAGCTATATACAAGACAAATATGAAATAATTAACAGAAGGAAGACACTAGAATTAAGAGCAATTGGCAAAACCTTCCAGTAAACAAACGGTTTTTAGATAGGATTTAAAAGAAACTAGGCAGGTCAGTAGGTGGAGCAGTAGGAGAGAGAACATTCCATACCTGGGGATCAGCCAGGGAAAATTCCCAGAGTAAAGACACAGCTGAGTTTTTCCACAGAATTTTTAATAATATACTTTAATAAAAAAAAAACGGGTTATCGAGTGTTTGAATCATGACATAATTGAAGTGAAGATGATAACTGATCCCTTTACAGGGTGGTTCTTCAGGTCATAATATTGTAATTAAAGCTAGCCCTCAAAGTGCCTCTAGTTTAACCTGCTCAGTTTACAGATGAAGGAACTGATCCCTGGGCATTTAAGTATCACAATATCTCACAGCTAGTACACCTCAGGTGGGTAGCTGGGTGGTGCAGTGGATAGAATTCTGGGCCTGGAGTCAGGAAGACTCATCTTCCTGAGTTCAGATCTGGCCTCAGACACTTACTAGCTGTGTGGCCCTGGGGAAGTCACCTAACCCTGTTTGCCTCAGTTTCCTCTAAATGAGCTAGAGAAGGAAATGGCAAAGCACTCCAGTGTCTTTGTGAAGAAAACCCCAAATGGGTTCATAAAGAATTGGACATGACTGAACAACAATAGTAAACCTCAGAAGCTGGGTCCTCTCTGCTAGAGTGGTTTTTTTTCCCCCATACCAGAGTCCTCCCTGATTCATCCCTGCAGAGTTTATCTCTAATCGATTGTTGCTGTTCACAGTGGTAAGACAGAAAATATACCTTTATTAAACAGTAGAATTCACCCTTTTCAGCTTTTGTCCAAATCCATTTTAATCCCTGCAGTAGAAAATATAACTATAGAGTCTTGTGCATATAATAAATAATCCAATTCCATATTATTACACATTTTTTGAGTCAGTCTCTCCCTCTCCATGTCCCTCTCCCTCCCTTATGGCTTTTTTGTCTTACCTCAGGACTCAGCAAAAGTCCTACCTTCTCCAGGAAGCCTTTGCCAGGCTTTCTTAATCTTAATGCATTCCTGCTTGGATTATCTCCCATGTATCTATCATATATCTTACTTGAATGTTATTCACATGCTGTTTCCCTCTTTAGATTGTGAGTTCCTTCAGAGGAAGGACGATCTTTGGCTTTTCTTTGTGTTTTCAGGCTTTTAGCTTAGTGCCTCACAAACAGTTGGTGCTTGATATATTGACTTGACTAGAAGGGATCTTGAAGATAACTAAATCCAATGCTAGAACTAGAGGGGGAGTGACTTGCCCAAGGTAGATAGTTGATTTGAGATTAGAACCCAGATACTCAGACTCAATCCAGGCTGTTTTCCATCATTTTCATTTGTCTTGTACACTTAAAACAAATCCTTGGTTATTACATATTAAAACCACAAGATCCAGGGAGCTGGCATAATGTTAAATGATATTGCTATAGTTATTAAAATTAATGAGGTAAAGGCAGATTAAACTTATTAAATATATTAAAATTCTATGTATATGTGACCCCTATTAAGAATTAGATTAGCATTTCTGTTTATACACAGTCAGCTCAGTCATATGTAGGAATCATATTTGTGCTGATTACAGTGTGCAGCATTGTGATAAAAAATAATTTTCTGTTATGAAAATGAGGAGCTGTGAGACAGACCAAGATCAAGGGAGTGTTAGCAAATTAATGACCAAAGGCTTTCATAAATGGTATGCCTCTGAGGGTCACTGTACCTTTGTTTACAGCTCGTTTGAGCCTGCCTTCCTGTAACTTGGGCACCAGCTTTCCCGATAAATCTTACGTCCATTTCACATTACTCATCTCTTCACTTAGTCAGACTCACCCCCCCTCCTTTAATGATAGACTCAAAGTGATGCTACATATCTCATTAAAACATTAATAGTGGGAAAATATGCTTTAAAAGTATGAAATGATTGGATTTTCTGCATAAAGTACCCCTTTCAGCAATGGTTTTCTGCATCTTGGAGGTGAAGGTAAGATATTTCTTGGAAATGTAATTTTATTCATGCCTCCCCCGAACCCCTCAATTTATAAAATTGTGCCTGACACAAAACCACTCAATGCACCAATGAAAAAATAAAACAATAAATAAAACACAATGCAACTTCAGATATTAAGAAAATTAAACTCCCTCTAGGCAGGTAATAGGAATTTTTTTTTAATCTTGCACCGTGCCCTGAAGATAAAGGGTTCTGTTTGATCAAGGGTGGTAGAGTGTTCCAGAAATATTAGTCCTACATGGAAGAGCCTTTGCAGCAGTGGCTTGCTGTTTACATTAGGGAATTGTGTGCACAGGTGTACCTGCTAATCTTAATTGTCAGAATGGAACACAGGCAAGGAGGGGAAAAGAGGATCTCAGGAACATTGGCAAACGTGCTGCTTCCTTGAGCAAATACTGAAAAAGTAGTTACTGCCTGTGTGAAGTCCTGGGAAAAGAAAGAAAATAAATTGATGGAATAGATCTTGCTGTCAAGGCCATCCCCATCAAATTCCTGGAACCCATTAGTGAAAAAGCCTAAGGCTTCTGTCTGTAGAAGAAGGATGTAAATATTAAAGAAAAGTTCAGAATAGTGGACTGAAATAGGGGGTATCTTTTTTGATTGTAATATGAAAATTCAATGCATTTTTTTTAGGTAGCTGTGAGACCCTGAGATTCACATTTAATTTCCATGAATGAATGAGTGGATGAATGAACAAAAAAAACATGTGTTGTTCCTTCACTAAGTTCCAGCAAATCTAACAGGAAAGACAATTTATGCTCTCAAGGAGCTGATGTTCTCATCTGGGTGGGTGAGCTTGGAAAGGGGCAGTTTGGTCGAAAAAGTTACAGAGGCAGTGGGTTGAACTGTAGGGGAATAAATCAATAAATCTTATCCAGGAACAGGACACGTTTGATTTGATCATTCCATTTGTGAGCTTAAGTTACCTGAAACAGAAATGGACATATTGAGTCTTCGTCTTATTTGCCCAACTGGTTTTGTTGTGAAGGAACAATTTTTTAAAACTTAAAATGTAATAACAAAGCAGATTATTATAACTAAACTTTTAATAAAATATAAATATAGCTCCATAATCTTTAATGAAGAACTCTTGGGAGTATCGAGGATTATATCTCTGCTGCCTTAAAGTTTAACACCTTTTAAAAATTTTTGTCTAAATTGCAGTGAGTTAAGGAGCCTCAGAGGACATCTAATCCCAACCAAAACAGGCATCTCAAATGTTATATCCCCAACAAGAGATCATCCAACTTCTAATTTAAGAGCTAGAGCTGGGAAATCTTTATTTCCCACAGTAGCCCATTTCACTTTTGGGATGGCTCTGCATAATTACTAGGAAATATTGCTATGCAGGTAGGTGGTGCAGTGGATGGAGCACTAGACCTGTAATCAGGAAGATCTGAGTTCAAATGTGACCTCAGTCACTTACTGGCAGTATGACTCTAGGCAAGTCACTGGACACTATTTGCCTCAGTTTCCTCATCTGTGAAAACACCTGGGAAAGGGAAAATGGCAAACCACTCCAGTATCTTTGCCAAGAAACCCCAAAAAGGATCATGAAGAATTGCATGTGACTGAAAAGAAATGACCAAACAGAATTCCCTTGAAGAAGGATGATATCTGTGCCTGTTTAATTTCCACTGGTTCGTCCTTATTCTGCTCTTTGACGTCATGCAGAACAAGCCTAATCCTTTTTACACATCGCAGCCTTCGAAACCCTTGAAGATAGCTATTATGGTACATAAAGTCTACTTTTGCCTGGCCGATTGCCCCTAGCCTCCCTCATTTAATCTTTATTTCTTCTTTTTTTCCCCACCTTTTAACCATCCTGATCTTCTTCTGGACATTCTCCAACTTAGCAATATCCTTCCTCGAAAGTGACCCTCAAATTGAATATATTAATTTAACAAAATGAGGCTTGACTCGAGCTGAAAAATCACATTGCTTTTCTGGATAATCTTTCTCAGCTGTCTCAGGTTAGCTCTTCTCAAGTGTCATCATTCTTCAGCAATATTGGATTGGTAGTGTTGACTGCCCTTTTGTTAGATGCAATTGTAGCTCAGCTGTTTTACATTAAGAAAAATCAAGGGCAAAGACTTGACCAGCATCCCTTCCATACCATAAATAGACTGCTAATATCCTGAAAGGTGAGGCAGAATGCTGCTAATGAATAGTCTTCTTCTAGTCATTCTTGCTTCCATATAATCTTAGAACCTTAGACAATTTGGACCCTATCAAGGCTATAGAATTCTGCTTTTGGACCTGATCCTTGGATAACTCACCCATGCTTCTTGCTCCTTTGAAAACAGAGATCATGTCTTCAGGAATCTAGTGTGACCTCTACTCTATGATGATGAATTAAAGAATTAAGGTATAACGTTCTACCTTATTTAATGATTTGGATGTATCATTTGACTTTCCTATTAGATTTTAAGCCCCTTGTAGGAAAGGACCTGGCCTTAATAATTTTCTTTTTCTTCTATGGAACCTTTGTTTTCCAGATGTGTTTGATTTTTCTGCCCTTCTAAATTCATTGGTTTAATGGATTCCCAGAATGAGGAAATCCCTCGTTCCAAACCAGATCAGCATCTGCTCTGTACCATAACCTTACAGAATGTCTTGGTGGCCTTGGGAGATGAAGTGGTTTGCCAAGGATCATAACCAAATTTGTGTTGGAAGTGGTACCAGAATCCAATTTTCCTGACTCTGAGACTAGGAATCTATCTACTATGCTGTTCTATCATTTGCCTTGTACATAGCATTTATTTATTTATTTATTTATTTTGCTCTTTGGAGGGCAGTTGGGGTTAAGCGACTTGCCCAAGGTCACACGGCTAGATTTTTGTGTTAAGTGTCTGAGGCCGGATTTGAACTCAGGTACTCCTGACTCCAGGGCCGGTGCTCTATTCACTGCGTCACCTAGCCGCCCCCTGTACATAGCATTTATTCAAAGACTGCAGGATTGAAACTGAAGTCCGAGTCTGACTCCTAGACCAGTGTTATAACTATTAATCTAAATACAATAATAGTGCCCGAAGGCACAACCCCTTAAGGGTAATCAATTTCCTCATAATCACTCTGTAAGATAGAGAGCATATTATCACACATAATTTATAGACAGAAACTGAGGCTCAGAGCCAGCCTTGTGATAGCAAATGTTTTAACAATTGGCTCCCTGAAAAAACAAATGTCCCCAGGGCAAGCTTTGAAAATGTAATCTGTGTTGTTGACACTCTCTATCACTTTATTAAGTCTAGACAATCATCAGGACAATAACTCAAACCTTAATTTGTAGGGTTTGTCAAATTTCTGAAGTGTAAATGTACACCTTGAAAATTTAATACTTTGCCCTCACCAGCCACTTTGAGCCGACTCAAGCACCTCTTGATGAGACTTATTAAGTGACTTTTCCCAAGGTTAATAGTGAGGGATAGGATTCAAACCCAGGTCTTTTGAATGCACTTCAGATGCTCTTCAATCTCAACACATTCTTTTCTCCATCCCTGAAATTCTTTGCTTACCACATTCCCTTGCTGATATCTGACCCCTGTTTCAATCCCATGCTACTTTTTCTCATCCCTCTTCTCCCAGATTTCCCTCCAATCTCATAGTATTACATAATAATACTGGATGATGTCTAATTTGTATCATATTTGTCTGCATAGTCTTATCTGCTCCAAATATCCAGACTGAAGTTCCTCAATTGAAGGAACCATGTTGAATTTATCATTCTGTTTCCCCCAGCATCTCACATACCATGTTCTGTGTGATGGGCTGCTAGGTAAAGTAAGAGAAGTCGGTAGTCAGAAAGACTCATCTTCCTGAGTTCAAGTCTGGTCTCACACACTTACTGGATTTGTGACCCTGGGCAAGTGAGTTCATCCTGTTGACTTCAGTTTTTTCATTCATAAAATGAGCTAGAGAAGGAGATGACTAACCACTCCAATATTACTGCCAAGAAACCCCTAAATGGGGTCACAAAATATTGGATATGACTGAAAAACAGCTGAAAAATTGCACCTGATTATGTAGACTGTTTATTGAAGCAATGATGGTTTTTGGTTCTGAATGCTCTGTCCCTATTCTTCCTTCTGACTGTCTTTTACCTGTTTGTGTTCTAGCTGTACCTTCAGAGCCAAAATTGACCTCTTTCCAGAGGCCTTTTCTGCTAATGGTTGCCTATACTGATATCTTCCTGCTCTGCATTCACAAAATACTTACTGTCTGTGACCTTCACTTTGGTACTAAATTTTAAAAGGCAGCTTCTCATTTGTAGTTTTTATGTGTGTGTATCTTACGATGTCAATTAGAACAGAGGCTCCTGAAGGTCCAGGATTCTCCCTTAGATTTTTATTATCATGCCCTGTATTCTTTCCCATAGCTTCACATAGTAGGCTTTTGATGAATGTTTTATAGATGAACTATATTATTCTTATGAGCCATTGTGGTCTTTCAGATTATGGACTTCTCAACTTGAGAGGGATGTGGAAGGTTGAAATAGATTCGGAGAACGAAATAGCTCATCGAGTGACTAAAATGATGAGAAATTAAAAGGAGAAAATGCTGGGGAAAAGGTCATATGCTAATGAAATGTTGTTTTACATTTGCATTTTGCAAAGGGCTTATAAATAATGAATGCATATTGCAAATATAAATATATACACTTATGTATGTATTATATCATTTGATCTTAGCAACAGTCCTTAGCTGGTGCATACATTATTATCCCCATTTGGGACTGAATAAGTTGAGACTCAACCATGCCTAAGATAAGACATTTAATAAATGACCCAGCAGAAATTTGAATCTAGTTATTTCTGACTCAAGTTTGGTATGCCATCCTAGCAATTAGAGTAGATGATTATTTCTATAGCAGAAGAAAATATTCACAGTATCAACTTTATAAAAAATACACTATGGAATATCAGTAAACTTTATGTCTCTCTTTTTTTGGGGGAGGAGAGGAGAAGGCAAGGCAGTTGGGGTTAAGTGACTTGCCCAAGGACATACAGCAAGTAAGTGTGTCAAGTGTCTGAGGCTGGATTTAAAATCAGGTCCTCTTGACTCCAGGGCCAGTGCTCTATTCACTGTGCCACTTACTTGCCCCCAAACTTTCTCTCTTAATAAATTAAAATAAATGAGGGAGAGGTTTAAGGTATTAATTTTATTAAATTCTGTAATATGGAAAATAAGAGGCAGGTAGGTGGTGCAGTGGATATAATCTGAGGGCTGAAGTCAAGGAGACTCATCTTGGTGAGTTCAAATCCACCTTCAGACACTGAGCATCACTGTGACCCTGAGCAAGCCACTTCACTGGCTCAGTTTCTGTATTTGCAGAATAATCTGGAGAAGGAAATGACAAACCATTCCAGTTTCTTGTCCAAGAAAACCCCAAGGTCAGTGTTGGTGTGATATGGTCTATGGGGTCATGACTAGACAACAATGTCTTATGGAAAATAAGCTTTAATTTAATGAATGCTTAATCTGTTTAACATATAGGTGTAAACATATGTGTATATGTATATGTTACTCTATGGCCAACTCTGTGCTAAGTAAAGATAGTCAATCTCTGCCCTAAGGGACATTCCATTGGGAGCACTATGCAAATGTGAGAAAGTATCACACACAGACACCTTCATATGTACTTGTATTTATATATACAACCATACCCATATATCATATATATGTATATATATACACATTTATATTATTTATGAGATGTGTATATATCTCATATATGCATATATATGATTCGTGTGTGTGTGTCTCTGTGTGTTCAAGCTACTTCACTCTGGCTTGGCTTCTTTATCTGGAGAATAAGCCAGACAAGGAAATGGCAAACCATTCCAGTATGTTCGCCAAGAAAACCTTAAATAGGGTTGCAAAGGGTCAGACATGACTGAAGCAACTGAACAACAACATGTCTATGATATATGTGCCTGTGTATATATTTCCGTTTCTGTGTCTGGATACATGTGTGTGTACATATGTTTGTGTCTATGTGATGTGTGGGTATGTTGTATGTAATTAAACATGTACGGGTGTGATAATATCTGATATTTAAATAGTGGTCCCAATGCAATGTGAGTTCTTTGAGTAAAGCCTCTTTTTCCTTTGTTTGAATCACTAAGGCTTAGCACAGTATTGGTCATATAATTTATACAATTTAATATAATAATACACATAATAAATGCTTTTTGATCAGTTCCTGAAACTTTCCAAACCCAATCCTTCCTTTTCTACCACCACCCCCAACAACCTTTTTTTTCCCCTTTTCCCTTGTTAAGAGTATAATCTGGTGGAGAGCAGGGGCTATCTTCAGTTTTGTATTTGTATCCCCAGCACTGGGTACAATTATTGACATATAACAGAACCTTAATTCATTTGTTGCTTCACTAATTGTTTAATAGATTTTTAAAAAGTCATTCATATATATATATGTAGCTATGTATATATAAATTAATTCATACACACACACACAGAAAATTAGAATCTTGATTCTATTTTGTGTCAGCACACCCACATAAACATCAACAATTCCATGTTTTAATGTTATACACAATAGAGTTAGGAAGTATCCACATTTCAAAGAGCATTATGATTTGTGGAGACCCAAAATATCATTTTTCTCTTTGTTGATCCTCGACTTTGTGTTTCTACTGTGTGATACTCTCCATGTAGCGTCATGGGCAGCACTTTTATGAGTGTTTCAGTCTTTGAACTAAAAATATGTTGAACTTTTTATCTTGAAAATTATTATGAATCATTCTCATGAGGAAATATTGCCGTGCTCAGTTTTGTAATGCCTCAAGGCAAAAATAAGGAAATCATTTTTCAAGTATTACAGGTATGAGGGTAGTCATCAATTACATATGATTTCCAGAATTCGCTTTTGCATTTTTTAAATTAGTGATATGATTATTAAATGAATCTCTGATTACAGGTGGTGGTATATTGAATTGCATTATGTCCTGTTTTAATGAACGCTAATTATTTCATCATTATCTTATTTTAAAGTGATGAATATTTTTATGTTAATGGAGCATTAATTAGTAATTTGTATAAGAATAGATTTTCAGTAAACATCCGAACATATTTCTTTATTTTGACTTCTATCATATCCTTGTGTGAATAATTACTGATTTTTAATTAAAATTTTAAAGAGCATGCATTTTCATTAATATTTATAGTAATGCAAGATTGTTATTAGTGTATGCTTCTAATATTAAGTATTCTCTGTGTATTCCCTTCCATTCAGGAAGAGAAAAATGATAATAAGATCTTTGTAATTGGTTATTTTTTTTGAGGGGTGTCGGGAATGGAAGAAGGAAGCAGTGAAAGCAACCCTCTTGATTCTAAATAGGAATGTAGCTCATTCCATGAATAGCAATAGCAAATAGAAGATATGCTACTATAGACCTATTGTTATAATTATTTTAGAAAGAAATATGAAATGCTAATTTTCCAGATATGTATTTCAGGAATATGTTTTCTCTGTTAGTTTTACTTAATGCATGTAAACTTTATTGTAATTGAAGCAGTCATCACAGAACAATTGGCTTTGAACTAGATGAAAGGTCACCCTATGTTTATTATTTGTACATGCAAATTTCAAGAGGCTTGAAAAATTAATTGCATTGATATGAATACTATAGGGTCTTCTAGAACTATTTGGCATTTTCATAGGATCATAGATTTTGAGCAGGAAGGACCTTATAGTCCATTGATTACACCCCCTTACTTTATACATGAGCAAATTGAGACTTAGGGTTGTTTATACCTTGCCTGGGGTCACAAAATGTGTAAATGGCTGAGCCACATTTTGGACTTACCGCTTTCTGACTCCACATCTTGAATTTTAGATGGTCGGCCATCTAGATTCCTCCTATATAGTCATATGACATACACTATTTTTTCTCCAAAATTAAAACTCAGACTTGCATGGAGGTTTGCAAAGAACTTTCTTCATCACTTCTCCGTGAAGTGGTGGTGCAGATGATATTATCTCCATTTTATAGATGAGAAAACTGCAGCTCCAAGATTTTTCTGTTGATTGTAACACAGCTAGCAAATGTCAAAAGTGGGTTTTGAGCTCTGTTCCTCCACTTCCAAGTTGTTCACTTTCCAGGATGGATGCCAGGTTGCCTTTTATGATATCATCATTCTGAATTCTTTTTCTTTTTTAAATTAATGATTCCCCTTTTTAACCCTTGAATCAGAAAGATGGGCACAGTCTTGAATTAGTGTAGTTTTGTCAGGCATTTGATTTTGACAAAATTCGCATAGCAACTATACTTGAAATGCACATTTTCATCAATGTTAGTATCATAGTCTACAAAAACAAGGATTTTCAATTACATCGTGACAATAATCATTGTGACCTGTATTTTTAAGAACAACATCTAACCTTCTACTTACTAATTTTGCCCGATAGTTGGAAGTGAATGAAACCAAACATACTGCATAAAACCATGCTGAAACAGGTGAAGTTAAGTTAGCAAGCAGGAAGTTAGAAACAGTCTCTGACCTCAAGGAACTCACAGATTTCCAAAGTACCTTTGAAACAAAGATGAATTTTATTTTATTTTTTTAAAATATATTTATTTACTTTTAGTTTGTAACATTAAGTTCCACAACCCCTTGAGTTCCAAATTTTCTTCCCCTTTCCTCCTCCCCTCTGACCTCCTATGGTCTTATGCAGTCTGATACAGGTTCTATAATTATCTTCACATTAAACATTATCAACTAGTATTTTGTAAAATTAATTTATTTGAGGATGAATTTTAAAATAACCCATCACAAAAGGTAGATATTTTTATCCAGGAGAAGGAAATATTAACCAGCATCTGTGTCTTCATTAAAATACTGCTGTATTGACTTTAGTGCTTCAGAAAATCCACTTATTTCTTTTGTATGGACACTTTATATCCAGATTCAAATAACAAACCATTCATATGTTTGGAGAAGAGTAGGTAACCCGGGCCATAAACCAATAGATTTCCAGGCATATGCAAACTTAGGAAAAATGATTTCTTTTAAAATTCTATATATTTTATTTTATGCAGTTTAAAAAATGAACTTTCTAAGATGTTCTCTTTAGTTTTTGCTTGATTGTCAAAGGGATCCAAGATAGATACTTAATACTTAAGAACCTTAGCTTTAAGGGAAGAGTTATTATCACTGAATTAAAATTATGTATACATACATATACATGCATGTGTATATTTATGTACAAACATATATACATGCATGTATATGTATGTTTGTGGGGGTGGATGGGGTGATACTGCAAATGGAATATAATCTGTATTATCTAAAATTTGTTTCTCTCTCAGCAAATAGTGTGCTTTTCAATAAGCAGCATGTCTGGAGTTGAATGGTTGAGTTCACTTTGAATTCAGGAAACCTACTGAACAAAAACAACACAAAATGGTGGGAATAGCTCAATTTAGAGCAATAAGGTATAGGCTTTTGAAGTTTGATGGACTTCAGTGATATACGTATGTATGGTCAGTCATGCCTGGAGATGAAAAGCAAGCATCAATAATCTGAATATGACTCAATATTCCTCATTCTTGTGACTTTAATATTCTTTAGTGATGTACCAGGGACCAAAAGCATGAATTTACCCATTTTTCTACTATGAGAATGTGAATATCTGTGCTCCAGGGCATTTATATCATTGGCATGTATTTTAAGGTGTAAATAGCCTTTCAACATTTTCCCCCCCTCAGCAAGACTTCTTTTCCTTGCTTCATGTTTTAATTTAACAAGGAGTCAAGCTCAAAGTAATAATACTCATTATAAAACTGTCACTTTGGAAAATTAGTAAAATTCTCCACTGAGAGCTTGATGCTTTTTTTTTATTAATAAGTGTTGGCTAATGTAAGTTATTTAGGTAAAGAAGGCTATTAGAGTGTATTCTCATGCATTTTAACAACTGTTATTCTGAATAAATTTGAAGGCAGTTGTTAAATTTGTTGGAACAAATGCTCTTAACACAGTTGGTAGTTGCTACCCATTTTACTGCAGACCACTATGAAGAAATAAGAAAGCGTGATAAACTGAGCTAGCCAGAGCATTTCACTATTATTCTGTATTAATACCACTGATTAATTTTTAGAATTAAAGTGTTGAGATGATCAAAATAGCAGTTTTTGCTGTGGTAACTTATTAAATTTAACTCTCCAGTGAATTCCACTGTCTTCCATTAGCTATTTCAAATGCCTTCTCTTTCCAAGTTTCTGATTGGTTCGTCCTACCAATTTGATTTTCACTCATAGTTCTCAATTCTCATTCACTCCTACTTGATATTTCTCACCAGGAAGGGAAGTATTAAATATGTCCAAGCACTCTTTCCTCCTCCCCTCTCCACTAAAGGTGTCTTTAGCTACCTTGCTCTCAATATTCAGCATTCCATTACACATCAACAGATATACTCTTCTTTTGAAGCTCTTTTATTGGTCTTAATTCAGCAAACATTTAATAAACCCTACCCTGTAAGAAATGGTACTAGACCTTCTACCAGGTGCTGGCAGAGATTCAAAGTTTGAACAAATAAGTTCTCAACAGAACTTATAGTCTCAGTGGGGGACGAAGGGCAGTACTTTGTGGGGGAATATTCTCAACTAAGTGGAACACAGGAAGATCACTCCAACAACTGACTGGAGAATGAAGTGGAACAAGGAAAGAATTGTGGGAGAGAGACTAAACAGCACCCATTCCAGTAATTCAGGAGTGAATCTATGGGGGACTGCTTTAGGGTAGTGACTGTCAGAACAGAAAGGGACGTGTTTGAGAGGTGTTATGGAGGTAGAAACAATTGAAAGACTTTTTGTTGTTGATGTTCAGTCGTTTTGGACATGTCTGAAGATTTGTGATACCATCTGGGTTTTTTTTGGCAAAGATACTGGAGTGGTTTGCCATTTCCTTCTCCAGTTTATCTTACAGATGGGTAAATTGAGGCACTGAGGCTGACAAGGTGAAGGGTCTTGCCTAATGTCACACAGCTAGTAAATGTCTGAGGATGGATTTGAACTTAGGTCCTGGTGTGGATAGAACATGGCCCTCAGTTTAAGCTTTGGGGTATTTTACAAGTCTGGTGCTCTGTCCTCTTCACCATCTAGCTGCTCCCCAAAGTTACTTAGCAAACTGTTTGGATTTGATAGTGGGGTGTTATGAGTCAGAAATTGAAAATGATGCTTAGGTTTTGAACCTAAATGGATGCTTAATTTGGGGTATGCAAAATCGAACTATTTCCTGTTCTTAAGAATCTGATATACACATATTTGTGTATAGACAAACACATATACACATATATAAATGTGTATGTGAATATATGTATGTGCATATGTATGTGTATACACATACATATATGCATAATAAATATACATGTATGCATACATATGCATGTGCATATATATGTATATAGATACATACCCCTTCATTTAGATGAGGGAACTATGCCTGGGGTTTAAGATTACATAGGAAATATGTATTAGAGATGAGATTTGAACCCACATCCTTTGACTCCAGATTCAGTACCTTTTTCTACAATGTATAGAAATATATAGTGATAACTCTACCTGAGAGAAACCAATTTCTACACAGAAAAGAAAGTACAGAATACACATTTAAGTAAGGAGAGAGTGAGAGAGATGGTCTAGAGCAGCGGCTCTCAACCTGTGGGTTGTGACCCCTTTGGGGGTCGAACAACCCTTTCACAGGGGTCACAGGGGTCACCTAAGACCATCAGAAAACACATATTTCTGATGGTCTTAGAAACGGAGACACTACTCCTCTATACCTCTCCAGGTAGGTCTGTCCAAATGCAGATACACCCACATGCGAGTATTAAAGGGTCCCAGCATTAGAAAGGTTGAGAACCACTGGTATAGAGCCTAGAATGTTGGTCTCAGATCAACTTACTGGATCCAATAAGCAGGAAAAACCTAATTTTTGTTGCAAGGGGCATGAGTAACATGATAGACCTAGTATAGGACATGACACTCAGTCTGAACCTTGAGGAATCTTATAAGAAAGAAATGATGAGGGAGTAACATCTAGGCATTAAGATAACTTATGCAAACATACACAGATGGGAGATGAAATCTTGTGTGCAGAGTATAGGCAGTAAATCCATGTGACTCAAAAGGAGATTGCATGAAAGAGTACTGTGTGATAAATCTAGACAAGTTGACTAGACACAGATTGCATAGGGTTCTAAAAGCTAAAGAGAGAAGTTTCAATTTTATTTTAACAGCAAGAAAAAAAACCCACTGGAGTTACTTGAGCCTGGACATGACATGGTCAGGGCTCTGCTCTAGGGGTATCAACTTGACAGCTGTGTGAAGAATAAATTGCTGAGAAGAGAGACCAGAGGGAAAGAAATCATTGAGGATGCTATCGATTAGTCTAGCTGTCATGTAATGAAGGCCTGGTGGGAGTGTGAGTAGAGAGAAGAGAAGAGTTGGGGGCAGGGGAACGGATGTAGTAAAGATTGCAAGGGTGGAATTGGCAAGGCTTGGGAACTGAATGGATATAGGAATGGAGGAGAATGAAGTTTCCAATATTTGGTTGCCAGAAAGGTTATGGTTACTTTGAAAGAAATAAGGAAGAGGAGAAGGGAATTGGGGGTAAAATTTACTGAGTTTTACTTTAGATATATCTAGATTAAGATGTGTAAAAGATGTCTAGTTGGACATGTTTCATGGGGCAAATAGGTGGTGAAGGGGGCAGAATACCAGGCCTGGAGTCTGGAAGACTCATCTTCCTGAGTTCAAATATGCCTTCAGACACTTACTAATTGCATAACCCTGGGCAAGTCACTTAACTCTGTTGACTTCAGCTTCTTCAGATGTAAATGAGCTAGAGAAGGAAATGGCAAATTTGGGAATATTGTAGATCTCATGTGTAAGAAACTGAACAGCTGGCTGTGATTTTATTTATTGATTTTTTTTTGGTTATCGGGTGGATTTGCCATCACATCAAGCCTGCCTTATACTTGAGAGAAGACCATGCCCAGATGATGCTTCAGGGCTGTATAAGGAGCCTCGCCCAAAGCCTATTGCAGTCTGTCTTCTTGAATTGCTGGTGTTCTTTTATACTTTAAATTTTTATCAGTGTCTAGTTGTAGATCCCTTTCATTTCCATAACAATAATAGCTAACATTTTTAGAGTACTCAAAAGTTGAAAGTGCTCTTTGTTTATTTTTCCATTTGATCTTTCCGAAAACCATATGAGTTTGGTGTTATTTTTCCATTTTGTAGGAGAAAAAAAATAGTCTTAAATAGATTAAGTGACTGCCAATGGTCACATGGCTCGCAAATGTTTCTAAAGGAGAAATTGAACTTAGGTCTTTTTGATTCTAAGTCTAATTCTTCATCTTTTATGCCACCCAATTTCCTTTCCATAAATATCTTTCCTGTCTACTCTATCCAAATAGCCATTCTTTGTAACTAATGTTTGGGAAAAAAAGAGTAAGAAGAGATCATTCATCAAGTGAATCTGATATTATCTATGATGCTACCCACCCATAGAACTCCCTTCTGGCGGCTGGCAACACAATTGATAAAGTGACTGGCATCCAAAAAGCCCAAGTTCCAAGATGGCCTCATTTCCTAACTACTTGTGTCACCCTTAGCGAGGCTTTTCCTTCTGAAAAGAAGTGATCTTTATTCCAGTCTGCTTTCTTCTTCGTGAAGAAGCATATATTTTAATCAAAGTGTCCATTGTCCCCTCCACTGATTTATCTTGAACTTACTCTTTTCGCAACAGAAATAGTACTTGACTATCAATTACTTAATTTTCTATTTGTCTCTTTGGATATTACCCAAACTAGCCTATAAACTTTCTCGACAGAAGCTTATATATGCTGCTAGTGGGCTCAGGCAGACATCTGAGCAGAAAAGGAGGTACTCCATAATTATATGTTGATTGGCTAATAGTATAAGAAGGTGTTAGCTGTGGAAGAAGTAGGGGTGGTCAATGGGAAATTGTAGTAACTGCATTTAAATCCTTCACTTAGGTGCTCTGAGGTGGGCTACCCACAATGCTTTATTTTCTTAGTAGCCTTAGTACAATATATCATTTAAGCTAAAATATATGTATACTAATTCTTGGCATTTACTTGTTTCAGTCACATTTGACTCTGCAAGACCCCATTTAGGCCTTTCTTGGCAAAGATACCGGAGCAGTTTGGTTTTGAGATTTCCTTCTCCAGCTCACATTACAAATGAGGAAACTGAGGCATAGCAGATTAAATGACTTGCCCAGGGTCATGCAGCTAGTAACTGTCTGAGGTCAGAATTGAACTCAGGAAGAGGAGTCTTCCTGACTCCAGGTTCAGTACTCTATTCACTGCATCGCCTTTATCACAGTATCTTTATATAGGTCCTAAAATGAGGATTCTTTGACAACTACCTTTCTTTTTATTAAATGGTGCTTAATTCTTAGCCTCTGGTAAATTCTATACTGCACATTTGTCTTACTCACATTTAATGTGTGTATAGTAATGTTTGTCATCTTACAAGTCGAGCCCTGGAAATGGTATGTGGTATGTGAGTAAAAGAATAATGCTGTATCACCCCTGTGTCCCTCCATTGTTAACTGGTGCCACTTACAGCTGGCTTCTGAGCAATTTGTACATCTTATAAGCCAGAGTTCATTCTGCTAAATCACCTAGTGTTCTCTTAATGGCCCTATGGCTATTGCCTAATAGATGAACCATTGAAGGTTTTTCAAAAGAAATAATCCTAAATCCTGGGGGAAAAGTATCTTTTATCAGTTTGCTTTTGAGATGAGTGAATGGAAAGAAATTGCAATGTCTATTTTCTCATGAAAAGAATGAGTGACAAGTATTTTGAGTTTCCTCTTCTGCAGTCTATCAGGTGTTTTTCCCAACACGTTGAAGGTTCCTGAGCAATTTAAAATATTTTCTAGCCTCATTGATCTCCTGAAAGGACAGGACTTTGTCCAAATTTCTTGACTAGTCTTGACAATGTGGGCAGTTCCAATTATATGAGCTTACTCTCAGAGAGAGAAAAACTTTAGAATGACTAAGCAAAGATAGTCTTATAATATATAGAATTTCATTGTAGAAACATCTCTCTTGCTCCTTTAAAAACCCAGTAGATTCAGTAAAAATCTCTTTTCACATTTTATCTTTTTTTTGTGAAAATTGCTAGTGTGGTTGTTCCATCTTGCAATGAAGAAGCTGGTCAATTACCCATTTCTTTATGAAGCCTTTCCTGTTCCACTTTTCCTTCCAGCTGCTAGTGCCTTAACTTCGAAATGACCCAATATTTAACTCCTTTGCATTTATCCATTATATTTTTCTATAAATATATATGTCCTTCCTCATGAGAATTTAAGTTCCTTACAAGTAGGGATTTTTTCATTGTTTTTATTCATTTACTCAGCTTCACTCCCTCTCCGTCTCCCTCTCCTTCTCTTTCTCCTTCTCCCTCTCTCTCTCCCTGTCTCTCTCTCAGTTTGGTGGTACATTGGAAAGAGCCCCTGTGCTTAAGAGTCCTGCATTAAAATTTGGTTTCCAACACTTACTACTTGTATGACCCTAGGCAAGTCACTTACCCCTGTTTGCCTCAGTTTCCTCACTTTAAAATGAACTGAAAACCATTCCTGCATCTGCCAAGAAAACCCTGTATGAGGTCACAAAGAATTAGACATGAATAAACTGACCGAACAATAATATGTCTATATCCATATTGATTGCACCTGTGCTGATTTCAATCCTTCTATTACATGTTTTTTGAAAGCTGCTGTTACTGAAATGCCATTCACCTTGGATGAGTGTCTCCACACAGAGCTTAGTTGGCCTTTGGAGGAGAGACACATAATCTCTTGCTCTCAGCCTTTGCATCCTGGTAGGGCCTACTAGAGTCTACTCTCTGTTGGCCAAGTCAACCCCTATCATCGGTTCCAGAGGACAATGATGACTTTTAAGGGAAGGGGACAAGATTTATTAGAGATTCATAAAACTATGTTCTAAATAAAGTTTGGAAGACTATTTTGAACATGGTTAAAAATAGATTTCAGGAACTTAACACTTACTAGCCATGTGACCTTGGGTGAGTCAGTTAACCCCAATTGCCCTGCCTTTCACCCCTCCAAAAAGAAAAGGAAAATGAAATAGATTTCAGATTTCAATAAGGAGTAGGGCTTCCTATTCTTACCTGAGGGAAGAAGGAGAAAGAGTTTGAAGAAGAACTTACTAAGTTTTGAAGAGGAAATGTGTCTGCTTCTCGTTTTTGGTGACTGATGTCTTCTCTGTGAAGAGAGGGTAGGTCATCTCCTGTACAAGTGGGAATTGAAAGTACAGGACAGTTTGCAACAACTGCTGAGGGTAACAAGTTTGGAACATTTGCTACAGGGAATGAGTTTGGGAGAGAATTGGATTTCCCAAGTATTAGTTATACAATCACTTATTTAAAATATCCCCAATATCTTGCTGACTCAAAGGGAGTCAGTCAGGATTGGATCAGCCACCCACTGCATCCAGGCCCTGTTCCAGTAACAGTTCACTTCACTCCCTCACCATCTTACCAGCTGATATACTTCTCTGACCACAAACCAGGCCATTAAGGACTTAACCCCCTTTATGCCTAGAATTCCCATGGTGATTTCTGACTAGTGGTTGCCTCACTTGTCGACTTCATCCAGACACACTTCACTTCACCTGCCAGTCATCTTATCAACTATCATAATATCATGCTTTATCTACCTGTCTGTTTCTGGAAACATATTCAAAGCAAATTGGTCATGGTCTGTAGGGAAAAATGTATTTTTTTATCTCCTAAAGACCCATTCATAATAAAAAAAATATTTATTAAGCATTTACCTGGGATGGCTAGGTGCTAAATGAATAGAAAGCTGGGCCTGAAATCAGGAAGACCCAAATTCAAATTTGACTTCAGACAACTTATTAACTGTGTAACCTTCGGCAAGTCATTTAATCCTGTTTGCCTCTGTTTCCTCATCTGTAAAATGAGCCTGGAGAAGGAAATGGCAAAGTACTCCAGGATCTTTGCAAAGAAAACCCCAAATGGGGTCATGAAGAGTTGGATATGACTGTACAATAGACAAAAAGAAGGGCCTGTGTGACAGGCACTGTGAATACAAAAGGAGGTGAAACAATCTGTGCTCAAGAAGTTTACAGTTAATTAGGTTGTAAGACTCATCACTCTCCTTTCCAGATCAAAACATCCCTCCCTGGTTGACATTCCCTTATAGGTGTGGTCTTTTCCTCTTATCATACCATGTCCTTGAAGACAAGGACTGTCTGGGGTTTGGATTTGTATCCCCAGCATTTCACCCAGTGTTTGATGCATAATATGTACTTAATAATTGCCTTAGCATTATTCAGTGCCACCTCTTTAGATAACCTTTAATTTATAGTGAGATGATGTGTTGCCATCACTGAAAGAGGGCCCCTCAATTGTGAACAATGCAGTCAGTGTCTTCAACAGAGACTTAGAACCAGCAGTATTTAGTGATGGAGACAGTGAGTGCTTATTCCTTTTAAAACAAATTTCCCATATTAAAGAGTTAAACTCTCAATTGCTCCCCCACAGTTCCTCCATTTGTATTCATGAGGAATATTTACCCTCCCACTCCGTACCACCAAACTTCTCCTAGTGTTCTACTCCTCTGTCATATCTGAGATATCCATGTCTGGAGCCCCAGTGGAGGGGAGAAAGCCCAATTTTTGGCTGAAAGATCAGAGGTTTGGACCAGTTAAAAGTAAGCTTATAATGTCAGTATAAAGCATTAATTAATATAGCTCAGAATTAAATTTAGGTTAATAAAATGTTCGGCAGTTGCCTGATTTTAATAACTTAATACATACTCCTTTAATGATTTAACTTATTTAAAAGTATCTTTTCTTCCTGGACACAGAATTTTAGAAGATTTCTCCCCTGGTAAAGGAGAATGTGATTTCAATTTTTGGTTTTATTATGTTGAAATTAGATATATGGAAAGCTTTGATCTTGTGGATTTCATTCATTATTGGGAGGATGAAGGTTGATAAGTCAAAGCAAATAAGCTGCTCCATTTTTTTTTTTTACTTTTCACCCTAGGTTAGTTCATCTCTGAATTCAGGATATTTAGGTCAGGAGGATAATATCATAGGGAGAATGAAGAGAAATGGGTAGGTCAGAACTTGGCCCCAGAAAGACACTAGTGAGATTGGACCCTGGAGAAAAGAAAGGTATTAATTTTTGTTTCAGATAAGCCTGGGTTTTTGGTGCTGGAGACATGCAAGCTTGGTCTTGGGGTCATGTAATGTGGATATTCAGTCAATAAATATAGATGAAGGGTACTTTTTGGGGTGTGAGAGAAATACACATTATATATAACTTTATAATATATTTATATTTTATATTAATTATAAAATAATATAATTAATAAGAAGAATATGGATTCTAAGATACTACAAGAAATGTGTTTTCATAGTTTTTCAGATTTTATTGTTCAGGATAACAGTAATAATAATAATAAAGTTTTTAAAAATACTGAGTGTGATTTTTTTTCTTATTTCTCCTACTGTGTCCAGTTGAGCATGGTATTCACAATGAAGAAATGAATAGTTCAACTTTCCTCTGCCAAAGTTGGACTACACTGAAGTATTATTCCTTTGTATGTTCCACATTCTAGAAATAAGATTGGCGAGCTTGAATATACTCAGACTCACACAATATTCCTTAAGGATAGATTGAAAACACAAGAAATGTTTAACCTAGAGAAAAGAAAATATAAGGTCTATAGTGCATTGATAATTTTCTCTTGATGTAACCCAAAACACAGCAACTTGGAGCTCTGGGTTCACAAAGACCAGGTCCAATCTCAGGGACTCTCCTAAGATATAAATATTTCTTTGATTCCTATTGTCCCCACCCATAGTTTACTTTGGAAAATCTCACATTATACTGTAACTTGTGTCTGTATCTCTACAAATGTGGGTAAAATGGTCCACGGCCACTGTAAAAGATCACAAACAATGTATTTGGGGGGGGGAGGAAATAATTCTGTTTCACCCTATAGGATATGATAAAAAAAAGAATCCACAAGTAGCCATAAAGAATTTTTTTAAAAATCTCTTCCCTTTCTGTTGGCTCCCACTTTTTATCTGGTTCTTATATTCCTCAACAATGTCTATTTCAGTGGTTGGATTACTATTGAAAGGGAATAGAGCTTGGGGATGCTAGACACCCACACTCCAACATTAAAATGGTCCCTTTAATCTCAGACACTCAAATAGGCGTTTAGCCATATGATTCTTCTCTGACACTTAGACTCCCAAGAAGAAAAACACATATGAGGCTAATAGGCTGTCTGTTAGTATCCTTTCTGAGTAGACTCTTTTAAATTACTTACTATTATAAGATGATAAAAAATTCAGGTTGTCTTTTCTTCCACATTTTGCCTTTTATCACTTGTTGTCATTCCTTTGAGTGGTGGGATCTATGTATTTCTTTCCTCTGTAAGAGCAATACTGTGCAGGGAATTCTTCATTGGGACTTTAGAAAGCTCTGCTTATAACTTGAGGAACCATTAAAGAATCCCTTATAGGCAGCCCTAACCTGGAAATATTCCCTCCCTTAACCAGGAAGCCTGGGTTGAAGAAAGATATTGTTCAATAACTCCTGTTCTCAGGTCACCAGGTCAGTCATTTATCTGCATTGCCCCTTACTTTTTCAACAAGACAACCACTAATTGCTCAGCTGCTGCCCTTTCAAGTACCTTTTTGGACAAAAAAAAAGATAAGAAACAAATCCATAAAATAAAAAAAAGAAGTCAGCTCTCTTTTGTAAGTCTATGTCTTTCCCAAGAGAAGTCTACCCTCCCCAGAATCCAAGCAAACCAATTATTCTCTGGGGTAGTCTCTATTGATGGAACATACTTCAGAAAGCACCAAACAATTTTATCTTGGATCTAACTCTCTTTAGTAAATTCCATTTTCCAGGAGTTAGTGAGGAAGTATATGCTTACCTTCTTTGGCAAATGTTCTTAACCTGTGGTCTGTTGATTTGTATTATACATTTTGTAATTATATTTTATTAAAAGTGGTTTCCTTTGTAATCCTACATACTTCATTTTATGCATTTAAAACATGTCTGAGAAAGAAGAGGTTCATAGACCTCACCAATTTTTAAAGGGGACCAGAACACAACAAGTTTAAGAAACTCTGCTTTATAGGGAAAAACAATGAAAAATCCCAAATAAATAAAGTGATAGCAGATGTACATGTCCCTCTCTTGCTTTGGGATAAAACATAAATCTGGAAATGAATAAATTACTGGAGAAAGTAGAGCTTAAATGTCCTCTAAATGGATCTGTTTAAGATAAAATGTATTTCTCAACCCAATATGAAACTTTTACAAAAATTGAGCATGTATCAGAGCACATAGATGTTATAAATAAAGATCAATAAGCAGAAATAGTAAATTCATCTATTACAGGCCATAGTGCAATGAAAATAATATCAATTCATGGAATAAAAACCAAGGACAGCCCTAAATGGAGACTTAACAATGAAATTTTAAGTGAATGGGTATGAGGATAAAACATAAAAACAATAATTATATATGAAAAGAAAATGATAATGGTGAAACTCTATTTGATAATTGGTGGGATGTAGATAATGTAATATTGAAGGGGTGAGGTCCCCCCCAAAATCTAACTGCCCTGTAAATACCTCAATTTAATCACTGAATTCTTTTGATCACTTCTGTACATAAATATTTGAAGGTCTTTTATGTGGAAAAATAATCATACTTGTTCTTTGTTGTTATTAGTATTCATTTGTTCAGTCATATCTGATTCTTCTTGACTCCATGGACCATAGCATGCCAAACCCTTCTGCTTGTTCTATGTGGATCTCTAAAGAACAGAGCTAGGAATAATGGATGAAAGTTGGGACAAAATTAGAACTGGTTCAAATTGCAGTGCGTTGATTTGTTAAATAGTAGCTTCTGATTCATTGAAGGTTTTCAGTAGGAAACTAGATAATTGTTTTCTGGAGGTATTGTAGAAGAGATTCTTGCTTAAAAACAAGTAGGACTAAATGGCTTCTGATGTTCCTTCCAAGTCTTTTTATTTTCCTTCCAAGTCTTAGACTGTGATTCATATTCCTTTCCAAGTATTAATCTTCAGTGTGGTTCATCAGTTTCATTCTGAAAGTCATGTTCCTTTTAAGAGCTAGTTCTAGTTCTAATCACAATATAAAACTTGTCACATTACTCTATGGCAAGTTAGCTGGATGATTCTGTTTTGATGCTGGCTTTTTTCAACAGTTGAGCTGTTGTATCACAAATTTTATTGAAATATCATTTTAGTTCCACATTTTGCAACTGTCTGGCACACTGTTCCTAGTACTTGGCCATCTTGGCTAAAAATATCAGTTGTCTTACACATTCTGTGATATAGTGTTGTTGAACAAAGTCTCTTTAGAATATTGTTTTCTCACGAAGGTCTAGATTTTTTAAGTGTAGATAATAAAGATCATATCAAAGGATCGTAGATTGAAAGCAGGAAGGTACCTAAGAGAATATTTAGTCCAGTATATTCATTTAAAAGATTAGACAGCTGAGGCCATAAGAGATTAAGTGACTTGGTTGATGACATGGGATAGTAAGAGGTAGAGCCAGAATTGAAACTTGGGTTCTGGGATTTAAGGTTCAGTATTACTTATCATGGGGCAGCTAGGTGGCATAGTGGATAGAGTACTGAGCTTGGAATAGGGACACTCTTCTTTATGAGTTCAAATTCAGCCACAGACTAGTTGTGTGGCTTTAGAAAAATCATTTCATCCTGTTTTCCTTAGTTCCTCATCTCTAAAATTAACTGAAGAAGAAAATGTAAACCAGTCCAGGACCTTTGCCAAGAAATGCCCAATTTGGGTCATGAAGTGTAGGACACAACTAAAATAACTAAAAAACAACAAATTACTTATCACTGTAGCATCCTCAGTGATAGATTATATACCTGCTTTCTGAGGACCAGGAAAGTTGTATTTAGAGAAACTCATAGATGATGACATTTTTTTTCTTCAGTCACAGATGTTCTCAGACATTATCCTTCCTTCTAAACCTTCATTTCTTCCCCAAATTCCCATTCCTCTTTTGAGTACCAAAATTTCCCTAGTCACCCAAGTTTTTAGTCCTGGTGTTATCTCAACTTGTACTCACCTCACAAATTCATACCTTTATCAAATTTAGCCATTTCTACTTTGACAAGTGCTTTCGCCTATACCCATTCTCTCTATTTGCACAGTCACCACCCTAATGCACCCTCATCACCTCCAATGGTCTTCATTCCTCAAGTTTCTCCCCCATTACTCTGCCAAGATGATTTTCATAAAATAGATATCTCACCTTATTACCCCCTACTTAAAAACTTTAATTCCCCCTATCATCTTTATAAAAAGTTTTCTTAGTTTTTTGTGTCATGGACCAACCTATTTAATAGTTTGGTGAAGCTGGTATACTCTTCCTTAGGACAATGTTTCAAAATAATTGAAAGAAATACTAAATTTCAGTTAGAGATTAGTTAAAATAAAGTTGATTTTTTTCCCCCAAATCAGCTTCATGGACACTATGAAATCTATCCATAGACTTGGACTCATTTGGACTAAGGCAGTGGTTCTCAACCTTTCTAATGTCGCGACCTTTAATACTTATATGTGGGCATATCTGCATGTGGGTGGACTCACCTGGAGATGGAGAGAAAAGCGGTGTCTCGGTTCCTAAGACCATTGGAAATATGTGTTTTCTGATGGTCTTAGGCAACCCTGTTTGATCCCCAAAGGGGTCGCGACCCACGGGTTGAGAACTGCTGGATTAAGGCATTATGTTGGTGCAGGAATTGAAAACTCCAGAAAAGGACCAAAGATGTCTCTCACAGAGGAAAGTGAGGAGGGAACCAGTCTCATCACCTGTGACCTGGATATTTGTGATCCCATATATATTCCACTAAATTTGGCTTCAGATGTATAGGAAAGAAGCTGTCTGCTTTTCTCTGATAAACAGCACACACACACACACACACACACACACACAATGCCACTTAGAAAATATTTGCTAACAAATGGTGAGAAAATAATAGTTTAAAAAATCTTTTCATCTCTCCCACCCTCAACAAACTCCTGTAATTAAATCAATAAGAAGAGACAGCTATAATATACTGTGAAGACTATAGACATTATTAGCACATAAATGTCTGTTTAGCATTCCGAATGACTGGACATGGATCCAGGAAAGCCCTAATTTCAAATCCAGCCTCTGATATTTACTAATCATCCAATTACAAGCAAAATGCAATCTCCCTGATCCTCTCTTTACTCTTGCATAAAATAGTCATAATATAGTACTTACTTCACCAGATTGCTATGATAATCAAATGAGATTATGAATGAGAAGTGTTTTTCAAACCTTAAGGCATTATATAAAGTTATCTTTATTTTCAGCAAAGACACAGAACATACATCTGTATTCTTGTCTCCAAAACTTGCCCACCAAAACCATGGAAGAATTGATTAAAGCTAGAAGGTATCTTTGATATTGTGATATTTGGCTCAAACCCACATTTTATTCATGAATCAGTCATTTAAGCCCTTCCTATATGCCAGGTGTCTTAGCTAAGAGCCCAAGACAGGTTTCGCAATCTGATGAGGGAGCTGATGTGAAAATAACTATGTACATGTAATATATGTACATCTACACAGTAGATGGAGGTAATCTCAAAAAAGGGGCACGTTACTATTTGTTGAAGGGAGAGGAAAAACAGCAAAGGGCTTCTGTTAGAAGAATTTTAGCCAAATATCCCAGGTATGGTAGACAGGCAGTAAAGAAAAAGAAATTGTATCTCTGACAATCTCTCTTCTTTAGCAGTTTTGCGGTGTTACATTGAGCAGATTTGGTCAGACAACAGACTTTTATTTTGTTTCTGACATCAAAGGATTATATTCACATGATAAAATTACAGCAGGAGGGGGAGGGAGGAAAAACAAAGAACTCATGAGTGAGACAGAGACTATTTCAATAGGCATGAAGTAAGGTACTCAAAATATATAAAATTGTTAGAATATGTATATTTCTGTTTGTGCCTATGAATATGCCTTTAATTTATACACATGGTTTCTAAGAAATACAAATGTCAAGCTTTTATGACCACGTTTTAGTTTTGAAAATTAAAAGGTCTTGTAAAATGTTCCTCCTACTTTAGCAGAATTTAGTGGGAAATAGCGATTCCCTCTGTTAATCAGGTAGCTTGAAGCCAAATAGTTTCCAGGAAAGAATCTAGAATGTATAATGAGATAGGAACTTTAGCAACCACAAGGAGTTTTGAGATGCTTGCTTTCTCACTTAAAAGCATAATAAAATGATGGTACTAACTGGGCAAATCCTGCCTCAGATGCTAACGGGGCAACAGTGGGCATGTCATATAACTCCCTTTGCCTTAGTTCTCTCATCTGTAAAACGAGCTGGAGAAGGAAATGGCAAACCACTCCATTATCTTTGCCAAGAAAACCCCAAATTATGTAACACATAATAACTAAAGAGTTAGACTTGTCTGAAAAGACTAAACAACAACTAACAATGTTTCACATGTTTTTTTCAAGTAGTAACTGATAGAGGAAATATTTGAAAAAGGCCTGTCTTCCTCCCTTTGCAAGTTCATAGTCATAGAAACAAAGTTCCTTTCAGTGACAGACAGCGTGTTGAAAATTTAGTATGCAGTAAAGTATATGTTATATATTAATATGAGTTATTTCTAAATATGCAGTTATAGACTGAAAAGGCATGTCTCCACTGGTTGAAAGGGATTCATGTTCTCCTTATATCATGAGAGGAGATGGCCATATTTACATTATATATATGCATATTCATATGTACTTATGTAACACATAATATGCATGCTCATATAATACAAAATACATATATATAGAACAGGAACAGGCTGCTGTGATGAGATTCTGATGGTCAGTGATTTCCCAGTCACCCTCTTTATTATTATTTTTAAATCAATGTAATGTACTTTTAGCCTGTGGTTCTCCCAAGCCAACTTCTACATTTTGAGGAATATGAAAATAAATTTTGCTCAACAATGGAAAGTGTAATTTTTCTATATCAAAGCACTCTGCATTTGGGAAACAAGTTAAAACGATATATATTAGGGAACTGTGAAAGGTACTCTAGCAGATTTTTATCATGCAAAGACCTTGGCGCCAGTGTACAAAAGAGAGATTGAAAATTATTTTTAAGGCTTTTATAAGTTTCTAAAAAGCAAAGGTTTTATAGCTGTTCTCTTAACAGCAAAAAAAGTAAAAGTAATAATTTATCCATATATCATGCTTTATAGTTTCTGTGCATCATATTATTTAATCCTTAAGACAACCTCATGAGTTAGGAAGGACCAGTATCATAAGTCCTATTTTACTGATATAAGTAGTGAGGTATGCAAAGATTTAGTGAGTTATCATCATGGAATCACAAATTTAGAGATAGTATGGACGTAGAGATCCAACCCTCCCACTTTGTAGATAAAGAAATAGATGGGCAGGAGAATTAAGTGACATGTAGGGTCACAGGACCAGTAATTCTTTTGAGGGCTAGGACCCCTATGTGATGCCTGATTTTAATATATGCCTTATGTTGTCAGAAACATTGACTAAACTATCATTAACCCCAGGCTACAGAAACACTATACATTGGCTATGATGTAATGCTTCCTACCTGGAAAACTTTAAATATTATTCAGTATCAGTTATCTCAGATCTTTGCATGGTTCTTAGTGATGGCAATTTTCTTCTTTTTCTGATCTAAGCTGTAGCTCTTTTGTCTCTGCCTAATTCTAATTCAGTCTATTAGTAACAAGCATTGGAAATGTTTTTCTTAGAAATAATCATGCTGGAAAGTTTTAAATTAGTCAAGATTATGGAAATTGACATTCAAAAATGCATATTATGAATAATTATGAAGATTATTTGTTATAAATTATAATAACTAATAATGGTAACACAATAATAATCATTGGATTTAATGTTACAATGCTTACATCTAAAAATTGCAATTAGATTAGTGTAAGTGGATAATCATAAAACCAGGGACGTGCATTGATTTTATGGATTTGTTTGTTTAAAAAGACTTCACCCTTTGAAAAATATTCATTTTTATTGTGAAGTATTCTGCTGGGAAAATTAAGCATTAGTTGAAAAAAGGTAGTGTGACTGCAGGAATTCCATTTTGTTAAATTCTTTCATGGATGGATTAGGAAGCTCATGAATGTGATTCTTCCTCTGTTAGTGTAGATTTCAACCTCATCCTGTCCCATTCTTACCCTTGTTCCCCCACTGCCAATGAAGCAGTCACTAAACCAATTGCGGGAGCCTTCCTCTACATTTCTGAATGCATCCACAGTCCCAAAGACCATTTGTATGAGACTCTTTTTCTCACTGGTGGAGATGGATGCCATGTCAAGAGTGAGGAGATCTCTGAAATATCTTTGTCAGCTTCAAATTCTCTTCATGCTTTGAGTCTTCTTTGAGCTTTCAATCACTTTGGATTCTCCTGGCTTCCAGCTTCCAGAGGGATGATGGAGGAGGCCAAAACCACTTGATGTTGCTGAAGGAAAAGACATTGGGAAGACATAAATGGAGCTGTCAGTCTCCATCATGTCTCTATATGTAGCTTGGTCATCTATCAAGACTTCAGGGAACTAATTTCTCCTTGGGTTGGATCTAAGAATCTCCCTCTTAGTTGTTCCCAATGGGAGAGTCCTTTACTTGTTTTGTCTGGTATATATTCTCTAATGCAGAGGTTCTCAACCTGTGAGTCGCAACCCCTTTGTGGTTCAAACGACTCTTTCACAGGGGTCACAGGGGTCGCCTAAGACCATTGGAAAACACATATTTCTGTTGGTCTTAGGAACTGAGACACTTCTCCTCTATCCATCTCCTGGTGGGTCCACCCACATGCAGATATGCCCACATACAAGTACTAAAGGGTCATGCATCAGGAAGATTGAGAACCACTGCCCTAATGTATACTTTCTCCAATTTTTGTTTTGCTACTGATTTAGATAAATGAGTTTCTTGGCTAATTGCTGTATGTGTTCATTCTGCCTCTGTTCAAGCCACACAATGACACCCTCATGCCACATTGATATGAAAACTATGGTACACACTAGTTCCATTATCTTACTACATTCCTAGTCCTTCTGTAATCCTCCAATGCACTTTCTTGATTACACCTTTTATGCCACTCGATTTTTGATTGGTTATGTGCTACAACTTCCTCATGCCCATCATATAGCTGACATTGCAGATTAAAAAATCTGCAGAGTCCAGGGCATGCTATGAGATGCATGACATGATGTGGAATTAGCAAAAAATGATTTTGGTGTTAAAATAGGCTTTTGCTTAGGCTGGGGTAAGGGGAAGTGAGAAGGGGAGAAGAGCCTAAAGTCATCGGAAGTGCCACATAATTTTGCAAATGCCATCCAGTCCACTGTCTTTTATCGAATTCTGGACCAGATAATTGTCTTGCTCTTGTGTGTGTCCAAGATAGAAGCAGCTAAGTGGTGTAGTGCTCATGCAAGGATTGGAGTCAGAGAGATGAGTTCAAATGTAGCCTCAGGCAGTAGTTGTGTCAACTTGGGTAAGTTATTTAACTGCTCTTTGTTTCCTCAAGTGTCAAATGTGAACAATAACAGCACCTACCTCCCAGGGTTATTCTGAAGAATAAATGTGATGATGTTCATAAAGCATTTAGCATAGTCTCTGGCACATAATAGATACTATTGGAACTACATAAATATTAGCTTCTATGATGATGGTGGTGAGGATGTACTAAAGGATCGGCTCTGTGGCCTGTTTGTCCATATATGTATAATGCCTTAAATCAGTGGTTCTCAACCTGTGGGTCGTGGCCCCTTTGGGGTTAAACAACCCTTTCACAGGGGTGACAGGGGTCACCTAAGACCAACAGAAAACACATATTTCTGATGGTCTTAGGAACCTCCTCTGTTGATCTCCAGGCAGGTCCACCCACATGCAGACACGCCCACACATGACTATGAAAGGGTCACTGCATTAGGAATGTTGAGAACCACTGCCTTAAATCATTAGTTAATCAACAAAAAATTGATGAGTGCTTGTTGTGTACCAAGAATTCTGATATAAAGGTAAATAAAAATAGTTCATGCCCTCACAAAGCTTACATTCTACTAGGAGGGACTACCTATACATAAGTGTATGTGTGTGTGTGTATGTGTTTAAAAAATGAGACAAAACACAATATTGACAAGAGAAGGCAAGGGATAGGCAAGGATTCATGTAGAAGACAGCATTTGAACTGAATCCTGAGGAAAACTGGAGATAAGTAGGCTTTCTTCATCCATTCAGTTTTTCCTTTGGATTGTTAAAAGTTGAACTCTTGAGTTTTGTGTGTATGTGTATACACACTTGCAATACATTATATGCATATACACACATACATACATGTGTCTATATATTTATATGTGCATGTATATGTATAGATGTGTATGTATGTATTCGGGTCTATATGTGTATATCTATACATACACACATAATTTAGAATTTTCAGTCATGTTCTAGTGTATGATGCAGTTGGCATAATGGCACCCACAATGAAAAGCATTTGGAGGATCTCGCCATGTACAGAGATTCTTACCATGATTAGGCCTCACACCTGGATGTCCTCCAAATAGTGGTGTGATTACACATTAATCAGAGAATCATCAAAACTTATCTTTGTTGTTACATTTGTCATAAAATCATGTATGATATTATCATTGTGTTGTGTTTGTCCTGTGTTTTCAAAGAGGACCAAAACATCAGAGAAATGATGACATGACCTGTAGTTGACTTTGATTTGAGTGAGGGAGGGTTATGCAATGTCAACAGCCTCACTTTCTCCTCCAGAGCCATCAACATGGGAGAAATTTTTGAAAGGCAGGGATCCCTTGCAAAGCAATAATTTTCTCTACCTTGTTAAGTCAAAGTACTTAGATACATATGTTCATCAAATGGAAAGGTTTCTTAAGGGAAAAAATTCCTTTTCTAGTGTCTACACTTTTAAAAGTAGGATTTTAGCAATTTAAAATTTCCAAGGAATTACATCCATTTAACTTAAGCCACTTATGTTCATGACTGTTGAGTCTATAATTTAAATGACATTTCATTTTTTTTGACAATTCCTTGGAGAAGAATTAGGTGAGCCATTATGTATTGCTTCTCAAAATCATTAGATATATACAAGATCCATTTACCTTCCCCAGTTGGTAACCACTGCACCTATGGAGTGGTTACTAATGTGATTTCTCATTCTTACTTGCAATACTGGCTGCCTCCCACTCCCTCCTATAATCACTAGTCTCAAACCCCATGTCGGGTAATTTAAGTTGCAGGAATTGTCAAGTCACTGTTCTTTGTCATTTATAATAATAAGAGAGGTTTTACTTCTTTTACATGGAAGAGAACTCTCTATTTCCTTTTGAGAAAATATATCCATAATATTATTAAAACTCTCGTGTCTGACTCAGCTCATATTCTATGCATATTGTGAGGCATTCAAAGAGTTTTTCAGGTGGTTGTCTCTGCAATATGAATTTTATTGCAATTCATCATTTGTTTAAAAATAAAGTTTACAGTCAGTATTACTAGTACAGGGAATATTGGCATTTGAAAAGGAATAGAACAATGAAAAGCCTTAGAGATGTCTTGAAGTTAAGAAATTTCATCTCAGGAGGCAGAATCTGCAAATGATTGTAATGCTTTAGCCCTTTTATTTAATTTAACACAGGAAATGTTCATGGAGATTCCACACTGTGATGAATGCTCAGTGGGGTGGGGAACCTGCGGACTCAAGGCCACCTGTGGCCATCTAGGTCCTCAAATGGGGGCCTTTACTTTAGGAGCTAGAGGGTCATAGGTTCCCCTCCCCTGCCTGTAGTTGGGAAAAGTCACAGAACTGAGATCAGCTTATTGTTTTTTGAGGAAAATGAATTGTATTAAAAGCAATAACAACAACAATAAATAGCTGGCATTTATATTGTACTTGCTCTTTGTCAGGCATGATACTAAAGGCTTTACAAATATTACCTCATTCGACTGTCACAGCAACCCTGGTGGGTAGGTGCTATTATTATCCCCATTTCACATTGGAAGAAACTGAGGCAAACATCCCCAGGATCTCGCAGCTAGTAGTGGGGGCTGACTAGAGGCACTGTGCCACCGAGCTGCCTCTTACAAAACAGAAGTAATGCTTAGAAAGAGGAAATAAAGTGTAGCAGTCATCTGAATACAGTCAAAACCAGTTGAACTGACAACAGATGCTAAGGGGGGGAGTAAAGAGAAAAGAGAAGCATAGAATTTTAAGTATTATGAGCCACATTAAAGAAGATCTTGTCCAATTGCTTAATCTTATGATATGTCTGAACCTGGACAAGAAATTTTAATGACTGGAAGCAGCCCAATTAACTTGGGGTTTAATGGCTAGAGTCCTTCCTTCCTTCCTTCCTTCCTTCCTCCCTTTTTCCCTCCCTCCTTCCCTTCCTTCCTTACTTCCTTCCTCCCTCTCTTTCTCCCTTCTTCCCTCCTTCTCTCCCTCCTTTCCTTCCATGCTTCCTTCCATGCTTCCTTCCATGCTTCCTTCCATCCTTCCTTTTTTGTCTCTTTTCTTCTCTTTTCTTCTCCCTCTCCCTCTCTCTCTCCCCTCCTCTTTTAACCATTTCACTCTAGACATGATAGGTTGGACCACAATAGGATTCTGCTCAAGTATCACTTATTGGCTATATTTTGGGCCCTCCTGGCTCAGGATGAATGTCAATAGTAATTGTTTCTCTTTTGACCTGCAACCCTGAGGGTCTTCCCCTCCAAGTTTGATTTTTTTAATTAAATGGGCCATCCCTGGACTCACTTTTTAAAGTGCTACCTCACTCAAAGTGAGAACCTGAAAAGACCTTAAAAGGGTGAAGGTATCCCATTGCATTCCTGGGCCATCTCCAGTTGTTCTGAGGAATATCAAGTCACTGGATCCATGTGGCTCTGGAGGATAAAGTGAGGTTGGTGACCTTGAACAGGCCTCCCTCATTCAAATCAGTCAACTGCAAGTAACATCATTTCCCTGATGTCATGGTCCTTTTTGAAAAAAAAAAAGTACAAATGTCTTAAGAAAAAAAGCTAGTAAACAGAAAAGTCAAGACCCAGAACCAAGGTTTCCTGAACCCTAGTCTCATGCTTTCTAGTCCAATAAATATTTACCAGTTCAGACTTCCATGATTTAAACTCTATTTATGAATTGTTTTTATTCAGCAAAAAATTCAGTGTCTTTTGCAACATATTATTACATATTATTTCCTTACATCTTATTAATAAGGCTCATTCATTTTAAATTGTCTCTTGTGACATTTTCTGAGTTCATGAGTTCTTATAGATGAAAAACATTTATGACTGACACTTTATGCCATTGGAGAAATATTACATATCTTCCTCCTTTGTGTGAAGAACTGATGATACATATGGTTATGATCTAATCCATGAAATAAATTATCTTACAAATGAATGCAGAGTGAGAGACATGTATATACATGACAGAAATTGAGGAGCATGTGCAGAGGTCAAAGAAAGTTTCAAGAAAAAATTAATTGGAATTGAGTCGTGAAAGAAGGAAGGTAGTCACATAGGCAGATAAGGGAGGATTGGGTTTGGAAAATCTACTTCACTTATAGGGGGCAGCATAGAAAGACCTGTAGATAAGGACAAGAGCAAAGGAGGTGTGTGATAAGTCCACTTTGACTGAAAGCTAGAGAATGCCATGTGTAAGATAAGACTGGCAAATGTAGATTGGTGCTAGAGTTTGGACAGACCCAATGTTAAGGTTAATTTATGTTCTATTTGGGTTCCAGGGTGGATTTTTGAATAAAGAAGTGGCTGTGATCAGGACAAGGCTTTAAGAAGGGTTTTTAGTCAGTGAACTGATGATATATATTTAAAGGAAATTTAGTAGGGGCTGCTAGACGAGCAGCAGTGGCTTACCCTAGCAACAACCTGGGTCTCAATTGGAATACCATATTGGGACCAGAAAGAGAAGGGAGGGAGATGTAAAAGGTCTTACAGTGTTAGAGTCAATAGATTCTGGTAACTGACTAGATGTATGGGATGAGGGAAATGAATGAATCCAATATTCTGATGTTTTAACTAGGAGACTGGTCATCAACAGAAACTGGACCATTGGGAAGGATAGCTTATTAGATAGCATAGATTACTGTGAACTGTAATTTACATATTAACATATCATTATCATTTGTAGTCTTGGGCTGTATGATGTCATATCTTCATGACTGGAAAGTACAATTTTAAGAACTGGAACTAGAATTAACTTGTAATATATAATTATATCACATATTTAGATATATTACTATATAACTAATATAATTATACAATTCAGTAACAATCATTAACACAGGAATAACTTGTGATATTTGGGAATGTGCCATAATTCCAGCATTTTATTATGGAATGAACATGGACAAAGCAAATTCATTTCTCAGAATTCAGTCTTTTTATATAAATAGGACAATAGTGCTTGAACTACACTTTCATTGCTAGGTTGTTGTGAGGAAAATACTTTAAAATCCTAAAGGCACTATATGTGTAGGAAAATGTAATGGCAAGCAAAGAAGTAGTTAACACCTTGTTTCATTTCTTGCTCATGATTATATCAAGTCTTTGTTGAGAAGCAGAACCTGTGAACTCCACAACTTGTGAACTCCTCTTAGTCATGCAACAGGAAGGGAAGGAGCTAATGACCCTGTGTGTGTGTGTGTGTGTGTGTGTATATATATATATATATATATATGGAGAGCAGAATTGAGAAGAGAGAAGACCTGAGAACTGAGAAGAACTGAGGGGGGGAAACTTGTGATGGCAGAGTTAAAGGGAAAACTTGTGGTATCCCAGAACTCTATGTTTGTCTGTTCTGTCTGTGTTGATGTTTGTTTGTGATACTTTGTACACAAGCCCTGGGATCTTACTGGAAGCCCTGAAAGAGAATTTTCTGGTTATATTTTTACAGAAGTCCTGGAGGATGGTTGGAAGTCTTGGGATTTTACTGTTGATTTGTGTTGACCTCTCCAAATTTGTTTGTAGGTCTGTGTTGATTTCTGTGTTGATGATTTGTGTTGACCTCTTGGACTTTGTTTGTGGGTTTATGTTGATTTCTATACTGAAGACTTGTGTTGATCTCTTGGACCTTGTTTCTGGGTCTCTGCTGATTTCATACACAGATAGTGAATCGATGATGGTGCCAGCACTGTGTATGAATATTATTGTGGCTCTGTTAAGCTTTGTCTTCCCAGAAACAGGAACTGTGAACAAGATGGACTGAACACTGTGAGGTTCAGTATAGAATGGGAACTGGCAGGAACTGGATGAGGAGCTGGACAAGGAGCTGAGAGATGCCTGCCTTTGAATTCAGATGACAGTTGGATGGATTCAGGCAGGAGCTGTACTGATGGAAGAGGAACCATGGAATCTGAGAGGTAGCCTCAAGTCAAAATGAAAGAAGGCTTCACTTGGATACTGTGTATTGGTTGAGAAGATTGTGATTTTCTGTGTCCTAGGAGGAGAGAACTTTGAACTTTGTGTCCCTTTAGGAGGCTTGTTTCTTAAGGATGATTGAGTTAAAGACTTACTGAATGATATCTTTTGTTTAAAACTATATGCCCACTTTGGTGGAAACTACGTGGCCACTTTAGTAAAAACTTGTTATGCTATAACATTGTGAACACTGTGCTTTGGTTTCTGTCAATGTTTTGTCTTAGTTTATTACTGAATAAATAGAATTCATGGGGGGGGGAGCCAAGATGGTGGCATAGAAGCAAGAAAACACTGCAACTCTCACATGGCCACGTCAGATACCCATAAAATATGAATAGAAACAAATTTTAAGATTGTGGTCTTCGGTGGTGGTCTTGGGGTGTGTTTCCAGTGAAACAAAATTGGTGGGGGCTTCAGCAGCCTCCTGACAGCTCCGGCAGCTGTGAAAACCCCAGTGATTTAGGACAAAGCTTTCCCCTCTGGAAGCAGAGTTCCACAGAGCTAAAAATACAAGTAATTCACTGGCAACACGAGCAGAAAAAGGAAGCAAAGTAAGAACAGCAACAAAACTCTAGAATCCTTTTTTGGGGACAAAAAGGATGAAAACATGGAATGGGAGGAAGACAACACAGTCAGAACTCCAGCACCAGAAGCTTCCAAGAAACATGAAGACTGTCAAGAAGCCATAGATCAGCTTAGGACAGATTTTGAAAACCAAACAAGAGAAGTGGAAGAAAAATTGGGAAGAGAAATGAGAATGGTACAAGAAAATCATGAAAAGAGAGTCAACAACATGACTGAAGAAAATAACACCTTAAAAATATATATTAACTCAAATAAGAAAAGAGGCCCAAAAATCCAATGAGAAGAATGCCTTATAAAGTCGAATTTTCCAGAAAGAAAAAGAATCTCAAAAGCTTTCTGAAGAGAATAATTCCTTCAGAATTAGAGTGGAACAAATGGAAGCTAATGACTTTATGAGAAACCAAGATACTATTAAACAGATCCAAACAAATAAAAAAAATAGAAGGCAATGTGAAATATCTCCTTGAAAAAAACCACTGACCTGAAAAATATGTCCAAGAGAGACAATATAAAAATTATTGGACTTCCTGAAAGCCATGATCAAGAAAAGAACTTAGAAAACATCCTTCAAGAAATTCTCAAGGAAAATTGCTCTGATATTTTAGAACAAGAGGGGAAAATAGAACTTGAAAGAATTCGCCAATCACGTCTTGAAAAACATCCCCCAAAGAAAACTCCTAGGGATAGTATAGCCAAGTTCCAGAGTCCCCAGATAAAGGAGAAAATATCATAGGCTGCCAAGAGGAAACAATTCTAATACTGTGGAAACACAATTAGGATAACCCAGGATCTGGCAGCTTCTACATTGAGGGGTCAAAGGGCCTGGAATATGTTATTCCAGAGATCAAGGGAGCTAGGATTAAAACCAAGAATCATCTACCCAGCAAAACTGAGTATAATGTTCTGGGGGAAAATATGGTCATTCAGTGAGGTGGAGGACTTTCAAACATTCTTGCTGAAAAAAAACAGAACTGAACAGAAAAATTGACAGTTAAATACAAGAAGCATGAGAAGGTAAACATGGAAAAGAAATCCTAAGGAACTTATCAAAATTGAACTATTTACATGGAAAAATGATAATTGTAACTTGTGAAACTTTTCTCAGTATGAGAATAGATGAAGGGAATACAAATGTATATATACACATACATACACATACACATATGTCTATATAGGAGCATATATATGCATATGAATACACATCTGAGTATGTGTATATATATTATATATGCATATGAATACACATCTGAGTATGTGTATATATATTATATATGCATATGAATACATATCTGAGTATGTGTGTGTATATATATGTACATATATATACATATATATATTTATATACATATACATGTACATAGATGGCACAGGATCACCTTAATAGTAGGGGATGATACTTTAAAAGGTGAAATTATGAGGTGGGAGAGGATTAGAATGAGAGGAGATGGGGAGATAGAATGGGGTTAATCATCTCATATAGAGGAGGCAAGGGTTAATTGTTAGAATGAAGGGGAAGAATAGGAAGGCAAAAGGGAAAGGGCCTACCTTACTCTCATTGAATTTGGCTTACAGAAGGAATGACATAAATGCTATACTGGGTATTTCACCACACAGGAAAGTAGGGGGGATGGGAATGAGAGGTGGGATGATGTAGTGGGGAGGAGGGTTTCTGGAAGTACACACATCTGTAAACGGATAGGGACAGGGTAGAGAATAGAACAAGTGTAGGGCTGGGATAGGAAGGAGGGACATATAATCAGTCTTTCACAGTATGTCCACTGTGAAGATGTTCTGTGTAATTACATATGTACAGCCTGTATTGAATGGCTTGTCCTTCTAGTGGGGGTGGGTGACAAGGGAGGAAGGGAAAGAATCTAGAATTTAAAGTTCTATAATCAAATGTCAAAAATATATATACATTATTAGTATTAACTACATGCAACTGGGAATTAACATATATAGGCACTTGGGTAGGGAGACCCATCCTGCCCTACTGGAAAATTAGAGGGGCTATGTGGGAGGACATAGGAGGAAGCAGATTAGAGGAGAGGCTTTACAGTGGGTTCACTGTTTTGGGGTGGAGTCAGGGGAAGCATGGGGAGAAAAATGTAACTCAAAATCTCATGGAAATGAGTGATATAAAGAAAAACATAAATAAATAAATAAATTCAAAAAATTATATATTAAAAAACAGAAAGAATCATGGGAAGGTGGGGATAGGGAGGGAATAGTTGTTTACTCATTGTTCTTGCAATGCTATGTCAATCAAAGAAGGATCCATACTTCTAAAAGAGATCTCCTGGGGTTAACACCATGTTACCATACTAAACGCATCATCTTTGATTATATTCTTCACCCTGTGACTACATTGACTTGGGGGTTCAGGAGTTGGGGGTAAATGACATGTACATACATTTTGGATGTTGATCTTATTTCATTGATAATTGAGTTCTTCTTATATATTAAATTTCAATAAATTATGAATAAAATCAGTGCAGGTGGGTATATTTAGCTGAAGGAAGGAAGGAAGGAAGGAAGGAAGCAAAGAAAGAAAGAGGGAAAGAGGGAAAGAAAGAGAAAGAAAGAAAAAATTTAGTTCACTATACTATGTAATCATAACCTTGAAGCTGTTCACAGCAGACATCCTCTGGAAAGCTGCTCATGTTTAGCTTTACAAAAGTCTAATCCTGGAGTTACATTCTGATTCACATCATATTTCCATAACTAAATATGTGACTCTGGGCAAATCACTGAATATCTCTGAGCCTCAACTGCCTCATCTGTAAAATGGGTAAAACCTATAGTACCTATTTTAAAAATTGTTGCATCAAAAATGGAGAGTGTCCTGAAAGTCTTAAGCTACTAAGATTAAAATTGCTTTTAAGACTTTTGGAACATCCTCTATAAATCTACTGAGGCAGGAAACAGCACGTCAAGTTTGGTAAACAGCTTGTGGTCTTATTCAGCTGCTCTAAGGGTGTGTGAAGAAAAGTAATATGAAATAAAGCTGTAAAAGTAGGATGGAGACAGATTGTGAAGGGCCTTAAAAATCTGGCTAAGGAATTTGTATTCCATTCTTGAGACAAAAATAGTGTAATTGAGGTTTTTTGAGCAGGGCCAGACCTCTTCCTTAGGAAGATTGTTTTGGCAGCTATGTGAAAGATGGATTGAAGAGAGAAGAAATTAAAGGCAGGCAGAACAGTGGCTGCATGTTACGAGAGTGTTCATTAAAGATAACTGGAGATCTTAGCTAGATTACTGACAGAGGAAATGGGGGAAACAATTGGACAGATGCCAGAGATGTTGGGAGGGCAGGATCCATGTCATTTGGTGTGGCTATGGTCAAGGAAATGCCATTACCAGGAGGACTGATGAAGTTTTGGGGGAGATAGTGTCAGATATGAAATTAGGAGTTCATTTTTGGATATGTTGAAGATAAGGATCTTCAGGCAAAAATGTTCAACAGATACAGATATGAGATGGGAAGTCAAGAAAAAAGTAGATACATAGATTTGAGAGTTAGCTGCGTGAAGGTCAGTGTAGCAGCAGAGATCTCCAAAGAAAAGAGAAAGGAGAGAATGTCTTTTAGAGCCAGGGGTTCTTAACCTGGTTTGTACTTAGATTTCAGGTCTTCTGTGAATTTCAGTGTGAAAAAGTCTGGTTTGATTTAGCATTTCCTTCTATTATGAAGGTAGATAGTAATAGACATCATATTGATATGTCTTTAAAATATGATTTGTATTTTAATGTATATTATAAATATATATTTAAATGCATTTCCTTATTAGTGTATTTGTAAATTCACTGATCTATCAATACATATTTTATAATGCCCTGTGGTATAGTGTGCTATATAATACCATGTGTTGTGTAACATGTTTGTAAAATTTTTATAACAAAATTATTTCCTTTATAATCCTGCACATCTTATTTTAGGCATTTAAAAACCCTAATGTGAGTTCATTAGTAAAAATAAACCCTCTAGTAGAGTGCCTTAGGATGCTCCTGTGCCTGTGGACCAAGAGAAGGAAGATGATTCATCACAGATAATTGAGGAGAATTTAGACAGGTAGCGGGAGAATGAAGAGGCAACAGTCTCATAGATAGCAAGAGAGACCAGGGTGTCCATGAGATGAGGTGTGACCATAACACAGCTATATTCATTTCTTACTTGGTTCAGCTCCTGAGTCCCTGTACTACTTCTCCACTTAAGTCCAAGTGGTTGAAGATGTCTCCACACTGTAGACCCCTCTTCTTATTGGTGAGCTCCATATAAGGAAATATCTAGGTCATTCATGCTCACTTGGAACCCTTCAGCTCCTGACTTTTCTGACTACTTTTCCACCTTTCTCAAGAATAGGTACCTTCCCCTTCTTCTCAGCTCTCTCTCCTAGGGCACTTCCCATAATCTCCTTATAACTTGGTTTTGTCCTATGTGTATATGTTTAGAATGCGCCCAATAAATAATAAACTTTAATAAATCCATCTAATTTATTAGTGTCAAAAGCAACAGGGGACATTAAGGAGGATTAAAACTCAGAAAAAGAACATCAAATTTTAGCATTTAAGAAATTATTTTGACCTCTCTGGGAAAACTGTTCTGTATTCTATGATTTGAAACCAGACCACAAAGGGCTGAAAAAGGAAAGGAGAAGTAAGGTAGACAGTAGAACAAGAATAGTTAACTCTTTTGGGAAATTGAGCTGTGAAAATGTGATAAGGCATAGGGTATTTGAGGGATTCTCCTGGCCCAAGGGAAATATTTGAAAGGTAGGAACCCATGTAATATGTCAGCAGGAGGCAGCTAAGAGAAGGAATGGCTAGAGTGCAGGACTTGGAGCCTGGATCAGAGATCAAATCCTGCTTCTGACTCTTATTAAGTCTATGACCTGGGACAAGTTTCTTACCTTCTCAGCTTTGGTTTTCTCATCTGTAAGATGGGAATTATAATAAACCATATTTTGGAGAGTTATGAGAAACATGAGGTAAATGTAAAATGTGTCACAAATACTCAAGCACTATATAAATATTTTCTCTCTAAGTAGTACGGAAGGAAACATGTAGTGAGAAATTTGAAAATGAGGGGAAAATGATTGAAGAGGGAGTGTGAAAGATGAGTGGGCTTAGGAAGAGGAAGTAAGAGGGGGATAGGGAGAAGAGTAATAGCTTATAATCACAGAGAGGAATCTGTGTTCAAGATCATGGGAGGTCCAATCATTTAAACCAAAGAAATGACTAACACTGCAGGGGGCTAACATAGAGTGAAAATGAAGTTCATGGGAGTTGAGACTGATGTACGGGGCTTTTCTCAGTATTCGGAGGTAGAGAGAGGGATTAGACTTGAGATGTCCTTGATGTAGGAAATGCTCAGATGAAGAAAGTTACTTTTGCCATTAAGATTGGCACCTCTGCACCTTAGCGTCAGGGTGATGGACAGAGCAATTTGCTGGAAAAGATGGGATGGAATAGAATCACATGTGCATGTAGAATAGCTTGTGTTGGCAAGGAGAAAGACCTCCTCTTTGTGTGAAATAGTGGAGAAGAAGGGCGTGAGATGAGGAGGTAGAAATTAAAAGGAAGCTCTTAAATGACTTCATTTTTAAAAAAATATAATATTAGGTCAAGTCATCAGTTTGGACAGGGGTTATAGGGAGCCACAGAAGTTTTGAGGAAGAGTGAAAATTTTGTAAAAACCTGATGTGGTAAGTAGCATAATGTATAAAACGATTACTTGCTGAAATGAAGACCCAGTGGAGATTATGAAACATAGGAAGTAAGGCAATTTATTCCTATTCTCATACTGCCCAAGGGAAGTGGAGAGAGTCACAAAATCATGTGAACTACAATTTGTTGTGTGACCCAGGGTCAAGTCATATAGCTCTGCCTACCTGAGTTTTCTCAACCGTAAAATCAGAATCATAATAACACTTTAGAGGGTTGTCGTTAGGGCCAAATGAGGCAACACTGGTAAAATGCTTTGCAAACCTTAAGGTGCCAAAAGACTATTATTATTATTGCAGTAGTTCTCAAACTTCCTAATGCCATGACCCTTTAATACAGTTCCTCATGTTGTGGTGACCCCCCCCCCAACCAGAAAATTCTTTTTGTAGCCACTTCATAACTGTAATTTTGCTACTGTTCTGAACCGTAATGTAAATATCTGATATGCAGGATGTATTTTCATTGTTATAAATTGAAAGTAAAACAAAGGTTGAGAACCGCTGTCTTAGAGCTAAGTGTTTCTGAGTAGATCTAGACTGGAAAACTTCATTCTGTATAAAATTTTGACTGAATGGCTTCCTTTAAATCACCAAAATGCACAGCTAACAGTCTCATTATGCAAGAGTCAAAATTCTGTACCATACTGTCACAACGCTTAATTCTTCTTAACCATTTTCACTTATTGTTCTTTCTTTGTTGGGTATTATGTTGGAAAGACAAATTCTGATGCAAAATGAAAGTACCCAGAAGAAAAATGGAAAGATGAAAATGCCTTATCTGTGTTTATTTCATCATTAGGATCATCATCCATCATCCCAAAAAGTGAACTAAGAAACAGGAAGTTAATTTGAAGTTTTATCCTTGTGGGATTTAGGAGAGCTCAGTGATTGATTTATAAAGAAATAAAGCAATAAAGGAAAATCAATTCAGTGTCAGTGTGGTTGAAATTGGGCTCCTTGTTATGAACAGGCAATTTACAGAGGTAGAAATTAAAGATATATTTATGCACATGGAAAAATGCTCCAAATCACTATTGATTCGTGAAATGCAAATCAAAACAATGTTGAGATACCACATCTCGCCAGTCAGACTGGCTAAGATGACAAACCAGGAAAATGACAAGTGCTG
>CM053597.1:187328265-187372582 GCA_028646575.1 Pseudocheirus occidentalis
ATAGGGGGGAAAGGGATAGGAGGGGGGATGATAGAAGGAAGGGCAGATTTGGGGAGCAGGTAATTAGAAGCACCCACTTTTGAAAAGGGACAGGGTTAAAAGAAGAAAATAGATTAAGTGGGGGCAGGATAGGATGGAGGGAATTAGAATTAGACTTTCACAATATAACTACTATGGAAATGTTTTGCATAACTATACATGTATAACCTATATTGAATTGCTTGTCTTCGCAGTGGGGGTGGATGAGGAGGGAAGAAGCAAAAAAGAATCTAGAACTCAAAGTTTTTAAAACAAATGTTAAGAAATGTTTTGTTTTGTTTTTTTCACATGCAACTGGGAAATAAGATATACAGGCACTGGAGTGTAGAAATCCATCTTGCCCTACTAGAAAGTTGGGGGAGGCAAAGGAGAGGATATAAGAGCAGATTGCGGGAATGGATATTCAGTAGGCTTGCTATCTTTGGGTGGGGATCGGGGGAGAGATGGGGAAAAATTCGTAACTCAAAATCGCATGGAAATGAATATAGAAAACCAAAACTAAAACCAAATAAATACATAAATAAATAAATAAATAAATAATAGTCTCTAAAGCATTCTCAGTTTTGGAACCTATCTCAGAGACAATTTAATTCAATCCATAGACTCAGGGTTTCTCTTGAAATCTGATTCATTTATAAATAATAAAATAATAATAAATAATAAATAAATAAATAAATAAATAATTGTCTCTAAAGCATTCTTAGTTTTGGAACCTATCTCAGAGACAATTTAATTCAATCCATAGACTCAGGGTTTCTCTTGTATATCTAAGAATGTTTTATGCAAAAGAAGAAAACTTTTAAAAGACAGCAAGGTAATGTAGAAAGCACACTCTATTGGGGATAAAACCACCTGGGTGCAAAGAACAGCTCTGTTATTCACAACTTGCAAGGAGTCAAGAGAATCACTTTATCTTGCTGGGCTCAGTTTCTCTCTTCATCAACTTAAAAGTAGATATGATCATCTTTAAGATACAAAGGAAAGTATATGACAACAAAAATTATTCTATATGTAGTTATACAGATATTCATAATAGCTCAGGAAATAATATCATTTATTTGCTAAATCAGTCTAGCTTGCTGGGATAAGAGAAAAAAAATTTCAATGTTGAATTGTTTGTCCTTCATTCACCAAGAGGGACCATGGCTTCAGGGAGGTGATATCATGGCATGCAAGTAAATTAGGTTTGAGTTAGGAAGGGCTATGCAAAGTCATCAGCCTCACTTTCTCCTCCAGAGACGTCTGGTTTCAGTGGCAAGATATAATCAGAGCAACTGCAGATGGAACCCTATGCAGTAGGAGACCTTCACCTTTTTATGGTAAGGTCTTTAGCAGGTCTCATTTTGACTGAAGCAACACCCATTAGTGATTGAGGCTGAATGAGAAATGAGGCAGAGAAGGGCCTTTCTTACCTAGTTAAAAAAAATCAGTCTAAGAGGGAATGACCCTGTGGGTTTCTGGTCTGAAGCTAAACAATTGTAGTTTGAGTTTAAAGCTTGACAACAAAAGTTATTACCTATGTGGCACTGGATATATCATATAACATGTCTGGTCTTCAGTTTCCTTATCTATAAAATCATGAGTTGGGCTAGGGGATCAAAGAGGTCCCTTCTAGCTCTTAGTCTATGCTTCCATCATCCTAATAAATAATTTACTTGGACCTCAATTTTAGGTGTGTTGAGATTATAAACAAGAAATTCACATTTTTAAAAAATTTTTCTTGTAAAGCATGGTGCTTTAAAAATAGAGAGTAGAGTCTGGAAATCTATTTGCAATATGGAGTATTTTTCCCTATCTTTCACACTATTATAATGGAATTCTACCCAAATGTGGAATTATATTTTTCTGCTCAGTATTTCCTAAATTCCCAGGAATCATTTAGTAGTAGTAGTAGTAGTGGCAGTAGTAGTAGTAGTGGCAGTAGTAGTGGTAGTCGTAGTGGAAGTAGTAGTAGTAGCAGTAGTGGCAGTAGTAGTAGTAGTAGTGGCAGAAGTAGTAGTAGGGCAGTAGTAGTAGTAGCAGTAGTACTAGTAGTAGTGGCAGTAGTAGTAGCAGTCATAGTGGCAGTAGTAGTAGTAGTAGCAGTAGTAATACTAGTAGTAGTGTCAGTAGTAGTAGTAACTAATATATTGTCTGAAGGGCTTGCAAAGCACTTACCATATATTTTCTCATTTGACCTTCACAACAGCCCTGAGTTAGTTGGTCTTATTATCCCCCCTTTACATATGAAGAGACGGGGACTGAGAGAGGTTCAGTGATTTTCCTAGGTCACATAGGTGATAAATATCTGAAGCAGGATTTGAACTCAGGTATTCCTCATTCCCAAGTTCTGCTCCCTGGGCTATATTTCTACTTATTTTTTTGTTAATTACATCACTGTAGATCAATATTTTAAACCTTCTCAGAGTTGTTGACTCATCATGACCCCATGTTTCAGTTATGTCTGATTCTCCAGGACCCTCTTTGATTTTTTCTTGACAGAGATACTGAACTGATTTGCCATTTCCTCCTCCAGCTCATTTTACAGATAAAGAAACTGAGGCTACCAAAGTTAAGGGACTTGCCCAGGGTCACACAGCTGAGTATAGTCTGAGTCATGATTTGAACTCACTAAGATGAGTGTTCCTGACTCCAGGCCCAACAAACTATCAACATGCCTTTCTTATATTAGACTGTGGTAAATAAATATTAGTGCTGATCCCATTTTCTTGTAAAAATCTCATTTAGCAGACGTTTCTTTAATATTTGAAGGACGCTGTTTTATGTGTTAGGGCATTATGCCTTGGGATCCAGGGATGGAAACAGAATCCTTTCAGTCCTCAGGGAGTTTGTAATCTAGTGGGGTGGGGAAGTAAGACGAATGAAGAAATATCCAGAGTAGATGAAAATTGTCTATTTAAAAAAATGGAACCTCTGTAATTGTTATTTGACTCTCCTTATTGAGGCATTTCTTAAGGAACAAATGACATAATAAGTAGAATCACATCTCATCAAAAGTTACCGGTACATGGAGAATACCATCTTAAACATTTCCATGTAGGAGAAGACCCAGAGAAGTATTTCTCTCTGTCTCTGTCTCTCTCTGTTTCTCTGTCTCTGTCTCTCTCCCTTCCTCCCTCCCTCTCTCCGTCTTTCCCTCCCTCCCTCCTTCTCTCCCTCCCTTTCTCCCTCTCTCCCTCTCCCTCTCCCTCTCCCTCTCCCTCTCTCTCTCTCTCTCACTCTCTCTCTCTCTCTCTCCTTCTCTCTCTCTCTCTCTCTTTCTCTCTCTCTCACTCCCTCTCCCACTCCCTCTCCCTCCCTCCCTCCCTCCCTCCCCCATCTCTCTCTTTCGGGGCCCAAGTCTTCTTCTGCAGGATTTTGCCCAGCTTTTCTCTTGCCTGTGCTGATGAAGTGCTGACACCAAATACTACACTGGGGAAAAAGAAATAAATAAGAAAAAAAAAGCTAGAGCAAACTATGAAGTATGTTTGCAAACATTTCAGTGATAATATTTAAAAAATAAATTAAAAATTTAAATTTATCAAGCATCCCCCAAAATGGACCTTTTCGATATGTCTGATGCAATTATAATATTAAATCATATAATGGGATCATTTAGGTATTAAAAAAAGGCACATATCATGCAGAAGTGAATCTGGCTGTGTTTGTTTTTAGACACTATATTATGATATAATGATATATACTATCATATCCCCTGATATTCCCCTTAATATTTCTCAAGTTATTAGTATTAATAAAGAGAATCAGATTTCAAGCTTTTGAAAAAAACGTAAACCACCAACATATTAAGAAATTGCAGTAACATTCACCATAACAGATGCTAAATGAATGGACGATGTATTGAAATGAATTTATAATATAATATCATAATTGCTTCTACCATAATTATGCCAAAAAGGTTAATTCTAGAACTAAGCTATTTGTAGGTGATCCATAGACTTACATATCAAGGGAGGCGCACACTGTATGACCCTGGATAAGTCATCTAGCCCTTTTGCCTTAGTCCCATGTGTAGAAGGAGCTGGAGAAGGAAATGGCAAACCATTCTAGTATCTTGGTCAAAAAAACTTCAAAATGGCATCATGAAGAGTTGGACATGACTGAAACAACTGAATAGGTATATATGTATACACATATATTTACATATCTATGCACACATACATGTGGACATATATGTTTAGATATATATTATATTTTGTTGTTTGTCCTTCATTCTCAAAGAGGACCAGTGACATCATGAAGGTATTGTCTTGAGTTGTATGAAAACTGGACTTAAGTGAGGCAGAATTGTGCAGAGTTATTAACCTCACTCTCTCCTCCAGAGTCATTGGAATCCAATGCCAAAACAAAAGTCAAGATGACTGGCAATAGCCCAGGATGACTACGTACCTGACCTTGGATAATCCACCTTGGTCCTATAATACCACATTGGTGGGGGAGAAAATTGATAAATGGTTGTGGCTCTGATAAATTATCTGTGGGACTGTTCCTGATCTGTAATATATGTATATACATATGTAATAACTTTATACATATATCATGTGTAATATCAATATGTCATATATAACATATCAGGGATATGAGTGAATAAATGGTCTAATAGTTACTGTGAGGCTCAAATGAGAAAATATATGTGACAATTCATTTTCAAACCATAAAAAAATTATGTGAATATTAGAGATTGCTGATAGCTAGAGAATTTGATGTGGAAGGTCTCTTTTTGAAGTAAGTAATAGTAATAAGAATAAGGCTGAGTAGAACTTTTATAGGTTCCAGGAAACAAATTTAACTGTATAAATGAGAGAGACTTGATGGAATGTGACCCATGTTAAACATACGACTCTGAAAGATATACATTATTCAAGAACAACAGGGTAGACAAAAAGCACAACATTTTCTCTTGGACTTTTTTCAGACGTTTATCTTTCAAGATGTATGGTGGAGAGAATTCAGCGGGTAATAAATAAAGGTAGAAAAAGAAAAAATATTGTAATCTGGGTGTATAACTTGTGACATTAAATAAAAAGGAAATAGATGGAGAGTTTGGAAAATTTCATAAGCCTGACAGAGTGGTGATGAATAATGAGAGCCTCCAGTTGTCCAGATTTCTGCTGGAACTCCTTCTCTGCCACAGTAATTAGTAACTTATTTATTTTCTTTAACAATAGTTTTGTTCCAAAAAAAATTGGATTAACTGACAGACTGAGAATGATAATGGATGCAATTATATTTTAAAAAATTAAAATAGGAGAGGATAGGGACATTTTGGTAGAGCTTTCCAGTATAGTCTGGAACTGGAGTTCATGAAAGTGATAAGGGCGTTTTTTTAATGGATTCTGGAACCATCTGCAGGGAAGTCATGATTGAAACCATGGGAGTAAATGAGATCAGGAGGGGAAAAATATAAGACAAAGAGGGCTGAAGATAGAGACTTTGGGAAATTGCCATCCTTATTGAATGCAAGGAATTGAACCAATAAATAGGGCTTAGATGTTGTCAGAAAGAGGAAGGAGAACCTTTTTCACATTTTTTAGTAGTTGGTACACTGTCTTCTCAAACTGTCATTCACATTCAGCTGTGGTTGACTCATCACCCCCATTTGGAATTTTTTTCACAAAGATAATGGAGTGTTTTGCTGCTCCCTTTACCAGATACTCTATCCACCTGGCTGCCCCTACATGTTTTATTCCACCCTCCCAATGAAATGTAAACTCATTGATGCTTTTTCATTTTATCTTTGTGTGGTGTAGTAGATGGACACTGTGCTTGAAATCAGGAAAACTCATCTTCAGTAGTTCAAATCTGGCTTTAGACATTTACTGTTTCTAAAGTTGTGTCAACCTGGGCAAATCACTTGACTCTGTAGGCCTCAGTTCCCCATCTGTGACATGAACTGGAAAAGGAAATGTCAAACCACTCCAGTATATTTGCCCCACAAAAAAACCTCTAAAATGGTGTCATGAAGAGTTGGACATGACAGAAAACACTGAAAAAAAAGACCCCCCCCAATATTTGTTCTAACGAAGAAATAACCATTTTTGAACATGCCTTCAATGCCATACTATGTCTAAGGCACTGTTGTAGGTGCTGAAGATATAGGGAGGTAGTGAAAAATAGTTGCTGTTCTCAAAGGACTTACCTTCTAATGGGGATAAATGAATGTTGAGTCAATGACTTGCCCAAAGTCGAATTACTAGAAAGGACAGAAGTTAGAACTGGACCTATGTTCATTATACTTTCCATTATATAATGGGCAAAAGCTAAGTCATTCTCTTAGTTAGGAACTTTTTAATGAATGCATTTTGAAAGAATGAGCTCTTAATGAATGTATTTCTTATACCTTTATTCCTTTTTATAGAACCTCATCATATATTGAAATTAATTATAAATTTAAGAAGTTGGCCAAGATAATACATTGTTGTTCTTTGACCTCTTGATGTCAATCCTTCACACGAGATGCCTCTGTTTTCATACCATAGCTATTCTCAAAGTGATATTTAGAAATGCTGGAGTGGGGGGTTTGGGGAGAAGATGAAATGGTGCTGTAGATGTCAGATCTCAAGATTATTTCAGATAATCTGTGATATCAAAACTACTTTTTCTCAAAAAACTAAACAATTTTAATTTCTAAAATCATAAATATAGCTAGATATAATCACATACAGAAGTGGTTCAGGGAATTCTCAATTTATATGAGTGTGAAGGAGTCATGACCAGTGGTGAGCAGACTGTTTTGACTCAACTTCTCTGTGGAGAGGCAGCATGACTTAGTAGACCAATAGATGACCTGTGTTTCCGTCCCTCTTCTAACAAATATTGTATAATCCTTGGCAAGTCATTTAGTCTCTCATTGTTCTAGGTAACTGCATTCTAGAAATTTCAGAGAAGATGTTGGCCCCTGCCTTTATGCCTTCTCTACCTGTATTTGAAGGTTCTCCTAATTGTGTCTACATATTTGATCTCCAACCTGATTTCCCATAGTTTTCCGACATTCACTCTTTGCTTCAGCTAAACAGTATTCTTAAAATCTTCAGTACAGAGTATGATTTGTAGTGAGGTCAAGGATATTGGCCTGGATGTGATAGTTATGTGATCCTAATCCAGTCATTTAACCTTGCTGTGTTTGGAAAAAGAGGAATGGCAATAATTATTCTGTGAATCCTATGAGGTTACGAGAGGGAAACATTTTTAAAAACCTGAGTTATATATACAAGTTCATAGTTGATATTATTATCATTCTTTACCAGTTAACCAAAATTATTTTCTGAGCTCCTGTAATGCCTCAGTCATTTCATCATTCCAAAATACTATATGCCTAGTATGTGTAGGAAATTGTGCTAGGTATAGGGAATGTGAAGATAAAAATGAAATAATTCCTGCATTCAAGCAACTTTCTTTATATTGGAGGAAACAACATTTAAACATGTAAACCAATATATAATATACATAAATGATATATAATCCAATTATTGAGGGGCAGAGAGATACAGATAGCTGATGGGAAGTGGTAAAAAAAAAGTGTATTTTCTTAATCTTAGAAGCCTTAGGGAACCACTGGACCTCTTTGATCAAGGGAATGACACAGTAAGAGGTATGCTTGAGGTATGCTTTAGGAAAATCACTTTAGTGACTTTATGAAGGAAGGATTGGATTAGAGATAGATGGATCTTGAGATTTTATCTCAATTAGAACCATTGCTCTCTAGGTAAATTTTACTCATTTTTTTTCATAAACATTGTCACAGTAACTTCTTCAGGTGTTCTTCATCTCTTATTTTATTTCTTATTATTATCTCTCTCTGTCTCTGTCTCTGTCTCTCTCTCTCTCAATATAGGAATAGAAGGATGTAGGACAGTCTGAAATCAAAGGGTGTTTTTTGCATTTTTATTAGTTCAAAAAATTTCTACTACTGTACCTGGTAAACAGATATCATGGATTCTCTGGAGGGCAGGTGTTGTTAAGTGGAATGGCTGAATGCCTACCTCTTATGCCCAACTGCAGCAGGAACGTGCTACCTCTTCATTAATCCATCTCTGAACCTATGTTTGAAACTGCCATTAATTTATGAACCGTATGACTAGGAGAGAGCAGTTTTCTGAGCCTCAGTTTCTTCATTTGTAAAATGAGGAGCTCAGAGATTAATGAGAGTCAGATACATGGCATGGATTCCTGAGTGTGGAAATGGAACTGGGGAATATTTGACAAAAGAAATAAAATACAATAAGGTAGAGATACCAACATAGTTAAAAATTAATTTTTGACTTGCTGGACTGCTTAGATGTGATTTAGTGGCCCCCTGTTTCTTTTTGAGTTTGATAGCATTGGACCAGATGATCTCTACGTTTTCTTCCCAGGGTTTAAATCTTAGGAACTCAGGAACCTGAGGTTACAGCTTTTGCTGGGAACTATGCTTTCTCTGTGGTTACCAGGGAAACACCTGGGAAGAAGCAGGTTTGGTACTGTCAACTGTATTTCAGGCATGGCTTTGTGGCTCCCTGAGGGTATAGATCCACAGGCAGCTATCACAGTTACCTTTACCTCAAGCTGCCTGTGTTCAAAATATGGGCTTTGAGACTCAGTCACATTCAAAGAGAATATTTATGTAATATTTAATTAGAAACAGTAATGACTAAACAGATATTCAGTTGTGTGGTGGTATAAATATCAGGAAAATGGCAAAGATTTTGTTTTACTGATGTGTAAGGATGCCAGATATGCATGTGTGAGACACACACACACACACACGCACACACACACCCTTAGTATTAGAAATGTGCTGGTTTTATACTTATAGAAATCTATTCTGTGTGACAAAATTCAATAAGAGGAAGAAGAGCTTATGGGAAGAGATATAGCTGGAGATACACATTTATAATACATAATAGACTACTTTTATGCAGTACTATAAGGTTTGCAAAGCACTTTACATATTCCATGACATTTGTTCTTACACTGTGAGGAAGGAGATATTCCTGTCACTGTCTTACCCAGATGAGGAAATGGAAGCAGAGTGTGGTTAGGTGACTTGTCCAGGCAGGGACACGGAAATGACAAGCACCTACAGTAGGCTTGATTTTTTTTAATATATAAAGTACATAAGAGAGGTTAAATAAGGGCTCATAAAAGAAGATGATATTTGATTGGACTGGGAAATAAACAATATAAGGTTTATGTTTTTGCTTTTGCCTACGTGATGAAAACTGTTAAAATTTTTGGCATCTCATCTTATTTTAAAGTCACTTAAACCACCCAATTGTACTTAGCTGAAATTCTTCCTTCACACTGAAAGTTAGGCAAATGGAAGAATGTCAGAACTCTTTTCCCATTTGTAATCATCCACTTAGCATACATAGTTTTGGAAATGATCAATGTTCTTTATATTTTTAATATTTGTACTGCCTCTCTGGATTATTAAACATTTTAATGAGAAATATAATACCAATTGCTCATCCTTTGCATACTATTTGCATATCCCTATTTGCCCAATCCATTTTTTTTATGTTGAGGGGAAAAAAATCTCAACATTTACGGATGCAATGAAACTTTCAAGCAAATAATAATCAGTAGGTTTGGAACATTTGTCCTATTCTGAGGAGTCTTTTACAATCAGTGCCTCTCTCCTTTTTCAGGATATCGAATCGCTAACCGGAGGACTGGCTGGTGCTAAGGGGGCTGATCCACCAGTAAGTGCAACTTTCTATCCAACACATTAGTCTTAATTACTACTGAGTGAAGCGATGTGTACCACAGCCTTTCAGATATGATAATTAGTTGCATGCCATTTGCCATGGATATGTAATTTTGAAGGGTGACATAATTGTGGAAGAGCAAAAACATAGGAACTGCTTTGAGATGAAATTTTAGTCTTCTAAAATGGCAGGCTATCAAAGTTGAGATTTATTTCCATTTCTAGTTTGTGTTATTTAAATAACACTAAAAAAAACCATTTCATCACACATGGAAATATTGTCATCTTTGGAATGAAGAAAATATGGTTTTCTCTTGAGTCTGATATGGTGCAGTAGAAGTGGGAAATTGTTGCTCCAGAAATGAATGAACCAGATCTCAGTTGAGATGAGTTTTATGGATACCCAGAAGTGCTTTGTTATCAACAGTGGTGTGACTTGTTTTTACTTTATAAGCTTTGGGTAGCTTCTAGAAAATGGAACAACTTGTTCCAAACTAGATCTTTTAATAGCTTTAAGTTAATGGGCAAGTATATGTACATCTTAATTTCCTTAATGGTCATGTCTATTTTTAGAGAACATTAATTAAGGTAATACAATATGGGGGAACAATCTTTCAAGTGAGTTAGGAGTTAGTTAGGAGGCTAAAACTGACTACAAGGTTATAATGTGTTAAAATTATATAACATATATATGTGTGTATGTGTATATATCTATAGCTATAGCTATATACTTACATAAAACATGTTCTTATGTGACTGAGTGATATTACATACAGAAGTCCTAGGGAAATCTTGTAATTTTACACTCTTCCCTCATATGTACCAAGATCTCAAAGTTCTATCATGATTAAAAAAGCAGGAAATTAACGTGTCTGGAGTGCTCTCCTTCTAGCAAGTTCCTATGAGATGTTCTATAAGGCAGTTCCAAAGAGGGGAGGGTTAATAGGGATTATGCTTTGGTTCTCTTTCCATATTTGACTTAATTTGTGTGGGAAGTATTTTGCTTGCTAATTTTTGATGAAGGCAAATACTTTTGTTGATTTTTCTCAGACTTGATGAACCAAGAATACTAGCAGATGATCCTGGGAAATGTACGTGAGGCTACTGAGACTATTGAGAGCCTCACATATTTTCCTAGATCATTGATTGAAAATATTTATTATATAGTTACATTCAAGGGCAACTTATCTAAGAGGTACAAGAAGTGGCTTTCAGATTTTAAGGGCACTTATTACCCAGAGAGTATCTTCACCACATGATTAGTAGGAATTTACTAAGTGCTTGTTCTATGTCAGGTATTATGTTAAGCATTTGGAATATAAGGAAGGTCAAAATTGTGTCTCTGCCCTGAAGAAATTTTAAAACAAAAGACGAGCATAAGTATAACTAGGAACATCTAATATGTATACAGTGTAGGTAGGTAATCTGAAAGGGTAAGGCATTAATAGCTGGTGGGGGTAGCGGCTTAGAAAGTCCTCCTGGATCATTTGAGTGTTCAAGTGAGTCTTAAAGGAAGCCAGGGAAACTGAGAATCATGGATAAGAGCGAGAGCATTCCTGGAACAAGGGAAAACAAGAGGGATAGGAGATGTGGTGTCATCTTCTGGAACAGCAAGCAGTCTAGAGGGGTAGTACTACTGCAAAGTCCAGTAGAAACAGCCCTCCAGAGGATGGCTGATGTTGCATTTTAAACCTAGGGATGCCAAAAACTTTTGAGGTGGGGACTTTGCCCACCCAAAAACTTTTGGGGTTTCATGATGTGTTGTGGTGGAACTGTCTCAAATGGAGTATTAATCCTGGAGAAGTAAAGGAATGTACAAAAACTTTGTATGGATGGGCTATCTTATATTCTGTCAAAATGGTATGTATGCTTAACATTTATATGTTGTGTCCCCCAATAGGATGTAAATTTCTTGGCAGTAGCAAATGTTCTTTTTCTTGTCTTTGTGTCCCGGCAACTAATACAGTATAGTTAGTATTTAGTAAGTGTTGTTTGAATAATCAATTTGGCAACTATTAACTCAGTACCTATTGTATACAGTATCTTGTTCCCCCTCCAGATTTTTACCTTCGTGTCTCCCTCTTTCTTTTAGCCCCCCCTCCACCATTAAAAGTCTTTTCTCAGAAAATAAAAATCTGGTAAGCTATTTTACATTATGATTTATAGCATTATAAATTACATATTTATTATTAATAATTATATGTGTACATAATTATAATTTATGGTACAATGTAAAGGAACCTAGAGAGCTTGCCTAATACTTACTAAATATTTGATGAAGGAAGTCCTGTAGATTCTGAAAATCTTTCAGTTCAGTAAGGCCTCGTTAAGGGCCTGCTATGTGCTGAGCACACAGAAAAAAGAGTTTATATCCTGTAAGAATTTAGCCCTTTTATCTTTGGACTGAAGTGGAACTACTTTGGTAAAAATACAAAATTGCCTTTATATTTCTTCTGTCTACTTTGAACTTTCAAAGTGTGTGTGTGTTTTTAGAAGAAAATTGTTTAATTCACTTTTTGTGTCCTACCCTTCCCTGCTTCTTTTAACTATGGAGTTTGACTTGAGGCTTCAAGAGACCCTCTGCCTATCTCTCCAAAGGAAAAGCATATCTTCCATCAGAAAATAAAATTAAAAAACAAAACAAAACAGGAATTGTTATTAAATGTTACATAAATGCAATCATTGTGAAGTCTTGCATTTTATTCCTTGTCTATAAGAACATTTTCTGCTATGTTACCCATTCTATTTTTTTTTCAGGTCTAAGGTTCATGGTCTTCATGGCCATGTTAAAGCCCACTACCCAAAGCACTTGATTATGGCATTTTAATCAGAATGAAATTCAAGGTCCTGTGATTATACATTCATTGACCAGAGCACATAAAATACTGAATACTGAATAGTCTCTTGCAAAGATGCATAGCCATGGAACAGTTCTTCCACCAAGATAATGGGAACTTATTTAAATAGACATCTTGAGGTGACTAAGGTATAAATGAAATTGCAGATTTTACTGCAGAAATGCCTAAATGGCTCCTTTGAAGGCATAATAGAAAATAAAAGGAGTTGTAAAAGCCAAGTTCTCATCATGTGAAATTATAAAATGTGTGTGGTTGCTTGTTAATTTTAAAATTTCAGTGGAAAATGTCTTTTATTCCTCCATTGTAAATGCAGTCCCTGCTAGCAAATTGTGAGTGACTCCTAGATGTGTTTCTGTGATTTACACTGATAAAGATGATTTTTACTTTTTAAAAAAATAAAAAAAAACTATTCCTATCTTAGGTTCAGTGGCATAATTGAGACATTTATGAAAAAAGAATTCTATTCATGATATCAAGTGAAAATTAAACCAATTTAAATCTTTAAATAGATGAAATGATGAAGGAAATATTTTATTGGTTGTAACTAGAAATTTTTCAGGGCAGCAAATGAAAAAGAAAGATTTTCTAGGGTGTTGAGATACTCTAACTTTGTAGTAATCATGGGGGTGTGGGCAGGGAAGAACACTTAAAGAAAAATATTCTCCTATATGTTACAGATTTTATTCTTTAAATAATCATAAAAAATAATTATAATTTTTTTCATTGCTTTCACTCATTAAGTTTGAATAAAATGATAACTTATCAGCTCTGTGCTACATTGGTATCCATCTCTGGTTAGAATCGCAGATTGAGGTGCTAAGCATATTCTGTGGACTCCCTATGGAGGATGTAAAGAAAGACCCAGATAAGCATCACATCAGATGAAGATGGATAGATTGGGTTCTAATTGCTACTGGTGGAGGGAGTACTAGAATCCCAGGGTTGGGAGGGCTCCCAGTGGCCAAATATTTCAATCTACCCCCTCAACATAATGTGCTCTGTAATATGCCTAACCTTTACATGGAAACCTCCTAGTGAAAGGAAACTGTGAAATGACTTCTTTTTACTTTGGGAAAAATATGCTATTTAGTTGGTTTTGCTTACATGTATCCCAAATTATTGTTTCTCCATTTTATGTAATTTACCTCTTCACACAATGATAAGAGCATGAAACTTTGTGATAATATTTAAAGGCAATACCCTATGATTAATTTATAAAATAGTCCCTTTTTTTGGTCTCATGATCATAATATGGTAGTTAGAATTCTTAATCCTCACATCATTTAAAACTAAAAAAATTTCAGAAGCTGATCCATGTTGGTAAAAAAGAGGCTCATTTTTCTTGAATTCCCTCACCCACCCTGGATATCAGCTACACCATATAAGAACATAGGAAGGGGAAGCTCATATCATATTTAAAAAGCGTATCTAAATTATACTTTGATACATCAAGAGACTTTTGAGCTGAGTGATATGAGAACTTCCTCCAGTGGTATCAGTAAAGATCACATTTTAATTATAAACAGAATTAAAAACAATCATTTAACAGCTCCATTTTCTTCATAAAACCAGATGCTCCAATTAGCTAATTTTCTCTGTGATTATAATCAGGTTTTGCTCCAAGACACTTGGTGACCTAAAATAATAACACCCTTTCCAAAGCTGTATCTAAATGAAGGCACACAAACAGTGTAGGAAGGAATTTACAAGTGCTCAAGGATTTCGACATTTTCTTAATGTCAGAGTATGTTCAAGCCTATGAAGCATTTATTTTAAGCCTTTTCCAAAAGTTTCTGTCTGATTATCAAAACCAGCTCTGAATTATATCTAGGAATCTAACTCAGGGAGCAAGACAAATTAGTTGTTGTTGTTGTTGTTGTTGTTGTTTGTTTTCCAGGTATAAAGTGTGAGTTCAGAAGTAGACCTCAAACTGAGAATGTAGTCCTGGGGAAAAGAGGGTATAGGGTGGTGGTGGTGAAGGGGAATGACAGACTATGTAACTAAGTACAATTTACACAAACTTCAATTTATGTGGGAAGGGGATGCAGTCAATGAGAGGAAAAAGAATAGCTTTTCTGGTGAAGGTCTAGGCAGGTGACTGATATCAGGAAGAGCTAGGAGCAGTTACAGGGATCCAGCCATGAGGAGACTGGACTTCAGGCGTGGGTCCAATTCATGTAAGAGACAAAGGCATAAGACCAGAAACCACATTGTTCAAGAGATAGTGTTAAGCCCAGGGACTTAAACCTAGTGGATCTGGAGGACATGGAAGGAATTTAAACATGGACAGACACTTGAGCAAAAAGCCCTAATTTTGCTGAAAAATATTGTCACTGGATGCAAGAATTAAGCAGTAATAGAGGGAAACAGTGAAACATGCCTAGAGCACTGGCTGTGGACTCAAGACTTGGGTAAAATCCTGATTCTCATACATACTGTGTGACAATGTGAAAGCCTTCATCTTTTCCAGGAATGTCCAGGAATATAAATGAGACTGTAAATTGCTTATGATTTAGTAATATGAATAGGTAGAGAGTGACTAATATGAGGGGAGTTGCCTATGATGATGTCTCACAACTGTGATAGCAAAATCTAAAAAGAACACGGTCTGTCCTTCAAAGAACTGGGTCAAAAGACTTGGTAGAACTATGAGTTATGGGTTCTGCTAATAAACTGTGTCATTGACAAAGTTCCTTAACCGTTGAACCTCCATACCCTTACTTGTAACATTCATATAATCATTTCACTATTCATTTTATAGGCATTGTAAAGTATTGTTATCATTATGACCCAACATATGATTTTTGAATGATGTAATATCCCTCTTTATGCCAGGAAGGAAAAATGGAAAATATTTGCATTTCTGCATACACTAAGCAAGAAAGAGTTAAAAATAAGGAAATGGAGAAAAACACAAAATATGTAAAACAAATACTTCTCTGGACTCTTCTTATTTATAATATTCATTGTGAATATATAGGACACATAAAGGAATATGTATTTAAATACTAATTAATTATAAATTTATAATTTATAAAATAGTCCTTTTTTGGTATCTCATGACCATAAAATGGTGGTTAGGGTTATTAATCCTCACAACATTTAAAACTAAAAAAATCTCAGAGGCTGATCCATGTTGGTAAAGAAAGAGGCTCATTTTTGTTGAATTCTCTCTACTTCCATATCAGCTACAGCATATAGAGCATAGGAAAGGGGAGTACATATCATATTTTAAAAGAATATTTAAATTATATTTGATATTCCAAGGTTTGGTTATGCAACAGGCTAAATTATATCCCCTATTATAAAGTGCTCCAAAGAGAGATTTTTTTTTGTAAGGGCATCTGATACCTGCTCCCAGACAGCAGATCTGGAACTGTTTTAAAGTCAATGAAAGCAGGGGTTAGTGGTAGACCAAACATCACTCAACAAACAAAACTCACCTAAGTATGTAGTGGTCACATATAGTAAGTGTTTATTTAATATTTTGTCTGGGTCAATCTAATAAATTCTTATAAGAACATAGACTTGGGAAGATATTTCTCATTCAATAGAAAAACATCAAAATACTCTTCTAAGTAATAATTGTAATTCTTTACTATAAACTATAAATATAACGGACATCTAAGCATGAAGCTTAATAGCAGTACTGATATCCTTTAAAACTGTGTCCTTGTTCTCTACCAGGTTTCTTAGCAGCAGATTAAAAAGCCATAAACAGTTTTTCAAAGAGGATAAAATTAGATTAGAAATCAATGTGGCCTATGGCACGTTCCTTATACCTTCAGGCCAGCCAAACTCTGAGAAGGAGGTGGTAGGGGAGCTGAGTCTGATTTGTATCTCTACCCATCAGAAAAGCAGAGCATTAAGAGATATAAATTGTCCCCTAAGTACTACTTTGGCTGCATCTCACAAATTTTGGAATGTTGTCTCATTGTTGTCATTATCCTTAATGAGATAATTGATCGTTTTTATGATTTGTTCTTTGACCCACTCAATTGTTAGGATTAGGCTATTTAGTTTCCAATTAAATTTTAATCTATGATTCCATGACCCTCTATTAAATGTAATTGTTATTGTGTTATGGCCTGAAAACCATGCATTTAATATTTCTCTCTTCTGCATTTGGTTGTGAGGTCTTTAATTCCCAAATACATGGTCAATTTTGTGAAGGTTCCATGTACACCTGAAAAAACAGTATGCTCCTTTCTGTTCCCATTCAGTTTTCTGCAGAGGTCTATCATATTTAACTTTCCTAAGATTGTAGTCATCAACTTGACTTCTTTATTATTAATTTTACAATTAGATATATTTAGCTCTGAGAGGTAAAAGTTGAGGTATTCCAATAGTATTGTTTTACTATCTATTAACTATATATTATAATACCATATGCCATATATACTATATAATATATAACTACATATTATATAGTTACATTATACAATAATTACATTATAACTATTAAATTATTATATACATTATGTAATATATAGTTACATGTATTAACATAACTATTAACAATAGTTTTACTATTTTCCCCTATAATTCAGTTAACATTTTATTTAAGAATTTGGATGTTATGCCATCTTGTGCATATTCACTTAGTATTGCTATTAATTCATTGCCTTGTATTCCTTTTAACAAGATATACTTTCCCTACTTACACGTTTTCATTAGTTCTCTTTGCTTTTGCTTTGTCTGCGAACATGAATACTACCCCTGCCTTTTTAACTTCAGATGAAGCATAATAGTTCCTACTCCAGCCCCTTATTTAACACACACTCTCTGTCTCTCTCTCTCTTCTTAGTGTGTTTCTTTTTGACATATTGTTGAATTCTGGGTTTTAATTCCTCCTGCTCTCCTCTTCTGTTTTATGAATGAGTCCATCCCATTCACATTTATAGTTATCTCTTAATGTGGATATCAATAAAAGAGAAAGAGCACATCAGTGTGCTGGGCACACAACTTTAAAAAAAAAGCCAGAAAAATTATACATTAAAAGTCTCTGATTAAACAACAAAATTGAAATCCTGAAAATCAAAGGAGAGGTTACTGAAATTAAAAGAAAGAAAACCATTGAATTAAAAAGTAAAACTAGCAGTTAGTTTTATGGGGGGGAACAGAATAAACTTATAATCAATTTAATTTTTCAAAAAATTACTAGTGTCCAAAATGAAAAGGGTGAATGCATCACCAATTAAGATGAAATTAAAGCAATTACTAGCAGTTATTTTGTATTCACATGTGAATTCTACCAAATATTTAAGGGACAACTAATACTAATACTATATAAACTCTTTAAAAAATAGGCAAAGGAGAAGTCCTACCAGCCTTCCTTTACCACAGAATTATGGTTTTGATACCTGAACCAGAGAAATCAAAAACATATTAAGAAAATGATCAGTTCTCTTAATGAATATTCATACAAAAATTTAAATAAAATGCTAATAAGTAATCTACAGCAATATATCACCAAGATCATATACCATTACCAGGTGAGATTTATACCAGGAATGAAGTTGATTCAATTGAACCAGGGAAGGGTCCAATATTATCAAGATTATCAGCATAATTGACCATATCAATAAAAGACAATGAATATTATTTAGGTGCAGAAACAATAGATGCAGAAGTAGCAGTTTGAAATCTGGAACTGCTAGTCCATTTTACTTAACAATTTTCTTTCTTTGATTCCCCTGATATTCTGGACTTTTTGGTTTTCCAGGTGAATTTTATTATTAATTTTTCTAGCTTGATAAAATAATTCTTTGATAGTTTGTTATAGAACCAAATAAATAAATTTATGTAGGATTGTCATTTTTATTTTATTATATCATTTTTCCTAGTCATGAGCAGTTAATATTTCTCTAACTATTTAGAACAATTTGTGTGAAAAGTGTTTTGTAATTGTGTTGACATTATCCCTGGGTTTGTTTTTGTAGACAGACTCCACACTGTCTACACTTATTTCAAATGGAATTTCGCTATCTCTTGCTGCTGAACTTTGTTGGCAGTATATAGAAATGTGGGTGACTTATGTAGGTTTATTTTATATCCTACACTTTTGCTGAAGTTGTTAATTGTTTCAACTAACTTTTTAGTTGATTCACTAGGGTTTTCTTAGCATATCATCTGCAAAGAGTAATAGTTTTGTTTCCTCATTGATCATATTCCATCAGTTTTTTCCCCTTGTCTTATTGCTATAGCAAGCAATTCTGGTAAAATACTGAATAATAGTGGTGATAAAAGGCATCCTTGTTTTACTCCTGTTCTCATTGTAATGGTTTCAAGGTTTTTTTCTTTCTTTATTGCAAATAATGTTTGCTTTTGGTTTTTGATAGTTGCTACTAGTCACCCTTTTTAATAAAGGTGTCATTGATTCTTATGCTTTCCCATGTAATAATAGGAATGATTGTATTTTGTCAAAAGGTCATCATCAAAACAGTCATCATCAAATCAGTCTCCTACTGGATAAGAAATAGAATGGTGCATTGGTGGAATAAATTAAGCATGCAATACACAATGATAAATCTAAAAAGCTAAGCTTTGGGGGTAAGAACTCATCATTTCACAAAAATTTCTGCAACAACTGGAAAACATTTCAGCAGAAACTAGACATAGACCAACATGCCCTACCACATACCAAGATAAAGGCACTATAGTATTACTGCTACTCTTTCATAGTTCTCTTTTCTGTGACATGATAGGGCAGGAAACACAATTCTTCCCTTGTTTCCTTCAGATTTTCTTCCCACTTTTGATAACTAAAGAAAAGAAATGCAGGGCATCATCTAGTTATCAAAAGGGAGAAGAAAATCTGAAGGAGACAAGAGAAAAAAATTGTTTCCTGCCCTACCATGTCATAGAAAAGGAAACTGTGAAAAATTAGTAGTAATACTGTAGGTGTCTTTCCTTTATCCTTCCCAATATTTCTTGGCTAGTTTTGATTATATTATTCTTTATATCCTGACGTTTGGAGTGAAAAATCACCCTTCCATTATTTCTATTTCATCAACCATTTGTTCCTTATTAATGGAATTTTATTCAAAACTGAATCTTTCTTCAATAATTTCTCCATCTTTTGAATGATGAAATCATCATTAAGCCAAGGCTGGACATGATTATCTCTTTCACTTTGGAAAGAGGACTCCAAAAGATATCAGTGTAATTGAAGAAAATCTCTTATAACAGCTGTATCTAGTTCCCGTGACTGTTTTAGGATATCTTTTCTAAGTTCATCATCTATTTTCTTTATTTCTGGTTGATCCATATTATATTTTTAAAATAGCTATCATTTTTTATTTCTGTCTTTATTAGTCTTCATCCAAATATAATTAACTTCTGTTATCCTTCCCTGATATTCCATTTTCAGTGAGTGCTTTATATTCTGCCCAAGAAAAAGGAAGAGGGGGAAAAAACCTACCCCACTGCCATGCTCCACTGACCATCCAGTCTTTACTTTCTTCCTCATTTCACTTCTTCCTCCTTTTATCAACCTTAAATGAGTTCCAATTTTTTGCTACTTTCTTTTCACTTTCCCCAATCCACTGGTCAAGACTTCTGGTTGTCATCAATTAATTGATTCTTCTCACTCTTCTCCTCTGAAACTTTGTGCACTGCTAAAATACATTTCCCCATCATGGCCATGATAGGGAACCACTATCAGTGATTTGGACCCAGGGACATATTCAGGTCTATTTTTTTTTAGCAAGTAGGAAGATAGGAGATTGAATCCTGGCTTGCTCTGCTTGATCAACATTTATAATGTATGTTTTCTTGGCATTCAAAGCTTGAAGGCAGAGTACAATGTTGTATAGAAACATTATTATGAACAGTTGTGGTTACATTTTGTGAAACAACTGGTATTCATTTCCAGGAGCATTATATTGTGAACAGTGTTCTAGGTGCTGATCAAGGAACTTAACTGCTGTTTTGAACATTGATTCTATATCAGAATGTGTCCTGACAATCATCTTTCAAATCAGCACTTGGAACACAGTCCATTTGTAAATTTGGTATGGCTCATGTACTGGATCTTTCTTACTCTTATTTGGATGAGGCTTAATATTTATGCATAATTCTTATTCCACAAAACCAAGTTTTATGCTACTATAATAATTTTATTTTTCTTTTGTTCTGTAGAATTTAACTTGGCTACATACTTAAAATATAAATAGAATTCAGACTTTGAAATGGCAATATTTTTTCTAAAATATGACAACTCCCATATCGTATTATGTCATAGGAGGCCATCTTACAGGGGTGACATTTGACAGAATAATAGAGTAAAATACATTAAATCAAAACTTTATTGCAATTTAAAAGCATTGCATTGATTTACATAATAGCAGCAGTTTAAATCGAAAAAAACATCACATGGAAAATATTGTAAATTCACTTTAACATTGTGAATAATAGAAATATGTGCTTTAAAAAATCTTTATTTGTCCTTCAAAAATTTTAAATGTATTTTAAACTATTCTTTAAAAATTGCTCTCACTTCTTCCCCCTCACTTTTATTTTTCTTTTCTTCTTCCTTTTCTTGCCTTCTTCCTTTTTATTCTTTTACTCCTCTTCTTTGATCTTATTCTGCCACTCTATCCTGTTTTCCCTCCCCTTCTTACTCCCCTATTCTTCCCAAATCCCTCTCCTTTTTCTTCCCTTTCTCCTTCTTCTCTTTCTCCCCATCATCCCATTGGTATAACTACCTCCTAGTGAGAAAATCACCACCATAAAAACATCTGTTTTTTATAGTCTTGGAGAGTTGTATTATGAATCTTACTCTGGTATATGTGTGCGTGCATAAGTGTATGTGTGTGTATCCTTTATAACTATTGTTTGTAAATTGAAATGAATCCTGCTTTTACTCTATGCATTTTTTTCAGCCTTGACTTACTAATTTTGGTATTTAGTAATAACATTTTCCCCTGCATTTGTTTTTTGTAAGGTCACCGAGATATTTCATATCTACAATGTATCAAGGTACATTTTTCCTGGTTTCTGGGTACCAAAGGGTACACTCTTATAGATGTATAGGTAGGTCTTCTAGAGATCCCCAGTTTTTCATGAAAAGGAAGATGAAAATGGACATTGGCCTAGGGACAGCCTTTCTACTGTGATTGGTCAATTTAGATGTTTTTTAATCTCCAGAATTAGAACCTCTGTTTCTCCATAATGCTTCTTTTCTTACCTGCTTTAATTCTTTTTAAATATTTCCATGAACAGTTGCCAGTTTAGCTTTTTTGGGTTCTTTCTCCTTCCTTATCCATCAGCTTTGCACTTTGTGGCATTTGGAGTCTCCATCTTTGCCACTGCATTGCTCCTATATAGTGAGAAGGACACTGGTTCTATAATCAGGCAATTTGAATTGAAATCTAACTTCCAGTACTATCAGTGTGAATTTGGGTAAGTCACTTAACTTTTGTCAGCCTCACTTCTTTAACCTATAAAATTGGAGGGAAATTGGATTGAACTAGTTAGCCTCCAAAGTCCTTCCATGAAGAGATCAATGATAATCTTAGTCACTATTGCGGATATAATACCTCCCAACAGAGATCTTCTCACATCCTATCCTAACATATAGCCTAGTTATTACCTCATTGTCTCTCCCTACAGAACCTTGGAGAGTAGCCATTCACAACTTTGTCTTGCTCATAATGACTTATAGACAGCCTGCACCTAAGTTTTTCTAATAGCATAATCTCTTTTCTGAGGGACTTTGGGCCAGGTGTGTGTACTGTATTTCAGGAGTCAAAATATCCTAGTTTGGTTTGAGACTAAAAGAATGTTTTTGAAAAGAAAATTGCCCACAATTCCCTCTCTAGGTGACATTACTTGGCCCATTTTTTGTTTCTTGGCTTTGTAAAATGAACATAGAATGTTTGGGTTTCAAACATTTTTATTTGTTTTATTTGTGTTCAATTACATTAATCAAAACATACTTCTTTGAATAATGCCTATGTATCAAGTACTCTGCTAGCCACTGGAAATACAAATATATAAGTGAGATAATCTCTGCCCTAAAGGAACTTACATTTTGCTCATAAAATTACTGTTTCCAAGTGTATGGGGAAATAAATTGTACAATTTAATGATTGACTCATGATGACTTTCAAATTCAGTATCTTTCCAAGTCGTTTAATGTCTTACTTCATATAATTTATTGTCTTTCTCAGAAAAAAAAGAGATAATAATACTGATAGGTAGGCATGCTTTTTCTTCTTCTTCTTTAGCTTTTATAGTAATGTTAAAAGATGTCTGCTGCTCTATTGAGGTAGTTATCCACATAGATAGTTCTCCTGCCAGTGGGGTTCACAACCTCCAAAAATGTTTCCCCTGACATTACTACTACTACTACTACTACTACTACTACTGCTACTACTACTACTACTACTACCACTACCACCACTACTGCTACTACTACTACTGGTACTACCACTACGAGAGCTACTACTACCACCACTACCACCACTACCACCACTACCACCATTACCACTACTACTACCACTACTACTACTACTACTACTACTACCACCACTACCACCACTACTGCTACTACTACTACTGGTACTACCACTATGACAGCTACTACTACTACCACTACCACCACTACCACTACTACTACTACTACTACTACTACTACTACTACTACTACTACTACTACTACTACTACTACTATTATACTTATTTTCACAGTCTACCTACCAAACATAATGGAGATCTTCTTTTGTTCTTGTCCCATCTGGATAATTTTACTGTAACAATTAATCTATATACTCATAGTTTCTTATTCTTGATAAGTGTTCATTTTCTTTTCTGGTCCTTATATACCCTTAATGTTTTCTAAGTTAAAATTATGCAAAAACAAAAAATAGACTTTTCTACCTCAGCAGTATAAATTAGAGGGGAAAAAGTTAATTGAATTTTTTAGCATAAAAATATTTATTTTCTCACCCTCCCACCACTCCCTACTGAAAAATAATAGAAAGGAAAACTTTTACAACAAATATAAAATTGTGATGTTAACATAACATTTATATAGCACTTCAAATTTTCCTAAACACTCCCAAGTCTGTGTAATAGGTGCTTATTATCTCCATTTTATAGATGAAGGAAGTTAGACTGAGAAAGGTTAATTGACTTGCCCAGTTTTATGCAGCTAGCAAATGTCTGACAAAGTTTGATCTGAGGTATTTTTTACTCTCAGTTCATGATTTTATCCATTGTATCACCTAGCTGACTCAATAAATATTCAATGTGCCAGATGCAGCATAAACAAGGAAAATAAACTCTCACATTGGCCATGTCCAAATACTTGTATGTGTTTGAATTAAGGAGAGTATAATGAGCAGAACTAGGAGAAAAAATGTTAAAATAACAGCAGCTTTGTAAAAACTGAAAAAAAATTTAAGCCTTAAAATCTCTAAACAATAAATAGAAAAACCATGAATATAGAAGACCATGGGAAAGATAAATTCTATATAAAAATTGATATGTAATAGATTTGGCATTGGCATGTACACAAATATATGTTATATGCATGTACACATATTTTATGTGTTATGTTATATACACACATGTTTAGATATGTATATGGTATATGTGTGTACACATATGTCTACATATGCTTATGTGTGCATACATTGGTTTATTTGTTTGTATATGCATGTGCTCATGTATATAATGCACGTGTATACATATATTAATGTATATTTGTACATACATATTGCATGTATACATGTATGCATATTAACTTGGGTTATTTACTTCTATTCTGTAATGTAGATATGAAGTTAGGAAAGCTTAATACTCTTAGAGAATATTGTATTCCTGAAATCAATATTATTATTTTGAAAAAGAGTAATGCCTTATGAACCAAGCTCTCCTGACAGAATCCATTGTAGAATCTACTTCTAGGAGAGCCTTCATAAGTGATGTCTAAAAAGCTTCAGAGATTCTTTAAAACTACTACAGTTTTTAATGTATGTCAACTTGATTCTGGCACCTTCAAAATAATTTTGTATTTTGTCAGTAAATTTTGTTCCTGGATGATTTTGTGTGGCTCACCCAGTGGTCTATAATTCATGATTCCTGTGACAAGTAGACAAGCTGTACTAACCCAGTGAGAGTTGCAGAGAGATGATGTCTGGACTAATCCACTTAGAGACATTTTATTAAAGAATTACATTACCCATGAAGGATATTTAGGTATGTGATGTCTGAACAGAATGAGGAGAGAGAACATAAAGAATTAGGGCATTTGAGACCTTAGTATATTGGGATGCGGCAAAAAAAAAGGCCAAGTCTGTGTGAACCCAGATAAGATGAGAAAATGTTTTGTTTCAACATCTAAAAACTCTAGGAAAAGAAAAATGTTATTGAAGTGTTGTTAATTACCAGTCTACATGTCAATTCCATGAATTAAACATCCATATAAAAAAGGCATTATGGCTTTTATTTTTCTTTTGCCAAGGGAAGAATAAATGTTACCAAGAAAATAAAACAGAGACCAACAATGCATCCTATGTTCCTTGTTTTATATTTCAAAATACTTTCTGCTTCATGTTCAGCTTTCTTATTCATGGAAATGTGGTTGAATATAATTAGTAAGCAAGATGTACAAAATGATCATTTATAGTAATAATAACTAACAATTAAATATAACTCTTGTTAAGGTTGTATCCACAAAAAATACATTTTAGGTATATATGATTAGTTTTTAAATTTTAATTTCAGTACATTTTTGATAGCAAAATGATTTTTAAAATATTTGATACAAATAGAAATTGTTTTATGGGGGCATGTAGGTGGCACAGTGGATAGAGCAGTAGGCCTGGAGTCAGGAAGACTCTTCTTTCTCAGTTGAAATCCAGCATCTAACATTAGCTGTGTGACCCTGGGCAAGTCATTTAACCCTGTTTGCCTCAGTTTCCTCATATATAAAATGAGCTGGAGAAGGAAATGGAAAACTACTCCAGTGTCTTTGCCAAGAAAATCCCAAATGCAGTTACAAAGGATTGAATATCACTGAACAACAATAAAATTAAATTTTGGCTCATTGTTAATGACCTTAATTATATTAGTTATTTTTTGAAGAAAGAATATATTCCACAGGCCGCAGGATTGTTTAAAATCCATTTTCTTTGTTGGTATTTAATAAGATATTGCCACTGAAGATTTTTAGGAGAAAGCAAAGTGATTTCAAATTTGAATGGTCTCTTAAATTGTTCTATGTCCCATGTCCATCTTTGTGCAAATGCTTATGATTGCTAACTTTAAAGGCTGTAGATGGAAGATAGATTGTGTACCTCAAAGAAGTCTTATCATTTTATAAACTGACTTGTGTGGATTCACAGAAATCCAGTAATTCATAAGGATTAATTCCATTCAGTCCAACCAGCAGTATTCATGTCAAATGTTGTGCTAGGTGCCACCGTACAAAGAGAAAATGCGAAATAATTTTTGTCCTCAGAGAGCTTATATTCCACTAAGGGGATTCTGAATATTATAGGATTTAGAGCTGGAAGGTAATTTAGAAATTGTCTAATCCAACCCTGTCTTTTTATAGGATGAGGAAACTGTGGCTGAAGGGACTTTGGAGGTTACAGAGTCCACCCCTTTCATTTTTCAGATGGGGCACCAGGACGAAATGATCTGTGCTCCTAAATAACATCCCTTAGGTCACATGGATGGTAATTGGCAGAGAGAGCCAAGATTCAATATCAGATTCTCAGACTCCAAATGCAGTGGTGCTGCTGTTACATCATAGGAGCTCTCAGCCACATTGTGGTAGTGAGTAAGAGTGATTGCCTAGGATTTAGAAAGACAAGAGATCAGATTCTACTTCAGACTCTAGCTGTGTGAACCTAGATGCATCTCTTCAGTCTCTGTTTCATTCTCTGTAAAAGAGGGATTAAAAATAGCATATACTTCATAGGTTGTTGTAAAGATCAAATGAGATCAAATGTTTACCAAGTGGCCAACTTTAAATCTCTATAGAAAATAGCCTTGATGATGATTATTTCTAAGAAGAGTAAGGACAGCTGTAGGGCTGTATTTCATTGCTTTGTTTGGCTAATTGATTTTGTGTTTGGCCTTGTTGCCTGATTTTTCAATTGCTGGTTGGTACACAAACACTTTTTAAGCACATCCTATGTTCCAGAAACTCAGCTACAGAGAGGTAAAAACACACCTTTGGTTTCCAATTAGAAGACATAGGCCCTTTTATATCCAACCATTGGCAAATTAGAGAAATAGAAGATCAGAACTGGAAGTAATCTTAGAGGTCATTGAACCCAACCTTCTCGTTTTACAGATTGGGAAAGAGGACCAAAGAGGGGAAGTGACCTGCCCATTGCTACACAATCAATGAGAAAGTCTGGAATCCAGTTGAAGCTTCTTTTCACCCAAGTGTTCTTTGCTCCCTTTTTCTCAGAAGGCAGTGCCTTGCCAGCTAGATACTGTCCTTTGACCTATCCGATGTATCTGGTCCCCTGTGACTTTCTGTGTGTTATGGAGTTGTTTGGAGAAGTGGCAGTAAGAAGAGTTTGCTAATAGGAAATGAAAGGAAAAGTATAAGTTGACAATGAAATTATAATTATAGGTCACATTTTTGTAACACTTAAGAGATTTATAAATTGATTTCTTCACCACAATCTTTTGGATCAGGGAATGGAAGTATTGTTATCTTAATTTTCTAGTTATGAGTCTAAGGAACAAAGAGATGAAGTGTGGATTAGTTTAAGATGAGCAGGGCAGCTAGGTGGCACCGTACTGGATAGAGCACTGGGTTTCAAATCAGGAAGACTCATCCTGAAGAGTACAAATCTGACCCTCAGACACTTACTAGATGCATGACCCTGGGCAAGTCACTTAATCCTCTTTGCCCTGATTTCCTCATTTGTAAAGTGAACTGGAGCAGGAAAGGGCAAACTACTCCAGTTATCTTTGCCAAGAAAAAGGAGTCATGAAGATTTGGATGCAACTGAAAAGACTGAAGAAGTTTAAAATGAAAATACTTGAACAAATGATGTTTGAAAATTAAACCATAAATCTATTGAAAGAGATTCAAGAGAATAAAATTCAGATCACTGCAGTAGGCCATCTGGAGCATCTTGTACAAACACTTTACTTGAGGCTCTGGATATTTTTGTGGCCAATCAGGAATTTATAGCACCTGCTTGGTTCATTTCATTTTTTAACTGCAGTGACGGAGTAGTAAGAAGGCACTTGAAAAAGTACACAGAGTCAGTGTGATGCACTGGAAAGAGAGCTGGACTGGGAATCCAAAAAACCTGAGCTAACGTTCTGATCACTACTTTCCATTTGCTAATATTGTGACCTTGACTAAGAAGAAACTTGGTGTAGGGGATAAGGCATGAGTTCAAATTCTCTCTCGTACAATTATTAGCTCTATGAATAAAATATTTTTGACCTCAAATAGAAAACAAGTACTGTGCAAAGCCCAGGGAAAGAAATAGAAATTTTCAATGGAACCATCCACTGGGGTTTTCTTTATAGTTTTTGTTTCAGGAGGGTGTTGAAAGATAGCTACGATTCTACAGGCATTGACGGCCAATTTGGGATAAGGAAGGATTGAAATGATCAGAGAATTGCCTTGCCAAAAATGATCTGGAGACCTAAAATTGATGGATTTAAGTGGGGGGAGGGCAGTGAGCATGTAGTTGAGTTTGACTGAAGTAGCCCAATGTCAAGGGAGAAATAAGATGAAATTGAAAAACAATGGAGGGGCCAGGGTGTGGAGGGTCTTCTTGCTCATTAATAGACCTCTTGTTGATTTAGAAGATTCTATGGCAGTGGTTCTCAACCTGTGGGTTATATTCAATTTGTAACAATGAAAATACATCCTGCATATCAGATAGATTCATAACAGTAGCAAATAGTTATGAAATAGCAACGAAAATAATTTTATGGTTAGGGGGGGTCACCACAACATGAGGAACTGTATTAAAAGGTCGTGGCATTAGTAAGGTTGAGAACCACTGTTCCATGGCCTCAAAACATCAACTAATCCTACAACTATAGCATCTAGGCTTATTTTGTTTAAATTTTTTTTTTACTATTAGCATTTTTTAAAGTGTTAGGAGGGCAATGCGCCATATTGGAAAGCTATATATGTATGTTGTATGCTTGGTATAAGAGTGTATTTAGGCTATCAATATATTCTTTCACTGATGACTAATGTAATGTGCCTTAGAGACATCTTGGAAGCAATTTTCCTGCTGTCAGCCAAAGTATTTGAGAAACTTGGTGTGGTGAAACAAGTTCTTGTGAAGAAATGAGCTTATTCTGTTATTGACTGTTAGCTACTCTTTTTTTTTCTTATACATGAATTGGAACTTATAGGTAATATATATATGATAATATATATATTTCCATATATGTGTATATGTATGTGTGTGTATATGTATATATATGTGTGTGTGTGTGTGTATGTGTGTGTGTGTATATATATATATATATATGTATATATATACACACACATACACATGGAAAACTATGTTGGAAGAAACACAAATGCAATATGTAGACTGAGATAAGTAAAATGAGTTGAGACCTGAAAGATAACATTTCTTGAATAACATTAGGTACAATAAAAATAATCTCCTGAACAATATTTAGATAACAAATTCTTATCTACTTTTACAATTCTTATAACCCCAAATTGAAATGTAAATTGTTGTTTTTGACCATATGCCCAGGCAAAAATTATCAAAAATTATTCTAAATCAGTAGTTACAGTATGATTTTAGACACCAAATGCTAATTTTTTTATTGTTGGGGGGGAAAAGAGAATATACACTTGGAATGATTCTTAAACAACATTTTAGGGTTGGAGCATTGTTGTTGCACATCAAAGTATTTCACTAATTGGAGGTGATATGGTGAAATAGAAAGTGGGCTGTACTGGGAGGCTGGAGAATCTTGATTCAAATTCTGAATCCAGTACTTAAAAACATATAACAATGACTAAGTCATTTTACCACTTTACGTCTCAAATTTTCTTTTTCCTTCCTTCCTTCCTTCCTTCCTTCCTTCCTTCCTTCCTTCCTTCCTTCCTTCCTTCCTTCCTTCATTCCTTCTTTCCTTCCTTCCTTCTTTCCTTTCTCTTTTTGGTGGGGGAAGGGCAGGGCAATAGGGGGTAAGTGACTTGCCCAAGGTCACATGGCTAGTAAGTGTTAAGTGTCTGTAGCCAGATTTGAAATCAGGTCCTCCTAACTTCAAGGCTGGTGCTCTATTCACTGCACCACCTAGCCACCCCTTAAGTCTCAAATTTTCACTTGTAAAATGGAAAAATAACCGTATCCCCACAGGATGAGGAATAGATGAGGTAATGTTTGGGAAATCTTTTGCAAATATTTATGTGCTATAATAATATCAGTCTTTACTATTATTGTGGGAGAGTCAGATGAATATACAAAAACGCACATTAAACTTTCTGCATTTCTTTAAAGAATTTGTGATTTTACTAAAATTAATAGTTCTTTCACCAATGCAGATCACAACTGCTCATTGCCTTTGATGGAAGTTTTTCAAAATTGATGTAACCAAAATGCTTATTACTCAATTGCCAAATTTCTGGTGATGAATGCTTTCAAAATTAGCTAGCATGCGTATTGGGTGTCAAGTGGGCACACTATCAAGAACTGGCCCATGCTTAGAGGTTTGTTAGCATTATTTGACCTTTCAGATCTTGGACTCCTCAGGTATAGCCTTCAAAAATTTGAGCCATTCCCACCATGATGTAGTGTGAAAGGGAGAAGAGAAATGGAATGATAGCCAGTGGAGATGGGTAGATCAAGTTAAAGTTTTTTTCTTAGTAACATTATTATTGTAGTTTCAAATTGGATTCCAGAATGACTAAAGCAAATCACGATTCCACCAAGAGCACACTAGTGTGCCTGTTTTTACACTGCCCCTTTGGTCATCTTTGCCAGTCCAACGAGCACGAGAATTTCAGTGTTGCTTTAATTTCCATTTCTCTAATTATTAATGATTTAGATCACATTTTTTCATTTCATTACTGGTAGCTTGGATTTCTTCCTTTAAGCACAACCTATTCATATGCCCAAAGGGCTATAAAACTGTGCATACACTTTGACCCAGCAATACCATTTCTAGGATTGTATCTCAAGGAGATCATAAAAATGGGAAAAGGACAGATATGTACAAAAGTATTTATAGCAGCTCTTTTATCTTTTTGGACACGGGAAGGTAGGGCAATCAGAGTTAAGTTATTTGCCCAAGGTCACTTGGCTAGATTTGTGTGTGTGTGTGTGTGTGTGTGTGTGTATTAAGTGTCTGAGGTCAGATTTGAACTCAAGTCCTCTTGAGTCCAAGACCAGTGCTCTATTCACTGCACCAACTAGACACTCCCTATAGCAGTTCTTTTTGTGGTGATCAAGAACTGGAAATTGAGGGGATGCTCATCAATTGGGGAATCACTGAACAAGTTGTGGTATATGAATGTAATGGAATACTAATGTGCTATAAGAAATGATAAACAGACAGACTTCAGAAAAATCTGAAAAGACTTATATGAACTGATGCTGAGTGAAGTAAGCAAAGCCAGGAGAACCTTGTACACAGTAAGAGCCACAGTGTGCAATGATTGACTTTGACAGACTTAGACCTTCTCAGCAATGCAAGGAACTAAAAGAGTTCCAAAGAACTCAGAATGGAAAATACCAGTCTGAATGCAGAGCAAAGCAGCCTATTTTCTTTTTTTTTTCTCATGGTTCCTTCCATTTGTTCGAATTCTTCTATACAACATGACAAATATGAAAATGTGATTAATAGGAATGTATATTTAGAACCTATGTTGATTGCATGCCATTTTGGGGAGGCTGAAGGGGGAGGATGGAGAGACGATTTAAAACTTGTGGAAGTGACTGTTGAAAACTAAAAATAAACAAATTAGCTCAATAAAAAAAACAGCCTGTTCATATCCTTTGACCATTTATCTATGGGAGAACATCTCCTAACCTTGTCAATTTGAATCAGTTTCTCATATACCGTGGATGAACTCTGTCCATTGTTCCATCTACCAATCTGTGACAGAGTGAGAGTAGTAGTGGTAGTAGTGGTAGTGGTAGTGGTAGTAGTAGTGGTGGTGGTGGTGGTGGTGGTGGTGGTGGTAGTAGTAGTAGTACTAGTACTAGTAGTAGTAGTAGTACTAGTACTAGTAGTAGTAGTAGCAGCAGCAGCAGAATCTAACATTTATGTAGCACTTATGTGCCAGTCACTATAAGTACAATAATTTTCTCATTTGATTCTTACAACAACCCTGGGAGGTAAGTGTTACTGTTATCCCCCATTGCGATTATAAGGAACCTGAGGCAGACCACAGTTCACTGACTTGCCTAGGATCTCACAGCTAGTTAAGTGCCTGAGGCTGAATCTGAATCCATTTTTCTGACTCTAGTCACAGAACTTTCTGCACTGTGCCACGTAGCTACTTCTTGTAGAGTGATGATATAAAATCCTTCACCTTCCTAAGTACTTCACACATCTTGTGCTCAGTTAAGTGTTGGGGGGCCATCTCTAGGTGTCCTGATCTATATCTTACCACTGGACCCAGATGACTCTGGAGGACAAAGTGAGGCTGTTGACCTTGTCCAGCCCTCCCTCACTTAAACCCAGTTCACTTCCAAGGCATGACATCACCTTCCATATGCCATGGTCCTCTTTGAGAATGCAGGGTGAACAACAATGATAAAGTCCTAATGGCATTTTAAGTTACTAGTTGACTATCAAATTCCATCCTTCCTCAGCAACAGAAAACCAGACACGACTGTTTTTGTCAGTTAAATTTCTGGCCCATGAAGAAAGTTCCAGGAGAGTGACATAAACATATAAGTGGTGACATTGAGAAATGTTGGGTAAGTCATCCAACTGTACTTTGACTGCAAGTTATTAGGAAAATCAATGAACAATGAAATGTGTTTGTTTTAGGAGTGATAGCCAGGAAAACTATAGAGTCGAAATACGAAAACATCTTCAGGTTTCAGTGTTCAAAATAAAGACCTCTGTGAAATTATCAGAGCCTGTTAGTTAGCAGAAGCCTAAATCCAACCAACATAGTTATAAGGTACCTGATAGCCTCAAGAATTCTGTGGGTATTGGGCCAGATTGGTGGTGCAATAGAGTACTGGCCCTAGTGTCAAGAGGACCTTAGTTCAAATATGACCTCAGACACTTAACACAAAAAGTAGCTGTGTGACCTTGGGCAAGTCGCTTAAGCCCAATTGCCCTAACTTCCCACCTCAAAAAAAAGTGAAGAAAAAAAATAATTTTGTTGGGTGTTTAATAAAAACAATCCAGAAAGGGAGCAAAGGATTTTTTAAAACAGTAAAGAAAAAATGTTTTCTTTTCTTGAATAATTCTCCAAAGTCCCAAAATGTATCTTTGTCACCTAGAAAAATCACATTTATTTTTATGTGAAATACATAAAATAGAAAAACAGGGCTAATACAATTAGGAGTTTTTATGGGGCACTTGGTAGCTATCTTAATGTGTTTGAAGGACTGTCATTTGAAGAAGGAATTACTTACTTCTTGGTTCTGAAACTCAGAACTAGGAGCCTTGGCTAGATATTGTAGAGAAACAAGTTTAACCTTGATGTCAAGAGGAAAGAAACCCTTCCTGTTACTTAAGGACTGTCTAGTGTGTACCCCCAAATGTGAGGTCTACAAATAAAGGGAAAGTGATCCCTTGTTAAGGCTGCTGCAGAAATGGATTCTTACACTTTTCCTGGGTGACTAGATGATTTCTAAGCTTCCTTCCAATTTTTTCTTCTTTGACTATTTCATAGGCATGGCATTGAAATTGTCTTTTCAACAAACATCAGTAACCACATAAAAGGGTTGTTCAGCAACTCAGTTTAAATTCATTTCAACTCAAAAAAGCATTTATTAAATGTCTATTATGTTTCAAGACACTCTCCTAGACTCCTAGATTATAATTGCTTTCCTTAAGGAGCACACAGTTTGGGACAGATCAGAGTATCCTGAAAGATGCAAGAAATGAGGATCACATTAGGCTTTGTTAGGGAGGTGACATCTAAACCATGTCTCGATGGAGGCAAGTTTTAGAAAAGACGGAGAAGGGAAGGGAGCAGTCAGTTCTGGAGGGCCGGATGGGGGCAGGGAGGGATGGTGTCCAAAATGGCAGAGAAGGTGGAAAGATAAGTGTAAAATCAGGGAAGATCATAAAATCCAGCTTCGTGAAGTTGCAGTGTATGAAATAATAATAATAATTATTATAGCTAACATTTCTGTAGCATCTGCCAGGCATTGTGCTAAGAATTGAGGTTCAAAAAATAGGCAAAAGACAGTCTTTGTCCTCAAGAAGTACATATTCTAGCGTAGTGGTTCTCAACCTGTGGGTCGCGACCCCTTTGGGAATTGAACAACTCATTCACAGGGGTCACAGAGGCACCTAAGATCATCAGAAAACACATATTTCAGTGCTGGACATCCCGCTCCTGTATCCCTCTCCAGGTACGTCTGCCCGCATGAAGACATGCCACATACGAGTATTAAAGGGTCATGGCATCAAGAGGTTGAGAACTGCTGTTTTAATGGGTGGGTAATAGCTAGCTATTTCCTAATATTAGCTAATTTGCTAAAAATTTGCTAATATTAGCTATTTGCTAATATATGTATATGCATATATCTGCACATATAGGTGTGTATATATGAGAGAGAGAGGGAGAATAAAAACATATTTTTCTTATATCCCCAAAGAATAAACACTTGGTTATAGTTTATTTGGATTTAAGGATAACATTTAAGAAACTTTAAGGAATGCATGCATACATACATCCATACATCCATACATATATAGATATATACACACCACACCCAGACACACATATTTATATATACATAAACATGCACATGTATAAATGATATATATTATATTACACATTATACACTGATTACACAATATGTGGCATATTATATATACACACACATATAGACACATTTTAAGAGTCATTCTATGTCAAGCACTATTTTATGTACTTTATAAATGTTCTGTTAATGAATCTTCACAACAACCCTGGGAGGCAGGCACTATGATTCTCTCCATTTTACAACTGATGAGACTAAGGCAGGTAGAGGTTAAATGACTTGTCCAGCATCACTTAGTTAATAAGTGTGTCAGGCTGAATTTGAACTCAGGTCTTCCTGATTCCATGTCCAGTACTCTATCCATTGCACCACATAGCTTCCTTAATAATAATATTGTTATTTATTACATTTATATGTGTTTTAAAATTTTCAGAGTGTTTTACGTATATCTCATTTTAGAATCACAGCAATCTTGGGAGGTAGGGGCTATTGTTACCCCCATTTTAAGAAAGAAGAAACAGGCAAATGGGAGTTGATTTAAATGACCAGGGTCTCTTGAACTTGCTGCTTCCTGACTGCCGAACCATTGCTCTTCTCCCTGTAACCCTTAGCCAGAGTTAGGATTCTTTGGGTGCATCTGGATAAAGAAAATTAAACCAAACCTCAAAATTTTATACTATTAGTTACTCATCCAGAAAGGCACCTATAATTGAAATGGGTGTGACATGCTGAGGAAAAAAGAAACATGAATGTTTTTGTTCACCAAAGCCCTCCCAATAGAGGGCTTTGTCTCTTAAAGGGTCTTAACCTTCCTTTACTTGCTTGATGTTGAAGAAGGTATGGGATTCTGGCAGCTTAGATAAGGTTCCTGTCCACAAAGGCATTTAAATCAGCTGAGATAAATGTAAATTTAATGTTGTAAGGGATAACATCTGGTAATTCATGTGCTGCAAATCACTTGTGAGGAGCTAGGATTTTTGTGCCATTTATCTACCCATTTCAGAACTAAATGCCAACTATGCAAAATACATTTTAGCAAAGTTTTGAGATATAACCCAGAATATTATGATAAATTTTGAAAGCATTCAATAACTTCTTCCCCTGAAAATGCTCTTACAAAATCCATCTATGATTCTCTGACCACACCTTCCTAGTGACTTCTCATGGAAGGATGGATTACTAGTGGGAATGTCGAGTCTTTTAAATATCATTCAATTATAGAAAAGCAATGATATTTCTAGGTTATGTTTTTTTGTGAGCAATTCCCATGTATGCCATGATAATATGACCAATGAAATAAGATGAAGGCCTTCAGGTAAAGCAACATAGCTTTCTCAAAAAAGTTAACTTTTGTGGACATATAATTTAGGTTGATGACTTATGCATAAATTTCTTCTCTCAGACTTGACTCTCCCTTCTATATTCAGTATAAAGAGATTAGCCAAATTCGGACCCTTTAAATAAGCTGTGTGAATGAAGAAGAGGTCCAAAGGAGATCTTATGATATCAAACTCCCAATGTAGATAGGAAATTTCTAGTGTCAATGAACTTGGGGCAGCAGCATTTGACTTTGCATATAAACAAATGTGTTTTCCTAAGCAATGAGTATGAGGCTCCTTGGAAGCATTTTAGGATATAGGTTTATCTTTAGAAAAAGTGCTTCAGAGAAATAGAGCTGTTACCAAAGTACAGTGATTGATGGTTTGCCTTAAGCCATTTAGGATAGTTGATATCTTGGGAAAGGGTATGGCATATCTTTCCTACTGCAAACACACACCTCCTGATATGGCAAGTTTTATGCTGTTATACAAACACCTCCTTTTCCTTGGCTAGACCCAGGTTAACACAACGCCATTCACAAGAGTCCTGTAACCATGTAGCCCCTTTCGAAGCATCTACCCCACCTCCATTCCTATGCATTCCTGACTTCTACCTCCCCCTTATCCTCACCTTTTCTTCTCTTGAAAATAAGGCAGGTAGCAATTGTCAGCCATATTTCAGGGACTCAAGTTCCAACTTTACCTGACTAAGGCAGACTGTAGATCTGTAACTTAACTGAATTAGTTTCAGAATTCCTAGTCACCTCAGCATTCAAGATTAGTAACAAATCAATAAGTATATAAGCACTTACACTGTGCCTAGCACTGAGCTAGGCCATGGAGGTTCAAAGGTAAAAATGAATGGTCTCTTCCCTCAAGGAACTTATATTCTTTTGTGGCAAAAAATGCATAGAAAGAAATATGTACAAAATAAATCATTATATTTGTGAAGATATAGCTGTTGAGGTAACCGTGAGTCATTTTGAATTCCATGGAAACAGCAAAAACTTCTTTGGAAATATATGTGTATTTACACTGTGTAAGTGGCATTATTCTCCAGAATAGTAATCAATGAGTGCCCCAATGCCATTTTATATTTTGGGGCTAAGCACAGTTCTTAGTACTTTACAACAAAGCATCAGTGATGAGATAATTTTTCTTAAAATGCCCTAGCACAAAATCAGAAGTCAATGGCTATTTAATGTTCTGGCAAACATCCTTAGACTTTCTAGTGCTATAGAATACCTTATCTCAGTTGGTGATGAAGTGGCTTAGTAATGGCTACTTCTTATGGGGGAGCAGTTTGTATTGAAAGAAATGTCAAGGAGAATGTTGTATTCATTTCTAAGGCATGATTGGGAAGTGACTTTGTATGATTCTACATTGAAGCTAGACCAAAGTAAAAGAGCATGGCATGAGACCAGAATGCGGGAAGTAACTGTGATAACAACAAGCGTGTAATTAGGTCATGTCTGTACTTCAGCTCCAAGGAAGGATGAGATTTTGCTTACGGTTCTAAAGCAATTTCCCCATTCTTTCTATAGCAAGAGTGTTGGTAGCTAAAAATAATATATTTCTGAAGAACGCCTTACTACAGCATGTCCCCCAAAGGAAGATGCTACATAACTGCTCAAGATGTACAAAGCTTGCGCAATTGGAAATAAGAGTAAATATACTCTCTGTAGACTTGAGAAAAAAGCACCCATATAGGATTAGGGAAACTTGACATGTTATCCGCTCCCCTCCCTGAAAGAGATAGTCATATTTAGTTGAATAAAAATTTAGTAATAGTGAGATATGATTTTCAAACAATGATAATCAAATTTCAAGCAATGCGATAATAGAGTTACATTGTTCTGAAGAAAGGCTTTTTCCTTTCCTTCTTTTGACTGTACAGACCACACAACATGTGGAATATTGTGTTCAGTTATTCAGTAGGAATCATAATATTTGAAGAGGGACATTGACAAATCCAAGTTTATACACAAGAACATGTCTGGGATGGGAAAAGTCTGGAAAACAACACTATGAAGAATAATTCGATGAACTGTGGTTATTTAGCAAGCCTGGGAAAAGAAAAGAGTGAACAGAGACAAAGAGATGATAGATTGAGACCTGGAAAGGACCTTAGAGGACATCTTGTCCAACCTCTCCTTTTATGGATCAGACAACTGTGTGACCTATAGTGGTGACGTGATCTGCCCAAGGTTACTCAGGTGACCACTGATAGGCGGTATTTGAACCCAAGCCCTCTGACTCCAAATCCAGTGCTCATGCTGTACCGTACTGTACTGCCCATCATAATAGCAAATATTGGAATTCAGATACTTGAAAGACTGAAGGTAGAATAATGATGAAACTCCAGTGTGACTCCCAAGGTCAGAAAAAAGTAAATAGAAATTACATGGAGGCAGACAGGTCACTGGGCTTGGATTAAAGTAGACCTAGGTTCAAGATCCATCCTGGCCATGATACTACAGGCAAATCATTGCTTAAACCCTTTTAAACCCTGTAAAATATTGATGAGGTTGGCTTTGATAGCCTATAAGGTTTCTCTCTTATTTCTAAATCAGCAATCCTATAAACTCAATAGTAGACATTTCTGTAAGTAGATTGAGCTGTGGTTGAGTTGTTGAATTTCCAGTCAATGAAGCAGAGGTTAGAAAATTACTTGTTGGAGGTGATGATGAGCATTGTGGTGAAAGAGTGTTGACTTGGCATAAAAAATGAGTTTGAAAATTACTTTGCAGGGGTCCAATTTAGTATAATAGAATGAGCAATTATTAAGTCCCTACTGTTTGTGGGACACATTATAGAACATGGAAATACAGAAATTAAAATGACAGCATTCTTTGCCCAAAGGAACATATTTTCCAAAAAGCTGGAAATGCAAATAATTAAGTTCAAAATATGCAAAATACAGGGGTTGGCGGTAGACTACAACAAGGTTATGATGGAAAGATTATCATATTTAGAATGAGGACAGATTATACTTCTGCTGTGTATTAAATGGGAAAACTCATCTAATCTCTCTCAATTTATATCTTTCTTTCTGTAAGATAATGCAACTGAGCAGAGATCTAAGACCCTTTTCCATCTCTAAATCTGAGATTCTATGTTCCTGTCACCTGGGGAAAGGGACTGAAAAAAGAAAGACCTTGTGTGTAAACTGGCTTTTAAGTAGTGTCAATGTGATATTCACAGTGTCAATGGTCACTATAAATATACCTGCATAGTGCTCCATCACAAAATACAACAGACTCTCCATATAGAAGACAGAAGCAAAAATATTTAAAGTGAATGCACCACAACATAGCAGAGAGCCACACCATCCTTTAGCCTTCCCAAAAACCAACACAAGGCTAATATTTACTCTCAAGCCTGTCTCCTTCAGAAACATCCTCTCCTCCCAAAAGGTACAGCTGCTCTGACTCCCAGCTTTCTATGGGCTCTGTTCCACCCTTCCCAAAACTCCTCCTACCAAAGGATCCATGTTATTACATTCAGCCTATTAGGGGGCAGAGTATATTTTCAAAGCAAGGAAGGTCTTCAAATTCCTTTAAGCTTATTAAGGGGCAGGGAAGATCCTCAAATTTCCATTACCATTACAAGTTCTTATGTGGAGCCAGGAATTCTAAGGAGTGGAAGTGAGAAGAAGCATTCTAGACTCAGAGAGTAGCCTGTGCACAGGAGCAGTTATGGGAGATGGTATCACAGAACTGATTCCCTTGACTTCTCCCAGAAAGCCTCAGAAGTACAAGACCTTACATGTTTCTAGAGAATTCACTTCAAGTGGAGAAAATAGCCAAGCTTTCCCATCTTTCTGTAGTCAATATTATTTGTGATGAAAATGAGAATTCTATTTTCATAAAAAAAAATAGAAAAACCAATGGTGAATGCCTACCATATAACAAATAATAGATGTTATCTATATGGTTTCTTGCTCACATGGCCAACTCTTGGTACCATTACATTTCTCTTTGCTGTTCCCCCTTGATTTTACCTTTGCTTGCCGGTTGCTTTCTACTTTCTTGTGGGTGCCCAAGATTCCCTGCTTCCTTCCAATATTTAGGGGCAGAACTCAGTGTTCTGTGTCTCTGGTTTATCCATCTGTGTTTCATTTCTCACTATCTGAAAACAAAAAGGTTGATTCTTGTGTGCTGTTGCTTATTAATGTAGAATGATGCTATGAATAATTTTTTAGCTTTGGAGTGAAAAAGGACCCTAGCTATAAATCTTTGCTATGCTTTTTAGTACACACACACACACACACACACACACACACTCACACACACACTCACACACACTCACACACACATGCACGCACACATATGACTCTCTGTAAGTCACTTAAGCTCTCTGGTTTCCTCATCTGTGAAATGGACTTTATAACCACCAAGATTTTGTGAATAATATTTCTTTTTGTAGGTAGCTTGAATAGAATCAGAGAATTTTCGAGCTGGCGGTGATGTCAGTGATCCTCTGTATAATCCGTACCCCCAAAAGGACGTCTCACTATGTCATTCCTAAAAGTTGGTCACAACCTTTCCTTGAAAACCTCCAAGGAGGATGTTACACACCTTGTTTTCCTTTTCATCTTAACTCTAATTAGGAGGAAAATAATTTACCTTTCAGTTGAGACCTTTTGGAGAGAATGCCTTAAAGCTAAGGAGAATTTCTCCATAGGTAAAAATGGGAACACCTTACTAAGCCAATTAGAGGCATCCCCGTACAGTGAAAAGAACACTGGGCTTGCCTGGATGGCCTTTGTTCAAATTCCACTTTAGATACTAACAGCATGACCTGTGACCCTGAGAAGGATCCATTTAACCGCTGTGGGCCTCAGTTTCTTCATGGGCAAAATGAGAGGGCTGGACTCAATGACTGTAATGCCAAGCAAAGGCAACTTTAAAGGTTCGGATTTACCAGCATACCAAATCCCATTTATTCAGCAAACATTCACAGAACAGAGAAAGTCAAAATACAGTGTAACTCATTCATTCAGCAAGTAAGTTCTCAATTCAATTGCAAAGTACCAAGGTCCTAGGTATCCCACCCCTGGATCAATAGTCAAAGTAGCCCACTCCTGGGCAGTACATTCATTTAGTCTCTTCTCAATGGAGAATAGTTTCCAATCCTCAACAAAGTACATTCATTTAGTCAATCACAGAGCACAAAAAGGCCAAAGGTTTCCCACCCCTGGACACTACTGAATTACAATACCATCCATTAACACCAAGCACTTTCTCAAAAGGGGCTGGAGAGCAGAAAAGGCCATTCATCCTTAAAGATTTCAGCATTGAAAACCCAAGGAAAGCCCCTTCTTTCATCTTCACTTGAGGCAAGCCCTCAGCAATCTCTGTTCCTGGGGAGAAAAGGCTCAGAAAAGTCATAGCCAGTGTCCTCATCAAGTCACTCTGCCTGTAGAACAGTCCCAGAGCCCCTGAAAACATCAGCAAGGCCCCCTTCCAAGATTTTTGTAAACATACCACAAGAAAATCATCCTTCAGGGCTTCTGAACCAACAGCAAGATTCCAGGACCTCTACAACAGCAGCACTGTCCTTCACCAGCAGGTGAATCTGGCAAAACAGCATCAAAACCGACAGACAAAATATGAGCATCATAGCCATGCCTCCTCAGTTCTCAGCAGCTCTCAGTGGTAGTTCTCAAAAGTCCTGGGTAGCTCCAATGGGCCCTCAGCAGTCTTTCTCTCAGCAACTTAGGCTCCACTATCCTGGATACTGCTCTCCAAAAGTCTCTTTGGCCTTCTCTTGGCTTGGGCCTCTCTGCCAATTCATGGCTCATCCAAGTTTAGCCCTCTCTCTTCATGTCAACAAGTCCATCCCACAAGTGGGATTCACAAGCTCTGGGTTTTAACACACAACCCAATGACCAAGCCAATACAGGGGCATCTTCAAATTCCATTACCATTACAATGACCTTTGCAGTTCTTTCTAGCCTTAAAGCTGTGATCTTCAGCAGCAAGGCAGCCCAGTGCTAGAATCAGGAAGACCTTAGTTCAGGTACAGACTCATACACCTATTCACTGAGTCTAGTTAAGTGATCTGCCCACAGTCAAATCTTTTAACCTCTGCCTGACTTAGTTTCCTTATCTCTAAACTGGGGACAATAATAGCACCCATCTCCAGGGCTGTTGAGAGAATAAAAGGAGATCAGTTTGTACAGCATTTCACAAAACTTAAAGCAACATGTAAAGGCCAGATATTATCGCTATTACTACTCTATAAATATAAGAAAGGAGATAAATGTTGGACTGCACACTTTCCACTGTCCTCAACACATATCTTGTCCTCTGTGTATAAGACTGACATTGAATAGATTATACCAAGATATGAAGTTTTTCTAAAAGAAATAAAAATGAATATATCACTTATTTTTGATAATCAGATCATGTTGAGAAATGTTTAATTCTGACATAAAAGTCTCAGAATAGGCGTGTTGTATGTCTCTTTCAAAGCTTCAGTAATGCAGAGGGAATATTCAGCAACTATAAATATAATGTTTTAGGAATCATGTGAAATTTGTGCATGATTTTTTTGATAAAATCTTAAGTGGTCACAATTGTAGATGGTTCTCTTTCTTCCTACCTAATATTAATTTATAGTCATTCTAAGTGCTTCAAAAATGAATTTAATTATGCATGCACCATATAAAAATCTAAATTTTGCAAGTCATTCATCTCCTTACTGAAATAGCATGTATATTTTGATTGAAGATGACCATGTTTAAAGATTGTGCCTGAAAAATTTTACAACGTTCTGTTAAATATAGGATGATTATTTTAATAAATTTTACTTCATTAGGCAATCTGTTAAGGAAATTGCAGATCTATGAAAGAGATAAGAAGAAAACTGGTGCTCTAAAAATTATGCACGATTCTTTAGGAGTTAACAGTCCTCCATCTGGTAAATCTGGTAAACTAAACCTGTCTTTTGAAATGGAGTGGGCAGAATATTGTCCCTATTGTTTTTTCAATTACAGCAGAGTTACTTCTTCCACATCATGGGGATGATTAGAAAAATCTGTATAAAATTTTGTTTTGGCCCTCCTTTTGTACCAAAGAAAATGTGTGAATTATTATGGTATTAAAATATAAACCATAGTGATATTATGCAATGCTATACATGTATTTTATGCATTTCTAAATTTCTAAACTTTTCTGTGTCACTTGCTAGCCTTCACATGTTGTCTGCAGCTTCCACAAGACTCCCCCAAAATTCTTATTTAATTTCTTATAGCAGCACATGATATATCAAAATTGTTATGGGGTAACTCATGGTATGGAAAGGATAGCTGTAATGCAGACTTTCACCACCTGTAAATTTAGTTGGGCCACAGGTAGGTTACCTTAGAGACAGACAGATGACGGTTTGTTCTCATGGGTCACATCACAGCCACCCAAAATCTTTGTTGGGCCATGTGTTGTATATGCCTGTTACAATGGAATAGTTCCCTCTCCTCTCCCGCCCCAAACTTTTTCTACCTCACATGATTGCTCCTGTCTGAAGTACTTGTAATGGTGTTAGACCCAGGGAGCCAAGATGGAGGAGTACAGGCAGAAGCAACTGAGCTGAATTCTCTCTGCATTTTCCTCCAGATAACTTAAAAATAATTCCTCAAATTGAATTGTGGAGCAACAGAGCCAACAAAAAGTCAAGATGAGTCATTTTTTCTGGCCTAAAACACCTTCAAAGATTGGCAGAAGAGGTCTCCAACTCTGAATGCATGCAGCCACAGCACTAGCTGTGAGCCACGGAGGTGGCTACAGCAGGTGCAGCAGCTGCTTAGGGAGATCCCAGCACAGAGTGAGTAAATGGGGACAGAGGACAGATAACTGGTCAAAAAGAGATTGTGGTATTGCATTCCTGGTATTGGGTATAGCTGACACTGATTGGCAACTCTGCTACTCCTGCAGAGTTCTAAATTGCAGGTTTGGGGCTAAGAGGAATGCTAGTACCCAGGGCTGCCATGGAGCAGGGCTCTTCCTGGGTAAAGACCAGAACTCAAACCAGGAGAGCAGTTACCACACCTCTCCTTTGTTCACATGACCGTTCAGATTCTGAGAACTAGCTTTGAAAACAGCAACACAAAATACTCTGAAGCTTCTGACAGCACCTCCACATTCCAGGTATGCTGAGGCCAACTTTAATATCAAGTTTAAAGTCAAGAAATAAACTGGGGGATGTTGGGGCTTTTGTTGGTAATGGGTTGAATTGGTCCTCAGCTAACAGGAGGCCCGTGATCACCTCGGGGCAGAATGTGAAGGTTGCACCTGTTTGTGATAAGCAAGATTATCTCTCTGCCTTTGGGATGATGCACGATTGGCTTGCTGTGGAGAGGGCAAGGCCAGGGGAGGGGCCCTAAGGGGCCCTGGAGAAAGGACTTAAATACAGGCTACCCAGAGGCAGAAGAAAGTCCAGTCATGCCAAGCTTAGAGAGCTAGAAGCAAGTGTTGTGTTCTGAAGAAGAGTTCCAGTCCCACACCAAGCTTAGAGAATGAGAGGGAGTTCCAGCCA
>CM053597.1:187382729-187407526 GCA_028646575.1 Pseudocheirus occidentalis
TTAGTGCGGTGCTGCAGCCCCCCCCCCCCCGTTTTAGCTCACTGAAAGCACACCCCAGGACCACCACTCAAGACCACGATCCAGATCCAGGCCGCTCAACGCAAGAGCCCTTGGCTCTGATCGACTGCCTCAGCCCCCCACTATCTGTAGGCCGAGGGCCCTGAAGCAGCCCAGTGGAGGCCGTTGCTCCTCTCAGCTGTTCCTGCTGCTACAGCCACCTCCTGCTGCTTCCTTGCCCTGGGAGCAGTTTGGCTGGAACCGCTCTTTCCCAAATATAGCAAAATCCACTGACCTTTCTCTTAGCCTTTTTCTTTTCTTCTGGCCTGATAGATGTGGTAATTGTGCCTCCAGTGCAGGCAATCTGCTCTCCTATAGACTGGGCTTCACTTGTCTGCCCCAGGGCCTCACCCGGCAGGGGTTTTGGCCGTGGCTCCCAGAGTGCTGTGAAGAGCCCCACCTGTTGAGCTGCCTGTAGCAACAGATGTGTTTTTTGCCTTTTGGAGAGTTTTGGAGCTTGAAAATCTGTTTTAGAGTCCCATTTTTTGAGTTTTTAGTGTGTTTGTGTGGGAGCTGCAGTGCTTTGCTGCTTCTACGCTGCCATCTTGGCTCCTCCCCCCCCCCACTGTGATGACTTTCAAACTCATAGATTCACTAATATTAACTTCTCCTGAAGGATTTAAGCAACAAAACATTCTTGGATTCACCTTTGGCCTAGGCTTGCACCATGAGATGTTGACCAAGTCTTACTTGGGCCTTCTTGGGTCATGGCGGTATAATTTGGATATTCCAGTTACTTATCATTTGCAGCTATGTTCACTATGGGCCCTAGTCATGCACATTCGTTTTTAGGATTCAGGAAACTAGAGGTGAAGTGAAATTTAGTGAACATCTAGTCTCAGTTCTTAACCTGGGATCCCTAGACCCTGAAGGGTTCTATGGGGAGATTTCATTAGGAATGGGGTCTGTAAAGTTCAATGGGAAAAATTATATCTTCATTTTCACTAACCTCTACTAATATTTAGCACATCCTTTAGATCAGTGTTTCTTAACCTCCTAATGCCATAACCCTTTAATACTCGTATGTGGGAGTATCTGCATATGGACGGATCTACCTGGAGATGGATAGAGGAGTGGTGTCTTGGTTCCTAAAACCATTGGAAATATGTGTTTTCTGATGGTCTTAGGCAACGCCTGTTACCCCTGTGAAAGGGTGGTTCAACCTCCAAAGGGGTTGCTACCCACAGGTTGAGAACCTCTGCTTTAGATATTTAAAAACTATTCTGAGAATGAGTCTATAGGGTATGCCAGATTGCCAAAGGGCCAGGGGATGGGGCTGCAATATAGAAGAGACTAAGGATCTGTGCTCTAGAATAAAACCTTTATTCTATAGATTAGAAAACTGAGACTTAGAGAAATGAGGTATTTTGCCAAGATTCCATATCTAGGAGATGCAGAACAGAAACCTGGAGACAGCTTTTTTCTTTAATCTATACAATTTGTGGGACTTTTCCAGCAAGTGAACATGTTACAGGACCACCATGAAGAATGCATCTAAAACAAAAAAAAACAACATTTGTTCATTTGTTTAGCAAGCAGCCAATCTGTAACTCATACTTGACAACTTATTATTGATGAGGGGAAAAAAAGGCAACTATGACATTGATCTGATATCAGGGGACAACATTTTACAAAAGTCATAGCGTGACAAAGCTGGAGGGAGTCTGAGAACTTATCCAATCTGACTTTCCTATTCTCCAACCAAGAAAATGGAGAACTAGAATTCACCTCTCCCAACCACCAATTCTGGGATATTTCTTGGGTTGGGGAGGAACCCAACTGGTGTGATGTAAAGTTTCCTTTTACAGAAATGCTGTTTTTCCTCCTAACTTCTCTGTGCTTTTAACTCTGGTTTCTTAACATCTAGAGCCAAATATGGAGGGTGGTTTTTGTCCATTTAATAACAAATAATTTAATCTAATATAAAAAGGCACTATTTTATTAAAGTTCAAATGTAAATGGATGGAAGATAATCATCACTAATTTGCTATCCTCAATATTAATAGATGCCTTCAAAGCCATTATTACCTAACAATAATCAAGGAAAGGAGTATTATGAATTTCATTTTTTAGCTCTTCCTTCTTTTACTTATCTTTTCCCAATGTATCTGCTCTCACTGCATCTCCCTTTAATGAAAGCAGTTTCTGTATATTTGCAGGCTGCTATATGGAGAGCATTTCTAAAATAAGAACTTCCTGGTTAGATGCTGCATCTAAGTATATGTGTATATAATACATGCATACACATATATTCACACCTGCAATGTATACTCACACATATATACACATATACAAAGCATATGATGTGCATGTGTATACATCATGTATAATACAATTATGCATATGTATGCACATGTTTATCTTGTATAAGTATTTGTGTGTCTATAAACACATGTGTGTATAGATATACAAAATGAAGCAGCTAGATGTCTCAGTGGATAATCAGACATTTACTAGCTGTGTGACCCTGGGCAAGTCACTTAATTCCCCTGTCTTAATCCATTGGAGATGTAAATGCAAACCACTCCAGCATCTTTACCAAGAAAACTCCATGGGCAGTATGGTCCATGGGGTCACAACGAGTCAGACACAACTGAAGTATACATATAACCACTGAGTTTTGCATGTACATACACAGACACACAGGGTATCCCAAAAGTCTTAATCCTGTTTTCATTCATTAAAACTTTAAGCTACAATGAGAATTCAAGTATAATCTGTGTGTATAGCATGTGTGTGTATATATATCTGTGTTTTTGTAGTATGTGTATATGTGTATAGTGTGCACCTGAACATGCAATATATGTATATTGTGAAAGTATATGTGTATAATGTTCATGCTATAGTGTGTGCATATATGTATATGTATGTTTGCATATATACACGTGTAGACAAATATAGGCATATACACATGTGTGTGCAATATATGTGCATGTATGTATACTCCCATACATATCTACATGCATATGTACACATTGCATTATCCATGCATTTCTATACGAGTGCAAGAGCACACTTGTGCAACAGCTATCTTTGATGTCCCCAACTTGAGGGCTAATGCAGGAATTCCCTCCTTGCAGATCCAATTTAACAAAATTGTTGTTTGTTCATTCACGTCTGGCTTTTCCTGACCCTATGTGCGGTTTGCTTGGCTAAGATACTGGAGTGGTTTTCATTTTCTTTTCCCACTCATTTGGCAGGTGAGGAAACTGAGGCAAACAGTGTTAAGTGACTTGCCCATGGCTAGTATGTATCTGAGGCTGGATTTGAATTCACTCAGGCAGGTCTTCCAGATTACAAGGCTGGCGCTTTATTCAATGAGCCATCTAGCTGCCCTGATATATAGGGGGGATTGCCAGAGCTAAATAACTAAGTCACTTGAACCTGGATTTACACTGATTGTTTCTTGTCTTAGTTGAGCATGCCCTCCACTATTCTCTCTTTCCGCATCTCTCCTGATTCCCTTTCCCCTCTCCCAACCCTCCCAGCTCCACTTCCCTCCCTCTCTTCCCATGTGCTTCCCTATTCCTCTCCTCCATCCTTCCCTTCCTTTCCTCCACAGGTAGAGTTGCAAGGATCCTCTCTCTCACTTTTTTCCCCAGTGTAGCTGCTGGAACTGTGTACATCTCAAAAACTGTAATCCAGTTAGTTATTTAATCGGTGCCTTTTAGTCCTTCTCCTGGAAGCCATTTTTGTCCCCACCTACATTCTGCCTTGAAATTGGATTTTGCCCCTGTGGGGCTGGGGCTGTGTACAGATTTCCCAAAATAAAGTGCGGGGCTGTTTATCCTAGTGTGTTATTATTGGTAGGCAGTGTAATCCTTCACACCTCCATAAGCTCAAGGATCACAATGACTTTTTAAAACCTAAAAGGTTTAGTCTTATTAAACCTGTTGGTAGCAACAAGGCAGGATAGTCCCAGTAACCTCCATGTGTAGATGGAGAGGCAGAAGCAGCCTGAGATAACTATTTGAGATTCCCATGGAGACAGGCTTCTTAGGTCTTTCTTCTCCCTACAGAACCTTCTTGCTCTCATCATTACACAGAAATGAGCATTTGACACGTGAAGATTTCTCTATTATGTTTACCTGCCTAAAAGCCTTACGTTTCTTCAGCACAGTGCCTCGCTGATAGTGGACAAGCAATAGCTCATGTTTTTCTATCTCATTAATGTTTACTGCACAAGCATGCAGGCCACACTGGCGCATTGTACAGGGTTATGACCAAGACCTACATGCTCCACCAGAAACAAGTGATGATGTGATGCCTCAGTTCAGTGGAAGGAGTACTTGGTAGGAAGTCAGAAACCCTGGACTCGAATCTTAATCCTCCCCTTTATAATATAATCTTGGGCAAATCATTTAACCTCTCATGCCTCAGTTTCCTTCTCTGTGAAATGGGAGGGTTAAGCTTGATGATCTCTGAAGTTCCTCCCACCTCTAGATTTAAGACCCATGGGTAGATGACCTGTCATCTCACTTCTTTCTTAGAAAAAAAAAACAAAAAAAAACCTGAATGTCAGAACCTTGGTAAATATAGTGAGATTATTATCATGTCCATTTTTTTAGATGGGAAGACCAAGGGCAAAATAGATCAAAGAGTTTGCTGGAACAAAAATCTCTTAAATCTGAACAGAATATTGTTGCTTTTCACTCAAATATAATCTTCTGGAGTTCAGAGACTGCTGTCATCATCATCATCATCATCATCATCATCATCATCATCATCATCATCAATTCCTACACCTAACATAGTGCCTGGAATTAATTAGGTACTTTATAGACATCTTTGTGACTCTGGGCATCACTTTACTTAAGCTCTCTCAACCTCAATGGGTTTTTTCGCATCTGTAAAATGGGGCAATAGTAACACCTACTAGGGTTGTTTTAAAGATCAGATTAAAAGAAACATGTAAAAGCTCTACAAATTTTGAAGTGCTATATTAATTTAAGTTACTTTTAATAGATCATTACAATTTATTTTCATGTTCAGCATATATATATAAATCTCAGCAAATAGTTTTTTTAGGAATAGCTATCAACATTTCTTAAGCATCATTACTGAGCTTTAGCCTCAAAAATTCAAAGTCTGACCTTTTAGTATGCTTTCTAATGGCCTTGTGATGCTCCTTTTAATAGGTATCAAACTCCTAAAGGAACTGGATGGCAGTCAGATTATAAGGTTTTATTTTGTTTTGTTTCCCCACACATCACCTCCATTTGGATTCTTCTTTGTGGTTTGCTTTTTTTCTTGGCTTCACCAAATTTGGCAGCCCTTCAACTATGGTCTGTTAGATGCTGTGTCGAGGATGTAAAATTTGCCAGGTCCTTTCCCTTAAGGAGTTTTAATTCTCAAGTTGTAGTGATGTTAACATCAACACAAATCTTTCTGAGGCTATTTAATAGATTTTAAATATTTATTGGAACACAAAGGGATGCCATTTTTCTAGATTTAATATCCAAGAAAATCCTTACCACATATACTCAGAGGAAAATGTTTCACATATATTAATGTGGAAGATATATTTTAAATGCATTCCCAAGACAGCCAATAAAAACTCTTATTTTAATAAGGAATCTCAAAGATTTATTCTATTTTTAACCCCAATTGTAGTCAGAGTAGACAGCATGTCAGGCACCATGTAGCTAACTCATTTTCTGTGGTCAAGGTCTTTTAGGGAAGTAATGTTAGACAACTTTCTTTCTCTATTCCATTGTAGGTTGTCACCATCAGTAACCAACTAAGTAAATTCTCACTTAAGACAAACTGATAACCTTCCCCCCCCCCCAGTTCACTTCACAGTGACAATCTTAACTTTGTCTTTGAAATTAATGGACAAGAGAATCATATTATTAATTTGTAAAGTTTAGCAGCCTTTTTTCATTTCTGAGCAGGTAACTATTTATATAATATGATTTGAGGGATAAGAGATAAGGCACCTGTGCAAAAATATCTTTCATCAATCTTGGCATCTGAAATTCTACCATTAGAGATTTTTTCATTTGGATCTGGAAAACTTCTAGGAAAAAAAAACAGGAAAAAAAAGAAAATATAATGAGCCAGTGTCTATCTTGGGTCTGGGATAATGGGCCATTGCTTAGGTCATTTAGAGAGGAAGAGGCCTCATTGATTTTTAGTTATTGATTCTTTGTACTACAGGAGATGACAGAGACTAATATAAGTACCCAAAACATATTAATCACCCACTATGTATAAAATAATAGAATGTTAGGATGAAAGACCTAATAAGAGATGTCCTATAGACTGTCCCCCATTACTTCATAATTGAAGAAACTGAGACACAGAGAAATAAGATGATTTGCCTGAACAACCATATTATAAATTGTTCAAAATTTCACTTATATATGAGTTATATATGGATTCATACATATAGGTAGCATGTTAAGAAGTCAAGCCTTAGTCTATTTTCATCTTTCTTTGAAGACCAGACTAGGGAAGATCTGGAAAGCTGGTCAATGATCTAATCTCCTTGCTCAATTCTTCCCTGTTCATATAATCAACAATCAGGAGTCTACTGTATGCAAGACAGTAAGCTAGGGATTATAGGAAATATTTAAAATCATCATTGTCATCATCATCATCATCATCATCATCATCATCATTATCATCATTATCAGTCTCCCCCAGAATGGAAGTATAGTAGCCATTCATGATCCAATGTCATCACTAATTGGCATGGACCTTTTAATCTACTTGATTTTCAACTTAATCTGTTTCTCTCCTCCTTAAGGTGAGACATTCAGGTGACATTTCCTTACTGGGGTCCACAGTCTTAACACTTGACTCAACACATGCCCCCAATCAGCTTTAACTCTACTTGCAGCTAAGAATACTCTGTCTTCCTTAGTAGCAAGGATTACAAGCATCAGATACTGTGAAATCAAAGAGAATGTCTTTTCAGCAGAAGATATTGGTTGTACAAATGATCATCAATCATCTGTCTTCCATAATATTATTTTCATATTATTATTTGGAATGTTTTAAGCCATATTATAGGTGGTTAGCTGGACAGCTACCTGTTTGCTCACTACCTCGGCCTAAATTCCAACCCATCATAATGCCTGCTGACATGAGGATATTGAAGGAAATCTAAACCCTGCCTGTTTTAGAAGTGTTGCTCCTCTATCCTTCTTTTTTTTAAATTTCAATTATTATTTTTTTGTCTCCTTCCTTCTTGCAATGACATCCTTGGGGTGATGACTTGAATTGTTGGTGATTTGTATTTGAGGGAGGCAGAACTTTGCAAAGTCAACAGCCTCCAGCCTAACTGGGATCTCTAGAGGTATATGTATATTTTAAGAGTAGCCTTCTGAAGAATAACTTTAAAGGCAGCCAGGAACTCTGTGGTCTAGTGAAGAGTACAGAAGGATGAGCTATAATAGGTGGATTCTTGTCTTGGATCTGCCACAGCCATGGTCAGTAGGACATAATAAGCTCATTGAGGTCAGGGACTGGTTCATTTTTGTCTTCTTACTCTCAAGTTCTAGCCAGGGTTGGGGACCCTGCAACCCTGAGGCCATATGTGGCCTTGAGACCCCAGATTCCCCACCCCTGGCCTAGTACAATGCCTAGCTACACAATGTACTTAATAAATGTATATTGGGTTGAATTAAATTGACCATGGAAAAGTAATTGAATTTCTTTTGGCTTCACTTTATTCATTTTCAAAATGAGGGTGGTAGGAAAAAAGGGAGTATTTGATATTTGGACTAAATGCTGACATTCCAGGTTTGAAATTAGATGTGTTCATTTTATTTTTATTTTTGACTAGCAGGCCTGCTGAGAAGCTTGTTACCAAGAAAGATCTGTTTCTTTTTTTCAATTTATCATCTTAGAGAGTTGCAGGGGCATTGAGAAATTAAATTAAATTATTCCCAGGATTACTTTGTCTGTATGTGGGAGAAGCAGACTTGAACCTGGGTCTTCGGGTTTGTGAGACAATTTCTCTATCCACTATACCACACTGCACTCTAGTTAAGAGAGGAAAAGAATATCAAGGAAGGCCAAGAGTCATATCTGCTTTGTGGCTTTATGGCAGCAACACTTCTGTTCACACAGATTTTTCCCCAATGTAGTTAGCCATATTTTTAAATCTTCCTATGTGCTCACAACCTCCCCACGGCTTTTTTCTCCTTTACTTCTCCCTTCCTTTCCAAATATAAGTCATTTCTTCAACAATGACGTTTGCATTTTCAAGCATGCAAGAAATTCAGAGCAGAATGATCCTTAGCTTCACCTGGTATGCATAAATTACCCCACCTCTCTCCTTTCTTCTGTAGTAGAAAGTAATGTAAATAACTAAATCTGCCAAAAATTTGTTTTGAATTGAGACACTACTGGTCATGCTCATCCCCTCTCCACTTGTACCCCCAAGAATTTAGTAACCAGTTTGGAGTCTATCATAACCCAAGTCCTTCGGTAAGAATTCTCAACAAAGGGAAAAGCAGCCTGTATGCAGGGGTCTGTCTTTCTGCAACACCACTCCCCCCAAAAACAGAAAAACAAAATGAAACAAAACACAACAAAAACCACCTTGAGAGGGATTAAATTAAATTGTATGAATCTGAGGTATTCCTAGGCTAGATCTAACTGCAGAGCTCCATCTTTCCATGTTGCTAAGGTGAGGAAATTGGTTCCTGGTATCCTGACATGGGACTTTTTTCTCCCTAGAGAAGCAGTGTTAGAAATGGGATTTTCTGAGAGCAATTATAGTAGTAATGTTAGTAACAGTTATTAGAAAAGGTAGGTAGAGGGAAAGTCACAAAATAAAGGTGATTGTTGCAAAAAATGGAAAGAACAAGAATATTTCTAAAGAAGAGATTATGTGAAGATACTCCCACTCCTTTACTTCAGTGGGGAGTGGGGAAGGTCCACGGGCATAGGACACCACAAACCTTTTCATAGTTTTTCAATTTATTGATTTTTTTTGCTAATTTTCCCATTTACATTTTTCCTTTTTAAAATGTGTATATGTCTGTTTGTATCTATCTATATACATGTGTGTATATCTATCTATATAGATATATCTGTATCGCTATCTATGTATCTATCATCTATCTATCTATCTATCTATCTATCTATCTATCGTCTGTCCATCCATCCATCCATCCATCCATCCATGTGTGTGTATGTATGTATGTATCTATTTATCTATCCCTCTATCTATCTATCTGCGTGCGTGCACACACACACACACACACACACACACACACACACACACACCAGAGGCAGACAAATACTGATAGTCTCAGGAAGGTAAGAGGAGAAATGATGCTCAGGAAATTTTGGTGAGGTAAAAATGTTATCAATAAAATGTGTTTTACAAAAGAAATAGTGTTAAGGTATATTAGATATTGAACTTTTGGCCAATTATATTTTTAAAAAGGATTTATGAGCTAACCAAACCCAAAGATGACTTTTAACATTCTACCCTTCCACCCTGGGGGGAAAAAACAAATCTATTCTGAGTTCCAAGTAGCTAGTTTAAATATAAGACCTCTTTTAATTAAGATTTAGAAATTAATAGATGATTTGTTTGTCACAAAATCCTCTTTTCATTTGCTATCTCTGTATTCCTTAAGTAATTTTCAAATAACAAGGTATGCAAGCTCATTCTATCAGCACAACCTAGTGGAATAAAATTTCCTGTTTTGAAATGTTATGATTAGCTACTTAATTTTCCTTAATTTTATCAGATTTAATCCTTACTTTTTCCTCATCTGAGGATATAGACACAATATTTCATAAAATGTATGTTGTACCTATGAATTCCATGTACACAGTAGATGTCATTTTATTGAACTATTTATTCCTCTAAGCCCCGATGAATCCACTTTCAGATAAATATCCCAAATCAAAATTCATTGTTGTGCCAGACGTAATGCTAGATACTGATCACGTGAAAATTCAGGGTAATTTGCCCTTGCTCTGCCTGAGGTTACTGATGGAGATCCATTGAGTAAGGGAAATTCACATTATAAGAAATCTTAAAGAAGATTAAAACTTTATAAATTTTTGCTGGTAATTAGACATGAAAATTACATAAAATACTTTTGAAATTTCAACTCCTAATGTGAAATAAGTGATTATTATTGTAACTATTTTCTTAACGCTATAACTCATTCATTTATTGAACTTAATCCTGAAAAGTAAGAATCAATGCAATGACACAGTGTGATGTTTGTCTTTGACTACATTTTATTCAATTAAAATTGAATTTTCTACTGTTCATTGCATTATTAATAGTACATTGAAACCAATGTCAGCTAAGAGGAGCACAATAAAATTATTAGAACATTTGATTTCAAAATAAAAAAAAAAAGTCATTTCTAAAGAAAGAGCACCACCTTGTGGAATAGGAATTTTTTACCATCTTAAGGAAATGAAGAGATACAAAAAGTAAAATAATTTTCAAAACAGACGTAGTACAATCCATCTAAAACTATATTATGTAATTAAATTCATTTTTTGCTTATTAAGCACCTACTGTGCACTAGACCTTGGGAATAGGGGTTACAAACCAAGTAAAGCAAAATGTAGGTCAAAAGCTTAAAGGCAATTGCTCACTATACGTGTTTCAGTTTCTCACATGTGCCAGGCACTGCCCTAAGCTCTTGGGGGGCAGAGAAGGAAGAAAGACGAAAGCACCTTCCCTCAGTGAGCTTACATTTTGCCAGTTAGACAATATGTAAACAGTTATGAGCAAACAAGACATATTCAGGATAAACTGGATATACTCTCAGAGGGAAGGTGATAGCATTAAGGGGGACCAGAGAAGGATTCTTTCAGAAACTAGAATTTCATTTGAGACCTAGAGGAAGCCAGGGGGAGTGATGAGAGGAAGATGATTCCAGGCATAGAGGACAGTTAGTGAAAATGGGAAATTAAGTATCTTTTGTGAAGAATAATGGAGAATTCAATATCATTGGATCTTAGAGGGGTTTAAGATACGAGAAGGGAAAAGTAGGAAGGAACCTGGTTATGAAGTTAACCCACATTGAATTGAAACTGGAAGGCAATCCAGAAAATCTCAGAAAAAATTATAATGCAGTAATCTCATTTTATTTTGTTTCTTCCACAAAGAATGACTATAAAATAAAATTATCACTTTAGGAAAAAAAATTCCTTCTCTTCTTTCTTTTTTTGTACATTTTAATAAAATAATGCCCATATAATAAGGAATAAGAATTTTAATCACAGAATTTAGACTTTTGATGCAGAAAAGGCATTTGTGAATACTCCGCTACTCATCTGCTGCAGTGTGGACTGAAGGCTCCATTGACTATGTCTCTTACCATCCTTGTCGATCATTAACAAGTTCTGGTGATGTGAGAAGAGTCTCTCCTAGAGAAAGAAGTTGGGATGCCTTCACCCAGGTACCTTTTGATAGTTATGTCACTAATTCAGAGGGTCCTTGTCATAAACTGCAGCTTCTCTGGCCCTAATGTAAAAGCTGATTTTCCGGAAAGCAAGGAGCTTTGCAATTTAACAAAAGCAGTCCATACTGCTCTCCTCTTTCTGTTCAGTTCTTGGCCAGATTCATTGTCCATCTGCACTGTCTGTCCCAAAGACATGATAGAATAGAGTTTCAGAATGGGACAGGTATTTTCAGAAATAGTGAATAAGTGAACTTATTGTGCTTGACTTTATTAGAGAGAAACCATGGCATAAGAGCTTAAGAACATATCTCAAAGTCAGGAAGGCCAGTTTTTGTGTCTTGCCTCTGACTGTGAACTGAAGAGGAAGTGCTGTCCTGCCTTGTGCATTGCAATTATATTTTGTTCCTATGATGTTAGGCTAGGCTAGGCTAGGCTAGGCTAGGCTAAGTAAATATGTAAGTAGTTTGTGCAAGGTAACAATAAATAGAAAGTAGAAACTAAGATTTTAAGCCACTTAAAAAAAAAAACACAACTGTGTCCAGAATTAAGTACTCGTACAGAGACCACATGCTATGAAAAACCAGTTAAGTCCCATTAATGGCTCTCAGTCTGTAAGTTGGATATAAATTCCTGACACAAACCATAAAAACCATATGTTGTGTTCAGGTGATTTTTAATTGTGTCAGACTCTTGGTGACTCCATTCAGGGTTTGCGTTGCAAAGATACTGTCTTGGTTTTGCCATTTCTTTCTCCAGCTCATTTGATAGATGAGGAAACTGAGGCAAACAGGGTTAAGGGACTTGTCCAGGGTCATATAGATAGGGTTTGAGACCAGAGATGAACTCAGGATGAACTTCGTGACTTTAGACCTGTCACTCTCTTCACTTTGCTATGTAGCTGCCTTTCAGAGGCTTACTATCTATTTAAAGAGGAAATTTAGTGAAGTGGTAGAAAAAACAGAGGATTGAGAATGTATAGTGTAGTTTTAGGGTTTCCCTGGGCTGTGCTTTCCCTAGCAGTAAAACTTGAGGTGCTTTGAAAGCCAGGGTTGGTTCTTGTCCTTCTTTCTCCAATAGGAACAGAATGAGAAGCCCAGGTTATCCTGATCCTAAGGCTGATTTTCTAGTAAACCATAAAAACCTTCTATTACTGAGGCAACCCAAAGGTGATCTTGACCAATTTTCCAGTGACACTAAGTATGCTAATAAGACGAACTTAAGGTGATATGGTAAAACTTAGTCAACTCCCCAAAAGCTTCCATAACGAGACCCCCAAACCCTGCCCATGGAGCAGTCCTCCAACAGTGGTGAGTCCATGTTGCCTAAGAGATCCAGATTCTGAGCAGCAGTTATGTAACTCTATGTGCCCCTCTTCCCCATCCCCCCGCTTCCTTCTCCCAGTCCAGTCCCCCAGCATCTTCCTCTAGCTTTTATTAAAGTGTGATTGTTGCATTATTCCTTATGTGCCACTATTGTGATTCAAAGAATCAGGCTCATTCTACCTGAATCAATCAAGACCCCCCTGTAAGGTATAAACAGGATGCCTGGGCTGGGACTGAATTCATCCTCTCTTGTACCTACCGTGGGTGAGCGTGGTTCCATGAACCCAATACTTAGAAGCAAGGATTGACAAAGGGACCCTGCGCTCCTCCTATCAGAGGCCTCCCCTCATGGTTGTGATTAATAGAGCACCTTGGTAGAGGTACTTTTTCTCATCAGTGAATTTTCCCATACTGTAAATTCCCAAGTCCAGTCCCTTGCTACTTATTGTTAACAAAGGAGATTCTTTGTTATTTAGTTGGTTTTTTTATTCTTGATATGGGGATAAAATGAGAAATGATTCTCCTACCACTCTCCTTACCCCCTTTAAAAAAAGAAATAAAAAAGTCAATGAAACATTTAAAATAACAACAAAAAGGTACAGAAGAGAATGTAAGTTGAAAAGTAGACACAGCGTTCATGTCAGTTTTTAGAATTTACTAAATTTATAAGCTGTCCATGATAAAGATTCATAGTTTCTGATGAAGTTTTCTCTTTTTTTTTGTTTCTTTGTATAGGAAAACAACCATGTTCATGGATGTTTTTCAAGTTTATAATTAAAAATTAAATATAGTTTAAATAAAAAAATAATGCACCCATAAGGCAATATTTTGATCTATAAAATCAAGTGCTTTAAAAAAAATGAGCACCAAGTCCAGCAAGTTCTTATGTTCTGTGCTTGTTTCAGTGGACTGGGAAATGGTAAAGATGTTTTTAGGTTTGCATTGTTTTTTGTTCCATACCTGTGATTTCGCAAGTGTAGGGAGGTCCCTGCTGAGAATATTGTGTCTCTACCAATTCAGATCAACAGCTTCTCTGAAACAGATAGTCTTGGAAAGTTGCCTGGGGGATATTGAGAAATTTAAGCTTTTTGCCAAGGGTCACATAGCTAGTGTGTGTCAGGAAAATCTAAACCAGGGCTATCCTGACACCAAGGCTGATTTTCTGTCTACTACTCAATATTATCCCTCACTTAAAATAATTATAACTAATAATAGTAATGATAGGTAACATTTATATAGTTCTTGCCAAGTGCCTTACAAACTTTTTCTCATTTGTTTCTTACAACAAGATATGGTTATTGTCCCCTTTTTACACCTTGAGAAACTGAGGCAAGCAGCTTTTTTTTTCTTTGACTTACCTATAATAGCGATACACAGTAAGTGTCTAAGGACAGATTTGAACTCAGGTCTTCCTGACTCCAGGCCTGGAAAAGAATCCACTGTGCATTTCAATATTCGTTTATCGCTTTCGTATTCATGTAGACTCTTTGTACCTGACCTGCGGAAGAGCCTTCTAAGCTCCCCTTGGTCTGATCAGCCACAGTCGGACACGCCATACCTTGACTCCACCATAGTGATGTCATTCTGGTCCTCTTGGAGAACGAAGGACAAGAATCAACTGTAGCTTTCAAAGCATCTCATGTTTTACAGATGGGGACAATGTGACCCAGAGAGCTTCTAAAACTTACATCCAAATTCTCATTCCCCCTTTTTTTCTCCACTTCACTAAACCCCTTCTCTAAAACAATAGTAAGCCTCTGAAGGGCAGCCGGTGGTACAGCAGATAGAACTCTAGTCCTGAAGTTGAGACAACTCATACTCTTGAGTTCATATCTGGCCTCAGACACATAGTAGCTGTGTGACCCTGGGCAAGTCATTTAACTTGATGGCCTCAGTTTCCTCATATGTAAAATGAGCTAGAGGAGTAAATGACAATACTCTCTAGCATCTTTGCTGTGAAAACCTTAAATGAGTTCATGGGGAATCAGACACCATTAAAAAATGCCTGAACACATGCAGGTGTAACATGAGAAATTGAAATGTAAGGTGAGCCGTTGTGAGGAAATAAGTATGAAACCCTAATTCAGGATAACAAACCTAGAGTCAGCAACATGATCAGATTTACCTACAAGTGAATGTGCTAGGAAAAGATGACTAGTCTTTTTTTTTTGCTTTTTTTTTTGTCTATCACCTATAATTTGTGGAAATACTTTTCTAAAACCTTTTCAGTTTGTCATTCTGGCACACAAATGTGTGGAACTGTAGTTTACAACCCTTCTGTATCTTAGTGGGTGACTTAGTGGTGACCTCTGTAACTTAAGGTGACTGAGAACATTTTATCACTTGGGGAACAGTCTTCTGGTTATGAATTACTGCACTTATCTACATTGGGCTTCGTAAAACAGACTTGTGATTCAGAGCTCCAGAGCTCGATAGGTCTTACTTAAAAAAAAATACTCCCCTAAACAAACAAACAAACAAAAAAACCTAGACCTTCCAGGAACCCAAGATAACCCATCTCAAAAAGTATGGGAGTGGAAATTCAGTGGAAACTGAATATAAAGGAAAATGGCTACATATATTTAAACTGGATAGAAAATACTGACTTCTGGGGAAAAAAAAAGATGAAGCGATTCAAAGATGCAATCAGGGAAGCTGGAAGAGCTCTCCTCTCCAGTGTCCTTGGCACTATACAGCTAAGCTGTTCCTTCTTTGTTCTTGTTCTCTCACTAAGTCAAAGTGACCACAAGAATACCAAGAGGCAAAATTCTAATATTCCTTGATTTGCAAAAAGATTTGGGTTAATATTTCGATTTCGTTCCATTAATTAGTTACATAGTGCTAATCGTTAAGGTCTTCCTTTGCCGGTGGTTATTAGGATGGCATAAACAGATTGAGAAACGAGATTTTACTCACTTGAGCTGCCTTTTAATTATTTGGTCTTCCAGACGATCATAGATAATCTTTCTCAATTCAAGTCTGGTGAAAGGGATGCCATTAATGGATGCTCCAGAGAGAAAAATGGGGGTGGTGGGGGGGGACAAACTGTAAAGGGGATGGAAAAAGAAGAGGGTGTGCTGTTTAGAGGAATAAAGACTTGAAGCTGGAACAAGGTAGTATGGGGAGAAGGTCCAGTGTTCTATCCACTAAGGCACCTATAAATTCTAAGGGGAATTTTTGGACTTGGGGGTCAGAGAATTTGAGTTTAAATCCCTACTGTGGTTTTTCCTGTGTGAGTGACCTTGGACAAGTCACTTACCATGTTCCTTACATTCATCATCTGCAAAATGTGAGTATTGGCCAGACTAGATGGCTACTGAGGTTATTCTGCTTCTCATTCTATGATCCTCTGATCCCGGGATGGTAGGTATGAAGGATAGGATATATTAGCCCCTTTTACTCAATGCCTCATATGGAATAAGTACATAACAAGTGCTTCCTGACTTATGCAGCTTAGTTGACAAAACCACTTTTACTTTTTTCTTTCTTTTTATTCATTTTTCCCTATCAGTGGCTTACTCACTTTACTCACAGTAAATTGTGTTACTAAATTATTCATATATATGAATTTATATTATATAAGCAATTTGCATTTGGAAGAATATCTTTTAACCCAGATCAGTTTATTAGGTTTCTTCCCTTGTATTCAGGAAATTGCTATTCATGTTTTTACAATTCCTTCTTTAACCATAAACTGTATATTCCTGCTATCAGAAGAAAAAATGAGTTGGGTACAAATTATTTTTTGTGTGCAAAATAGGAATGAAAATATTTGAGTCAGCATGGAGGGTGGGAGTGAAAGTGGGTGAGTTTTTATGTTTGTTTGGCTTTTTTTGTTTGTTTTTTTTCCCCCTAGCCTGTGAGCTGTAGTTCAGTACACTGGCATTATTTCAAGTTTCAGGAGAAATGTTCATTTTTTTTTTTACATTTCTGTTATTTGAGTTGTTCTTGATATTGTTGTGTTTGGCACTGGGGGAATTTGATGCATATAAACATGTTAAAGTTTAAAAAAACTGTATTGATCACATACTTCTGAACCACTCATGTGGCTATTATTAACCGTGTATGTACAATTCTAGCTATGTATCCCTGTGAGTACTGATGCTTTTGCTAGGTAGTTGAAACTAGATTCTGAGGTTTTATAGATAGTTTAAATTGAGGCTTTGGAGAACCTTGAGAATTCCTATAGCAGAAAGTTCTATTTTTGTTCCCCTCCAGAGGAGGAGAGGAGAAAAGGAAGAAATGAGTAAAGGGAGGTAATATAAATTGGGAATAATGTTCTGGTTTTTCCTGAAGCCCAATTAATGCTATGAACTTTTTTAAAAAGTGAAATGGTCCTCTCTTTTCTTCAACGTAAAGTATTCATGACATAAAAAATGGGTACAGAAACATGCACATTTCTGGGGCATGAATATGTTCCATAAGAATACTATGATACTAGAGTTCTTTTCTTGACAATATGAGTCACTTCAGAAATTCTTTGGGATTCTTCTGTTGCAAGGGTTCTTAATTTGGGGTCTGTGATTTTAGAAAAAATAAGCCATATTTCATTATAATTGATTTCTTCTGTAATCCTTTTACTTTATACATTTAAAAATACTGCTCTGGGGAGAAACCCATAAGCTTCACAAGACTAATTAGAAAAAGAAAAACAAAAAAGAAAAAAAAAAACGTCAAAAGCGGTCCATGACAGAAAGACCCATTCCAACTCCAGAGAGTGCTTAAGATGAGTTAATTTGTAGGATCCTAGATCTAGGAGGTGGGCAGCTATGTGGTGGTGGATTAAGCAATGGCCTCAGGTCAGGAAGACCTGTGTTCAAATCCAACCTTTTACAGTTGCAAGCTGTGTGACCTTGGGTAACTCACTTAATGTGTTGGTCTCAGTTTCCTCATCTGTAAAATGAGCCAGAGAAGGAAATGGCAAATAACTCTAGTATCTGTGCCAAGAAAACTGGGAATAGGGTCATACAGGATCCAGAACTTACTTTAAAAGTGATTGAACAACAGAAAAAACTAGATGTGGTCCAAACCTCTTTTTCTTACAAGTGAGGAAACTGATGGTTAAATGTCTTGCCTTAGGTTACACAAGTAGTAAGAGTCAGAGTGGGGATTTGAATACAGGTTCTCTGATTTCAGGACTTGTGCCATAGCAATATGTATCATTGTTTACAGACGGTTAGTTTGCATGTCACTTTTCAAAAGCATATCCTTGGAAAAAATGCAACATAACTTTGCAACACCCTCCCTCCCCCCCAATTTTAGGAGAGGAATCAATGATGTTGAATAGAAACCAAGACTATTAACAAATTAATATTGTAATGTTATAGTTTACTTAAACTAAAGGTTGTAGTGTGTGTGTGTGTGTGTTTTTGTGTATGTGTGTGTTTATGGATGGAACTGCAATCTGCTCTCCTTGTGTATCAGGGATTCTGTATTTTGTGACTTTGATGAAAGAATTCAATTGCATTTAAAATACATTTGTTAAATGCATAAAGGAAAGTTAAGACGTTACTTGGGATGTAATCAGCTTTTTATTGGAGAAGCAGCATCGCTAATATCCGTCTTTAGACTAAAACATGAATTATGTGTTCTCAGTGACTTAACATAACGTAATAATGTGATACTGTTGATTTGTTTGGATTTCTATCACTCCTATCTGAATCTCACCTGTTAGGAAACTATTTATACTAATGCTTAGCAATCGTTCTTCAGAGAGTTGTGTGGGGGCTCACTGAGGAGAAGTGACTTGCCAGGGCCATACAGCCAGTAAGCCTCCAGGGTCTTCCTGACTCTAAGGCTCCTTCTCTGGCAACATAGACTCACTTTTTCTGCGAAGTTTAGACTCTTAAAAACATTTCTTGAAAATGTTCCTGCTAGTTTTAAGTAGGGCACATAAAAAGACTGCTTCTGTTTCAGTTCTTGTGTAAATGAGTGATAAAACTTTATGTTCAGGGTGCTTTGAGCTATTCCAAATGAAAGAATCAATGACATTTAAAGTAAGGTTCCTTCTCCTCCCTCTTAGAATCATGTCAATTCATTGAAGGAATTCATGGACCATCAGGGTAAATGCCTAGCTAATGTGACTGTCACATTTCTAATTCAGTGGTCATTAAATGGTAACCACCTGTGTATTATGTGATTCATATTTTTTAAGTGACATATGATTTATTTTCTTCTTAGAGAACTAGATATGGACTGCCTTGATAACTAAGCTCATATATCTCCTTATCTAATCTCTCAAAAGAAGTACCCACTCATACAAATTGTTAGATAAGAGAGGAAATTCTGATTTAATCCTTTCTAGGATTTTATATTGGTTCCATTCCAAAACTAGTGTATTTGGAAGCACTGAGGTTATGGGCACTGAAAACTGACTTCGTAAGAACCGATTTAGCAGAAGTCATTGTGAAAAGTTCCCCCCCCCCCAAGAAAATAAAAAGTGTGAAAATTGTACATAACATAAGATATCTTTCCAACATGTGAATTGGTTTGGATTTTTCTTTTTCTCATATTTTTATTTAAAATATTTTAATATTTTAAGTTATTTAAAACATTTAAATAATTTAAAATATTTTGATTTAAGATATTTTAAGAGATGACTAGTGAATGAGAGAAGTATAGAGTAGGATAACTAGGTGATGTAAAAATAATATATTATATAGATATATACATATATGTGTGTGTGCGTGTGTATGTATATAGATGTGTGTATATATAAATATGTATGCACATATACAAATATAGAAATAGAAATCTTTTTAACAAGAACAAAATCAAGCATCCCATATTGACTCAGACTGATGCTTCGCATGTTAAATATTCAGTCTGCCTCTGCTGATGACACTAAGAGAAATTATGTGGGAGATCATGCTTGCTATTGATAAGGACATGTACCTTCAAGTGCCCTCACCTTCCTCTAACAAACCAATCTGTATCTGTTGGCCGTGAATTTATCCAATTTCCATTTAAACTTGTTTACATATTGTCTGCTGCCTCTTGGGATATCATTTCATAAGTGTATTACTTAGAGATAGAGTTTCTAGACTTACATGTGTAATCACCTAGCACTGTGACCTAAGGGAAATCATAATTCATCTGTACCCATAATCCTCATCTGATAAACCTGCGCTATTTCTCGCATAAACTTGCTATGATGATAACATTAATTATAGGTCCCTGATATGCTGCTTTTTGTAGCAAATAAGTGTGATGTTTAGAAAGAAAAAAGACAGAACACAGTTAGATGGAAGGTTGGCTGTAACACTATCTAAAAACCCCACTATACCCTCTTCTTCACAATGAGAAATATGAATTTATAAAATGTCGAAAATGATTTTTGCATTACTAAATACTTTCCAAACCATTAAGACTCCAAAATTTTAGTTTCTGATTGATAGAACGTATTAAAATGAGCATCATATTTCTTTTAAACTATAAGTGCATTAACAAAAGTCCATCGGAACCCTTAGAGAGAATTGGGAAGGTTGATGTCATTGTGTTCAAATAATGAATGGATGAAACACTTATCAATAAAACAGTAATTATATGGAGAAAATAATTTATTTGTTTTATCTTGAATAATTTACATCTCAATTTATTCTTTATATATTCCTACATCACATTATTCTGGTCATGCCATGCATATAATGAAATTGGTGTGTGATATGGATACCTGACTGGATAGTGGTACCATAGACAGAAGTACTGAAGTCAAAAGGAGGAACTGAGGTAGGGCGGAAGACACAAATTAAGTTGGGGAGAGGTTGAATTCAAAGTGCTATTGACATGCCTATTTGCTGATGTGCTACTCTGAAGTTCAGGGCTAGAGTTGGACATTTAGAAATTACATATATGGTATTGATAATTGAACCCATTTGAATGAATGACATTTCCAAAAGCAATAGGGCAGGAAGGGAAGGTGTGAGCCAAATAAATAAAGAACTAACTCCAGCGTAAGGAACTAAAAAGAAGGAGTGCTAGCAAAGAAGAAAGTGAGATAAGTGTAATCAAAGAGAATTGGGAGTGCCATAGTATTCAATAGAAGAGAGTGGTCCACAGCAGCAAGTGTTACTATGGAGGATGACAACTTGACAAGAAGGTCATTATATTCTGCCATTGAGGAGATAATTGGATTTACCACTAATGATCTTTGAAATGATAATTTTGGTAAATTAGTGGGAAAGAGGCCAGAGTGGGCGGGGTTGGTGAGAATGTGCTGATCTTTGGGGGTTGTAGCCTTCTCAAGGAGTTTGGCAGTGACATCAATCAAAAGTTTATTTTAGAAAAAAAATCAGTAAGAGAGAAGAAAGATTTGAGAAGAATTATAACAGGATCAGAAGGGTTAAGGGGAGGTTTCCTTCATAATTGCACATGTATAACCTATACTGGATTTTTTGCTCTCAAGGGGAAGGTAGGAGAAAAAATTCAAACTCAAAATGTTATTTAAAAAAAGAATTTTGATTACTATCTTTACATGTAATTGAAAATGCTTTTTACTAGGAAGAGATTTGCTTGTTTGTATTTTTTGTTTGTTTTCTGTATTTTTTGTTTGTTTAGAAATGGAGGAGAAGAGGCTTAGATAGGAAGAAGTCAGAAAGAAGAAAATGATGAAATATGCATGAAGAAAAGGGTACCTGCTGAAGCAAGGACGCAGCAAAGAGCAGAATCAAATCAGCTAAGCATTCTTTCTGTAAACCTTGAGGGTTTAGCTTTGGTGAGGGACCTATCCCTCTCCCTCCTATTGTACTAAATTTCCTCTCTGTCCCCTATGTCACCAATGATCTTTTCTAGATTTCCTCCCTCCCTCCCTTCCTTGTTGCTTTCTTCCCCCTTCTTTTTCCCATTCCCTTTCCCTTCCTCCTTCTTTCTTTCCTTGTTCTTCCTTCTTCCCTCCTTTGTAACTGCTTTATTTTTACTCCTTCCTTTGCTTTTTCTTCCTTCCTTTCTTCTCTCCTCCACTCCCTTTCTTCCTTCTTTCCTTTCAAATAGTCTTCCAAAAGTACAGGCCCAACTTTTCCTGGTTCAACTTTGTTTAGTGGCTCACTATTACTAGCTCTGGGATAGCAGGAAAAGATCTCCAGTTAGGCATTTAAAGCCCTTCACAGTCTGATTTGAGCCTGCCTTGTGGTATTTATTTTCCATTTCTCCCCTTTCTGGGCTATCTGTTCTGGGTCAGTAAACTTGACCTTTCAGCTCTTACTTCCACACCTTTGAATAGACCACTTGACCTGCCTGGAATGTACTTACCTTCCCCCTTTCATATTCTCAGCTTGACTCAGATACAACATTTTTGGTGGGGCAAAGAGTCTCTTTGCAACCTCCCTCTATAAAAGTGGTCTCTCCCTCCTCAAATTATCATGTGTTTATGTTTTGATTTACATGTTATAAACCCCAGTAGATTGGTAGCTTCTCAAGGGCAGGGACTCTAATCATTTTCATCTTTATATTCTCATTCCTGCCAGGCAATATGGAGGAGTGGATAGAGAAATAGCCAGGTCAAGTTGACCTGAGTTCAAGTCCCAAATCTGACCCATCCTGACTCTTGTTACCCTGGGTAAGTCACTGTACTTCCCAGTTCTCTAGGCAATCATCTAAAGCAATAATTTTCAGAAAAGGTGCTTAATAGCATTGATAGAAGGAATTTCTTCACCCAGGATTTCCACTAGTAAAATCACTAGTTCAGGTTCAATTCCCAACTTCTGTCCCTAGTACCTAGCATAGTACTCTGTACGGAGTTATCTAAAAGAAATTGTTTGTCCAACTCATCCAAATTTTTGACATTATCTGGGATAATTTTGTCACTTTTATTTCATACTTTTTTTGAGTTTGAATCCATTTATTAGACCAAATTTATCAAGACCTAGAGAGGAGGAACAGAGAAGGAATTTGCATTTATACAGTACCACCTGAGTGCTAGGCAGTGTGCTAAACATTTCACACATATTACCTCATTCAGTCCTCACCAAAGCCTGGAAGATAGCTGCTCTTATTATCCCCACTTTAGAGTTGAGAAAGCTGAGTCAAACAGAGGTTAATTGCCTTGCCCAAGATCACACAGAAAGTATCTGGAGCTGAATTTGAATTGAAGGTTCCTAATTCCATCTCCCTATTCCCTGTGCCACCAACTAGAATAATAACAACAATAATATTAACGCAATAATATATCCCACTTCATAGAGTTGCAAGATTTTAAGCACTTTGGAAACTCATTAAGTGATATGTAAATGGGAAGTGGGAGTTGTCATGATTTTTTTGAGTGACCATTCTTGTTTCTTAGCAGAGCCCTTCTGAAATATTTTCTCATCATAGCATCAGGAGTCAACCTTTTTTTTCCCCAAATCTATTTATTCTTTGATTTCTATGGATAAACACCAAAAAACATTTTTTTTCCTGTGGGAAGAAAAGAGGAAGATTGGTTTTAAAATGGCATACCTATATATAGTCTAGTTAGCATATGCGATTCGTTGTGTGTTGCAGACTATTCAATATTTAAGCAATGTAAAATGACATTTTAAAATATTTTTAGAAACTTTTATGGAACTTTTTGGGGGCTAGCTGTATCATCACACATGGCCACTAGAGGGCAATGCATGAAAATGATTAGAAAAAAGGCAGCGTCAAAATGAACATTTGGACTTGGGTAGTTTGATATATAGATGTGTGTCTGTCTGTGTATACACCCATATATGTGTGTATGTCCATGCATATGTGTAGATGTATGTCTGCATGCACACATATGTGTAGCAATCCACATATAGATATATTTTTATCCGACAGTGAATAAATGGTGAATCCAGCTGTATTTTCAGAACGTAAAAGTTCATTATTCTGTTCTTTTGATAAGAACTAATTCAGCTCATACACATAAAGGTAAAAGCCTCAAAAGTGATTCATCATGACAAAATAATTGTTAATTAAGTCCATTAGATAAGCATACTATATATTTTTTTGCTTTATTTTGTGTGTTTATAACGCAGCAAACACATAAGGACAAATATCCTCTGTTGTTCATTTTTCCATAACTCAGCCCTTGTCTTTACACCCTTGTGTTAATGCCGCTGCTCACTATACCATTGTCTAGGGGTATTGATGAGAAAGAGCTCTTAGTTCTTTTATCTAAGGGAATATGGCACTTTGCACTCATCAGGGTGACTCCATTTCCTTCTCGTGTTTTTTATGGAATTTTGCTTTACTCACCTTCCCACCACTGCTGAAGGTGATGTATGTAACACCATCAAGATTCCTCATTCAATGAATTCTTTTTCTTGAGAGGTGAAAGCCATCCAAGTAAAACCTGGTTTCTTTGTCTCAATAATATGAGTGTTTAGGTAGAACAGAGTCAGAGGGCTGATACTGAGTCAAGAGGGGAGGAGAAGCAGTGACTGTAAAGTCATGGTGTCACAGGGCACTTCAGATTATTTGGACATCTACAACTGTTCTTCTAACATCTTTTACATCCCTTCTTTTGCCTCAAGCTCCACCCCTCCAAAACACAGAAATTAAAAAAAAAAAACCAACCAAGCACGAACCTATGGAGAAAACCCCAGCGTAGGTTAATTACTGTTTCTTGGGAGCTATTGATGAGGCCAGATCTACAGAGATGTCTTTGTGGGGATAGATGCCTTTGACGGCCACACTTTAATTCATACCAATAATGAAATGTTCAAGAGCCAATTCTTTATTTTTTTCTTTTTTATTACAATGTTATTTGTGCTACTCTACCCATCTTACCAGAAGTACTGCATGATGAGTCAAACTGCTCTTGAGAGAGCATTTCTATTTATACACGGGCTTATTTCTAAACTCAGGATGTACTAAAACTGCTTGATGCTACTACACTGACTTATGATTTGTGTTTTATGGGGGTACTTTTACCCTTTCAGATACCTGTAAAAATTGAGAATTTTGTTATTGATGTATGCTAAAAAAACAAAAATTTCTTTCCCTCCCTCTCCCTATCCCCCTCTCCCTTCCCTCCCTCCCTCCCCCCTCTCTCTCCCTCTCTCTCTCTTTCTCTCTC
>CM053597.1:187408026-187472971 GCA_028646575.1 Pseudocheirus occidentalis
CTCTGAGGACTGGACGAGAGCCTGGCAGCTTTTGGCTCCTGAATCTAGGTGATTGTTTGACAGACTCAGGAGGGAGCTGAGACCAGGGAAGAGGAACCAGGGAATCAGAGAGACTACCCAGAGTCAAAATGAAGAAAAGGCCTCCCCTTGGACTAAACTGAGGTTTGTTGGAAATCAAGGGGTGGAAGGTTTGTGTGTTTGCCTAAGAACTTTATTTGGAAACTAAAGTTAATGGTTGCCCCATGAGTGGAAGATCAGTATATTGTGAATTGTTGATTAAATCAACTTCCTCTTAGGTAAACTAGGTCATTCCTTTTGTTAATTGATTGATTGAATTTTTAAATTTGAAGTTAAGCTGGTTCCCCTCTTAAGGAAACCAGGTGAATTGATTGATTGAATCTTTAGCTGGATTGATTGAATCTTTAAATGTGAAGCTGGATTCTACCTTAGGGAAACCAGGTGATTCTTCTCTTGTTCCTTGTTCCTTTCTGTAATAAGATATAATATTGAGACTTTCCTTGTTCTAAATATTGTATATAATATTGTGATTGTTGATATTGTGAATATTGTACTGAATCTTGATTTGTAATGGAATAAACAGTGTTCACTAATACTGTGTAATCCAAATCTTAAAAGCTGTTCACAGTAGCATTCTCTCAGGAATCTACTGTTGATTGGCTTTACACACACACACACACACACACACACACACACACGCACACACACACACACGGCTACCAAAAATAATCGAAAGAATTAGCATAGATACCATAGACACAGTAATTAGTTTTTGCAGATGATGATGCTCATCTTAGATATAGAAAGTTCAAAATTAATTGAAACGATAACTTCAGCAATGATGCTGGATATAAGATAAACCCACATAAATTATTAACATTTCTGTATGTTACCAACAAAACCCATTAGGAAGAGATGGTAAAAGCATTTCTTTGTCATATAAAAGATAAAATGCTAGGTAGTCTACATACTAAGACACACAGGAGCTATATGAATACCACTATAAACCAGTCTTTACATAAATATAGATCTAAATAATTGAATTAATATTAATTAGTTATTGGTAGGCTGAGCCAATATAATAAAAATTGCAATACTACCAACATTAATTTACTTACTTAGTGCCTTTCAATAAAACTATCAAAGGTTTTTTTTAATAGATCTAGAAAAAGAATAACAGATCCCATCTGTAGGAACAAAAGGTCAAGCCCCTCAAGTACAATTTTTAAAAATGGGAGAGAAAAAACATTCACAATATCAGATCTCAAAAAATGTGCTCATTATTAGCATAAAAAGCAGTAGTGTCAAACTCAAAAATAAAGAGAAAACCACAAATTCATATTATCTATGGTTTATTATATTTTTATCTTGTTAATGAGGTTCCAAAGCACTGAGGAGTTTTTAGGGGCAGAGATTTCCACACCTCTGAATTAAACCATTTGGTAGTGATTTGATATGAAATAAGTCAATCAGTGGAACAGATTAGATTACAATGTGCACAAGTAAATAGGCACAATAATGTAATGTTTTGGAAACTCAGAGATCCTAGTTATTAGCGGAAGACCTCAAAATTTGATTTAAAAAAATGCTAGGAAAACTGGAAAGCATTCTGAAGAAACTAGGTATAAGTCAATTGTCTCACACTTTATTCCAAGGTAAGCTCTAAAGTAGATACATATCTTTTACTTTAAGGGTGACATCCCAAATTAGAGTAGCAAGGAAGAAAATGCCTTTCAGATTCATGGATGAGGAAGAGTTCATGACTCCACAAAGGCTAGAGGGTATCATAGAAGAAATTACTTAATTTGGTTTGATTTCCAAGATATATAGGGAAGTGATTCAAGAATAAGAGTGATTCCCCAATTAATAAATGATTCAAGAATATGAACAGACAATTTTCAGGGGAAGACATCCAAACTATCAGTAGCACAATGAAAAAAATTCTACAATTTTTCGAGAAATAAAATTTTAAAAAAATGAAAATTAAAATAATTCTGAGGTTTCATCTTATGCACTTAGATTTACAAATTTGTTCAAAAAGAAAAATGACAAATGTTGAAGGTTCTGTGGTAAAAATATATGTAATAAGAATTATAAGCTAGCATTAAGGAATAGCTGGGAAGGGCTTCTTGTAAGAAAGTTGGATTTAGTTGTCACTTGAAAGAATCTAGGGAGGCCAGGAGCAGAGATGAGCCAAAATATCATTTCAATCAGAGTGAATAGCCTTGAAAATGCCTCATATTGGGAGATGGAGTATTGCATGAAATGAAGAGTGAGAAAGGTAGAGTTACTGGATTTTAGAATACAAAGAGGGCAGTAAAATGCAAGAAAATGGGGGAGTTAAAAAGGGGCTACATTTTGAGGGGCTTTAAAAATTGGAGAGGATTTGATATTTGATACTGGAAGTGAGTCACTGAAATTTGAGTGGCTGTGTGATACAGACTTGTGCTTTAGGGAAATCACTGGTAGTTGAATGAACGATGATTTGGAGAGACAAGAGACTGGAGGCAATGAGCTCAAATAGAAGAATACAACTATAGCCCAAATGACAGGTGATAAGCCAGACTGAGCTGACATCCTACAGGTTCAAAAATACTTTTGATGGAGGACTTGAACTCATCTATTATACAGAGAATGGATTGCAGGTGTTATGATATCTGTACATTGAAATAGAAATCATCACAGGTCTTTTGAAGTAATTGTAATGTAGAGTTCTACTAATAATGACTATTAAATGTTTTTTAGCCTATATCTAGCAAGAAACCTTGAATGATTTGAATATGTACAAAAGAGATACTTTATTAGAGAATAAACTGTTAAGCTACACTTTGTTCTACTGAATCAAGTACATTTTTTCTTTTATAATTAACACATTAAGATAATGGGTTGTCTATAACTGAGTCAATTTTGTCCCATTGAAGATGTGGGTCTACTGCAGAAAATCATTTGGGTTAGACTGCTTTTTCCCTGCTGATGTTTTTTTGTTTGTTTGTTTTGGGCAAGGATATACCTTCATGTTCCAACAAACTTGTGAAATCATAAATAATTTTTAGAAGGAAGATAGAGGGATGTGCAAGTTCACTGGATGTTTGTCTTCTCTGAACCCTTATATTTGAGTAATAATACAATTTATGAATTTCCTGTTGTTTTTGAACATTACCTCTGAGATACATAGCAAATTGATGTCTAATTATTTTCTAAGTGTATTGCTGCCTTATGTTGAGTTCAAACCTATCAATCCTTAGTTTCTACCTAATTGATCCACTTATCTGGTATACATTCCTTCCATTTTCAGATCAAACAGCTACCATACTAGTTCAGGTATTTGCAAAGTCCTGGAAAACCTGATATCTCAGAGGAGGACTTTAGAAAGGATATATCATTAAACCACACATCAAACAGTAAACCGTTCAAAAAGCCCACAAATAAGAAATAACTAGAGAAAAAAATCCTCACATTATGATTAGACTGACTACAATTTTGAGAACCTATCTGGATGATTGGATAAAATTTCATCCCCCAAAGCAAAAACAAAGTACCTCACTCTATTTTTAAATTATAAAAATATTTAACTAGCAAAATATTAAAAAAAATGTCTACTCCCATATGGACAAATGGACTCTTGCTAATATTTTCTCCTGGGTACATCTGAATTTATACTGCATTCTTCTATTTATTTATTGTTTACATCATATTATTTTTTGTGCTTAACCCTATTTAGAGCTACCATTTTGTTTAAGCAGGGTGTCCACAATAAAGAATTCATTTCAAATAATGTGCTTTACGAATGGAATTTTATTCCTCTCAGTCTCCTAGGCTCTCAGTCTCATGGAACTGAGATTTCAATTTAAGTCAGCATTGATGCATGTTAGTTTATTTTCTACATTCAGCAAATAGTTTTAAGCAATATTAGGAATGGTTTAATGGTCAAGGCATTGAGGAATGGCCATTTTTTAACTCAAATGTAAGTTCCATTTTTTCTGTTGTAAGGTGTGTAAGTTTTGGGGTGTTTGCTTTCATCCTCCATCAATATAGAGGAAAACTTTCAAAAATTGTCTGTTTCAAATATCAGGGCTAATTTTTTCTGAAGGGCAGTGAGAGTAGATGGTAGGAAAAGGTCAGGAGGACCTCAGTTCTAATTTGTTTCACCCTGCCTTAGCCCTATAGGGAATTGGCCACCCCAACCTGGAAAGTCTGCTAGATTTTTAAAGAATTACTATCTAGGTTTAGTAGAGGGACTGGGTGTTGAGAAGAGGGGAGCATGGAACTTAGACTTCAGTATTGGCACTGTTTCTGGTGGGGGAGAAAAAGACTTTCAGGGAATTGGTTGCTAGCTAACATTACATTTAATCTTATGACAGAGTCATTCAGGAATTTTTTTTCATTTAGTGAGGTTGGGAAATTACCTGAGTCATTGTAGCTTAGGTAGAAACATCATGTACAATTATATATGTTGCTGATATACATAACCGTTTATGTCATATATAACTGTAGATATTCAGAAATATGGATGAGTTAGAGATAGAGTTTATCATCTTTCCCTTATAAGAGAGTCCAGCTTTTATTGGGGAGGCATCTCGTTGTAAAGAAAGAAAAAAAAACCCACAAACAAATGGAAAACCTAAAAATCTGAGCTCCTTGGAACATGTAAATAATTCCAAAATGTTGAGTCCTCTGGCCAGATGGAGGGAGTGGAGAACTGCAAGCTATCTCTCACAGCCAAATGTCCTGATATAGGAGAGATCCAGATAGACTGGGAGCCAATGAATTATCTGAACAGTGAAAGGTGTTGTTCAATCTTAACAATTTAATAGGGTCAACCAGCTGACCAAACTAACCATATAAAGGTTGGTGTAAGCTACTCTAAATATTTCAACCCCTTGGTAGAAAGGAGAGCATATGATAATAAATTTCGGGGAATTTGATTAGCATGCATATTACATTATTTATATTAGGTGATTTATTATATTAGATGATCTAATATAAATAGAGTCAACTTGTTAATTAAGTTAATAAGTTATTTTCCATGATTACCTCTGAATCCATTCAATGGAATGATGATAGGTCTATAGCACTCTCTTCATACCATTGATCCTTTTAATTCAACAAATGTTAAACACCTATTATGTGAAAAGTACTAAATCCAGGTACTTCAGAGACAAAGACAAAAAAAATGTAATTATTGCTGTACTCAGAGGATCTCATTTTCCTCAGAAAGGATATAACAGGACCAAATAAGTACACAAAAGTAGAGGACATTTGTTATGCTCATAGAATACTGGATTAGGAGGCAAAAGACCTGAATTCAAACCTTGCCTCACATACTTACTGCTTAAGTGAGGATAGATATGTAACCACTGTGAGCCTCAGGATTATTGTCATTTTTTTATTCAGGCTTGTCCAGTTCTTTGTAACTCCTTGGGTCATACTGTCCATGGGGTTTTCTTGCAAAGATATTAGAGTGTTTTGCCATTTTTCTTTCTGGTGGATTAAGGCAAACAGGAGTTACGTGACTTGCCCAGGGTCATACCCTTAGTATCTGAGGTCACATTTGAACTCAGGTCTTTCTGACTGCCAACTTGATATTAAGTCTATTGAACCACCTAACAAGCTCCCTAGTCTACTTGTTTGCAAATGCAATATAATAATAGCAAAGGGCTTTGCATACCTTATAGTACAACATTATTATTGTTGTTGATATTAATATTAAGCAAACACACAGTTATTTGAAGAGGAAGAAAACAAAAAAGAAATATGAGATGAAGCAAAAAAGGTTGACACCTGAGTGAAGAATAGAAAGAAAATAGGGATTTGAGGAGGCAGATATGAAGGAGTGCATTTTAGTTCTGGGGAATATACATGTAGGGAGACAGAAGGTAAAATATCAAACTAAGTGAAAAGCTGCGGGTCCAGTCTGATTGAAATGCAACCCACATGAAAGAGAGCACTGTAAAATGTCTTGCAAGATAGGTTAGATTAAAGTTGTGAAAGGCCTTAAATACTGGCCTGAAGAGGTTGGATTTTATTCTGAAGATAACTAATATTACATCTAATCATATGACAAAGTTATTCAGGAAATTTTTACTTAATTTTTTCATTTAGTGAGGTTGGGAAATTACCTGAGTCATTGTAGCTTAGGTAGATACATTATATACCATCATATATGTTGCTGATATATATAACCATTTATGTCATATATAACCATAGATGTCCAGAAATCTGGATGAGTTAGAGATAGATTTAGGGAGCCTCTAAAGGATTTAGAGCAGGATACGGATGCAGGCAATATATTATTATTTTGAGAGCTGTGTGAGAGTTGGTAGAGAAGGAAAAACTTAGGAGTCAAAGAGATGAATTAGGCTGTTCATGGGGTTATGGAACCGTAGATGACTTTGAAGCCACTAAGTCCAGTTCACTCATTTTACAGCTGAGAAAACAAGACCCACAAAGGTTAAGTGTTTTGTCCATGTTCACATAGCTTTGACATGATTAAGGCAGAATTTGAACTCTTCTTCCTGACCACAAGTCTAATGTTTTTTTCCAATAGGCCAAACTCCCTATGATTAGCAATATTCCAGGCAAGAGGTGATAATTACCTGAATCAGTATGTTAAGTATATTAGTAGAAGGAAGAGGACAGATCAAAGGTGTTGTGGAACTAGACAGATCTTTGGCAACTGATTTACTTTTGGGTGTGACTGGAAATAATCAAGGTTGAAGCCCAAGTTTATGTTAGTTACCTGAGAGAAAGATGGTGTCCTAAACCTGAAGAGGAAACTTTTTGGAAGGACAGCTTCAGTGGAAAATTACAATGATTTCTATTTTGAACATCTTGAGTTTGAGATCCCTAAGGGAATATATTAATTTTATTATCTATAGTCTAGAAGTTAGGGTGGAAGGTGGTCAGTAATGTCAAAAGTGAATAAGAAGAGTCAAGAACTGACAAAAAGTCATTGTGTATAGCAGTTAAAATTACAAGAGACTGAAAAGTGAGTGGTAGTGAAGAAGTATAAGGATTGAGGATAAGGGTATGGAACCTTTAGCCTTCAGGTCACATGTGGACCTCTAGGTCTTCAAGTACAACCTTTTGACTGAATCTAAGTGTTATAGAACTTATTATAAATATATATATGTATATATTGCATATATATCAGATATTATATATTATTATTTTAGTAGTATATTTAGTAATATATTATTTATAATACATATTTTATATATATATATATTAATAAAATGATTTATTTTGTAAAACTTGGACTCAGTCAAAAGTCTACACCCAAGGACCTAGAAGGCAACATGTGGCCTTGAGGCCATGGGTTCCCCACCCCCTTACATAAGAGGATAGTTTTTTTACTGGGCACTACCTGACAGAAGGGACTCTGTTTGACCTCTGATTGACCTGGCTATCTACTAGGAGGTCCCTATGTACCCAGTATTGGTTTGATCAACTTCATTTAGGTAAAGAATGAAAATCTCTGTTGATTATAATCACATTATTAAACTCGTAATCCAGGTATGCATGGTCAGTAAACTTTCGAAATGATAATGCTTTTGTTGTCTATAACAGCAGGTTACACTTCAGACCATGAATTGCTTGTCTCCTGCAAAGTCTCCCTCCCTTAGTCCTGGTGAATCATCCCAGCAAGAATAATCAGATATATTGGCAGAGACCCAGAGATCTGGGCTCTTGACTGGGATGTACATCTACTCTAAACCCAAGCCACCATTTGCTTATGCACCTGTGGGACTCTATGATGGTAGAGTTGTATACCTGCATGCCTGTGAGTAGTAAACTGCTAAAACCATGATCCTTTTAGGACATCTGTTCCTTCTTGGTCCTTTACCCAAGATCTCATAGCAGCTAAAGCTGAGACTTTCCACTAGCAGAGCAGTGAAAGGGAAAACAGAGATGTGCTTTTGTTGCTCCTATTGGTGTTTTGTGTTTAGGGCTCCTGGTGGTACAGTGGATAGAGGGTGAAGCTTGGGAGTCAGAAAGACTCATCTTCTTGAGTTCAAAGGTAGCCTCAGACACTAACTGTGTGACCTCCAGCATCTTACTTAGCCTGTTTGTCTCAGATTCCTCATCTTCAAAATGAACTTGAGAAAGAAAGGGTAAACTATTCTAGTAACTTTTCCAAGAAAATACCAAATGGGATGACAAAGAGTAGAACATGACCAACAATGATCCAACAATTCCTGTTTTAGGACAGAGTAACCTCATGACGTTTCAGCAATGGGAAAAGAACCTGTAGAAAAATCCTGGAGAAACAGAAACCCTGTATATATATATATAAATTTTCAAGCTGAGTTTGGCCATATTAAGCAAAAAGGATGACCTCTTAGTGATAAAAAAAAATCTGAGGAAAGGATAAATGAAGAAATAAAGAAATGTTGAGGAGAGAACTAGGGAAAGTGAGGGAACACATGCAAAATAGCTTGATTTTCCACAATAAATTAGTGACTATTGACTGTCAGGTTAGGAAGGGGTTAGAGAGTAGGTTTGGAATGCTCCCTTCTGGCAGTGTGCTCAAGAGTCAATCAGTAAACAGTTAATGGGTTTCTGGGTGGTAGCCAGGGTCCAGGGGCAATTACCAATAATATGACTTTTTCACCAGCATAAAACAATATAGTTGGAGGAACATAAAGTAAAGATGGCCATGAATCTGCATCAGTTAAGAAAAGAGGACAAGGCAGTCAGGGTTAGAAGTGGTTTAAGAAATGTGTTATTTTAATAGAAAATAATGAATATTCATAGTTTTATGATGGGTTTGTATAGCATGGTATTCTTGGATACAGTTTCTCTCAATCCTATCAGTGATCATTAATTCCAAAAGCTGTTAGCTGGGGGAAAATAATAGAAGTACATCTGTAATTTATCTTGACTCAACTAAGACTCTTAATTCCATTCTGCATGGCACATTTATAAGCATACTTCAAAAATGTAAATGGACCACATAATTTTAAGTGTATAAATATCCAGTTAAAGTGTTATGTTCAGGGCAGCTTAATTATCAATACTTTCACTGCCTTTGTAAGGCCACGTGGCATGTTATGTGTCACTGTGATCAGGGTAAATCTAAATATTTGTTATAGTACAATTAGTACTGGATTTAGAGTCATAAAGTTTGGATTTGAATCTAAAATCTCCAACTTACTGCTAGTGTAGAACCAGGCAATCTATAAAAGTCAATGGTCAAGCTAGATTGAAGATGTTAAACATGCTCAGAACTGTGCCCAAAGGGCTATAAAAATCTGTATACCTTTGACCTAGCAATGTCATTACCAGTATCTCAAAGAGGAAAAAAAAGAAAAGAACCTATATGTACAAAAATATTTATAGCAGCTCTTTTTTGTTGTGGGAAAGAAATGGAAATTGAGGAAATGCACATCAACCAGGGAATGGCTGAAGAAGTTGTGGTATATAATTGTAATGAAATACTATTGTGCTGTAAGAAATAATTAACAGGATCCTCTCAGAAAAACTTGGGAAGACTTAAATGAACTGATGTAAAGTGAAATGAGCAGAAGCAGGAGAGCATTGTACACAGTGACTGCCCTATTGTACAATGATCAGTTATGACTAGCTTAGCTAGTCTCAGCAACATGATGATCCAAAACAATTCTGAAAGGCCTATGATGAAAATGTCATCCCGTTACAAAGAAAGGACTGATAGAATTTGAATTCAGATCAAAGCATACTGTTTTAAATTTATTTTTATTTTTGTTGTTAGTTTTCTTACATGATATGCTTAATATGGAAATCTGTTTTGCATGACTGAACATGTATAATCTATATAAAATTGTTCACCTTCTCAGTGATGGGTGAGGGAAGAGGAGGTGGGAAAATATTTGGAATTCAAAATTAAAAAAAAAGTTAAAAATTGTTTTTACATGTAATTGGGGAAAAATAGTATATTAAAAAATTAAATGCTCAGGTCTGCTACTCAGAACACTTGTGAATGCAGAAATGAAAGCATAAATTTGGAAATATTTAACAAAATAAATGAAAAATATAATAAAGTACAGATAATAGTAATATGTGGTTTTCTAAGTTACTATGTATGATTTAGTTGACCCCATTTCTGTCTGAGTTCAACATTATGGAACTAGAAACCTCAAAAGCCCCTTCTATCTCTAAACCTTATTAAACACTCATATGATATCATTGAACTCTCAGTTTATATTAAGTTTGAAACAAAAGATGATCGAGGATCTGAGAGTAATATGATGTGGAAAATATCTCTATACTGAGCCCGCCTACAGCCTTGTGCTATCAGGACCAAAAGATTTGTTTCCACGCATGCTTGAGTAGAACACAGTGGGCTTCCCCACCTTAGATTAAATTCCTTATAGGATTGAGTAAGGTATGACCAAGATCAGGAGAGTCAATGCAATCTCATTATCAGTAATGTCTTTCAAGAAAACTGAGCTTTTTAAAATGAGGAATTTTTCAAAAGGGGAGAGGGAGTTGGAGTCAAGATGGCAGCTTAGAAGCAGGAAAACTCTGTGGCTCCCCCCATAACCACCTCAAATTCCTATAAAATGTAACTCTAAACAAATTTTAAAGTTCCAGAACCTGCAAAATTACACAGTAATAAAGCTCCTGCTGAAGGCAGCCTGGCAGGCTGACAGGAAGGGGTCCATTGCAGCACCCTGAGAGCCCAGACCATCACCACATGAACCCATGGCTGGAGCCCTAAGGCAACTGGAAAAAGTTGTCACTGGAGCTTTCAGGAGAGTGGATCATGTGCAACTGTGGCAATTTCCAGAATTATCAACCTATAAGAAAAAAGGACTAAGTGAAAGGTCAGTGGAACTCAGCTAAATTTTGGGGAGAGAGTCTGGCCATCTGCCTCCAGGGCAAAAAGAAGTGGTGGCCCTGAGGCCACCTCCATGTGGCTGCTTCATAGTTCCCGGCCTACAGATTGCAAGGGGGGCAAGTGATCATTCAGAAGCTAAGTGCTCTTACCTTAATCAGCCTGGTTTGGATTGTGGTCTTGAGTGGTGATACCGAGGTATGTGATCAGTGAGCCAAAGCTGGTGGGGGCTATAGAGATGACAGCCTCTTAATAGGCACAGCAGCTGCAAAAACGTCAGTGATTTGGGACAAAGCTCTCCCCTCTGGAAGTAGAGTTCTACTGTACCCAAAAGTCAAGTAATTGACTGGCAACATGAGCAGGCAAAGGAAGCAAAACAAGGACAGCAATATAACTTTAGATTCTTTTTGGGGGGACAAAAAGGATCAAAACATGGAACAAGAGGAAAACAATACAGTCAGAATTCCCACACCAAAAGCTTCCAAGAAAAATGTAGATTGGTTACAGGCCATAGAGGAACTTAAGAAGGATTTTGAAAACAAAATAAGAGAAGTAAAGGAAAAATTGGGGAGGGAAATGAGAATGAAGCAAGAAAATTACGAAAAGAGAGTCAACAATCTGACTGAAGAAAAAACAAAACACCTTAAAAATAGATTAACTCAAATGGCAAAAGAGGCCCAAAAAGCCAATGAGGAGAAAAATGCCCTAAAAAGTCAAATTTGCCAGATCGAAAAAAGAATCTCAAAAGCCCAATAAAGAGCATAATTCCTTCAGAATTAGAGTGGAGCAAATGGAAGCACATGACTTTATGAGAAATCAAGATACAATTAAACAGATCCAAATGAATGAAAAAATAGAAGGCAATGTGAAATATCCCCTTGAAAAAACCGCTGACCTGGAAAATAGATCCAGGAGAGACAGCTTAAAATTTATTGGACTATCTGAAAACCATGTTCAAACTAAGAACCTATAAATCATCCTTCAAGAAATTCTCAAGGAAAATTGCCATGATGTTTTAGAACCAGAGGGCAAAATAGAACTAAAAATTCACCAAACACCTCTTGAAAAAGATCCCAAAAAGAAAACTCCTAGGAATGTTATAGCCAGGTTCTGGAGTCCCCAGGTCGAGGAGCAAATATGACAAGCTGCCAAGAAGAAACAGTTAGAACACTGTGGAAACACAGTCAGGATAAACCAGGATCTAACGGCTTCTATATTAAGGGACTGAAGGGCCTGGAAGATGATATTCTGGGGATCAAGGTAGGATTAAAACTAAAAATCACCTACCCAGCAAAATTGAGTATAGTGTTCCAGGGGTAAATGTGGTCATTAAATGAAGTGGAGGACTTCTTGACGAAAAAACCAGAACTGAATAAAAACAATTGACATTCAAATACAAGAAGCATGAGAAGGTAAACATGGAAAAGAATTCATAAGGAACTTATCAAAGTTCAACTACTTACATGACAACATGAAAAAACAACTATTGTAACTTATGAAACTTTTCTCAGAATGAGTATAGGTGAAGGGAATATAAATGTGTGTGTATGTATGTATGTATGAGTGTATGTATATGTATATGTGTATATGTATGTATGTGTATATATACACATATGACTATAGAGGAGGATATTTATATGTAGGAATGCATCTGTGAGTGTGTGTATATATGTGTACATAGACAGAGAGCACAGGATCAATTGAATAGGAAGGGATAATATTTTAAAAGGTGAAATTGAGAGGTGGGAGAGGAATAGTACAAGAGGAGACAGGGAGAGACAGAATGGGGTTAATCATCTCATACAGAAGGGGGTAGGAATAACTGTTGCAATGGAGGAGAAGAACAGGAAGGCAAAAGGGAATGGGTCAACCTTACTCCGATTGAATTTGGCTTAATGAAGGAATGACAAACTCTAAACTGGGTATCTTGGCCTACAGGAGAGTACAGGGAAGGAGATGAGAGGGGAGATGATGGATGGGGGGGGGGAAATATGGGGGGGGAAGGTTGTTAGAAGCACACACTTTTTTAAAGGGACAAGGATAAAATAGAGAATACAACAGGTAGGGGTAGAATAGGAAGGAGGGAAATATAGTCAGTCCTTCATAATATGTCCATTGTGGTGATGTTCTGTCTAACTACACACGTACAGCCTGTACTGAATTCCTTGTCTTTCTAGTTTGGGTGGGTGATGAGGAAGGAAAGGAAAGAATCTAGAATTTAAAGTTCTAAAATCAAATGTTAAAATACATACATACATGCATACATACATATGTGTGTTTATATATTATTATCATTATTATTATTTTCATGCAATTGGGAAATAAGATATACAGGTACTAGGGTAGGAAGATCCATGTTGCCCTACTGGAAAGTCAGAGGGGTGATGGGGGAGGATATAAGAGAAAGCAGATTGGGGAAGGGGCTATACAGTGGGATTCCTGTTTTCAGGTGCTTTGTAGGGGAAAGACAGGGAGAAAATTTGTAACTCAAAATTTTATGAAAATGAATGATGTAAACTAAAAATAAAAAAAAAGTTTAAAGAAAAAAAAAAAGAAAATTATGCCCGAGCAAGAGTTGGGGGCAGGGGAAGGAAGAGAAAATCCTGTTTCCTTTCATGTCAGAATTCGAATTGTGGGACTGACTAAAGAGTCTTGGCTCACATTTTTTTTAAGAATGTTGCAAAATCACATCATTGCCTCAAAGAATTTGCTAGCAATAAACTATCCAATTTCATTATGTCTGAATAAAAAAAAGGGGGGGAAGCCTCTGAATCTCTCCTAAGATATTTGTTATTAATAATAATTTCTAACAGTACACTGCTTGGCACATAGTAAGTTCTATATAAATGCTAGTTGTCATTGTTATTATTATTATTATTATTATTATTTATTACCAATTGGATCCAACAGCCCATGTGGTTTTCTGCACCCTTTTTTCATCCATTTATGCAAAGAAAGGAAGAAGGTAGATTTCTTCATCTCTTGAGGAATTTGCATCAATTTGTTGTTGCCATGTTGTATGTTGTTGCCATGTTGTGTGGCCATGTATGCCATGTTGTTGTATGGCCATTTATATGACCATAATTTGTTCTTCCTCTCCAACCCAGTTTCATAGAACACCTAGATTTCTTCTATGCTTATCTTTGACAACTTTCTACAGGATACTTTTACCAGCCTCTTTTCTCTGCTCTTACTTTGCCTCCTATCTCCTCTATATGTAAATTGTATGAAAATTTTTGTGTGAGTTGTGTCTTCCATCAGAATGTAAACTCTTTGAGGGAAATCACTATTTTTCCCTAAATATTTCCATATTTCCCTAAATATTTTCCATTTCCATAGCCTAATATTTATAAATCCATATTGATTGTCATCATGTACATTTTTTTTCATTTTGCATTGTTTCAAATTGGTTGAAAAGTCTTTCTTCTTAGTCATCATTTCTCAATGCACATTAATACTTTATTATGTTTAGCCAATAATTTGTTTAGCCTTTTTCCAAGTAATCCACATTTACTATTTCCAGTTCTTTGCAGCTTCAAAAAGTCTGCTTTTGTTGTGAGAACAAAGACCAACACCAATAATCTTAGGAAAGCTTGTTAACCACTATGGAACTCAGTTTGCTTATCAGTAAAATTAGTGGGTTGGATTAGATGGCTTCTGAATTCTCTTCCAGCTTTGTGTCTCCTGTACACTAATAAGTAATTACAAATACACAGGGCCCAAGGTGGGGAAGAGGAAGAGAATAAGAATTTATATAGCGACTATTATGTGCGTGGTACTGTGATAAACAGTTTACAAATGTTATTATCTCTTTTGACCCTCAGAACAACCCTGCATTGTAGATGCCCAGCATGGCATGCCCGCATCAAAGACGTTGTTCTGTGTGAGCAAAATAGAATTACAATAACTCTAAAGAAATGTGAGATATTCCAATTTAGACATCTCCACTCCAAATGTTTGTATGGATTATTTGTGCGTGACCTGTGTTGGAGCCTTCCAACCTAGTACTGCTCTGATCAGCCACAGTAAGACACACTGTACCTTGACTCCAACATAGTGATGTCATTTTGCTTCTCTTCAAGAATGAAGGGCAAACATTATTAGACCAATTTTATATTTGTTGAAATTGAGACAGAGATTAAGTGACTTGCTCAGAATCACACAGCTAGTACATGTCTGAGACTTGATTTGAACTCAGATCTTCTTCACTCCAGTCCCATTTCACTATCACTGTATCACATAGCTGCCTCTCATCACCTAAATATTATGGTAACAGATAATATGAATTCTAAGAGTGTCAAGTACCATATTGGATTTCACAAGTACTTATAATGAGACTAAAACAGGAAGGCAATTTTTTCCCCACTTCTTACTTAAAGTTAAACTATGTTAGTGAAGTTTTAAAGATACGTGGCCAAATAGAAAGAACTGTGTACATGTAGCCAGCCCTTAGTAGTAGTACCCCTAAGACATATCAGTTCACATTTCTGAGGCTCAATATCTTCATCTGTTAAATAGGGATACTAAAAAATACCTCACCGTTGTGAAATGAGATGATGCATGTAAAATATTTTGTAGTTTTAAGTATTATATAAATTCTATCTATTATTATTATTACTCAAAATTTTGAATCACCTTTCTGCATAATATTTGGTTGCCATATATCTCTTTTTGATGACTAAATAAAGTGTTTTTGGTCTCCTTTATGGAGACCAAAATGATTCCCTGATGGATTTATATCACACAAACTTTTATGTGAAATTAATGCAGTCTGCATCTATGTCCTTTCTTCTATCCATATCCTCTTTTCATCATTATTAACTAATTTTAATAGGTTAGGATTGATTTGCTTATATTTTATGCAAAGATTTATTTCCTTCATTTTTATTCTTCTATCTTTGTACTAATTTAATTTAGATCTTTTCTCTAAGTCAGTACAGAGATAGCTGATTCAGGAATAACTCCCACATTAGAAATGAGTCATTACATACATGTTAAAAGAAACAATGCCATTTTTTGCTATTTGATTTTGGACAAGTCCACAGCCAACCAACTCTTTCCTCAAAGAAAGTATTTTTTGACACAAATTCATTTATTTACAGGTTTCTTTGTAGCCTTCGTGTACTTACCTCAATCCTTGTGCTTGATTCATACATTGTTTCCTCTTACCTTTTCCTACATTTGCATTGAAGTCACTGGCTATCATGATATATTTTAAATTCATTTGGAGAGATTTTTTTTGTATTCTTTGAAGTAATTTTCTACCTTTACGTCTTTTGTTATAAATATAATGGAAGAAGCTTTTGTTTTTTCATGATGTTCTCTTTAGAAAAGATTATTATGAGCAATTCAGTATAAGATGATTAAATGTTTCCAAAATTATGTTTCTTTTTGCCTCAGGGTACTCAAGTCAATTCAACCACTTTGTTTATCTGCCTGTCCAAGGAGAACTTGGGGTCCATCATCCAATTTTGTGACACATTATTCCTTTCTTCTGGTTTCATTTATTGCAAAATTTCAATAAGATATAAGAAATCCCTCTTTCACTACATCGACATGTTGGACATTGGAGAAAGGGTATCATATCAGGACAGAAGACCTCATATTTGGAATATCAACAGCAAAATTAAAGTTTATAGGCTATAAACTATGTAAGAGTTTAACACTTATTCCCCTTTCCCACAACTCTGACATCATCACCACAACAGCAGGTGAGGTTTATACAGAATTGAACACCATTTCAACTGTTCTCCATTTCAACCTTTAAACCCTTGTTCTTCTTTTTTTAAATCTATTTCTTTTTGTCATGCTGTATTGAATAGAAAGCCATCTTCACAGTGAGGAAGACTGATAAAAAATGCTGTCTCACACATACTAGTTGTGTGATCCTGAGCATGTTACTTAACCTTTCACTGTCCCAGTCAACTCTCTAAGACTGAAAGCTGCAGAGTATTATCTGATCTGCATGGGCAGAGAGAGTTTCCTCTGCTGGGGCTCTTGATATTCATAAAAATTATAGTTTCAGACCAAGGTGGGGGGGCTTCATTTCATATACCTGGAACTGGGAAATTTAAGTCATACTGATTATGTGGTACAAGAGTGAGATTAGCAGAGGTCAGTGTCAATGTGCCATTACTTGTGATCCTTTCCCTGATCAATTTCATTCCTTTCCTTTAAAAGCTGACAAAATGTTCAGCGCAGGGTGAAACTAGATAAACAACATTAAATCTAAGTTAAAACATTATTATTGCATTTGTATGATGTCTTGATCCTCCTCCACCCAAAAAAAATGCCTCCTCTCATTTCTTTTTAAGTTTTTCCTGGGTTTTTGGTATGAACTCATTACCAAAAAAGTTACTTATTGGATTTATGTACATCATGATAAATTAATGGAAAATTGTTTTTCTGGGGCGTTTTTGCTAGCATTTTCATTTAAGAGGCAACAGATTTCTGTTATAAGTAAAACTTTTACCTATGTATTTTCCTCATGGAGAAAATGTAGAGCCAAAAAGGGTTTTATTATGGTTTATAGGGAAATACCTCAGGGCAAAAATTTTTAATTTTTAAATTAAATTTTAAATTTTAAAAACTCCAGGATTTTCAGTGGCATTGGTCTTTGATCATATTTATGATCTGATATATCATGATATATCCTGAAGCTATTCCTTGGACCAGTACTAGGTATAAGTAATTTAGGCAATGCTAGCAGGTAAGTCACCAAAAGGTGGGAAACTTTTAAGCATTTAAAAAACATAAATTGGCTGTTGTTTAATGCTACAGAATCACAAATTCTATATTCTCCAGTCAAGTTAAATGAATTGTTGTAAACTCCTTTGAACAATATAACCCAAGGGGCGCAATTTTCAAACTTTACCCAAGGCACATAGATTCCTCCAGCTAACATCATACAAGAATAGATAAATCCATGAAGAAGGGAGTAGTTTGAAAAAAAAAATAGAAGAAAAAACACTGAATGAGAGTAAAAGGAGAAATTAAAATATTTTTCATATGACTGTCTGCATGGTGTGTGTGGGGGTCTGACTTATTTATTTCTCTCTGTAATTACCAATGGCCAAGTGTTACCTGTTCAGTATAAGCTATTATGTGAGAAAATCTGAAAGGAACTTATATATTAGTCATATAGGTCTAAACTAAATTATCCTTAATTTTAATGTTATTTTGTATATTTGCCTTAAAAGCTGTACTATTTTTTTTTCTGTTTTGGTTAGTTTCCCTAATAATTACAGTGATAAAGTAGAAACTCCTTAGGAAAATACTTTAAAAGCTCAGTACTTAGCATACAGCAAGCACTTAATTAAGACATGTTCAATATAAAACAAAGAAATAAATTCAACTTGCTGATTTATTTTTTTTTAATCTCTGAATATTTAAGATCCTCAGAGTTCCAGTCTGGTTTCCATTATGCAAAGTAGAAGGTATTGGCTTTGAAAAAATAAAAAGACAGTCTAATTTGTTGTTTGGCCACTTAGTAGTCATTCCCTTGATAAAGCAAAAACACAATATAGAGGTAATCACCATTTAGTTACCTAGAGTTGTTGATCTTTAGCAATAAAGTATTTTATTTATGGAGATACAAGCTGGGGTCTCTTAATGCTTAATAGTCTCTACTTGTCTGCTGGGATTCTCGAATTCCCTTCCTCTAGTTAACCTCTTTTGAGGGGAATATTTAATGAGAGGTTCCAATTCAGTTTCTCCTAGTTCATTTACTTAATCCAGTGGTTCTCAACCTTCCTAATACCATCACCTTTTAATACAGTTCTTCATGTTGTGGTGACCCCTGAACATAAAATGATTTTTGTTGCTACTTCATAACTGTAATTTTGCTACTGTTATGAATCTTTTATTATGAATCATAATCATAATTATGAATTGTAAATATCTGATATGCAGGATGTATTTACATTGTTACAAAATGAACATAACCCCCAGGTTGAGAACCGCTGACTTAATCTTTATTCACCCAAATATGAACAGAAAGCTAGAACCATTTAGGGAGTTTGTTACCAAAAAGAAAAGTGGAAAAAAAAATTGGCAAAAAAAAAGAAAAAGAAAAAAGGGAAATAATAGAAAATAGCAGTTAACATGGAGATCACTTTAGTGCATTTGCTGGTTACTCATTCTTTCCCCCAAAGCACTTAACAGTAAGCAATTAATTAGTCTTCATGTGCAGATTCTATGAGTGGGACTAACTCTTGACTTTCAGCCTGACTGAGTTTTCAGTTATGCCACATGTACACATTTGTCCATACTCTACCACATTATTTTTCTTCATTGTTTTGTTGCATATTGGACAACCCACGGCCAATAATTTCCATCCTTCCATTATTGCCTCTCTGCCTTTTTCATTATATAGTGGGGAAAGTCTTTCATTATATAGTGGGGAAAAACTGAATTCATATCTTAGCTCAATTGTTGATTAGCTCTGTGGCTTTGAGCTTTTCACTTCCACTCTGAGTCTCAGTTTCCTTATCTGTAAGGTACGACTTGGTGGCACAGCAGACAGAGTGCTGGGCCTGAAGTCAGTAAGACTTATTTTCCTGAGTTCAATTCTGGCCTCAGACAATTACTAACTGTATGACCCTGGACAAGTCACTTAACCCTGTTCACCTCAGTTCCTCATCTGCAAAATGAGATGGAGAAAGAAATGGCAAACCACTGCAGTATGGTTAATAAAAGATCCCAAATGGGGTCACAAAAAATCAGCCACAGTTGAAATGACTGAACAACAACAAGGTGGGATAATAAAACATGCCTTCTTTAAGTCACAGTGTGATGAAAAGTAAAAAGCACAATTTGCATAAAGAGTATTACATTATGATATGCTACATAAATGTCAAATATTATTGACTTCTCTTTAAAAAAATTCTAAACATCCATTCTTTACTAAATAGCATTGCTATGGGGAAAATTCTAATTTAATGCCTACATGTAACTATGCTGATTGATTATCTCCCTTTCTTCAGGCTATATATATATAATGTACTTTTGTGGGGTTATTTTTTGAATGATGGTGGAAGGATGTAGAATTTTGTGATGTCTTTTAAGAATCTTTGTTTTTAAACATAATTGTGAAACAGTGCTTAAGAATCCCTGTCTGTCTCTGTCTCTGTCTCTCTCTGTGTCTCTCTCTGTCTCTCTGTCTGTCTCTCTCTGTCTCTCTCTCTCTTGCTATCTCTCTGTCTCTTTCTGTCTCTCTCTCTATCTCTCTCCATCTGCCATCTCTCTGTCTCTTTGTCTCTCTCTCTTTCCCCCTTCCTTTCTTCCCTCACTTCTTCTGCTGTCTTTCTTTTCCTCTTTGGATTTCCTATAGGATAACATTGATTTTAGAGTTTCGGTATAGTACATATCAAAGGTGGAAAGATACACCAAATGCTTTCTGAAAAATGCATTCTATGACAAACACATTTTAAGCTTGAGAATATTTATTCCATTTTTTAGCTGCACCTTGTTTTTTTTTATTTTGCTACTTTACTTCCATTCTTTCATATAAGATTTCCAGAGTTTAAGCTTCTCTAAATTAATTCTCTAAATTAAGCTTCTCTAAATCTTTGTATTCATTTGGATTCTGTTGTTAAAAATAAATTTCCAGAGGCATTTGCTTACCTTTTAGTTGAAATGATTGAAATGGGTATCCCAGCTTCTATGAAAAATTGTAGACATTGCTTGAAATAAGAGAAAATCACCTTATTTTTTTGACATTTTTGAAAGTTACATGTGTTTTGTTCTTATGTTATAAGCAATTAATGAATACTCCCAGTCCTTTCAAGGTCTCATGTAACACAGTAAACATACTAAATAAAATTATCCATGTGATGACTTTGTTTAAAAGTGCATGTAGCATTCCACATCTGTAGTCACTCCTACTTTTTTTTTAAATTAAGAGAAATCTATATTTTCTCTCTCACCTCAGTGGAAAAAAGAAAAAAAAAGATCTTTGTAACAAATATACATATTTAAGCAAGATAACTTCCCTTATAGATTGTATCTAAACTTCATGGTAAGATAAGTGCTTAAATCTTTCATCATTCTGATTGTACATATGGGAATACTGAGTTCCAGAGAAGTTATGTATTTAGTCCATGGCCATGTAGCAAGAGGGAAGTCGATGAAATTTGAACTTCTCTTTCCTAACTCCAAGTTCAGCACTTTACTGAATACACTATGTTTCTAGTCTTTGTGATGTGACACACAAGGCTCTTATAACATGGTGTCAAATAAATTATGAATATATAAGAGATGCAGTGTATTAGTTAAGATAATGGAAACGACAAATAATTTCCAATTGGACATTGGATTTTTAACAGAAGAGATGAGGGTGGGGAGGAGTTTATTATAGCTACATTTTGCATCTCTGCTAACCACATCAGTACAAAAGATTCAGAGCTGGAAAAATGTCATGAGAGTCTGTGAAAAGAAAGAGAAAAGCTCAAGTGATGGCTTTTGGATTCATGGTAGTGCTTTGCAGCTGGAAACAGGACGTGTTTATCTTTTGAATTAAGTAGTAAGTTAGGAACTGCTTTCAAATATATAAGCTCATTAAGCTGCTTGCTTTTTGTTTTATTACTGTATCAAAATCTTGGCCAAAATTAAAAAGTATAAAATTTGTATAAGTGCAAAATGTGGGTGGACAGAGCTAGAAAACAATTTAAATGAAAAATTTGAATAGTTAACTCATTATGAGTCAGCATCCTGTGAAGTGCCAAAGGAACTAATACCATCTTGTGCTATGTTAATAGAGATATAATGTCTAGAGCTAGGAGGCTAATTGCCCTGTAGGACTCTGCTGTGATGGGGCCACATCTGGAGTATGTCCTATGTGTCATAGTCTAAAGATGCCTTAATGAGTCGAAGCACTTACAAAGGAGATTTCAGCAAACATTTATCAAGGATCTAGTGTGTAAGCAATGCTACATTGTAGTTTAGGAGAGAGATACAAAATGTAAGTGAAACATTGTCCTTATTCTTATGATAATTATGAGTATTGAGCTGATGTGGTGAATTGAGTATTGGACCTGGAGCTAGGCAGACCAGAGTTCAACTCTTGTGTCAGAAATCCACTGGCTTTGTGACCCTGGGCAAGTCACTTAACTTTTCTCAATGATGAAGATAGCAAAAACAGGTCTTTATAAAGCTCTTTAAAAGTACAAAATGCTCAGTATACTCGATCATCTTTGATTCTTACAAGAACATTCTGTGGTATGCATAATAGATAATAGTATTCCAAATGGAGAAGGCACCTGGTGCCCAGGGTGGTCAAGTGCTTGCCTTTGTTCATGTTGCTAGTAAGTGTGGCGTGGTAGTGGGGGAAAACTCAACCCAAATCATGAAGATCCATTAGAAGTCTATCACAATAGTACAGGAGGCTATAAATACATGAACTCTGATTTGGGGATTTTTAAGTAGAGATGTCTGAGAGATGAGAAAAGAAGCCAAAAAAACCAGTAAGAGTCAAACAGGTTCCTACACTGTTCTTGGACATGGTGTGTCTTCTCCTTCTTGTCCCATACATAATTCAATCTAGATATAAGTGTGGTTCCATACAAGATGCAATCTAGATATATCACACTGAAAGGCTGGGTGAAAGGGTTTTGTACATTACTTGAACGATTTCTGATGTTCAGTCCAGATCACATTCTAACTTCTCTGAAGGGTAGATTCTGGTGGAGAAATAGAATTTGGGAGCATACACATCCAGCCAAGGAATGAGAAAATGTTTCCTATTGTAAGTGAAGGAGGCTGGGTGATAGTGTGAGCGATAAGCAAGAAATCTCTCACTAGGGACGGTAGAATGCAACCCGTTTTCCCACTCATCAGCTGTTTGATAGTACACTTTTTGTTGTCATGTCAGGAGCATTCTGTGTGTCCTACATTGAGAGCTCCTATTCTGGACCGATAAGTATTCTGATACCTTAGTTCTTTTCAGAGCTTATTCCCATATTCTCTACCAATATGGGGGCAGTGAGGAAAACTAAGTATGTCTGCAAGAAAGTCTTAAGAATACTTCCATGGTCTCATTTTCTCACATGGTCACCAAAGGTGTGTAGAATAAATTATAATAACAATAATGATTGAGGCTTCATGGAAAATTAGAAAGAATCCTGATTTTAGACTCAGAGGATGTGAATTCAAATCCCTATTCTACCATTTACTACCTTTGTAAACTTGGGCCAGCAGAGTCCGTTTCCTTTCGTGTTAAATGAAGGGGTTAAATGGAGTCTAAGGCATCTTCCATCTCTAAATCAGTCAACTGAGATCTCTTGTACTTTTAAAATGAATTTCAGAGTGCCTCACATTGCCTTATTTGAGTTTTATAAGACCCTGTTAAATGATGTAATTACTATTATCTTGATTTTACAGATGAAGAAATTGGCCATTAGAGAGATGAAGAATTGGACATGGTTAAGCTAATACCTGCTAGCAACCAGCTAGAGGCTGAGACAGACTTTGAACACAGTTACTCTTGACTCTCAAGTCCTACCTCTCTTAAAAAGGAAAGCTTTGGGGCAGCTAGATAGCACAGTGAGTAGAATACAAGCCCTGTAGTCAGGAGAATGAGTTCAAATTAGACTTCAGACACTTATGAGCTGTGGGACCTGGGCAAGTCACTTAACCACAGTTACCCTCTCTTCCCCCCAAAAAAAGAATGACTTGTAAAGTTCACCTACTTTGAAAGTCTTCAGTTAAATTTATAGCATAATACACTTATATACACACACACATATATATATATACACTAATGTATATAAACATATATGTATACATATATACACACATGACATCATTAATGCTAGTTGATGAATAAGAACAAATACATCCTTTGTGTCTATAAGGTAAAAACAGAATTTATATCTCTCTCTGTGTATTTTTTTCCCTCTTGTTCAGTCATTATCACTTGTTCTGATTCTCCATAACCCCATTTGGAGTTTTCTTGGCAAAGTTACTGGAGTGGTTTGTTATTTCCTTCTCCAGCTCATTTTACTGATGAGGAAACTGAACCAAGTAGGGTTAAGTGACTTGCCCAGGATTGCACAGTTAGTACATGTATGAGGCCAGATTTATACTCAGGGAGATGAATCTTCCTGATTCTGGGCTCAACATTCTATCCACTAAGCCACTTAGCTGCCCATATATTTTTAGATATGTTGATAGAAAGTTAGATATGTGTGTATGTATATGCACATATGCATGTCTATGTATATATGTTTACACATTATACATATAAATACGCTATAGCTTATACACTACATACATATATACATACACATATTATGTATATTGAAAATTGTTTTTCAACATTTTCTATTCTATTTCTATGAGTTAAGATTTAAATTACAGATTTTTATTGAATTAAATGAGTAACTATTGAAAAACATACCCTTTCTATCACACAGCGTTCCTATTTCAGTCTTGTCATGAGTAGCCTTGATGAAGAGACTTTAAAAATCAAAATAAACATTTCCCTTCCTAATGCTGTGAGCCTTAATAATGCTTGTATGTGGGTGTATCGCATGTGGGTGGACCTGGCTGGAGATGGATAGAGGAGAGTTGTCTCTGTTCCTAAGACCTTCAGAAATATGTTTTCAAATAGTTTTAGGTGACCCCTCTTACCCCTGTGAACAGGTTTTTCGACCCCCAAAGGGGTTGCGACCTATAGGTTGAGAACTGCTGTTCTAGATTGTGTAGAGGATAGAGTACTGGACCTTAAGTTAGGGAGACTTAATTTCAAACTCAGCCTCAGACATTTATTGTCTTTGGGAACTTGGGTGACTCTTCTCACCTTTGTCTCCCTCAGTTTCCTCATTTGTGAAATGAAGATAATAACAGCACCTATTTCCCAGGGTGTTGTGAGGATAAAAGGCTGAATTTTCAAAGCACTTTGCAAATCTTAAAGAGCTATGTAAATGCGATAAATGGTAGCTGTTCCTATTGCTCTGATTACTCTTTTTATAAAAATGCCCTCTGCCTCATAGGCTCGGTCATTATCCCTTCATCGTGGAAGTTCACGTGCATGTGGTGCTTTCCAAGTGAATCACAGTGCTCTAAAGACAGTGAGCACAATCAGCCTCAATCCCCTTTCACAGATGTGGAGATCAGAGTTGAAGGTGATTGTGACTTGGAGTCATGCAGGTGATAAATGACCAATCAAGGCTTGGAAACCAGATCCTCTGCCTCTTCAGTCAGCATTCTTTCCATTAGATCACTCAGGAAGAAGTTCATTGTCCAGGAGCCCGGAGAATTTCTATGTAAAACATGTTTCCTATCTATAATAATGAAAACCTACAGTGCCATACTGGGTTTAACAAGAGTTTAGAGACTCCTCTCTGACAACTAGAATACCATAATGGGATGAATACTCCAATACAGAATAGTCCAGCATGACTTTGTCCAATCTGTTTTCAGCCCTAGCCATGGGACATTTTTATGGGAAGGGGTTTAGTTTAATTTAAAGAGCATTTGTCAAGTCCTTTTAAATGTTCTCTCCTCTTTCAGTTGTGTCCAAATTTTTGTGACCCCACTTGGGATTTTCTTGGCAAAGATACTAGACTGGTTTGCCATTTCCTTCTCCAACAGGGTAAAGTGACTTGTCCAAGGTCACACAGCTAATAAGTGTGTGAGATCAGATTTGAACTGAGATCAACAGAGTTAAGTGACTTGCCCAAGGTTGCACAGCTAGTAATTGTGTGAGGCCAGATTTGAATTCAGGAAGATGAATCTTCCTGACACTTGGCCTGTTGCTCTATCCACTGTACCATCCAGCTGCCTCACGTTAAGTCCTTACTCTGTTCTGGGGATCACAAAGGGAAAAATGAAACTGTCTCTGCCAAAAAGGACTGAATTAGCTGTTTTTTGTTTGGGTGTAGATTTGGTCCTTAATGGCAAAATCAAGGATGCAGATGAGGCTTTAAAGATATTGTTTAGACTTTTTTGTTCATTCAGAGTAAAGGGCAAATTCTAGCTAAATAAAAAAAAAATGCTATCAGGACTAGACCTATGATTTCCTCTGTAGGGTTAGGCAATTCATTTTATTAGTCAAGGTGAATACCTTCTTTGAAATGTATTATCTTAGGGGCAACAAGGTGGCACAGCAAATAGAGCACTGGTCCTGAAGTCAGGAGGACCTGAGTCCACCTCAGACACTTGACACTAACTATGACTTGGGTAAGTCATTTAACCCCAATTGCCTTGCCTTCCCCCCTCAGGAAAAAAATTGTGCTATTTAAGGCTTTGAAGTGAATACACATATACAGCCTTAGAGGTAGAGCTTGAAAACAATTTTTCTTCCAAGGCTGGATTTCTATCCACTCTGCCCTCCTAACACACACATGCACAGTATGCACATATACATATGTGTTTATCCACACACACGTGCACATACACATGCATATACATACACCATTTATAGTGATTGCAAAGTACTTCACATCCATTATATGTCATCTGGGTCTCCCAACAATCTTGTCAAAATAGTTACCAAAACTTTCCTTATTAGCATTCCAGAGATGAGGAAACTGGAGCTCAAAGAGCTTCCATAAATTGCCCATGATGTAGGTGGCATGAGGTAAATTGATAAATGTCAGAGGCAGGATTTCCACCCAGAGCTTTTTGCTTACTAAGAGCTCTTTATTTTATTCTAAAGAACCCTCCCTTCCCAAATCAGTTGCCCCACATTCTGCCTGCTAATTTTGTCTGCAGCTACTCAGAGCAGTGGCTTACCTGTGTTGCACTAACCAACTGTCTGTGGACCAGATAAGTAGCATTTTCTTGTAAACACTGAGCAAATCTGGTCTAGAGAGTTTTACATTTTGAAAGGTTTGATTGCATTTGTAAAAACCTGACACATGTTGTTATGAGGGGATAAAAGGTGGCCAAGGAGACTCTGAAATCAGCCAGATAAAAAAACTGTGTCTACACAGTGAATGTGTTTAATAGTCCTCAATCTATTTGTCTAGCCAAATCAAGATAATCCTGCACGTGTTTTGACTGACATTCCATTTATTTGACTGAATCCTAGTTAAAAGAGTGCAGGGGGTGGGGAGGGAATGAAGGATTGGGCAAACAATGGGATATGAGGGCATTATGGAGTTATATGAAAGAACAAGTTTACTTACCTTCAATTAAAGAAACAATAATGACTTCCTATGGGCATACTAGGGTAGGGGGATGAAATAAATTATGTACGTAGAACTTTTGTCTGACATTCCTCTGCTGTTAACTTGCATTGCCTTGTTTTGGGTCTTGTTGTCTGTCCTAGATGATGACAACAGCTGAAATTACTTTCTCTCTTTTACTTAATTCCTACTTCAGAGAGGTTGGTGTTGTTATTAGGATGGGAGGCAATGTTTGGTCTTCTGTCTTGCTGGGCCTGAACTTGCCTTTGAGAACTTGCTAGCTAGTTATATAAGTAGTCAAATAAATTAACTTCTCAGGGCCCTGAGACGTTTGTTGTCTCCGCTGTATCTGCTTCTTTGTGACCCCATTTGGCGTTTTCTTGGCAAAAATACTGGAGTGGTTTGATTCGACTTTTCATTCTCCAGTTCATTTTACAAATGAGGAAACTGAGGCAAAGAGGGTTAAGTGACTTGCCCAGGGTCACACAGGTAGGAAGTGTGAGTCCAGATTAGAACTCAGGAAGATGATTCATCCTGACTCCAGGTCAGCCACTCTGTCCATCCAGCTGTCCTATGAAACCACACAACTCAGAGACTAAAATGAACCACAGTACATGGTGTCTTGGAACTTAGGTGCAAGATCAAGATTTACATCAATGAGTAAAGACAATATAATCTGAAGAAGAGTGGAGTAGGAAAGAGATCACTTAGGAGCTGACTTTATTATCAGCTGGTAACTTTATTATCAAAGAGCTAACAACTATTATTCTCTCTCAAAGGAAAGAATAATTCTTATCCAGATGTAACTTTTTATTCTGAAGAAAATCATGTTAGAGAACTTGGACTTATCCTTTCTTTCCCAATCATATAGTAAATACCATGACCATTTCCCTAATTAACTAAATGAAGACACTGTCTTTATGGTATTTACCAATGTAAAACTCTAGTGGAAATTTTAAAAGTATATTTTTAAATGACCTAATGATAGCATTACTTGATATATGATAGAATCAAACCAGTCTCTACTACTTCAAATTCTTTGATTCTCTAGGGTGGATAAACTCATGCAGGGAACATTGTCTCCCTCCCAAATTTGCCTTCCTTTAGTCTCCACCTTGGAAAATGTGTAAATGGAACATTTATTTTTGCCACTAAAAGGTGCCAAGTGATTTGAATATGATCTTTAATGTTTTCCTGAATACACTGTGGGTTAACTTGGGTGTCGGGAACATGGCTTGCTGTGTAGAACACTTGTCTGAAAGTAATATTTTAGGATTTTATGTAAGCTTTCTTATACCTAAGAAATATCATGAAACAACAATAACACAAATTTTTGTCTTGGGTCTGTGAAAGACTTATGGGAAAACCTGAATGAGACTTGGACAGGAAGAGGTGTAGTGGGTTGTTATCTGTACTCGTGGTAAGACTACCCACAGCAGAGAGACATCATGAACCCTTCAAGGTACAAAGTTTTAAACCTGTATGAGTTTTGGTTTCTGGAAGAAAATAATACTTTTTTTATTGTTGTGAAAGTACTACAATGATTGTAAGGCTGAGTATCAATGGTTCTCAATTTGGAGTCCTTCTACTTTTTAAAAATATATATTTTGATAACTATATTATAACATCATTGATGTGTCTTTAATCCTCTACATTTTGGTTTATTTGATTATGTGAATTGGCACTTAAAAACCTTATTCTGAGATGATTATAGGCTTCATTAAACTGCTAACTGAATCTGTCCTGTGCAAACACACACACACACACACACACACACATACATAAAGATTAAGGACATTTGCACTAAAGTTTTCAATGAAAAAGGCAAGTTAGATGATTGATAATTCATAGTGTCAATTTTAGAGCTGAAAAGAATGGGAAGATATCTAGTTCAACCCTCTGATTTTGCGAATCAAGATACAGAGATCAAGAGGACTGAAATGACTTTCCCAGGGTCACACAGGCAGGAAATGACAGGGGAATGTTGAGATATGAAAGGGAGGTAATGAAATTTAATCATAGTTTATAAAAAGTTTGCAGCACTTGGAGTTCAGAAAGACACAGCTTTGTGTGTGTGTGTGTGTGTGTGTCTGTGTGTCTCTGTGTGTGTGTTTGCATTTTGTGATGAAAAACATCCCAGATACTTTATACAGTCATTAAATTGTTATACTGTAGGGTTTTCTACACATTAATCAACCTTGACTTATTTTGTACTACAAATAATGAATTTGAAGAGGGTTTTTTTTTTAAAGCTTTAAGGGGAAAATAATAGGACAATCTTGTCATTAAGGAACAGAAAACAAAGACAGAAAGAACAAGGTGTGTCCAGGAGTATAAGGGATACAAATCATTTGTTGTTTATACACTGCTTTAAATATACTAGGAAGCATGCTTCAGGCTAGTCAGAAGAGGTCCTCTGTATTACACTGTGCGTGCTTGCCTGAAATGAAACTGTATGTTATTGGTTAACCAGGATATTTAGCATAATCACTCTGCTAGACTGTGGTGGAGGGAGGTGATTATCACTGAGAACAGATGGGCAGGTCCAAAGCATTGCCAGATTCTGAAAAGCTCCATTTATCGTTGGTTCTAGCTTTCTTTCCTTCCATGCTCCTCTTTTTTTTTTTTGCCTGTGGATGTGGTGGGTTTGCTGTTTATTTATTTATTTTTCATAAATGTTCCAAAGAAGTAGTTGAACTAAAAAAAGGTCGCTGCCTGGTGACCTTCCGGATGAGCTCTGAAACGTAGGAGTGAGGGATTCAAAATGTTCTCGCCGTGAATATCTGGAAGGATGGGGCAGATTTCATTTTACACTGTAGCATCCCTAAATGCATGAGAGGATTTATCCGTATGCTTAGTGCTCTGCTCTACATCTGGAGCTCCTTGTGGATTGTACTGTCTCTAGGATCAGAAATGATTTTCTCGGATATGAACACCGTTCCTGGCTCCCCTAAAGTGCATCCACCTAACGGGACCCGATTTTATACTTTTCAAGTAAGTGTGCTTTATTAGTTTCAGCCCTTAAGAAGTTCAAATGAAGTCTAAAAGAAACCTTTTAATAAAGGGAAGCAGAACAGGATGAAAAACTGCTAAGTGTGAAGTTTTAGAAAAGGGGATTTGAAATTGATCATGTAACAGTTTATCAGAATAGTACTCTCTTTCTCACTAAATGAATGTTGAAATGATATAAGCACTTGAACTAAATCAAACTCGGATTGTACTTTGTTTTGCAAGATCGTTTTCCTTAAAGACTTACTAGATATGATTTGTTTTGTAATGTCAGCCATAGACATGTTGTTGTCCCCGATGAGTATTTGATAGGCACTTTCTTACAAAAGAAACAAAGTGATTAGGATAAAAAAAATAGTGAAACTTTGTAAACTGTTCATTAGACTCGGAGAAAAGCCTGATTGTCTCTATATCTATAATTCAACACCTTACCTGATGTTTTATATTGGCCATGATCAGTGGCGGAGAATATGTTAATACTGTGTTTATTAAGATTTTCATTTTGTCCAGCAGTGTAGATGCTCACTGAACCAAAGGCTTTGCTATTTTATTAAAAGGGTCAAAGTGATTTATATGAATGTGAAATGAAAAGCTATCAGTTACTGACTATATTTCAAAAGTATTTGCATAAACAGAGTCATCAGTCTGCCAGACAGGCAAACCTGTATCAAAGCTGAGCGAACCTCCCCTTTTATTTACTTCCTTAAATTAGATCTTTCAGAACTAAGATTTTCATTATAATTTAGACACATCATTATTAAAAACACATTTAAAAACCATCTCTTTTCCCCCAGTCCATTGTGATATTAATAAAAAATCTTACCTTGATTTACTTTATTCTAGTAGATGTCAACAAGAATTGAAATATGAAAGTCTAGATAGCATAACTTACATTCACAAGAGAGTTTCAACTTGTGAAATAAAGACTGGAAAAGCACGTCTCCTTTGTTGTTCCCACTAAGCTTCAAAAACTGTGAGTTCTAGATAGAATTATTCTTTGCCCCTCCACCCACATGGCTACCCCCCTCCACTTTCCCTTTTTATACTACTATTTTTAATCAGGCTCTGCTTGCTGGTTTTACACTGATGTCTGCTGATAGTGGAAGGCTGTGCTATTGGAGTGCACATTCTCACTATTCCCTGTGGTGATGGGCATAGCATGGCATTGATTCAGAAAGGCAGGTGCCCTGAGGCTGCCTTTCCTCCGAAGGACCACTTTTTGCTTCTCGCTCTGAGATATGAGTTCTGTTTGCTATATCCTGTATTTAGGATCTCGGACACTGTCTTCCGCATTAGGGATTCTACCCTCATCTCAAATTCAAGTTTCTGTTGCTCAGTCATCATACAGCCTTGTTACTATGACTTATGTATCAGATTTCTTTTTTCTAGGGGTGGGGGGGGGTGTTGGATGAAGAAGGATGGAGGAAGGGAGAGAGAAATGTCCTTTTGTATATTATGTTTTATGCATGACTCCCACATTTTTTTAAACAAGTTCATGACAAATATCAAAGATTTCAAATATAAGACTCAAATTGTCAAGAAATAATTTGTTCTTCTACTGTGTTGTGTTTATTGTATAGATTAGTGTTTGATACAAAGAAGCTTGACTATGTATGGAATTAGAGACTGGCTTTATAGTGTTTACACACTTGGGGGGTGGGCCAAAGTAGAGGAAGGCTCCTTGTCTGAAAGTATGTGCTTGGATAAGTCCACTGCTTTATTTCTGATGGAAATGAAGAGCTTCAATTGCCTTCCTTTTGTTTGTGTATTCTCTGTGATGGGTTTTCCATAGTGAATCTTTCATTGGAAAGCTGTAATAAGAAAGGTGATACTGTTATACTAGCTTAAACCAAGTCTCTGTTGTTAATCTCAAAGGTATCTTAGAAACAGTATCTCATTAAGTTTAAAATGACATTTTTCTGTTCAGATGGTTGAGTTAGAAAGCCCTACAGAAATTCAGCATCAAGAATTTGGGGAGAAACCATGGTCTGAAATTATTCCTTTTCAGATCTAACGCAGAAGTTGTCTTTTGCAATCAGCCAACGTGGGTTAGTAAAAATAAGACTGGGCTTCAGTTCTCTCTGATTGAATGATCAGAATATCTTTCCATTATTTTGTTGAAATTGAACTTTCTTTAAACTAAAGAGGAATAAAGCTTAAAAGTTTAAAATGGAGCAGGTGAGGAATTGAAATTTACTAAAACTAAAACATTTTTTAAATCACATTTCCATTTTTAGTCAAACATTTTGACATACAGGCTTTTATGGAAATGAAGTTTGGTATTTATAAAAATTCATATAATCCTCAGTCTGAGTCAGTGTTTCCTTATTCATTGGTGATATCTCATGGGCACATTACCCCCTTGATAATTTTATATATATGTGATTGCAGCATGAAAATATCTTTGCTTGGATTCTCCTTCTCAGGGTTGCCTAGGATTGTAAATTTTGATGAGCTCTGATTTGAGAAGTTGTCTTCACTGAATTGCTTATCATGAGTTTAAAGTGGGAAAAAGTTCTTGAGCTTTGATGCCTAGATTTTTTATCACAGCAATTAAAATGAGTGTGAGCATTAGAAGTTTATGACATGTAGAATTATAGAGCAGAGTTATAACTTGGACATTTTTTTCATATTTGGCAAAAAACTTTTTGGGAAGACGAGGGGTACGTGACAGCATACTGTGACCCTTGATTCAGCCGTGTGTGTGTGTGTGTCTATCTGTGTCATCTCAGCCCCATCATAGGGGTGGGGAACCTGAGGCCTCAAGGATACATGTGGCCTTCTAGGTCCTCAAGTGTGTCCCTTTGACTGAATCCCAAATTCATAGAACAAATCCTCTTAATACAAGAATTAGTTCTGTAAAACTTGAACTCACTTAAAAAAAATCCAAGAACTTAGAAGGCCACACGTAGCCTCAAGGCCACAGGTTCTCCACCCCTGAGGAAGCTGTTGTGTCCTCGAGTCGGATGCAGAGGAAGGCAGGTCCACATAGAAGGGAACCACAGCAATGGGATCCTCGGAGTGGCAATCTGAAATTAACTGGATATCCAGGGTCCTTCATAGAATAATGGAAGGCCAAGAGCTTAGAGGAAACTGGTCTCTTCATGGGGAGGAAACATAGCTCCCAATATATGCGCCCTGCGACAAATCTTCATCCAGCCTGCGCTATATCCCCACATAGAGCAAGAAAGTGCCTTAGAGATTATGTCCTATATAGATTCATACTTGTGCAGATTTTTCTTAATTTAGGCAAATGTAATATTAAGATAAAGCAAGTACAGTTATCTTTAAATGCTGTAATAAGAAAGGTAATACTGTTATAGTGGCATAAACCAAGTAACTGTAGTTAATCTAAAACAGTGATTCTCAACTTTACCAATGCTGCGACCCTTTAATACTCTTCCTCATGTTGTGATGAACCTCAACCATAAAATTATTTTCATTGCTACTTCATAACTGTAATTTTGCTCCTGTAATGAATGGTAATGTAAATATCTGATATGCAGATTGTATTTTCATTGTTACAAATAGAACATAACCCACAGGTTGAGAACTGCTGATCTAAGAAGTTTCTTAGAAACAGTATTTCATTAAGTTTAAAATGACATTGCCCCTTTCCCTATTGTGATTTTAAAATATTTCAAGTCAGCATAAGAAATTGAATGGGAATTTTAGGGAAGTTTTGTGAAAACCACAAATGACACAGAAAACATTTGGAAACTTAGAGATGAATAAAATATATGTGTAGTATTTTATAATATCAACATATTTTATCTTTTAATGCCATCATAATTTAACCTTTTTTCTGATATGAAGGGAGAGCCAAAAATTTTTACACAACGTTTCCACATTGTGAGGAGTGCCACACTTCTTACTGCTGTGATATGGAAGGGATAACTATGTCAGTTTTGTGTTTGAGAAGTAAGGAGTTAGAAATTATATTTTATATATTTCATTCTGTTAGTATTCTGTGGTTTTCCATAGTGGCAATGGATTAATTATCCTGATAAACTTAATGGCATAAAGATGTTTTTGTCTATTAATGTTACCATTCCCAGGGATATGTCCATTTCATCTGTGATTTCTGAGCATCTCAATATCTCTAAGTCAGAGAATCCCCAGTAGTGGGAAGGAACAGGGAAAAAGTGCTGTCTTGGTTGACTGTCTTCCCATGTCCTTCCAATCACACCACTAAGAAGACAATCTTGGCTCTCTAAGAATCCCTCCATAGGGATAAAGGAAACATTACATTAAATCAGTGTATTTGCCATGCATGAAAAAGTCTTATTTTCATAGATTTAATTATTTAACAATTTAATTCATTGGTTTAAAATCAAGTGACTAAAACACTAAAATTCTGCTCTTAGAAAAAATTAAAAAGCCATATATTTCATCTTTTGACCATGATATTATCTCCTTTAGAATCATATGCTCTAACACCCCATTATCCCCGAACCCCTCATTGATATGGGTTCTCCCGACTATGATGCAGATCTCAGCCCATTCATTTATTCCCATGTCTTGTAACTCTGGTTATTGTCTTCCCATAATCCCAATATAGCAATTTCACCTAAGCATTCCTGTGGCCTTCCTTGTACTCTTTTGACAAGATGAGGGCTCCAGTGGGAATTGTGTGCTGTCTGATGCTTGGTAATTCCCTTTTCTCATTACACAGTTAACCACTCTCCACCCCCAACCCCTACCCACTCAAATTTATGGCATCCTGTGAACACTATAAACACGTACTAATGGTGAATAAATATACAGGAAAAGTTGTGTAGGAAATTTGTTTATTCAACATTAACCCTTTGTCCTTTATCTTTGAACTCTTCAGTATACAAAACCATCACGGGAAATATCTAAAAAATAAGAACTCCGACTTTTGTGCTGGAGAGTTTTCTATGGAAGTAAAATATAGGATCTTACTATGAATTACTTTTTTTTCCTTGAAAATTTCTTCACAAGTCCCTACACTATATTTAAGTTATTAATAGATGGTATATCTAAAAATATCCCCCCATCCCCTCATACAAATCATCAACCTTAGTCAATGTGCATTTTTCTCTTTGTAGTTGAGCCTGCATGTAGCCACAGATATAAGGCAGGGCACTGTGGGAGATGGGGCTATCTTACTTACTCAGTTTAGAATGGGCTCCCCCTTGTTCTGACCAGTGTTTAGGAGAAACGTGGACTGGAGGAAAGACCTTTAGTAGAAATAGAGGTCCATCTATTTTGGCACTGCATTTCATAGAGAAGTTAAGGCTATGGAGAGCAGTGTTCTGATTTTGTGATGTAATTAGTATAAGAGACTTCCAGTGAGAAATTCCTGCTCTCAGTGACGATCAGAAAATTTTCTACAACTAACAGCCATTGAGAGGTTTGTTACCTTGCCCAGGATCAGAGAGCCATTATGTGCTGAAGTTAGAGGTTGGATCCAAGTCTTTGTAGCTTGGGGTCATTCCTCTAGCCAACAGACCACACTGACCACACTGTGACTGATTTATACAAGATAACTATGGAGGATGGTAGACAGATATGGACAATGATTCTGATGGGTTAAGAAGGCATAAATGGGTTGTAACCCAAAGGGAATTATCCTCATAAGATGATAATACATACTTATACAGCATTTACATATATATATATATATATATATATAACTTTATATAAACACATGTATACTTGTATAGATCTATAAATGAATATATTTCAAGATATTTTTATTTCATATATTTAAAAACAGTATTTTAAGAAGAGGCCCATAGGATTGATCAGACTGTGAAAGGGGCCCATCCCACACACAAACACACAGACACAGACACACACACACAGCATGCATACTAACCCCCAATCTAGGTCAACTTCTACATCTTACAGATGAGAAAAGTCTGGTCCAGAAAAGACAAAAATGAAATAATTTGTCCTCAGTGAATTTATATTCTACCTTAGGGGAATAACTATGCAATAAATATATACTAAATATGCACAGTAATAATAAGGAAGTTAGGGGAGGCATTTGGTTTCATTGTTGGTTAGCTAGGCCTTGGTAAACTCACCTGGGGAAGCTAACTCCAGAACCTATTTATGAGTATTTTTTGTGTGGGAAGTACATTATATACACCTTCTATGGGGAAAATTCTCTTCTTGTCCAACAGAAATCATCCCTTTTTGTAGAATTTCCTCCTTCCTCATCATTTGCCATTGAATGTAATCAGATTTCCTTCCCTCAGGTACAATTCTAGGGATTAAGTTGTTTCATTGTGTTCTCTGTACTTTCCTTGCTGAAGGTATTTCCTTTACTTCTGGCTAAACAATTACACCAGTAAAAATTAAGTGAGATGCTTTTGCAAAATGAAAGTAAGATAGATACTTCATGGTAAAGAGGAATGAACTTGAAGTCAACAGACTAGGCTTAAATTCATCATCTGCCATACGTGCTTCCTTACAAGGGCCTAGGCACATAGTTGATACTTACTGATTGATTTCCTGCCCTCTCTCCTGAATGGTCTCTTCTTTGGCTTTTGTCTTGGTTCTCTTCTGATTCATTTTGACTGCCTTCTGTGCTCAAGACTTAGGATGCTCCAGCAGCTTATGAAAATAAATAGTGTTTTACATATAGTAATCTGGTATCCTAAGTGCTACATTTTGGGAGGAAGTATGTATTACACATTTGAAACAATAAACATGAATTTTTTGAAGTCAGTAAGCCCATTTGTAAGTTGGATATTGCCTAAGTAGATGGGATCTTTTTATAGCAACAACTGGTTTGTCTTGTTTTTTAAAGAGGATCGGTGGTATCACTGAATGATGTCTTGACTTGTGCATTAAACTCAGGTCTTCTTGACCTCAATCAAGGACATCTATGATATCCCAGGCCATCTCCAGTCAAGATGACTGTCTTGAGAGAGACAAGAGACTGTCCTTGTCTCTGCACTCTGATACCAACAAGAGTGAATGTCTAGAAGAGGGAAGCAGTTATTAAGAAGAGCCAGTTTCATTGCCTGCTTAAGGATATGGAATCCTCAGAACCTAGGTCAGTTCCTTCCTACAAATGTCTATTGAAATTAACTGAATTGGATTGAATCAAAAATATTCATGTCTCTTTTTGTTTTGTTTTGCTTTCTTTTGTCATGAGAGACAAAAGTATTAGTTTTCATTTCTTTTGGTATCCAGGAGTGAACAGGGACCATCATTGTTATTTGTGCAGATTTTTGCCATGTTCAGTAATTCTTCTTTATTCTTTATTCCTATGTTTGAAAGTAGGACTCTAGGTTCCAATTAGCTAACTTCTATGCCATATATTTTGTTAGTTTGTATCACACACACACAATATTGTGTGTATGTATGTATGTATGTGTGTGTATGCACACATACACATGTTTGTATATATATATGCTCATACATGTTTACATATGCATTTATATGTGAATACTCAGATAAATCTTTATACATGTATATACACACAAATGTAGTGCATGGTATTTAGCTTGAAGGTTCAACTGCTTCCTCTGACAGCTGTTATGTCTGTGACCTTGGGTAAGTCACTCAGTCTCTGTGTCTCAAAAACTCCCTTATGTATTAAGTTTCTGATAGTTGTGATTTGTTTTGCTAGAAGAAATTTCCATACATACAATTCACTCTCCTGTTGAGATTGTGAATCTTGCTAGGCATGGTGATATACACCCACAGTCTCTGCTGTTGAGGGAGTTGAGGCCACTGGATTGATTGAGGTCAGAAGTGCTAAACTACAATAGGACCAAAGCTGATTAAAGGTCTGGGTTATGTCTGTCATCAACATAGACAGTTTCTGAGAGTAGTGAGGTAGTTCCAACCTGCTTAAGGAGGGGTGAATCAACCCAGGTCAGAAAGAGAATTGGTTAAAACTTCTGAAACTATGCCTTTGGTGCTTCCAGGCCAGGGGAGGTAGTGAGACCAGATCTCAAAACAACAATAACAAGGTTAATTAATTCTACATACAGTTTTATAATGTAACTTTAAAAAATTATGATCTTTATGTATTTTTCCAATTACATTTAAAAACAATTTTAATATTCTTTTTTGGGGGGCTTCAGATTCTCTTCCTTCCTCTCTCCTTTCTCTCCTCCTTGAAAAGACAAACAATATAATATAGATTTTTCATGTACAGGCATGCAAAACACATTTTCATATTAGCCATGTTGCAAAAGAAAACATAGACCAAAAGACAAAACCAAGAAAAATAAAGTTCAAAAACATGCTTCAATTTGCCTAGAGTCTCCATTAGTTCTTTCTTTGGAAATGAATAGAATTTTTTATGAATATTTAAAATTTTCTTGGATTGTTGTATCATTGAAAATATTGAAGTGATTCACAGTTGGCCAGTGCCAAATACTGGTGTTACTGAGTACAATATTCTCTTAGTTCAGCTTCATTACAAAAATGTAACTTTTTAAAACTATGTAGTTGTATACTGAGATAAGAAGCTACAGGAGATTACGGGTTGCCTCACTATTCTTCCCATATAAGATTACCCTATTTTATATAAGATTGATATACATGGCATGACATGATGATCAGACATCAAAGACACCAATGCCATCCACTACATTCTGGACTATCACTGGTCATCCTGACTTTTGTCTTGCCATTCTACTTCACTGACTCTGAGAGAGTAAGTCTGATGACTTTGTGCAACTCTCCTTCACTTATATCGAATTCTCCTGTAAGTCAGGACATCTCCCTGTGATGTGACATGACACCATCCCAAAGAACATAATGCCATTGTTCCTCTTCAAAATGAAGAAAAAACAGCAACAACAATGTACAATTTACCTATTAAATCTATGTAAGATTTAACTACATTTAACTACAGATGTAGCTGTATGGTACAATGGATGGAGTCTTGTGCCTAGAGTCAGGTAGAAATGATTTCAAATGTGGCTTCAGACAGTAGCAATGTGATACTGGTTAGGTAACTTAATCTCTGGTTACCTTTGTGCTCATCTGTAAAGTGGGGATAATAGCACCTGTATGACAGGGTTGTTATGAGAATTAAATGAGATTTGTTAAGTGTTTGGTACAGTCCCTGGGATGTAGAAGACATTTGTTTTCTATCTCTCTGTCTCTGCCCTTCCTTTTCTCTCTCCCTCCAAACACACACACAAACATGCATGCACACACACAGACATACACATGCACACACACATGCATACATGCACACTCCCTTCCCCTTCCTCCCAAAGTCATAGTGAGAGTGAGGAGTCATGTTGCTTGGTCATTTGAAATTCCTCATAGTCACAATCCATTTGTATAACTTTCAATTATTTTTATGTAAATTTATAAGTACACCTCAATGTTCATTTAGTATTAATATTTCAATGGACATTTTCAATCCTGGTAATTACTACTATTATGTTTTCTTCTTACAAAGGAACTCAGCTAAAAAAAAAATATTGGCTCGTCCCAAATTGCAGCCCCTCCTGTGATATTTGCATTCATTTGATAAATGTATTTTGAATGGTACTGTTTGCTTAATTATTGCTTCTTTTGTCAGACTCAAAATGTTGAATGCGTAGACAAAATGAAAATCACCAGTTTATGGAACTGGTGAATTTCGGGAGTGAATACAAAATATCAGCAAATTCTGAAAAGAATTGCTTGCTTCACATGCTCAGCATTCAGTACATCACATGGGTTTTTCAAAGAGGTTTGTATTTCTGTTAGTAAACAGCAATAAACAATAGTGCTTCCAACAGAGCTGCTAGAAAGCAAGAGGGAACCTTAAAGGCAGGCAGCATGTCATCAGTGTTGTGCATAAGACCACAATGCTTCTGCTTGAGTTGGAATTTTAAATGACATCGCAAAGCAGATTTAGGCAAAGCCCAGTAAAAAAAAAAAATCAGTCTGAAAAAAAAAATCAGTCTGGGCAACATCACCAGGATATAGTGTTAATGTCAGAGTTCATGTAACCAAAATATATTTAGCAAGAGCATGACTGACATTAGTGGAACCCCCTGGGTAGAAGCTGAACAGAGAGGAGACTATTTTTAGGCTTCCTTTAATCAAGTGAACCAAAAGAAAAGTGACCTATATCTAAAATGGGGTCTTAGGTGTGTCCCTACCTTTTCTTGTGCATTATTTGGAGTTGTTCTGTGTTCTCTTTTTTTTTTTCTGTTTTTCATTTATCTATTTGGATATATTCCATTAAGCTTCTTGGTGTTGATCTTGGGAGTTTCACACATAATAATGCCAGTCATACTTTTTGTTTCTTTCTTTCATATTACAAATGGGAAGAAAGTGGACAAAAAAAAATGAAATCCTTGAAGACACAGGTTGAAGTTACAAAGTAAATGGTATTTATTATGCAGTTTTATGGTTTGGTTTGGTGGATAAAGAGCCAGCCTTGGAGTCAGAAGGATCTGTATTCATGTCCCACTTTTGACATGTCCTGGCTTTGGGATCCCTATGAATAAGCCCTTTATAATGACAAGCAACATACTAACGTAGGGGAAAAATGGTGTTGATGTGTTACTGAAGGGGGTTTCTTTCCAGTGAGTTCCCTAGAAAATTGAAATCTCCTGGTTATCATTAAAGAGTTATTTCTCTAAACTTTTGGCTTATTTGGGGGGGGGGGTGGCACAAATGAAGCATGTGACCTGAGGTTTTGTTAATATTGGGATTCCTGGTACTTAAACTTTACCACTGCTTCATATCAACTCCTCTATGTTCTTAGGGACTTCCCTTGGGCTACATTAGATTAAAAGACTTAGTTATGTTCAAATCTGGCTTCAGATCCTATCTCTGTAACCCTGGGCAAGTTGTCTCCATAAACAAAGATGCAAACAAACAAAGTGTGTGTGTGTGTGTGTGTGTGTGTGTGTGTGTGTGTGTGTGCATGTGTGCATGTGTAACAGAGGTACAGTCCCACATCTAGCAAATATGAAAGATAGGACTCGAATCCAGGTCCTCCATACTTACACACTGCTTCTCTATTCAATTAAAATGATTTTGTAATCAAAATAATTATCTACAAGTAAAGATAGGAACTATTGGATATAGTTATTTCTCTGTGTCTACAGTTACGTTTTTGTTCCTATGAATTAAATTACACATTATAAAGAATAAATAGCATGCAACTTAAGATTAAGGTAGCTAGGTGGCGCCATAGTGCATAGAGCATCAGGTCTGGAGTCAGGAAGACTCATCTTCTTAAGTTCAAATCTGGCCTCAGACACTATAGCTAGGTGACCCTCTACAAGTGGCTCAAATCCGTTTGCCTCAGTTTACTCATCTGTAAAATGAGATGGGGAAGGAAATGGCAAACCTCTCCATTATCTTTGTGAAGAAAATCCTACTTGGGGTCACAAAGAGTCAAAACAGGGTTGAAAAGCCTGAACAACAGCAAACCTAAAATTATTTAATTATCAGGAAGTCCCCCAGATCCCAGGCTCGGGAGACAGGATTGGTTGAATTAAATACTCTACTTGTTTCTTGTTGCCACTACCTTATTTAGCCAGCCTTTCTCATTACTCCATTTCTATAGACCGAAAAAAGAAAAAAAAAGTTAGGGAAGCAAAGTACATTTTCCTTTTCTCTTACTTGGGAAAAATAGTCCCCCCCCCTTAACACTTCTTTTTTTTCCAAATTAGTGTACAATGAAATAATCTAGGAATTATTCTTTCAGTCCTGTTCAACTATTTATGACCCCATTTGGGGTTTTATTGGCCAAAATACTAGAGAAGTTTGCTATTCCTTTCTCCAGATCATTTTACAGATGAACAACTGAAGTCAACAGGGTTAAATGACTAGCCCAGGGTCACACAGCTCTTAAGAGTCTGAGGCTGGATTTGAACTCATGAAGATGAGTTTTCCCAACTCCGGCCCAGTGCTCCCTGGATGTGCCATCTAGCTGTCAAATATACTAGAGGAAATATACAAAAGATTAAAACAATAAAATGGGATCAGCACGCTTAGTGAAGCTTTAACATTTCACACATGTGAACAAATGGTGAAGTAGGTCTTCATCTTAGCTGTACTACTCATAATGGCCAACATACAGCACTTTAAGGTCTGCAGAGTGCTTTAAATTCATTATCTGCAAGTACTCACAATACTCTTATGAGGCAGATAAAGTTGATCAGTTTAAGTGATTTGTCTGCTGCTACATAACTAGTATGGGCCTAAGGCAGAATGATCTGACTGACTCAATGAACAATAAATATTCTACCCCTTCTACTGTGTTTGGCAATGGCCTACCACATGTGTTTGCACATATTATCTGTTAAATTAGAGCTTTTCTTCTCATTCAACCTATTTTCTTCCCCTTGCCCACTAGCAGAAAACACCAGTTTTTTAGGTGAGGGAATAGCCTGTAGATTAATTAGATTAGGTTGTGGTTTAGATTTTTTTTCTTAAATTCAAATCACTCTGACTTTCATTGGCCAACAGTAGGTCCTTGGCCAAGCCCCACTTGGTCACTGTTTGGGCCCTGGTCAGCTCAGAGTGAACATAAATAGGTAAAGAACAATTTTTTTTTTCTATTTTGGACAGAAACCCTGAGGGTCTTTCTTTCCCGGACTGGCTTTCTTTCTTAAGAGAGGTCATTGGAGATTGAAGGGATGCCCATCAACTAGGAAATGGCTGAACAAATTGTGGTGTAGGAATATAATGGGATACTGTTGTTGTATTAGAAATAGTGAACAAGTGGATTTCAGAAAAACCTGAAAAGACTTACATGAACTGATGCTGAGGGAAGTGAGCAGAACCAGAACATTGTACTCAGTAACAGCAACATAGTATGATGACCAACTTTAATAGACTTAGCTCTTCTCAGTAATACAATGATCTAAGACAGTGGTTCTCAACCTTCCTAATGCTGCAACCCTTTAACACAGTTCCTCATGTTATGGTGACCCCCAACCATAAAATTATTTTTGTTGCTACTTCATAATTGTAATTTTGCTACTGTTATGAATCATAATGGAAATATCTGATATGCAGGATGTATTTTTATTGTTACAAATTGAACACAACCCACAGGTTGAGAACCGCTGATCTGAGACAATTCCAAAAGACTCATGATAGAAAATGCTATCTGCATCCAGTAAAGAACTATGGAGTGTGAATGGAGATTGAAGAGTACTCTTCTCTCTGTGTCTCTGTGTCTCTGTCTTTTCCTTCTCATGTTTTTTTTTCTTTTGTTCCTATGTGCACCCCAAAATGGTGTGCAACAGAAACCATATAATACACAAAGTCTTCTCAAAGTCGGAAGCAGAAAAGAATGGTTTATTACAATCTCAAGAAAAGGCACCCCCCCACACTTCTGACAAATAGTCAGGGAGAAGAAGCAATTTACAAAAGGAAATAGTAAAGTTATAAAGCCCTAATGTAGAATTCTCCCCTGCCCCCCTTCTTACCCCTTTCTTCCATTGGCTGGAAATCAGGTGCACAATCTAAGCATGGCAATCTACCTTAAGTGCTGGAACAAGGAAACAGTAAACCACCCAATATACATTTGGAAAAGCACTTCTGTCCTTATTTGGTATATTTCATGCTGAGGTGTCACTGAGGAGAGGGGGACTCCCTACTACTCTGAGTTTTGTGTTCTTGTAGGTCATGTGATTTCTGGTGAAGGGGAACTTGGGAAATTTACCATGAAAAGCCTTACTAGATATTAGAATACAGTCTGAGAAGTTTCCACTTCTTTCACTCATTCCAATTCTTCTTTCACAACATGACTAATCTGGAAATATATTTAATATGATTGTATATGTATAGCCTATATCAGATGACATGCTGTCTTGGGGAAGGGAAAAAGGAGGGAGGGTGGAAAATTTGGAAGTTGGAATCTTATAAAAGTTAATGTTGAAAATTCTCTTTAAATGTAATTGGATAAAATCAAATACTATTAAGTGTGGGGTGCAAGGGGGAGGGGAGAGAAGAATAGCCTAGCCCCAATGAGCATTTTACAGTTTTAACAGTACTAGAACCTTAATTAAGCATGGATTGTCCTAATGTGTCTACTAAGGAAGAATTGGAAATTCATATATGTTGAAGTCCTTCAGCCTACCCATCCCCAAACTGTGTTTCCTTACCTACCCTAGACCATAACCTCTATAAACCTATTATCAAGTTGCTTTTCTCTAGGAATATTCTTTATTGTGTAGCCTTCCATCTTCTTTTACCACCCCCGGATCTTCTCAGAAGTTGGTATTTTAGGTATCATCTGTGCTATAGAGCCAAAAGCTATACTTTCTGAGGAATAGGTTACCATTTTGCCTGGCACACTTGTACTCATGATAGATTTTTCTTCTCAGAATCCTCCTCCTTCCCTCCACACATTTGTCCCATGAGAAAGAATTTATAGTTATACTTTTGTTCAGACCTATGCACCTAATATTTCAATTGAATTCAAGGTTGTGATAGAAAAAAATGATTTATGCATGAAATAAGTAACAAAAACATCTCATTAATAAACACAAGGTCATAAACCCCCAGAGTTATTAGTGTGTGAATATAATCAAGTAAATTAGCTTAGTGTGCTAAAAATGGTTTGCTTAAAGTCATATTAAAATGTTAGGACATTGCATTTAAAGTTCAAACTTAATGTTTTATGGAATATATACCTCAACTTTATTTTCTTTTGTAATACATTTTGGCATTTGAACATGAACGGGTATTAATTATTTCAATTGATAATTATTATTTTAAATAAATAGATATAAAAAGCCATAGGTCCAGATGAAAAAAAAACAGCATTTATGAAACATCCTTTCATTGTCTTAAGACTGTAGACTAGCTAAGCATGAGTCTAAAATAGCTTGGAAATTTGACTTTACCAGAGTGTTGCATCCCTTGATTGCCTTGAATCTAAACTTGCTTTGGTCAGCTTAATTTCAGTCTAGAATAGCTACAATAGGAGTGACCTAAATCACTGGTTGAAGCATCAACCTCCTTCACATTGAGTGCTGACTTTTTAGCATCCTATGGATTCATATACGCAGAAAGTGTAAATGTTCCTTTAGAAACAGATGGTTTGCTTTTTTCCAAATGAGGTGAAAAGGAATGCAGTCAGCCCTACATAACTGCACTGTTGGAAAACAGCTGCAGTGGAGCTGTCCAGCATTTGCAAAGGGAATAGTGGAGCAGCATGTCCTGGACATGAAGCCAAAAAGAGGTGTAGGTTGAGTCACAATTGATAACCAAAAAGAACAAGAATTGTTTGGAAGGAGTTGTGGATTCTGATTATTAGATATGTTCACAGAAAATGGGTTTTCTTTTACATATCTATCCATATCAGATCCTAAGACCCCGCTATCCTTATTCAGGATGTAGTATGAAATATCACCAAATCTTTTGTATATGAATACAATTTAACATCGCTTTTAGCCACAGGAGAGCAGAACATGAAGAAATCTCTTTCCTGTTGACTCTCTGAAATTTTTCCCCCTCCAGTTTTCTCCAGTTATATTTGCCTTTACTTTCTCCACTAAGATGGAGCTTCTCCTTCTATAGAATGTGGACACATATCCAGATGCAGGAATTTAGACTCTCATGTATCAATGCTCCAATCTTTGGATGTCAGTCTTCAGGCAATTGTGATTCTAAAGAATACATCCAAAATCATGAAATTGTCAACGACCTTCAAATCCAAAGCATGATTGACATAAATCGTTGCCATTCAAGGCACGTCTGATACATTTGTTGTCTGAATTAAGCATTATCATTCTCAACTGATTTGATTATTTGGTATCCCAGGTCACAGGATCCTAAAAGGAATGTGTGGGAAAACATTGGAGGTAAGAACAGTACTCACAGACTCAGGTTTTAGCTTATAATTAAGAGGAGAAAATGCAGAGGAAACAGCTAAACAAAGATGAATTTCACTAAGGATCACATATTTAATAAAGCCAGAAAGTGAGGGGAAAATACATTTTGAAAGGAAGTACTTCAGAAAATGACTTAAAATGTAAAGGGAATTATTCACAAGGCACATCCATCTGGAATACACACTGTGTATTCCACCACCCATATATGCATGCAAATGTGTGTGTGCATGTGCACACACACATACACACACACCAGGTATGTGACACTGGCAAAGTCATGTTATCTCTCAATATTCTAGGCAACTCTGTGAAGGTAAGGTGCGTGAAAGATGTCATTCTCCATTGTTAGAGTGGCTTTTCTTCTCACTGGGAGTTTCCCTAAAATGATAAATCAACAACTATCATAGCTAGTCTCTCTCTTTCTCTGTCTCTGTCTCTGTCTCTGTCTCTCTCTGTCTCTCTGTCTCTGTCTCCCTCTCTCTGTCTCCCTCTCCCCCCCACCTTCCCCCTCTCCCTCTCTTTCAGAGTAACTTAAAATTTTGAAAGGTCCTTTGCAAATATTGCCTCACTTCATCCTCCCAGCCACCCTTAGAGGTATATGCTATTTTTATTCCCATTTAACAGATGAGGAAATAGAAGTAAGCAAAGGATAAATGACATTCAGGTCCTAAGTGTCTAAGGCCAGATTTGAAAACATGTGTTTATAAGTATTATATATGTAGGTGTGTGTACATATACGTGTGGGCATATATATATATATAATTATCTCTTTCCATATATACATAAATATATGAAATATTACAAAATAGGTCATTATCCAATCATGCCAATTGCACTGGGTATTGATGTATATTTATCAAAACAGAATCTTGATGTTAGAACTAGAATCAAGAACATAACCTCAAAGATTACTAATGACACTCTATCTTTCTATCCATCTATCTATCTATCCATCTGTCCATCTATCCATCTATCCATCCATCTACCTACCTATCTACCTATCTATCTATCTATCCAGCTATGACTGAGATTTCCCACTGCTATAGCAGCTAACCTCCCCTTTCTTCTGTGTTCCATTATCACCTTTCCCCCTACTTTTTCAGGTAGGAAAATATTGGAAATACCTGTGGTAACCATAAGTGTAGGGAGCTCCCTCTACCAAAACAGAACAAAACCAGACTATAACATAATACATATATCCTAGAGAATGTTCTAATACACATATGGGTTGAATGACTGGCCTAAGGTCACACAGCTCAGAATTTTCAGAAGATTGTCCTCTTTACACTGTCAGGCTGCCTCTATTTAGTTTTTCATTTATTAAAGTTAACTATGATTCAGTGAATTGAATTAAATGGCATTAGAGTTTTGACACCCTTAATCTAAAGGTAAAATGTTTTTCTTTCTGTTAAAATATGCCAAAGGGGAAGGCGTGGTACAATATACTAACCAGGCTCAATGGGCAACCTATACAGAGAAGTAACAACCCCTGCAAACTGTCAATTCTTTTTTCCCCCAATTTGACACCTAGTGCCACCTCAATGCACAACTGGATGAATTCCTGGTCACAAATTATTCCTTTTATTGTCTTCTACAACACAGGAAGTCTCTGACTTCTCTCCAGAGATCCACTCTATTCAGTTCCCTAGATCTGGGGACATCTGCCCAAGCCCAACCCACTTCCTCCCTGCATTGCTTTCACCTTCCTAATATTTTTTAAAGGAAGTTGTTTGCTTTCCCCCTCACTCACTTTTTAAAGAGAATTTCATATAGGGGAAAAACACAGAACAGCAGTTTGAGTATCTGTGACCAATGGTAATGAAGGAAACATGATCAGTGTTGAAGGGTCTGACCAGAGGATGAATTTGTTTTATGTTCCAGTCTGGCTCTCTCTCTCTCTGGCCTTGAGGAAGTAACGTTCAACAGGAGGAAAAACCTGGCACCACTGAGTTCCTTACCTGTAACCAGCAGTGAATAAAGAGTATTGGGCTTGCCTCCTGAGCTTCTCTGGAAGAGTCGGCAATGATGCCCGATTAACGAGAAAAAAACAAACAAACAAACAAACCACTTGCAGAGAATTAAACAGTGTTATGAACTCGCCCACCCCCTCCCCGCAAAAAGGATAGATTTGATGCAGATCATGTTTTGCCTTTTTGTGCCCAACATTTTTCTAAAGTCAGAGTATGCCCTATCTTATGTCTGAATAACATTTTGCAAACACACACACATACACACAAACACACACACATGTAGACAGGATAGATTTGTATTTCACATCTTGTGTGTTCCAGTGTCCCTTCAGTTGCTTTCTCTTCCATCCCAAACCTTTGCTTTAGAGTTAATAAGCTGAGATCTTTTTAAATACAGCAGGAAGGAGTCTCTTTTCTAGCTGCTTCAAAGATGACAATTAGCCATGTACAAGTGTATCATCAATGTGTGTGTATATATATGTGTATATATGTATGTGTGTATACACACATGCAAATGTATATATATGCATATATATATATATATACATATATGTATTTTTAAATTTTTTTTAGCTATCTCCTCCATTTTACTGTAGTCAGGATGTGGATGTAAGTTCTTCCAATCATCTATAAAATGAAGGAGTTGAACCAGGCAGGTGATCCCCAAGGTTGCTTAACTGTAGATCCTATGATTATATATGGTTTCAAAAAATATACTCTTTGTCCCTGGAACCCAAATTGTGTCAGTGGCTCTCACATGCCTTTGTTTGATCTCATTCATTGTATGGTTTGCCAGGATTCTAGGCTTCCTCTTCACACCAAAATGAACTAATTAAATCTATGACTGGTTTCCAGTAATGAGGACCTTTAGCTTAAGCCCCCTTGAGGGCATTTGTTTGTCACAGGCTTTTCAAAATTCCGAGTGGAGATATTGCCATGTCAGGACTGATATACATCTGTTGTCAATTAATGATTTATCTGTCTCAAAGCCAGTGGCTAAATAAAACATAAATTTATTTGCTACAGTAAATGTGAATGGTTTCTTGAATTCTGTATTCAAATTGGGACATTGATTGTCATCATTCTGCTCGCTATAATGTTTAATTCAAATAAAGACTTTCTTAACCAAATAATATTAAAATCTCAAGAATAACCAGTTCCTTGGTTTTGGCCATTAATTGTTAGTCCTTATCTAAATTATAATGATTTTTAAAACTATTTTTTAATTCTATATATTCTCTTGCTGACACAGGGAAGTAATATTTTCAAGGAAATAATTAAGATGAATTCTGAAGAGTATTATGAAGTCAAAGTACAATGAAATGGAAAGCATCCATTTTTGGATGGTCATAATCCACCAATTACCCCTTTGAGTGTTGTCACTGAAATTCATTGTATCTCATGTTGTAAAATACTAAGCTTAAGTATTAGTCTGATCGATTTTTCTTTCCCCCATTTTAGCATCTTTCCTAGCTAAATCATTCTGTTTCAGTTACTTATTCTTTGTTCACTAAGCACACCAAAAATTGATTGCCTAACCTTGATGTCAGGGAATATCTCTTCTGCTACTTTGAGTTTTTACCCAAGCATATATGAGTTGAAGATAATCCTTAGCTATTTCTTGAATGGATATATGTATGTACAATGGCTCCTGAAAACGCTTCGCTTTTGGATAGTAAGAACAAGACTAAAGGAGATTTCAGCTTGCAACTGTAATATATGATATTGTCATCCTCCTTATTGTCATCCTCCTGCCGTGGTCTAATGACTTTAATTTTGATACAACTGTGGGTCTCAGACAAAGGGAGAATCTAGAGTAAGGGTTCTTAACCTTTTTTGTGTCATTTGTTCCGTTGGCAGTTGGGTGAAATCTATGCGCCCCTTCGTTAAATCATGTTTTTAAATGCCTAAAATAAAATATACAGGACTACAAATGAAATCATTTTAATCGAAACAGTTATCAAAATGTAAAAAAAAAACAATATTTATGAACCAGAGTTGAAAACCCCTGATGTAGATGTAAAAAAAAAGTTCTTTTAGACTTTAAATTTCTTTAGATCATGAATTATTTTTTTTCTGTCTTAGTATTCCTAGCTCTTAGCATAACTATTCACACATGATGAATCCTCTATACATTTTAGTTTAAATATATCAAATTTGTATAATAAATACTCCCCAGGACAAAGGAGAATCCATGTTGTTCTAAACAGGGGAAGAAGAGAATGATAAGGGTAAGAACTAAGGGAGGGAGGGAAAAGGGGATGGCAAGAAATTGTAACAAAACCATATCAAAGACAGGAAAAGTAAGGCTTATCCATGGTGCTGAAATTTAGACATCACAGACTTGTAGTGAATCACACCATAAAAACTAGACAAAATTAGCAAGAAGAATTATTTAAAATTGGAAGCTACCAAAAAGCATGTGCTTTTCTCAGCTGCTACATCCCAGGTGGCCTCATCGTGCCCTAAGGGCTGATGTCCTGGGGGTTCCTATCTCACCTTTCCCCAGCTGAGTTTATCTGCAAAAGTTGATTTTAGGACATTTTTTTTTTTTACTGTTTGCCCTGAGGTGCTAAAAATATCAGCCCTGCATCTGACAAGAAGGTATCATCCTGAAAATAATTAAGACTAAGTCATTTTACACATATACATACATAGACACACACACAATGAAAGCAGTTTCCCTGTACCTGGACAGTGTACATGATGGGCTTTCAAAGGGGAACATAAAATAGGGTGCTCCATTTTGCTAGTTGAGTGTAAACCTTTGAAAAATGATTTGGTTTTGCTATTTATTTTTCACTAGAAACTTCAATGATTTTCCTTTCTCTGCTTAGATTGATAAATAACACTAATAGAAAGTTGTTTTGATAAAATATTGTCTTAGGAAAGAAAAGCAATATTGAATTTCATCGCTTAAATAAATTGCTATTTCATTTAAAATGAATTCAAGTTACTCTTGTAAGTAAATCTGGAGCATCAAAATTTCCATAATAGCTCCCTGATACAGTGTACTTAGTGATATATTTGAGACTTCTGGCTATAAGAGTACATTATGCCAAACATTATAAAATTTAGAAAACTGGGCAAATTGACTTTTAAATGTGGGTGTGTTGATATTGATTCAGAACTTAAATACAGGTTCTGCTTTTATGTCAACCATGAGTTTTTCCATTTACAAAGGGCTAGTGTACAATTTTGAATAAACTACCCTTTCTAGTTTTTATCTAAAAATATGCCTGGAAGGTATTTCTTAGTTGGAAACAAAATATGTACAGGACATAATCATGTGAAAAGAGGAAAAAGAGCAAAAATGACCAGATTTGCCTAATTCCGAATTTAGGAATCTTTCCTGCTCTATCAGGTTGTGTAGGTCATGAGTTTTGTCAAGTTAGGCGGTGGGCAAAAATTATTTGCATATGTATTTATACACATTTGCATGTATGTGCATATATATGTTTATATTCATCTAGATATTCATACATGTGTGTGCATATACTGATGATTATTTTATTTTTTAAAGAAATATTGCTAATATCTTTCTTTTAAAATAATTTTATTGATATCTTCTTGTGACTTCATTAGAATTTCCCCAAGTATCTCTCCCTCCTCCTTACCTGAAATCCATACTGATTAATAGTATTTTTAAAACCAAAGTAATGAAAAAAATGAAAATTAACATAACTGAGCAATGTATGGAAAACTCTAAAAATATATGCATTAGCCAACATTTATGAATGTCTCACCTCCCCAAAGGGACAGGATGGGAATCTCTTCTCACTTCTTTATTATGCCATGATTGTTCTTTATAATTTTGAAACACCTTTTGGTTTTTTATGATGGTTATTCTTGTTTGCGTCATTTTGTTCATTTTGTATATTGTTTTCTTGTGTGTGCTTACTTCCCTCTTAACAGTTCATGTAGATCTCCCCATGCTTCTCTACCTCCATTACCTTGGTAATTTCTTATAGCATATTCATGTACCAAAACTGGTTTAGCTAACCTCAGTTGATGTACATCTCCTTTATTTCCTGTTCTTTCATATCACGAAAAATACTGCAGTAAATATTTTTGTATATGGTGACTTTCTGTTTATCAATAGCCCCCTTGGAAACTAGGGTGGAGCAATAGCTTTCTTAGTTCAGATGGACAGAATAGAAAAGCCTTTGGAAACACAAAAAGTTATACTCCCTTCCCTAAGGAAATAGCTTTGATAAAAGCCTTACCTTTCAAAGCCCCCTTTGAGAAGTTAAATATTCTGGCCAGGGATTACAATTTACATTTATATCAGCCAAAATGTTAATTAGCAATCTGACTAACAAATAGTACTCTAGAGCTGCATAAACTGATAATTGAATAATCCACTGAACAAATGGACAATTCTGAGCATGCACTTATTACCCCAACCTTGGTAGGGGTAGAGCTTCTTCTCACTCTGTTTCAGTGCTCTATCTTTTCCTTTCCCAAGCAAATCACTCTCCTCTTTCTTGGAAGGTAGAAGTATGGCCTTCTTTTGAAGCCTTGGTGTTCCCAAAGTGTCAGTGCCTATGCATTGTTAGCTTATTCACTCCCTCTGTGGCCTGCAGTTCCTATGTGCTAATGCCTTATTCTTAGGGATACTTGGACTGCAAATTCATTGCCAATCTTGTAGTAGTTCAATACCATCATCACCACCTCTTTGCCTGATAGTACTAAATTTGCCTCAAGTCCCCAGTTTCTTCTCTCCAAAACAAGGACAAAGTATGTCTCATATCTTCTCTTTGTAACCATTAAGGTACGTGTGCAGCAACATATTTCTTTTGGACAGCAGAATTTTATGCTAGTTAAATCAAACCTAACACTAAAGTAATAAAAAGAACAAATAAGTTTGCTTGGCTAACTGAACAAATGATAAAGAACTTGCCGGCTGATGAGGAAGAAAGATTGCTGATTCCTGTCCTCAACCTGAAATGAATCAGGAGCACAGTATTTGCCCAAGACCTTGCTAATACCATAGCACTAGATACCTCACAGGTACTGCTAACCCTCCTACATGTTTACATAGCCCTGCATTCAAATATTTTACTTGCATGGCTTTCTTGTCCTCCACCCAGATTACCTATTTCTTTCTCTTTACTCATTCTGCTCGTGAGTTCTCCTATAGTTGTGACCAAGATTGTGGTGGAATTGGGGAAGAACAAGCTAACAGCCCATACTCACACAACACCAGCTGGAACAAGGAAATTTTGATGAAGAATTGAGGAAATTGAAGGTAAAGTTGCTCCCAGATGAAGTGATCTGGGAACCAGCTATGAGCCCTTTGTGCAAAAGACCTAGGAAAGTAGTTGTTTGTTTGTTTTAATTAAGGACCTCCTGATACACCTCCTTGAAGGTTGTTTTTTAGCTTTCGTACCACTGACTTTAATTATATGTTTATCTTCTGGTTTGCCTTTAAACTTGAAATTTGCTTTTGTTTGAGACTATTTGAATATGATTTTTAATAAATAGAATTCATTTAATCCCTCTGGCTCTAAATGATCCATTAGACTAGAATTAGAATAACAACCTTGGCAGTTGCCCACAATCCTACTTAATCCTCCCTCCAAAAAAACAGAGGGTGAGTAGGAGGGTGCACTCTGGAATTTAGTACTGTCCATTCAGCACTTAACTCTCCCTTGGTGTCTTTTCCTCCCAAAGGTAGATTATTTCCATAATATTATTAAATAACTTGGAAATTACATAATTAACTTATCTTTATAATACCCTCTCCCCCAAAAGGACTAAATTGGAATGAGTTGTAACAATTGAATTCTTTAATCTTCATTGTTAACAAAGCCACTGTGGGGGGAAAATGAGAGGATCCTTAATTTCTTAGTTACTGATAATGTAGAGATTTTTAAGTACTCCTCAAAGTTGAAAGAAGTTGAATGTGGTTAGATTGGAAGGAAAATGATAAATAATTCTGTCATTTGGATGACTAATTTTAATTTATAGGTTAATTTGTCATTATTTAGTAATTTTTGAACATCTACAGGATTCATAGAAAAAATATATGAGAAGCCATTTTTTATATGGCTGTGAGTCTCAGAACACTATGGTCTCTGAAGAATTCAAATTGAGTGTCAATCAGAGGGGCATTGGAGAGGTACATGATAGGTGTAAGCAGGCTATAAATACAGAATGAACAAATTAGAAATGATAAGAATTGAATTAAAGGATGTCACGAGACAAATACAACTGGAAAAGAACATGAGCAGCAATGTGATAAAAAAAAAAGACAAACAGTAGATCATGAACTGTGTGGTTATCCTTCTGATGTCTAGAAATCTCTGTTGGTTATTAGTTGCAGCCTCTGTGCTGACCATTTGGGAATTCTTGAGAAACAGGTGCCCAGTGTGGGCAGGCATGGATGAGTACATCACTGGAGAAAGTGTAACTATCAGGGACATCACCAATTTGAGGGTTCATTATTGCTACTTAGAAGAGCATAAGATCATTTTGTGAGATCATAGATTTAGAAGCTAGACAATACCAGATAGGCTATGTAGTGGTGATCTAGAGGTACTATACATTCTAGGCATGTGGATTTAACGTGCAAAAGACACAAAGACAGGATTGCAATGTGTGAGGAACAATAAAGACAGTTTGACAAGACCATAGGGTGCATGGAGGTTAGTAATATTTAATGTAATAATTAAAAAATACCAAATTAAAATAAAAATTTGATCCAAACTGTGAAGAGTTTTGAGAGCCATATTCTGTGAATAATAAAAATAATAATAATAATAATAATAACAATAATAAATAGTTATAATAATTGTGATTGTAATAAAATATGTAACCTAATTCTGATTATTATATAAGACACTGATATAAACACTTTACAAGAAAGAGTAAATGAGTCTATTTAGATATTTTATTTCCTTGTCTGCTAATCTAGACAATTTATATTTTTGTAAGTATTTTTTTCCATTTCACTTAAATTGCTAAACTTCTTGGCATGTAATTGGACAAAATAACCCCTTATAATTGTATTAATTCCATCTTTATTAATGCTATATTCACCCCTTTTATTTTTGAGACTAGTGATTTGTTTTTCTTGTTTTTTAAACACATTAACCAATTGTTTAATCTATTTTATTCTTTTTTTCCCATAAAAACAAATCTCAGTTTTAGTTAATAATTTAGTGACATAGGCCCTGTCCTCAACGAGTTTAGAGTACCTGCTCTGTGCTTCCTAAAGTATGTCCAGGCATCTTATCTTACCTCATTTCACTGGCTTTATACAAGAAAATAATGAGCTAAGCAGGACGGGTTTTATTATTTCTGTTCTACACATGAAGAAAGTGAGGTTCAGTTTTTAAAAGTGACTTAAAGAAGGTCAGAGGGGTAGGAATAGAAGCCAGTGCCCCTTATTTAGGGAAGAAGACTCTGTTTGCCCCTTTCCTGGATTACATTTCAAAATAATTGTAATTTCATTGTCTCCAAGAAGAGGATAATAGGAACAAAAAGAATTCTTGCTCTTTTATTCCTTTTAAGGCTCATTGTGATGACATGAATCTGTAAAGCTGTCAAGCAACATGTAAGTGATAGAGATCTGTGGCCTAGCAACTGTTCCCACGGAACTTTGAAGAGGTAAATGGCCCTGCTTGTAATCATGCATCCTTACACAGTGAAGAGGAGAGTGGCGTCTTAGTGTACAGTGACTGGGAAAGCCTGATTTATGTTTATTGTATAGCATATGGCGAGCCATAGGAATTCCTTCCCAGCCAGAATATTAGGAAGAAATTGGTTTTTTTGACATTCATTTTATTCACATTCAAGTAGTCTTCCACTACTGTTTTCTCCTCTTTTAATTAAGTGAGGCTATATAGAAGCAATCTGTCTACCCTAAAATGGAAACTCATCCAGTTCCTGAAGTAACATGGGTATAGTCTAACCAGTTTGGTACCTTCCCATTGATTTAAAAAAATAGCTTTCTCTCAGTTTATGTCTTTCATTTCTTTTCCTTATGTTCCCCATACTTGGAGGTGTCTCCCTCATAAAGTTCTTAGCAACTTTATCCCCTCTTGAATTACCATCTTTTAAAGCAGTGGTTCTCATTCTGTGGGCTATAGTCAGTTTAAATGCATCCTGCATATCAGATATTTACATTACAATTCATAACAGTAGCAAAATTACAGTTATGAAATATCAACAAATATAATTTTATCGTTGAGGCTTACCACAACATGAGGAACTGTATTAAAGGGTCACGGCATTAAGAAGGTTAAGAACCACAGCATAGCTCAAATTCTACAACTCCCATGAAGCTGTTCTTTGATGCCTTTCCCCTAACTCTGCTTTTCTCAATGACTTGGATTTTTAGACTTCATTTACAAAATTAGCTTTTCAATTTCCTAGTGAAGTCATTATGTAATATCATAGTTTGTTATAGTTATTGGTGCTTGCTATTTGTCCTAGAAATTATGACAGCCTTGATAATAAAGCCTGGTATCATGGATAGAGTGACAGATGTAATGTTAGAGGACCAGGGATTGAACCAAAGCTTTCCCCACTGTTGACTGAATGAATATGATAAGCATCTTTTTTCTCCTCTTTGAAATGAGGCAGTTGGATGAATGACCTTTGCACTGCTTCCATCTATAAATCTATGATTCCATGATGCACTAAAGTTTATCTAAACTTTAGTATAGTACTCTACACACAGTTGGCAATCAAAGGGCAAATGATTGGATCAGCTCCTAAAGGGTACCAATAGTCTAATGATAATTATATTCATGTTTAAAATGAGTATCAGAATCTTAATTTGTATAAGACACAGTGCTGAGCGTTTTGGAAGAAAATAAATAAACCAAAACCCCACCCCTCCCACAGTTGAAAGTATGATCTTGGAAATGTATACAGTTAAGGGGCATGCATATATTTAAGGCATGTATATATTTAAAAGGGTGTGTGTGTGTGCCTGTGTATATGTGTGCATGTGTGTATTTAAGGGTGTGTTTGTCTGTATACATACATACATATTTATGCATCATATAATTAGGCATATAAGAAACAAGCATTTATTGAGGATTTACCTTGTGCCAGGTGCTATCCAAAGCACTATGACAAATAAAAAGGAACTTACACTCTAAGGCAGCAGTTCCCAAAATGTGAGTCATGACCCTTTTGGGGGTCGAACAATGCTTTCACAGGGGTCACAGGGGTCCCCTAAGACCATTGGAAAACACATATTTCCGATGGTCTTAGGAACCGAGACACTACTCCTCTGTCTCTCCAGGCAGGTCCGCCAACATGCAGATACACCCACATATGAGTATTAAAGGGTCACAGCATTAGGAAGGCTGATAACCACTGGTCGAATGGGAGAGACTGTTTGTAAATAGTTTCATACATAAAAGATATTTACAGAGTAGATGAAGGTAATCTCAGAAAGAAGGTACTTCTAATACTTCCTGTAGTAATGGGATTTGAGCTTAATCTTGCTGGATGCCAAAGGAAGGGGAAAGGAAAGAAATAAGCATTTATATACTATCTACTATATGTGGAGCCCTTTGCTTAGTGCTTTAATAATATTATCTCAATCTTTACAACCCTATGAGTTAGGTTTTGTTATCCCCATTTTACGGTTGAGAAAACTGAGGCATAGGTTAAGTAATTTTGCCCAAGGTCACACATCTAATAGGTGTTTAAGGCTGAATTTGAACCCAGGTCTTTCTGACTGCAGGCTCAGCCCCTCTATCTTCTGCAGTGCCTGGCTTCCTAAGGAAGGTAGTAGGCACAAATGGCAGAGTAGATCATTTCCAGGGATGAAGGAATAGTTAGCACAAAGAGAAAGAAGTAAACATGACTTGTGTACAAGGAATCCCACAAAGACCAGTATAGCTGGATTATTTAGTCATGCTAGGGGAATAAAGTGTAAGAATCTCAGTGAATTATGAAGGGAGAAGTCTTGTATGACCTTTACATGCTAAAGAGAAAATTTTATATTTGCTCCTGTAGGTAATATTGAGAAACTAGAGTTAATTGAGTCAGATAGTATGGTCAGACATATAATTTAGAAACATCACTTTGGCAACTGAGTGCAGGATGGATGGGAATGGGAAGAATATGGAAGAGAGACGAATAAGAAGGATTTTACATGACTCTGGGCAAGGGTTGAGAAGAGCCTGAGCAAGGGTGGCAGTTGTATGAGTGGAGAGAAGGGAACAAATACAAGAGATGTGTGTGAAGATGAGAATGACAATATTTGACAACAAATTGGATATATGGGGGAGTGTTTATATTTACATGTATGCATGCATACACATATATGCAGAGAGAGAGAGACAGAGACAGAGAGACAGAGGGAGACAGAGAGGGAGGAAGGGAGGGAAGGAGAGAGAGAGAGAGGGGGGGGAGGAACTGGTAAGGTTACAAAGAGCTTTAAAAGCCAAACAGATTTTCTATTTGCTGGAAATACTAGGAAGCAACTGGAGTAAAGAGGTGGCCTCATCACACCTATACTTTAGGAATTTTGACTTTGAGAGACTGAAGAGTCTTGATTCTATCCCTTAGGCATTGGAGAGTCATTAATAGGGTTTGGTTTTGCTTTGTTTTAATAGAAAAGTGATATGACCAATGATGGGCATTAGCAAGATTAATCTAGCAGCTCTATATAGTGTGATTTAAGGGGGGAGGGGAGAGAGAGAGAGACAGAGAGACAGAGAGAGAGAGACTAGTAGACACATAGTATAATTAGGAAGCTTTTGTGATTGTCTGGGTCAGACTACTTTGGTAAGAAGCTTAGCATGCTTTACTAAAGTTAGCTCATTGATCCTTAAGGACATCAGTTTCATATTATTAATGCTCAACCCTAAACTGGGTAATTAAAAAGGATGAATGCGTCATTAATGCGCTGAACTTGAGTCAGTTTGTGTCTGGGTTTGAATCTCTACTGTGCCCCTTGCTGCCATATAGCTAACCTTCAGTTTCTGTGTAAAACAGATGTAATAGTAACAGCTTGCTATAGGTTACCTCAAAGGATTGCTGTGAAGGAAATCTTGTTGTTGTTAATAACAGTGGAAAGCACATGCAGATGTCACAAATGCCTACCCTTAAGGCATTCTTTGGGTTGGATTTCCTTTAATGACAAGATATTTGTAGGCATCCAGTGGACCAGGTGGTCTCCTTGGTCCCAAGCATCTCACAGTTGTGAAAAGGTGATCAAAACAATGTATTGTGGGGTTTATTTATTATACCACTAAAATTGCAATGTGAAGTAACTGGTTGATATGATGGAAACTCTATGTAACTATGAAATAGAATGAATGGAGTAACCAGAAGAAAACAACAGAGAAGAAAGTAGTACATTTTTTAAAATATGGAATTTAGAGTGAGAGGGGATGGACTTATTTATCTCTTTATTACCAATTAAAGCCTTCATGAACAGGGGCAAGTAATTCATTAGATAATTGAACTGGGTACCTCTTAGCTCTAAACCTATGATATCATGATCTGCTTAGACTTTAAAATAATCATAGTGCTTTATTAGCACAGTTTGAAATGATTTATCTATGTACTAACTTAAGCAAAACTCTGGATCTCATCCAAATGCTGAAATGTAGAATGGGACTTTGGACTATGATAGTGAAAATATATCAACAATATAATAATCCATTAGATTGTTATCTCCTTGGAATTTGTTTTTGGTTATAATTCCAGTACTTTGCTGAGTGCCTTGTACATAGTAATTAATTAATGTTTATTGATCCATAAGTGAAATTTCACCCCAACATGACTGCAAACAGATCACCATGCTGCTTCTGTGCTAGTGCTAAACCATGCTATCAATGTCAACTTCCAATTTTCCTTCTCATATTTCATTCTCAAGTGTTCTCATGTATGTGCTGTTTCCATTATTTGAATGCATATATGTTCCAGGAGGACAGCAACCCTCTTGCTTGCCAGTATCTGTATCTCTTAAATTTAGCACAATTCTTGACCCACAATAAGTATTTAATTAATGCTTTTTCATTCACTTCATTCATATTTATTATCCCTCTTTGAAGATTTCCCTCCATTTCCCAGATGGAAATATTGACAACGATTGTAATTTACCCGGTTTTAAAAATACAATCACAACAACCTTCAACCTTTCAGATTTTCATATTTACTTCCTTTATCTCCTATATCTGTACCACCTGTTTAACTGTCTAGAAAAAATTCAGTATTCAGGATATTTTGATAAAAATTTTTTTCTGCCATTTTAAGGTCCCTTGTTTCTGCAAATCCCTGTTGTTTAACCAACAGTATGATTAAATGAGTTATTTAGACACGTCTTATCTATTGTGTTCATGAATGTTTTTTTTTCTTTACAATAGAATTTTTTGTCAACTTTCACAGCAGTAAGAAACATCTGTCTATTCTGTATTCAAATTGCCTATTATATATATACTTCCATCTGGAAGAACAATTCATCCACAATGTGTCAAGTGACCTCAATTAACACCAAAGTTTGCCACAGCAAAATATTAAACTTGACATAATACAAGGCTAGCCTGTGAAACACACATAGGCCATTTATATTAGAACTCTTGTTTTAATTAAAAGACAGTGTAATGTTTAATGCACTACAGTCTGATCCCTTGAGACACATCTCTTAAGTCAGCAGGAAAAATTGTTAGGATGCTTTCCAGGGTGTGGTGATAGCACGCAGGACTTGTCTTTACCCCCTTAGTGGATGCACAGGAAAACCAAGAGAACTGGATGAGCAGGCAGCATGATGAAGATTGGACTATTCTAGAGAGTAGTTCATACAGTGAGTCATAAAGGGAAGATTTCGTTCCCCCTATTTAATAGTGAATAAGGAAGCAAAAGTCCTGAGTAAGCCTTTTGTTACAGAACTTTATATGACCCGCTAAAGGAACCCAACCCAGTGTATGCCCTAGAAAATCTACCGAGCAATAAGTTAGGGTCACAAATTATCCCCTGGAACATTCTATTGTCATATGAACATTGGAGTGACTTGGGAAAAGGCAATATTTTACATTTAAATGAGATGAAAAGACAAGCTAAACAGAATGAGAAATAAGAAAGAACATCAAAGGGATAAAAGTACAGTAAATGCTGGTTCATTAGCCAGATATTTATTTTAATGGGCACTTCTGCAATTTACCAGTATAATGGTAATTGACATTAAAGATAGACTTCACGCTCAATTCCTTTCACTTTATTTTACTTTATTTTATTTTTGAACAGGCTTGATTTCACTGTTACAGAGAACTTCCAGTAAAAGAACCTTCCTCTATGGGTATAGCTGAGTACCTGCTCTGCCATTTAGTTTGCAAGAACTGCTCTAAAAGGTTAAGTGAGACACCCTAGGGACCCACAGACATTATATGTAGGAGTGAAACATCAACACAAGGCTTCTTGATTCTAAAATTATCTTTCTAAAGTGCCTGGAACACAGTAAGCACTTAAAAATGCTTATTGAGATTCTTTTTTAGATATGATATCACATACCATTTTAGTTGAGTTGAGTTCTTTGAATGTTGGAGATTTGCATAAGATAGATATGGTAATTCTTTATCAAACACAGTCTTTGATTAATTATACCCACTCACATTTATTATTCAGATTAAATTTATTATGTTGGGAACCTGTATATCAATAAATGAAAAGGGCATGAATACTTAACTGAAGCAGCCTTCTAACAGTAAAGATACAGAGGGGTAAGAGAACAAAATTTCAAAGAATCACAGAGGCTCCAAAATATAAGGGACTCTAAAGGGACCCACTCAAATGTGGTATTTGAAGAAACTGAGGCCTGCAGTGTATAGGCTACTTTTCTAATAATTTCACATCCATAATTATCATCAAAGTGAAAATTAGAGCACTGTTCTCCTAGTATTTGATCTACTCTTATCTGTCTCTGTGTGTACGTGTTTGTGTGTACACACACATGTGTATATAAATATTACAAATATATTCATTATATATGATTTAGTTAAATATTTCCCTATTACCTGTAAAATTTTAACAGCGTTTTTAAACTCTGAGCTACAAATTCTTTCCCTCTCTCCCTCTTCTCTACTTGAGAAGGCAAGCCGTTTGATATTGATTTTATATGTGAAGACAAGTGAAAGAATATTTCCAATTTGGCCATGTGGCAAAAAGGAAAACACAAAGAAATAATTTAAGAAAAATAAAAAGAAGCAAAAAAAAATGTTTGCTTCAATCTGCATTCATTAGTTTTCTCTCTGGAAGGGAATAGCATTTTTCATCAGTCTTTTGGAACCACCAGATCATTTTCTTGATCAGAATAGCTAAGTCTCTCATAATTAATCATCAGACCTCCTTCACTTAGATCCAGTTTACTTGTAAGTCTTGACACCATCTTCCTTATATCATGGTCTTCTTTGAGAATGAATGGCAAGCCACACAACAACCACAATCATATAACAATATTGCTGCTACTTCTTTCAGTGTTCTTCTGGTTCTGCTCATTTCACTTTGAAAAAACTCATAAAAGTCTTCCTAGTTTTTCTGAAATTATCCTGCTCATCATTTCTTATAGCATAATAAAATTTCATCACATTTGTATACCTCAATTTATTTAGCCATTCCAATTTATTTTCAATTTTTTGTCACCACCAAAAGATTGCTTAAAATACTTTTGTACGTATAGGTCCCTTTCACTTTTCCTTGATCTTTTTGGGATACAGACCTAGTATTAATAGTGCAAGGTCATAGGGTATGTTCAGTTTTGTAGCCCTTGAGGCATGGTTCCAGATTGTTCTATGGAATGACTGCACTAATTCACAACTCCACCAGCAATGCATTAATATCCTGATTTTTCTACATCCCTTCCAGCATTTGTCATTTCCCTAGGAAATCTTATGTGTATGAGATGTGGTATCTTGGAGTTTTAATTTGCATTTCTATAATGAGTTGTGATTTACATCATTTTTATGTAACAATAGTTTTGATTTCTTCTTCTAAAAACTGCCTATTTATATCATTTGATCACTTGTCAACTGAGGAATGACTCTTATTCTTATAAATTTTACTCAGTTCCCTAGATATTTGAAAAATGAGACCTTCATTGGAGAAACTTTCTCTAAAAATGTTTCCCAGTTTCCTGTTTTCCTTCCAATTTTGACTTCATTAATTTTGTTTGTGCAAAAGCTTTTTAGTTTCTTGTAATCAGAATTATCTGTTTTATTTCCTGCCTTTCTCTCCATCTGTTTGGTCTCAAAATCTTCCCTTTTGCGTAGATCTGACAGGTATATCTCATGATATCACCTTTTATGTCTCAATAATTTTTTTTGTTTTCGTTTTATCTTAGCATATGACGTGAGATGCAGTTTTCCCAATAATTGTTGTCACATGGTGAGTTTTCCCCCCAAAAAGGCCTGGATTTCTTAGTTTACCAAAAATTAGATTACTATGATCATTTACTACTGCATATTGTGTATATAATCTCCTCCACCTATACACAATGCCATTTCTTAACCAGTACCAGATTGTTCCTAATCCCTTGAAACTGGAAGTGATGTTGTTCCTTAGGGTCTCTGATCCCTTGTGACCAAAAGTAATACTGCCCCTTCATGCTTCTGCTTCCCTTAGACCAGCAGTTCTCAACCTGTGGGTTATGTTCAATGTATAACAATGAAAATACATCCTGCATATCAGATATTCATATTACAATACATAACAGTAGCAAAATTACAGTTATGAAGCAGCAATGAAAATAATTTTATGTTTGGGGGTCACCACAACATGAGGAGCTGTATCAAAGGATTGAGGCATTAGAAAGGTTCAGAACCTTTAGTCCTAACTGGACTAGACCAAAAATACTGCTCTTTGCATTTGAAATATGTCCAAGATGTGGGTATGGACAGTGGAGTTGCCAAATGGCATTTCTTCATAAATCCAGTGGTAGCACAGAGATCCCTTGTTTGCTTTCTGACCACTTCCCAGGCATGCTTACTGTCCACTTTTATCACAATCACCTACTTCTCTTAGTGTTATTTGATCCCCATGTGCTCTGGGCTTACTCTGCCCCCATGTCATGCATCTCTCTTTCCAACCTCCTAAGTTGTCTTGGATGGTAGAGTGTCTCTGACCCTGACCTTTTGTTGGGTCTCTCACTCCACAGTTCAATTTGAGGTGTCATTTTGAAGTTGTTTGGAGGGAAATGTTGAGAGAGCTCATCTGAGTGCTTTCTTTACTCCTTCCTCTTGGTTCCTCCCCTGGAAGTCCCTATACTTGTTTCATAACACAATTCAATTCCTAAAGCAAAAAATATATTTCCCTATGAATCAATAGGATATAAATATGCAGCTGTTGTTAATTTTTTGTGTTATGATTACATCAAATGTGCAGTCAGCTACCATCTGGCATGTTGCAAATCAAAATGATGTTTATAGACTTGGCATATTAAGTATCTAATGGGAGGGTGAAGGTCAAATGCACAATTCCTCCTGGGTAATTTTCCAGTCTGGTTATAATGTACAGAGAAAAAAAATGCTTGGTTTTTTTTCTTTCTTCCCATTATAAGATTACTGAAGAATTTCAAAAGGGTATTCTGAATGTAAAAATAAAAATTTGGCTATTATAGGATTTTTGGTCAACTTCAAGAACTTCTTTACTAGTTCTGCAGAATAACATGAAGCTGTGTAATAGATATTACACATTCATACAAATTTCACAAAGAATTTTAGTGATCAGGTCTTCATGATATCCCATTCACTGTTAAGTTTGAAATCATTAGCATCATAGAACCAAATCACTTGTAGTTTTGGGAAAGTGAGGCATTGTGAATTTGGATACAGACAGTATGTTTCCAATAACCATATTTTTGTCCTCTTGTCTTTTTTGTCATCTGTAATTTTTAATTCATAATGCAGTTTTGTTATATTAATGAACACAATTTGGAATCCTTAAATAGACTTACATTTTCATGCATTTCTTCTGTTTAACCTCTGTTTTCTATGTGGTTGCTTAGCTTTTTGTGTCACCCTGCTCTCTTGTAATTAATATTTACTAATACAATCTATAATGATTCTTAAAGAAGAATGGATTTTGGGGGGGCAGAGCCAAGATGGCGGCGTAGAAGCAGCAAAGCACCACAGCTCCCACACAAATACGCTAAAAAACTCATAAAATGGGACGCTAAACAGATTTTCAAGCTCCAAAACTCTCCACAAGACAGAAAGCACTACAGGC
>CM053597.1:187473471-187508385 GCA_028646575.1 Pseudocheirus occidentalis
TTTTGCTTCCTCTTCCTCATGTTGGCCAACCAATTAATTGGTTGGTTTTTTTTTTTTTTTTGGTCTGTGAAACTCTGCTCCCAAGGGGGGAAGCTCTGTTCCAAATCGCTGGGGTTTTCCCAGCTGCCAGAGGTATTAGGGGGGTGTTGCAAGTCGCCCCAGCTTTGGCTTGCTGAAAGTGCACCCCAGGACCACCACCCAAGACCACAATCCAGATCCAGACCACTCAACGCAAGAGCACTTGGCCCTGAACTATTGATTCAGCCCCCTCTGTGGATTCCACAGGCCAGGGGCTCTGAAGCAGCCTGGTGGAGGCCGCTGCTGGTTCCAGCAGTTCCCTTTCCCCACTGCTTCCTTGCCCGGGGGGGCAGATTTGCCGAACTGCTTTACCAATCCCAAATTAATTTTCAAAGTTTCACTGTCACTAACCGGTCTCTGAGAATTTGAAGATTCCCTGAGGCAGGTGCTTTAGATTTTCTTTGAAGTAGAAGCTTGGGAGGCTCACTCCTCTAGGCCACCCTGGGGCCTAGCATGGCCAGGCTGGGTTTTGGGTTGGCCGGGTCTCTGCTCCCCTGCAGTGAGAGCTGACCCTCTCCTGTCCCGTTCCTCACACCTTGGCAGATGTGGAGGTGCTGGAGGCTGTAGATCTCTCCTGCAGACTGGCTCTGGTGCCTGCTCGGCTCAGCTCAGCCAGGCTACTTCCCACTGCCTGGCCTGGCTGGGGTCTCGGCTTCAGGCTATTTCAGCCTCTGTTTGGGCTGCCGTGCTGAGCCCCTGCTGCCTAGCTGCCTTCAGCGAGAGATGGGTTCTCTGTATTTTTGTGTGAATCTGAGAGTCCTAGACTTTATCTGGGCTCATAATTTTCTGGGTGTTTAGGGTGGCGGTGTGGGAGCTGCGGGACCTTGCTGCTTCTACGCCGCCATCTTGGCTCCGCCCCCCCAGAACTTAAATTCTTTATCTGTATATAAGAATGTGAAGAGGGAGCACTGGATTTGATGACCTCAGAGGTCCTTTACACATTTATATCCTGTGTGCTATGTGAAGGGAAAGACAAAGGAAAGACCTCTCTTATTTGGATGAAATATTTAGCTAATGTCACTGTGAATATTCATTTCAAAGCAAAGAGAAAGTGGTATATGGTCTAGTGAAAAGAATCACAACTGCAATTGTGCCCATAGTATGGGTGGTTCAAGGATTCCTGAGGCTTTTCCTTCCATTCCATTTCTGAATCCTTGAGATTTCTAGGCATTTCTGTCTACCATACAACTGAACTATCTTTTACATTTTGCCTCCCACCATTAATATGTGAGTTCCTTGAGAAGAAGGCTTATCACATTTTTTCCTATTTTTTAATTTACCTCCCCAATGCTCACCAAAGTGTGTTGCACTTTTTAAAAAAAATGCTTTTGCTCATCTTTAGTTCTTCTCTCTATTGAACGGAGATCTAACTCTCAAAAAACTCTTTCTATTGGCATGTTATTTTTGGCTTCGCTTCCATGACCCTCTTGTTTGGAATCTGGGATGTATCTTTAGAGCAAAACTATGGGTCTCTGGACATACTCATGATATATCCTTAACGCTCTTGTTTCCTAATTCATCCATTAGTGGAGGATTTTGAAGGAAAGAGAACAGAGCATTAAAAAAAAAGTAATACAGACCAGTATCTTACACCTAATTTAACAAGATAAGGTCAAAATGGATTCAAGACCAAACATAAAGGGAGATATCAAGAATAACTTAGAGGAGCATGGAATATGGTACCTATCAGATTTGTGGGTAGAAGAAGAATTTATGAACAAAGAAGAGATAACATGGTGGGATGTAAAATGGATAATTGGATTACATTAAATTAAAAAGGTTTTGTACAAATAAAAACAGTGTAACAAGGATTAGAAGGGAAGTAGAAAATTAAAGAAAAAATGCCCGATTTTTCAGATAAAGGCCTCAAATCTCAAATATATAGGGAACTGAGGGAAATTTATAGGAATATAAATTATTTCTCAGTTGATAAATGGTCAAAATTTATAAATAGGTAGTTACTGGAAGAAGATATATATAGTCATATGAAAAGATCTAAATCATTTATTAGAGAAATGCAAATTAGAATAATTTTGAAATACCACCCCCACCTATCAGACTGACTAAAAACGATAGAAGGGGGAAATGACAAATGCTGGACAGGATGTGGTGGAACTGTGAACTAATCCAATCATTTTGGAGAATAATTTGGGATTGTGCCCAAAGAGTTTTAAAACTCTCTATACTTGGGGCAGATACATGGCACAGTGAATATAGTACCAGCCCTGGAGTCAGGAGGACCTGAGTTCAAATCTGGATTTAGACACTTGACACAAAAACTAGCTGCGTGACTTTGGGCAAGTCACTTAACCCCAATTTCCCTACCTTTCCCCCTCCAAAAAAGCAAAAAATAAAAGTCTCTCACAACTTTTTCCAAATATGCCTATTTGGCCTTACTGTACACTAATTCTCCTTCATGCACTCTATAGGTCGGTCACATTGGCCTTCTTACTGTACTTTACAGCCTACATTTCATCTCATACACAGACTGTCCCCAATCCTAGGAATGTATTCCTTACACATTTCTGTTTATGAGATTCCCTAGATTCCTTCAATGCTTAACTGAAGCACCAGTTTCTGCATAAAGCCCCTCTAGCTCTTCCATCTATTAATGCCTTCCTCCAAAAATTATCTTGTATCTATTTTATTTTCATCATTATGAATGCATTTTATTACAGAGGCACAGGTTTTCTTCCCCCAGCTAAATTTCTAAATTTCTTGAGGACAGGGACTGATTCATTTCTGTCTTTGTATTTCTAGCAGCTTGTCACACAGGAAGTGCATAATAAATATTCATTTAAAAAATACAATCTCAAAGTTATTTGAAATATGGGTTTTCATTCAAGGACATGAGTCTAAAGATGACTTCCCTGTATTTAAAAACTTCTTATAGATGGAATCTATTCATAAACATTCAATACTGTTATTTAATAAGCTGACTACAGTTGACTGTACTATCATCCAGTCCACATTTCCTTAAGGATATAATGACTTTTAACTTTGGATATGTAATTTCTTCTTATGGGGACTCTCTCCACATAAGCTGATTTTGATCTTAGTATAGTCAATATTTGCTTCATGTTTTCCCTAAATGCTCCATAATATATGCCTGTAACATATTACAGTTGTTGCTTTTAATTAATTAATTAATTAATTAATTCCAAATATATCACTGTGGTGATCTATTATCTTTAATTCAAATACCATGATAATAGTCTGATTTCTTTTCATTTCATGAGTAAGTTAACCTTAACTCATGGAATTTAGAGTGGGGAAAAAAAATTAGAAATACTCTAGTCAATACTTTCATTGTCCACACAGGGAAAATGGGGCCTAGATGTGTGAAGTCGCCTGTACAACGAGTTTATAAAAATAGGAGGGAGCAGAAGTGAAATCCAACTCCAGGTTCCTCTCATTTCAAATGCAATGACGTCTTCATCACAACCATACTGACTCTCATTGGGAGCATACTGTTGCCTACTTACACCCACCATACATCTTTCCATTGCCCTTTGGGCTATTTGTAATTTCACTTCTCCTAAGATCATGATGTTCTATGATTCATACTCATATAAGTATTACCAAGAGGATATTGCTCTTTTTAAAAAAATGCTGGGTTATCAAGCAGTCTGTAATCACTGAAAGGCCTGTGCAATTTCCTAATTTTCAGAATGGAATCTAAGGTTTTTCTTTCCTTCCATTTTCATTTTATTTTTTCCAATTCTAGATCCAATTCATTGCTTGCTAGTGGTGTTTACTTAAGGCACACATTTAGATACTGTTTTTGTCATTTACTGCCTGTGGGACTTTGAACAATCATTTACCTTTTCTGGACAACCATTTGATCTATAAAGTGAAGAGGGAGGGAGAGGAAGAGGGAGAGGGAGAGGAAAATAGGAAAAAATATATATGTAAATATATAAATATACACACATACACACACACACACACACATACACACACACACACACACACCCCAGATACAGGTGGACAGTCATGGGAGAATAATGATAATGATGAAGACTGTAGGAAACAAAGAAAGTTCCAGATATTTGCTCCTGCGTCTATCTAAAATTCTAATTATAAATGCATGGATCAGGTCTACCTTCAAAATAACTGCAGGCCATTGTCTAAAGTCCTAGGATTCTGATTGTATTTAAGAAGTTTACTTGGAACTGCATCATAAACTTCCAACGCAACTCTTCAGAATTGGAGGTGGAGATTCCAGCTGTAGAGATCCTCAGTTTTTCACTTCAAATGGATATGCACGTGTGCGCACACACACACACACACACACACACATAAATATATAGTATATATGCATATATATGAACACATGAGTATATGTGCATATACCACATGTGTGCACATATAACCATAATATATGTGCATGCACTATATGCATGTGTATGTGTATGCATATATATACATATATGTATAAATGGAAGATTTCATGGAGGTTGACTAATTGTAGGGAATGAGAAATATTTTAATAGAATCTATCTATCTATCTATCTATCCATCTATCTATCTATCTATCTCTCTAATCTATCTATCTATATCTTGCAGGCTGCAATAAGCCCAGGACATCTATTAAAATAACAATATAAATTTATTCAGTAAAGCATAGTTAATAAAAGGACTGTGGACAGATGACAACAATCAGGATATATCAGAGACAAAGTATACATATGCACACACAAAGTATACATATGTATAAGCAAAGACTACTTACATGAAGCACACATATACATACACGAAGTATACATAAGCATATACAAAGTAAACGTACAAAGTATATAGACAGTGAGTGGCAAAGTCAGGTTCCACACTGAGGACCCCTCCTCTCCATATCAGTCCTTTATTCTACTACAGATGCTAATTCTTTCCTTTCCTACTGCAACAAAGAGGAAACCATGAGTGATTTCCTGAAAGTCATGCTCTTCAGATGAATTCAAAGATATTTTTTACAAGTCAATGATTCAGTGTTGAACCTGGATAGGAACAGATTGTGATAAGTGCTCTTGGAAAGAGGGTCAGTCTTGGTGATCATTAATATTTTAATTAATTTGTTAAATTAGAGGAACAGGAAATATGGCAATTAAACCAAAAGATGTCAAGAAATTAGGAAGATAACTTTAGCAAAAGAAGAAGAATTCTGAATGAATTTCGTTATTGGTAATATATTTGAAGGGTGAGAGTGGGAAGTGACATTTTAATTAGGAAAATCTCCAGTTAGTATACTTAAGGGAGGGAAAGGAAACTGCATAGGATCCTAGAAGGAAATAAATTTGTGTATACTTGGGTGAGAAAAAAAAAACGTGCAAAGATGCTTAAAATGATGACAAATGTTTCTTTTTCAATTCATATCTACCTAAAAGCAAGGGGATAAATGAGCTAAATGACTTCCAGACATCATCACCAACTCAAACAATTGCGCAATAGAATAGTAGCTACAAAAATAACTAACATTTAAATTTTTCCAAACAGATCTTCTTACAGAAACTTCATAATAAGTCAGTGGGGTAGATACTGCCAATATTTTACAGATAATGAAACTGAGGTCCAAAGGGTTAAGAGATCTAACCATAGTCACGGAGCCAGCAACAGCAAGCACACACATTGATAATAAGGATTTATCATGTTCTTGCTAGGTACAAGGTACTGTGTTGATACAAAACAGGGCAAAAACATAGTCGCTGCTATCTAATAGTTCACAGTCTAATGGTAGAGATGACACAATCATGAAAAAAACAAGATCATCCATCCATCCATCCATCCATCCATCCATCCATCCATCCATCGATCCATCCATCTATCCATCTACCTATCTATTTATCTATCATTTCCACATCCCAAAACAGTAACTAAAATTAGTCTAAGTTAAAGTTAACACTTCACTAAGACTTTTAGGACACCGAAGTAATATCAGAAGGAAGGTCATTCTGACTATCAGATACTAAGACTGAAATTAGCTTATATGACAGAATACATTCGTCATCATAGAACCTTGCTACTAATTTTGCTGAAAATCGTATTTGTGTGTGTGTGTGTGTGTGTATGTGTATTTAGTAAGAATCACAGGCAAGTCTTGGTGCTAGACCTTTCTGATTCCAAGCCCAGTGCTCCATCTGTAAAACGATAGTACTCCATTCATCAGAATTAAAAGCCATGCACTAAATCAATCACATTAAGGTATATTAGTTACATCTCACTCATCACAAGATTGTGGTTGGAATTCCTACAAAATTATTGAATGAATAGTAAGATTCTACAGACATCATACTCATGATTTTGCTCACAAGAAACTATGCAGATAAATTTAGCTTCTAACTTTTTAAACTATCTGATGCTCTGATTTCATTAATAAATATTTTACAACTCAACTCCAATGAAATTCATACATTTTTCAGGTTGATTAGAAAGAATGAGAGGCAGTGTGGCATAGTAGATAGGAAGTGAGACTACATTTTGTAGAATTCTTGCCTCTGATATACACTGGCAAATAATTTAATTACTCAGTGCCTCAAGTAGCTTTCTAAAATTATAAATTAAAGATTAAACAATGGGTGTAGATGTGATTTGGAAGAGAAGGTCTCTCTGGAAGTGTTCTATATAAATGAAATTAGAGGTTTAGTTGAAAATACATATGCATATTCAATCTCTTTCTACTTACACACATATAGTATATATTATATATACACACAATACACACATACATATATTTTTATCCTTATATACATATATAAATGTAGAGACATGTATGTATATATATAAACATATGCATTCAGATATTAATATATTATCAATCAATCAGTAAACATTAATTAAGTGCTATACTAAGTACTGGGCTACAAAAAGAGAAAAAAGTCAAATGCTCTCAGTAAGTTTAGAATCTAATGATACCTACATAGGCACATATTTATTTAATTCTAGGAAGGAAGTAAACTATTTTTACCATCAAGATATACTACCAGAGAAAATAATTGCTTTTTTTACTCATTGTAGAGAGGTAGCAGTAGAGAGGGCAAATACATAGGAATTTCAGTGACAGAAGAAAGACAGGAGCTTGACTTTTCCAGTGACCTGAGGTGGAGTCAGGGAAGACAACTGAAAGGTGGGGCAGTGGTTGGCAGTTACAGCAAAGAGGAAGTTCTTTCTCTACCAAATGTCTGCTCTCAAATGCCCATTTATTTTATATTAACTGAGCTCTATGCATGGTAAGATCACACAAAACAAGGTTATTGTCACAAGTGAACCTAAAACTGTATACTGAAACTTGGTTCACTATAAAGAATTAAATCAATGCACAAAGCACCCGCTAGTATGGGATTACCATAATACTTTTAATATTAATAAAAGTTTAATGTAGTATTAAAATAATAGTAATTTCATTACAATTTGATTACTCTTTCCATGCCCCTTACACATAGTGTGGTTGAAAGAAAAGGAAGGGATGGGGAAACGGGTACGCCATGGCAACAGAAAGAAGTAGAAGAATTATCCAGCATCAACATTCTCTCCCCCAGCTCTTAGTGACCCTTGGCTTGTACAAGATGGAACTTCATGGTGGAACCATGAATGATTTAACCCATAAAGACCATAACTGATGAGCTTTAGTCTTACCTAGTCATGGGGACATATTTCTTCATTTCTGGGCCTTCTCTAAGCCATGTTATGAGTATTCCATCTTACTGTTATGCCTACCATCTACTCTTCTTTACCTTGCCCTTCTATTCAAACACTTGCTACCCTATAGCCATTGGCTTCTGCTACTGGAATGTAAGCTCATGATATCAGACAAGACTACACGTTTTAAAAGCAGGGGCTGGGAGTGGAGGTGGGGGTGGGAATTTAGATGAAAAAAATATATCAACTTTTAAATAACTTTTTTGCCTGGGGAATTTTATAACACAAAATTCTAGCCATCGATTCATTCACACTTGCATTCTGAAAATACTGAAAGAGATTATGTTTCTACACAGATACCCATGTACTATTTGTGGAACCCAAAGAAGGAAATCCTTGGTAACAAAGAAAAAATAAAATGAGCATTTCACTGTGGGTCTGGAAAGCACTTCACAGCCCCTAAGGCTATTGCTTCAAAAAGAAGGACAAAGAAGACGACTTTGCTCTAGAATTTCATCCTTCCTGCTGGCTTCTGGCCTAGAAAATACTTATATAGTTATACATGCCTGTGACACACTAGAGATCAGACATCCTCCTTTCCTTCCTTTACTCTAACCCTACCTCTGCCAATATATTTCCCATTTACCAAAGGTCAATTCCTCCCAGCATTCTATGTTAGCAACTCAGGGATGGAGAAGAAAGAAAACAACTCCATATTTCTTAACATTATTTCACCTCCTTCTTCAACAGCTTTTGTGCCTTCAGTAATATTGTTTTGAAGATGATCTCTATTATCTTTATAGCTTCACATATTCCATGTTTAATTGACATAATTATTTTTCTTTGTCATATTGAGAAATGGAAAAATTTTGGTGATTCTTAAAGAAATATGTCTCAAGATGGTTGGGGACAGTTCTGATTTCATTTAGTATTCCACATACTAAGTATACTCAACATGTATTTGTTGCCCTCATCATTTCTTAGTCCACTAGATGGCATGAATAATGGTACGTAAAACTGTGAAGACATTCCTACCAGAAACCTAGTATATCTCATTCAGATTCTAAGACGGTCAATCCAGTCACATCTCTGAAATGGAAAGCTTGGATACTTTCTCACACTGGTTATTGACATGAGCTCTGAAATTACTATACCAGGGTTGGGGAGTCTGTGGACTTGAGGTCACATGTGACACTCTAGATTCTCAATTCAGTCAAAGGGTCCCACTTGAGGACCTAGATGGCTACCTGTGGCCTCAAGGCTACAGGATCCCCACCCATCAACTATGCTATATGTTAGAACTTCCATTCCTCACAGAGGAGCAGCACAATGGAGTTAACAATAATCAACCAATTAGAAGGATTTCTGAAGCTTGGAGCTGTTTGACATACCAGTGATCCTTTAGGAGTGAAGTCTAGCCAAATTTGGAGATGCCAGTAGCTTCCTCAAACCACAGAACCAGCATTGATCAACTCAGGGGCAACACCGAGCAGAAGCTACAAACTTAAAACTTTGCTCAGAATTTCTTAAACATCCCGCATATTCTGTTGTATATACTCTTGCCTTGAACTCTCTGTGTCATCATGCTTACCTCATGATAATTCAGTGTCCCTGTTCTCCACCACCTTGTGCCTTAGTTTATATCCATAACATTCCCCTTCTCTCCCCAGATGCCCCCACCTTCTTTTGTCTGAAAATAATATAAATCCTTCCTTGATTTCTCCAAATTGAACTTTTTCAGCATTAGGCTGACTCTTCCACTTGATCATGTTTGTGCATGCTTAATAAAGATCACTCTGGACTTTTACATAGTGAAGTGATTTTATAAATTAATTAACTCAAAGTGTTGTCACTTAGAAGCTACAAGAATGCAAGATAAAGTTACCTTTGTTTATCTGAAAGATAAAGGCAAATTTTTTTTTGGAGTGGTTTTGTTACATTCTTAGAGGAACGTCCTTTAGAAGAAACACTTTCTACTGATGTAGATTTTTAAATAATAAAGAATTCCATGGGGCATTAAGAAGTTCAGTGACTGATCCAGGATCACACAGCTATTAATGTCAAAGAGATTATAGGATCATAATTTTAGACCTGGAAGAGAGGATCATCTACTCCTGCATTTTCATTTCCCCCCCCCCCCCAGATAAGTGAATTGAAGTTGAAGTGTTTGCTGGTGGACGCAGAGGCTAATGGTTAATGCTAGAGACAAGAATTGAACCCAGGTTATCCTGACTTTAAAGCCAGCTCTATCCATAATTTCATATTGCCTGTCATCCCTAAGGTATGACTGTCATTATTGTAAGATCATTTATTTCAAGTAGATTCCTACTAATATTTATTTTGAGAGTGCCAGTATTTTTTTTTAATTGATTGGTTTGTTTACTTTTAGTTTATAAGATTGGGTTCCACAATCCCTTGAGTTTCAAATTTTCTCCCTTCCCTCTCAACCCCATCATGGTGGCATGCAATCAAGTATAGGTTCTGCAAATACACTGGACATTAGTCTGGTTGTATAGAAAGGTTGTAACCTATGGAAGGAACAATGGGAAAGAGGAAACAAAACCAACCATGAAAAAGAAAGAGAGCATGTAGTTTGCTTCAGTCTGCACTTAAACTGTTCTTTCTAGATCTTTCTCTGAATGTACACATCTCTTCATCACGAGTCTTTTGGAGTTGCCTTATAACCTTGCATTGCTGAGAAGAGTCCAGTCTATCAAAGTTGGTCATCACACATACATTGTGTCTGTCATTGTGTACAAATTTCTCCTGGTTCCACTCTTCTCACTCAGCATGAGTTCATATAAGCCTCTCCAGGTAAATACGAAGTCCATCTGCTCCTCATTCCTTATAGCACAATAATATTCCATTACATCCATATACCACAACTTGTTTAGCCATTCTGCAATTGATGGCCATCCCCTTAATTTCCAATTTTTTGCCACTACAAAAAGAGCTGCAATAAATATTTTTGAACATATGGGTTTTCCTCCCACTTCTATGATCTCTTTGGGATACAACCCTAGAAGTGGAATTACTGGGTCAAAGGGAATGCAATTATTTATAGCCCTTTGGATACAGTTCCAGATTGCTCTCCAGAATCATTGAATCAGTTCACAATTCCACCAATAATGCATTAGAGTTCCAATTTTTCCACATCCTTTCCAGCATGTCAGTAAATTTATTAGCATAAAGGTAATAAAAATGAGATGAAAAGAACATCTATCTTCCCTTATGCCAGAGAGCTAGCAAGGTGCCTTTTAGCTTATAATGAATATGCATGAATGTAAGCACATACAATTAGGTGTTAAAGGCAATAGAGAATTGGACTGAGTGTCCAGAAGACCTGAGTGTAAATGCAGTATCAGAAGTTTACTAACTGCATTTCCAGGTCATAGCTTTTGCCTGATTCAGTTTTTTCAACTGTAAAATGGGAATGTTGATAATAATAGTTAACTCTCAGAGTTACTATAAAGATTAAATGACATAACAAATGTAAAGTTCTTTACAATTCTTTAGCACTATGTAAATAATAGCACTTCATTCACAAATATATTTAAAAATTACCACATGCAACACATATAATTCATATTTAAGAAAAGTCAAAAATCATTTATAAATGGAGGTAAACATGGTGAAAATGGCAAATGTATGTAAAAAGACCAAAATCTCTGCTGAGCAGCATAATCATGAAACTCGTTACAGCTTCTTAGATTACAATAAAACACTATTTTGGTAAGTATGTCTCTCTTTTTAATGTATTTTAAGAGTAAGCAACCTTGAAAATCAAGGCATTTGTGGTGGCTAGGTGATGGAGTGAATAGAGCATTGGCCATGGAGTCAGGAGGACCTGAGTTCAAATACAGCCTCAGACACTTAACACTTACTAGCCGTGTGACCTTGGCCAAGTCACTTAACCCAATTGCCCTGCCTTCCCCTCCAAAAAGGAAAAGAAAATCAAGGCATTTCTCCACCTCCTAAGAAAACCAATTCACAAACCTTTAGCAGACTTCGATTGAGGTATGAATCTCTTGGGAAACCCTTTCCAATAAGTATTGGGTTTCAGTTCTTACTTGGATTTTCCACTTAGACATCCTTTTGTCTAACAAAAAAAATGAGATGAAATATTCTAGATCTTTGTGAATTCCCAAAGGAATAAAAACTAGAGCAAAACAGATAAGATCTGCTTAATTTCAATGAAAAAATGGTTTATTCATCACATTATATGTTATATCAGAAAGGGTTAAGAGAGTTTATCTAGTTAATGAAAAAATACTGTCGCTACTATGGCTATTTTTATGTTCCCTCAACTTTGTGCTGTGAGTCATTTAATTAATTAATATGCTTCAATTTGTTAAAATAAATTCCATGATTCACTCAGTAAATAACAATGGCATATAAGCCTCTTTTTCCTTGAACATTTAGAAACCAAACATATCAATGTCAAGACAGAAAAACTGCATGGCAAAGAGACAAAGTTTAGAGAGAACTGTACAAGGAATTACAACTCCTTGCTCTCAATCTGATGCACTTTATCTTTTAAAGGATGTTTTATTTCTCTTACAAAAGAAAAGTAGAATAGTTATGACCAAGAAAAAAAATCCACTGTCACCAACAACAAACCCATAGAACTCTTTTGGAGAAAACATTTAAAAGCCAATATCTATTCTAAGGGGGAAAGCAATAATGATAATGAAGAGATAGAAGTGGGGTCCAGAGTGTGAGAAAGAGAATGGCATGACAGAGGTTGTAATTGAATCAAAGAATAATGAAAAAAATATCTACTGGAAATACAAAGTTAAAATTTCTGACTCAGAAAAGTTGCTTGAACCTCTGTCATCTGAAAGAGAGAAAGCGGGGATGGATATAAATACCATTTGGTGTTGGTAAACAAGTAGGGATTGGGAGAAGGAGAGCATCGTAAGAGGGAGGATAATCTTATAAAAGTAGAAATCATGAGCAAACAAAACCTTCTTGATTCCAAAGAGTGAATTAAAAGATAAGATGAATAAAGAGGAAGAGAGGAAAGGGGAGAAAGGAAGGGAAAAGATAATAAGAAGGCAAGAGGGAACGTAAGAGGTGAGAGAAGGGTAGAAATATAATTGAAGAGGACTGCCTGTCAATTGAGGAATGATTGAACAAACTGGGATGCATAAATGTAAAAGAATATTATTACACTAGTAATGATGAAAGGGATGATTTCAGAGAATTCTGAATAGTATGAATTCAAAAGAGAGTAGAATCAGAAGAGCAATACTTTAAAAAGGGAAGGGGAATGGAAGAAGAGAATAGTCATAAAGTGCCTACTATGTGCCAGGCACTGTGTCTTATAAGCACTTTAGAAATATATCATGGGATCTTTGTAGCAACCCTCTGAGGTAGGTATTTCAATTATCCTCATCTTACATTGGGGGGCCTAAGGCAAGCAAAGGCTATGTGAATTGCCTAGAGTCACATAGACAGTATCTCAAACATTATTCAAATTCTGATTTTCCTGACTCCCGACACTATGGTCCATCCACTGAGCTACCTAGCAAAAGTTGGAAAGTCTTCAGAAGTACCTAGGATTCTTTCAGCTTGACTATGTTTATTTGTTACTAGGATGTTTTTTTTCTTCTTCTTACAGTCTGTAACTGGCAATTGGGAGGACCATTAGAATATTTTCAAGTATACAGAAAAGAAGAGAAGGAAGTATCCACAAATAGGACAGTTTTAGAAACCAAACATGAAATTGATTATAGACCTTTAAAAAAGAAAAGAGCAATGGAGATTCATTGTCTTATATACAATTCTCTTTTATGTTCTGCTGTGTATGTGGAAAAAAAAGTTTACTTTTTTGTGTTTAAATTTAAAATTAAAAGTAATTTTTAAAATTTATAATTTAAAGTAAAAAAAAACCATAAAGTCACATAGAAACTAGTATTTATGAAATCCCCACAAGTAAAAATCTCACTACTTAGGAGAAGGGGCATCTAATCACCCGAGACCTCTGTTTCCTCATCTGTGAAAAGATGATCTCTATGGTCATTTTCAGCATGTATTTTTTGATTCTGTGATGACTGTTCTAAAATGCTTCGGAAACTTAAAAGGAATTGACTTTGGCCATATAAATGGTCACGTGGGCATTTCAAAGGCTCAGTGCCAATGAGTTTTGTAGCTAGTTTCTAAAATCCTGCTGCCTCTAAATACAAATGCTTAAATGCTACATGCTGGAAACAAAACAAAGAAAGACTGAAATCCTGGAAGGAGATGCACATGTGGAAATGAAACATGATATCTGGAATAATGCATTAACTTTCTTTTGTTTAAAAAAAGTACCAGGTATATAATCTTTCTTTTGAAAAAAATCTTCCTAACAATCTAATCAAAGAATGAGATGTATTTAATGATCTGAATTTTTCAGATTTCTATAAATATATGAAATTTCAGAGGAAATTTTAGAAAGAGAAAAAGGAAGTAAATAAATAGGAAAATCTATCTAACATTTCAAAATGAAATCAACCAGCCCCCTACTTTGCTAGAAATTCAAACCATATTCACAATTTTAAAACTCATCGATTTTTGTATTTTATCAGCATGGGTATTTAATATACCATAATCTGAGGAACTAGAAAGAAACTAAGATCATTGAATCAGAGACCACAACTTTAGAGCTAGAAGAGATTTGAGAATTCCTTGATTTTGACTTGCCCATTTTGCAGATGAAAATTGAGGCACAGAAGAATTTTGACTTTCCAAGGCCTTACAAGCAGTAAATGTTTGAGGAATCTGTATCTTCAGAGGAACTCTCTCTCCAGGATCACTGAGAAGTATTTCTCTAAACTCCATATAAAGATCATCAGTGAAATGAAATGACTACCCAAGAAAATATATTTGGCACTTGGATGATTAGTTAGGAAGTTTGGTGTTTTTTTTCCTACCCTTATACCAACTATAAATATTTATCTCTACATTTAAATGTAAAAAATGCAATAATTTGGTTCATTTAGAAGACTGTATAATATTACATAATACCACAGTAAAAGTAACTAGGCTATTATAAAATTAAGAAGAGTACTTGCAGTGGTAAATTAATATTAGCATATGTCTACACAGTAAATGTTTGCGTCTAGTTAGGGCTAATAATAACCAGAAATGAGCAATACCATGCATAGGGCAGCATTTGGAATTAGAATCATGAATAATGATACTCAAAATATGACTTTGGCACTTAACCCTTATACCTAGCAGTTTCTTCAGTTTAATTCATCTAACAAATATTAGTTAAACATTGACTGAGACCTAAATAAAGTATTTTTGTGAGTTTAAATCTGGTCTCAGGCCCTCACTAGCTATGTGCCCCCTGGGGAAGTCAGTTAACCCTGTTTGCCTGTTTCTTCATCTGCAAAATAAGCTAGAGAAGAAAATGACCAACCGCTCCAGTATCCTTGCCAAGAAAAACCCAAATGAGGTCATAAAGTGTCAGATATGACTGAAAATAGTGAATGAAAAACAAGTTTAATGGATTCCAAGAAAACAAGAGTCCCTGCTTTCAATGAACTTACACTTTCCTAAGGGTCAGTTGGGAACCAAAACGTAATCAAATGAATCAATGGTTATACTTGCCTATTTCTAACTTCCTGCTAAAATTCACTTAGCTTTTCAGATCCTTAGCTTCCTCTTCTGTAAAATGGGACAATAATTATACCTGAATGTCTTCTAATAACAGGTTAAAACCTTCTAATTCTAGCTTCCTGTTAAAATTCACTGAGTTTCTCAAATCTTCACTTTCCTCTTCTTTTAAATGGAACAAGAATTATACTTAAATGATTTGCCAGATAGCACTGTTATGGGAAAGCACTTTAAAAAGCTTTAAGTGATAAATGAGTTTTAATGTTGGTTTTTGTTATTGTAATAGAAAAGGTATTTAGATTTCAGTAATTCCCCTAATGACAATACCTGAGAAATTCATGTTATTTCAAATATATTTAGAAGACACATGAGTAAAGATTTTGAAAATTATTTTGTTTTATTAAAGAGAAAGCCTATTATAATAAGGTTAATTATCTAGATCAAAGGTTAATTGAGAAATTTCCCATGCTGCACTGGTAAAAAATATGAGCTGAATTTCCAGACATAAAAAAATTTACTGTTGATGTAAGTTGCATTAAAGTAATTATAAGCCTTTCAAAAGAAAGGCAGTTATATAACAAAGTAATTTGAACAAGGATTGTGAGCTCATAATTATGAATAGTTTTAAAAAAATCAGAGTTCTAATTCTGTGTCTATGTAAAGAATTTAAAATTTATTTAAACTCATTCATGCATATATTTGTCAGTTCTTTCAACTTATACAGAGATATCAACCAATGTTCTTATGTTTAATAGTTACTTAGGTATTCCCTTCATTAAAAAGGTGAGGAAACTGAGTCCTGCAGAAATTAAATGGTTGGCCAAAATTATACAGGCAGGAAGTAGGAAAAACACTGTACTCTCTAAATCAGTAAATTACAAAGAAGGAACTAATTTGCATTGATAGAGGAAGTTCCCCATTGAGAGCTCCATACTACATATGGGATCATAAGTTAGCACCCCAGCAAGGAAAAAAAAAGTGGCAAAGGCAAGATTGGAACCCCAGGTCTTCAGACTCCAAATCTACAGTTATATCTAATACAACAAGCTGATTCCAATCATAATTGTGACTGTACTACATTATACAAATGCTTGAGAATTGTAACAGCAATCAGTTTAGCAGATACTTAGCACTTAGTAACTTAGGGCTAAGTATGGAAGGTGTGAGCCCTGCCCCCTGCTGAGAGGGCATGAACTCCCCTGATCATATGGAAGAAGGGTATTGGCTGAGACAGGAGGCCAGTGTGTGTATATAAAGAAGAATTCCAGAAACAGAGAGACAGAATTGGAATTTTTCTGTTGGAGGAAGCAGGATTGTCTCAGAATCAGAGAGCTAGGCTACTGGAATGAATAAGTGACTTGGAATTTTCTTGAGAGAGAGACAGAGACAGAGACAGAGAGAGAGAGAGAGAGAGAGAGAGACAGAGAGACAGAGAGACAGAGAGACAGAGAGAGAGAGAGACAGAGAGAGACAGAGAGAGAGAGAGACAGAGAGAGAGAGAGACACACAGAGAGACACAGAGAGACAGAGAGACAGAGAGACAGAGAGACAGAGAGTGAGTGTTACTCTCCCAGCATCTGGAAGATGACTGAGAGCTGAGATGGAGTTTTACTGATACCAGAATCTGGTGAAGGCCACCCAGAAGGCTGATATTCTTTCTAGCTCTTAGGGCCAGCTGAACTGTTGGAGGACTGAAGAAGCATGACCAGGATAAGACTCTGTTTGTTCATGGCCTGGCTGATCCTTGAGTTCCAGGCAAGAGAAGTAATAAAGGGTTTGAGATGGGCTGGAGGCCGTGAACTTCAGTGTGTGCCAGGGACTGCCCTGAGGATTGGACAAGGACCTGGGAGCTGTCTACCTCTGAGGACTGGATGAGAACCTGGCAGCTGTCTGTTTCTGAATCCAGGTGGCTGTCTGGTAGATTCTAGAAGGAGCTGAAACCATGGAAGGGGATCCAGGGAATCAGAGAGACAGCCTAGAGTCAAGATGAAGAATAGGCCTCCCCTTGGACAAAATTGAGGTTTGCTGGACACCAAGGGGTAGAGGGTTTGTATGGTTTTCTAATGACTGTACTAATGATTAATGATATTTAGTAATTGGGAATCTAGATTAGTGGCTTATTAAGTTAATACTTGTCCCATGAGTGGAAGTTTGATTACTGTATTATGAATTGACTGAATGATTAAGTTAATGGTTGTCCCATGAGTGAAAGATTGATACACCGTGAATTGATTGAATGATTAAGTGAGGAGGATTTCCCCCTTAGGGAAACCAGATGATTATTCTTTTGTTCCTTGTTCTAAATATTGTGGCCACTGTAGTGAAAACTGTATTGTGATTTTTCTGTGATAAGATGTAATGTTGTGAATATTATATTGTGAATGTTTGCCTTGATTTGTAATGGAATAAACAGTGTTCACTATTACTGTGTAATCTGAATTTAAAAGCTGTTCACAGTAGCATTCTTTTTTTAAAAATTTATTGACCTGTTTATTTACTTTTAGTTTACAAGGTTCAGTTCCAGAATCACTTGAGTTTCAGATTTTCTCCCCTCCCTACTCTCCCCCTCCCATGGTGGCATATCATCACGTATAGGATCTGCAAACACTCTCACATTGTACAATAGTCTGGTTGTGTAGAAGCATTGTAACTAATAGAGCAAACAATGGGAAAAAAGAAACAAAACCAAACATGGAAAAGAAAAATAGCATGTGTTGCTTCAGTCTCCCTTTAAACTCTGGTCTTTCTAGATCTTTCTCTGAGTGTAGATATCTGAGACTTGTAGAGCTGTCTTTTAACTATGCGTTGCTGAGAAAAGTCTAGTTTATCAAGATTGGTCATCACACATATGATGTATCTGTGACTGTGTAAAAAATTTTCCTGGTTCTGCTCTTCTCACTTAGCATTAATTTGTATAAGCCTCTCCAGGTAAATATGAAGTTCATGTCCTTACCATTTCTTATAGCACAATAGTATTCCATTACATTCATATACCATAACTTATTCAGTCATTCCCCAATTGATGCATTCTTTTGGGAATCTGCTGGTGCATGGCGTTACAAGAATCTATACTGGACCCCACCTCACCATACTCTGACCTAACACTTTCATGTTCCTACTGAAAGTGCAAATGAGAAAAACCAATCTATTTTAATGTATACTTATTATATGGCTAGATTGTAAAATGCACAGGAATAGAGACTAGAAATGGATACTTAACATGAAACATAGTCTCCTACTTTCAGAGAATTTATCATCAAGGAGAAAGGAAATGTGCATGAACCAATTTAAAACAAATTAGAAAGTGATTTCAGCATGTGAAAGGTTCAAAGTACTAGGAATCCTATAGATGTAAGAAATATATAGATTTCTAGCTGGAATCAAGGGCGGGGGCAACTTTATTTGTGTCATGAAGACAGGGAAGAATTTGATAAATTAATGATGGGACAGGAATCCATTCTAGACATGGGAGACAGTGTGAAGAATGAAAGCAAGGTGGTAGAGCACAATATCAGATTGGACAACAGTGAATGACTCAGATACTGGTATACTGAAGTCATAAAAAAAGAAAAAAAATGACAGAATCTAAGAGGCACACAAATGAAAAGCAGTCAGACACTTAATACAGAGGGGATTTATTTTCCCAGGAGCATTCGTATTTGAAAATTAATGTTATTTTGAATAAGATTTTTTCTTGATTATCCTTTTTTAGTCACATGTATTTTCCCTTTACTCTTTCCTTTGCCTATGTCAAAATGCTATGTCTTATAGTGAAGAATTAGGGGAAAGGGGGGGGGGAAGAAGAAGAGAAGAAAAAAAAAGCAAAATCAAGTAATGCATTCTTTAAAATGATATTGTATGTGAAGTTTCAAACCTGTACCACATCATCCATCTCTACAACATATCTCTCCTATGGGATGGAGCTCATTCTTTATCATTTGTCAATTATGATCATCATCATTCTTTTTACTGTTACTATTACTATTTTTTGTTGTTGTTTTGTCATAGCTGTTCTTTTTCATCTACAAAGTTGTTCTCATTGTGTACATGGGTTTCCCCAAAATCTAAGTATAGTTGTAAGTTTTAATTTTGTTGTTCAGACTTTCAGTCATCTCCAACTCTTCATGACCCCATTTGAGATTTTCTTGGCAAAGATGTTGGAGTGGTTTGCCATTTTCCTTATCTAGCTCATTTTATAGATGAGGAAATGGAAGCAAACAAGATTATGTGACTTCCCCAGGATTACACAGCTAGTAAGTGTCTGAGGCTCAATTTAGGCTCAGGTTTTCCTGACCATAGGTCCAGCACTGTATCCACTGAGTCACTTATGTGTCTACAATCATTAATAGCTTTATTAAATAAACTTAACTAATCATGTTATTAAATTTTCAAACTTATATAACTTTAAAATGAACTAAAATTTTAGGGGCAATCTGTAAAGAATGGATATTTATTCAGGCTTTGAGGTGTGTTAGATGATCTCCAATGTCCCTTCCAATTTTGACATTCTGTTTTTATGAAGATTTCCCCTACTATGAGCTAAAATCTGTCCTTGGAAGTGGATAACTATTTGAAGCTGTCTCCAGTCAATAATTAATTTTATGGCACACCAAACATACTGTCATTTAAACTCTGAAGACCTATAATGATGAGTAAAGCACCACCTCCTGAGGAACCTATTCTACTTTAAAGGAGTTCTAAGGAGTTTGGAATATACCTGGGGAAGTAATTAGGATTATGAAAAAGAATGCTAGATTAAAACTTATTCTATTTAATAGGCAATGCAAAGCTAAGGGAGGTTTATTAACAGGTGAGCCATATGCCCAGAGTTGTACAATAAAATCATTGTTCTGAGAGCATGGAGGATGAATTAAAGCAGGAAGAAAAGGGAGACATACAGATCAGTTTGGGGTTAATTACAATATTGGTGAAAGAAACATGTGTAGAAGCGGAAGTTGAAAGGATGTGTGTGTGTGTGTGATGCTATGGAGATCAAATAAATGGTACTGAACAAGTAGTGTACTTAGGTGGCCCAGTAGATAGAATGTCAGGAAGTGAGTCAGGAGTGAGGAAGACTTGGAGTGAGGAAGACTCATCTGCTGAAGTCAAATCTGGGTCCAGATACTTACCAGCTGTGTGACCCTGGGCAAGTCACTTAAGTCTGCTGGCCTCAGTTTCCTCATCTGTAAAATTAGCTGGAGAAGGAAATGGCAAACTACTTAAGAATCTTTTCCAAGAAAACCAAAAATGGGAGTCAGAGATGATCAAAAAATGACTCAGTCACAAAATGAAGGAAAGGGAAGATTCAACAATATCTGTTTGCTTTTAAGACTGAACGAATGACTAAAAGAATATTCAGAAAGTTGGAAAGAAGGACAGAGTTAATGGAAAAGAAGTTCAGGTCTGGCCATTTTGACTGCGAGACACTTCCAGGATATCTAGGTAGCAAGGAGGCATGTGGGGTCAGAGTTCAAGAGAACGTTTCTAGCTGAAAACACAGGGCTGAGGGTCATTTGCATGGAAATGATAATGGATCGGAAACACAACAGGAACTGCAGAAAAGGGGCTAAAATGAAGGCTTTGCTACATAAATATTTACTGATGATAATACACATTTTAAGTTATTTGAATTCCAAACAATTCCCAAATGAATATTTAAAATAAGAAATGGTAATAACTTAGTTTTTCAAATATAGAGAACCTCAGATGGTTAGTTTACAGAGTAAATATTACCATCTCTAAAAGAATATTTGTCTGGAAAATTAATAGTGAGGTATGTATACATGACCAATACCTGGGAGCAGTTAGGACTAATGATGACTATTGATGAGAAGCATCATTGTGTGCTGGAAAGAGCATAGGACTTGAGGTATAAGCACAGAACTAAAACAGGTGATTTTAACATGCCCTAATTTCAAAGTCTTAGTTTGCTCATGCAATTTTTCAACAATTTGTCAATAAGCATTCATAAAAAGTCAACTATGTGAGAAGCATCATGCTAAATACCAAGAACACAGAGAGAGGCAATAGACAACCTGTGCCCTTGAGCAACTCACAATATAATGGGGGAGACAGTAAGAAAACAGATATGTACAAACAAGCTACGTATAGGAGAATCTGGAAACAATTAATAGAAAGGAGTCACAAACCTGTATTAAGTACCTACTATGTGGACAGCTCTATGATAGAAAAAAATTCAATGTGCTTCAGTATTGGTGGAAATTACATTCTACTAGAGGGGCTAAGATGCATATGCAAATAAGTACAGACTCTAGAGATATGCAAAATAGAAGGCCAAGTGAGAGAAGATTATTACCCACTGGGGTAATGGGGTGCAATTAGGGAAGCCTTAATGAAGGAAGTGACATTTAAGTAGGCATTCAAGGACAGGCAGAATATTAACAGGTAAAAGATAAAATCGTAGAATGTTATAGATGGAAAGAACAAAAGAGATGATGTAGTCCAACCCTGTCACTTTAAAGATGAATCATTTGAGATATGTGGTGGGTAAACACTTTGCCCAAAGTTAAGGAGCTGGTAAGTATCTAGCTAAGTAGCCAATAAGAGATCAAACTAGAACTCAAACTCATCCCCTCTGGCTCAGGTCTGAACAGCTCCTTCCCCATCAAGTCAAGTGTTTGTTGTTATTGAGTCTTTTTTCAGTTGGATCTTTGGGGATCACTCTTTGTGATCCCACTTAAGGTTTTCTTGGCAAAGAGACTGGAGGGACTTGACATTTCCTTCTTCACCTTGTTTTACATAAGAGGCAAGCAGGGTGTAGTGACTTGCTCAGGGTCACACAGCTAGCCAGTATCAGCATCCAGATCTGAATCCATGTCTTCCTGACTCCAGGCCCAGAGCTCTATCCACTGCACCACCTCCCTGCCTACCTAGAAAAGGTGTTAAATGTTAGACTATAGACTCTCAACTTTACCCATTAGGTAAAATAGGGCCATCGATGATTTTAGCATAGAGTTGACATGAACAGTTTTATAAATTAGGAAAATGAATCTAACCATTGCATGAAGGATAGAAAGGGGTTGGGAGAGAGGAGGTAGGAGACTGGATCAGTGGTCTAACTGTCAGAATAAGAGTCTACACCTTTTTTTTTTGGTGGCAGTGGGAATAATGTCAGAATTAATGGGAGAGACTCTACAGAATGAGAATTAATAGAAAAATAGGAAATAAAAAGTGAATCAATCAAATGTATACCATGAAAGGAAAAGGAATAGTCTAATATAACATGCATGATTTTCTGATATGGAAAATTGTGATACAGAGCAATAGTGGCACTGAGTGAAATGGAGACTTCAGAAGGGTGGGAAGGGTGAGAGAGAATGATCATAAACAGAGTTGGGGCCACATTGAGGTTTGAGGTGCTACAAGAAGATCTATTTAGGAGATGTCCTACAGGTACACAGAGGTCTAGGTCTACAGCTAGCTCAGAAAAGTGATCAAAGCTGAAGATATTCATGCTGGGGGGCTGTCTTATTCTATGTGATAATCAAAGCTGTGAGATGGAGAAGGTCAAAGGAAAGATACAAGTACACAGTGTGATACAATCTCTTTTTTCATTGAGTTCAAAAAGATGCTATTCACTAATAAAATTATTGACAGTTTATAGAAATGAATTATTATTTTTAAGTTAGTAAAAAGTGAATGATACAACTTGCATGCCTTACATTTTCATTGTGTTCAGTAATTAGGAAGGCACATGCACAGGTGACCTACATAGGAAAGAATGACACTGCCAGAAAGTATATGCTATAGAATAATCTTCTGACTTGTGGATTTCCATTTCAGTGATATGCATGTTCCTACAGGGAATATTTTTATGTGTGAAGATTATTTTTGCCCAATGGCAAAATAATTGAAAATCTGAGAGTAAAATATAGTCTCTTATACAGGTAAAAATTCTACCCCATCTTTCCCACTCTAACTGCACATTTTTCTATCTGATCTTCCCTGCAGCCCAATTTTCCTGTTCCAAAAGAAGAGGTCTTCTTTCTTCCAAAGTTAGTGCCTCCCCTCCTGTGCTATCATCTCTTCCTCTAAGAAATAGATTCAGCAAGTACAGACTCCAGTTCTCCTCAGCTTGTTTTTCAGCATTCAAACACATATTCATGAAATCCCTAAGAGCCCTTCCAATATATGGAGGTACATATCAGTTAACTCTATGATGTTTAATGTCCATCATAATATAGCTCTTACATATATATTTAACATTACCTCCAAATACCGAATTTCTCCAGGCTGAAACAGGCTCTTCTTTGTTCCTAATCTTATCCTGAGTTTGTCTCACCCCAGCATTTTCATACATTCCTACAATTTCAGATTTGGAACTGAAAAATGTTGATATTGAGTATGTCTCTATTTTATAGTCGAGACAGCAAAGGCACAGAGTATTTAGATGCATCTGTAAGAAAGCCCAATGAATGCCACTCCTCCAATTTCAAATCCAGTGATTTCTTTGCACTGAGTTGCCTCTCCTAATACAAAATGCTAGGATCAATGATTATCCCTTACCCTCTTCCTCCCAGGCAGGCAAAAATACTAATGTGATTCTTCTGGAGTCCAAGTAAAGGACTGTTAATATAGTCAAGATGACTTTGGGTAGTAGGATACAGAGAAAGACTAATGACTACAGATTCAAAGGAATTGGGTTCAGAGGACTCTCTGATACTTAATCCCTGGCAAGTCACAGCCTCTATGGATCTCAAGGTTTTTGGTGGTAAAATGGGGACCTAGGTCTTTGAGGCTCCTTTCACCTCTAGACTTATGATACCATGGATAGTGGGGTAAATTCTTGTTACATAGGGCAGAAAACAGAACGCCCCCTGATCATGTCCATCTACATATCTACCTCGGGCCCCATGTTGGGCGCCAACCTGTCCCGTCCACCGGGACATGATCAATTGTGGGGTCGAGGGGGACCCAGCCTGAAAAAGAAACGGGCAAGAAAAGAGAGCGAGACCAAGCAAATCTTTGTCAAGGTCCGTTTTAATGTTTTCAGGGTGTAGCTTATATAGTTGAGCTATAAGGAAGAAGGTATGAGGAAAGATGCAAGGGGACTTTCCAAAGAAACATTTTGTGATTACAGCATCTGCCATAGGGAGGGGTTGCGGTTTAACCACTTCTCAGAATAGTATTACTAATTTCTCAGTTACAGCATCTGCCATAGGGAGGGGTTGGGGTTTAACCACTTCTAGGAACAGTACTACCAATTTCCCAGAACTAGCATGAGGGGGTGTGGTTTTTTCACAGGGGTTTGGGGTGCCCCTGAGCTACGGTTGCTGGCTCCCAACACATGAGCAAATTCAGACTTTCTGATTTGGCATATTAGCAATTCAATATTTTCCAAAACACAATTAAATTATATATTTGATTTACTTGGTCAGTTAGGTGGTGCAGTAGATAGAGTACTGACTTGAACTCAGGAGTCTCATCTTAATGAATTCAAACCCGACCTCTGACACTTGCTACCTATGTGAACCTGGCAAGTCACTTATCTTTGTTCACCTCAATTTCCTCATCTGTAAACTGAGCAGGAGAAGGAAATGGCAAATCATTCCAGTATCTTTGCCAAGAAAACACCAAATGGGGCCATGAAGAATGAGACCTAACTGAAATGACTAAAGAAGTTTCACGTAAGATTACTTTTTACAACAGCCAGGAAGCAAACTTACTTTATTTTCATTCAAATATATTAAAACCAATAGCAATTACTTTGACTTATCTTTAAAAACAAACAAAAAACCTATGTCTGTACTCTAGATGGTGTGGATTACACAAAGATTTATCCTGTCATATTTTGTTAACAACAAAAGGTCCATGATGAAAAATAATCATTGCTGTTGAAGCATCAAAAACTTTGCTCAATACAGTAAAGGAGATGCCATACATATTTCAGGGACCAGACTAGACTGGGCCATTCAGAATGGCACTTGAGATCATAGAATCTCAAGTTAATCATAAAGTTCATAGAGATCATAAAGTTAAAGAGAACTCAGAGATCATAAAAGTAAAAACTCCTTACTTTTACAAAAGAAGAAACTGAGACCGGGGGATGTAAAGTGATTGATTTCAAACAAAGGATGAAGAAAACAGCTGGACCTTAGAAATCTCTATAATTCAATGTCCTCTTTAAGATAGTAAAGCTGAGGCTTATAATGTAACTTCACCAAGGTTCCATATCTAGCCCATGGCAAAACCCAAACTATAACTCACTTCTCCTTGTACTGTTTATTATATTTCAAAATACTACACTGAACACACTTTTTAAATTCTCCCATGGTGAGCTGTGTCTAGCCCTATCTACAGGTAGTGAAAGTGAATTAAAGAAAAAACACTGTAATGAATACCACATCTCTTGCCTCCCCCTCAAATTACTCTGATTGTAGAAGTTACAAACTCTTAAGTGGAGTCCTCACTAAACCTGATGTAATTCCCAAATATACAACATTTAGCATGATAGAAACTGTGAGTTGCCCTAAGTAACTAAAATAATAAAACCAGATTCCCAGTGACATTACCCTCTCTCATCCACCCTGCCCACCCACAACCAGTGAAAATGTGACAAGCTATGTCTATAAAACCACAACATGGATAATGTAACAAACATCCACCTCATCTGTCAACTGAACAGTTTGATCTCCAGACACATTCTCAACTGGGAATATAGGTACCTGTGTTCTCTTTGGGGAAAAAAAAAAGCCAAAGGCATTTTGCATTCTGAATAAATCATTCATTCAGTAAGAAACACACACCCATACTATATTGACAGAGTCAGAGAAAGAAAAATCTGGTAATTTATAATACACATATACACAGATCATTTGGGGGGCATTTTTAAATCAAAGTTAGGTTATAATAAATGCATCTAACTGACTAGTGTTAAAAATAAATTCTGATTACTTGTGCTCTCTGGAATACTTGATGTGTAAAAAAATATACAATATTAATGCTGACATCTGAAGGGGAGAATGGTAAGAGAGATACATAAATATTAGAATAAACACTGGGAGACTACTAGGCTATATCTTGATAACAAGATGAAATTTAAGAGCAACAAATCTGAAGTTCTATACTTGGGTTCAAAATTATCTTCAGAAATAGACTGGAAAACTTGGAATCAGGGAGAGACCTGACTTTTAATTCTACCTTGGATGCTTATCAGCTGTGTAACCATAGGCAAGCTAGTTAATCTCTCGGAGACTCATTTTTCCTTACCAATACGTCCAGTGGGGATTAATAATAGCACCATCCAGGGTTGCTGTGAAGATTATTTTAAGTAACAATCAAGAGACATCACAGAGGTATCTCACTCTACTTTGTATCTGCTACTTGGCCTGGTTTCAACTCCCTGGAACAAGATGCAACTGAGTCACATCCCTCTTTGGGTCCCCAGTCCCTGCTTTTCTGACTCCTTTTGTGTGTTATCTTCCTCTTAAGACTGTAAGTTCCTTGAAGGCAGGAATTATTTTTCTTTTTATTAATTGTATTCTGAGTACTAAGCATAGTGCCTGGAATATAGTTGGAGCTTAACAAATCTTTATGGGAATGGAGGTAACATATTTAAAACACTTCACAAATCTCGGAGCACTAAACAAATGCTTGTCTTGATCATCACCATCATTATTAAGTGGTGGTACTACTACTACTACTACTACTACTACTACTACTACTACTTCTACTACTACTACTACTACTATTACTATTACTACTACCACTACTACTACCACTATTACTATTATCACTACTACTACCACTATTACTACCACTACTACTGCCACTACTACTGCCACTTCTACTGCCACTGCTACTGCTACTGCTACTGCTACTGCTACTACTACTGCTACTACTACTTACTATTGCTGCTACTCCTATTGCTGTTGCTACTACCACTACAACAGCACTGTTCCTTGAAGGCAGGGATTATTTTTCTTTCTATTAATTTTGTGTATCAAAATCACCTTTTTAATCAAATCCTCCCTTGTTGGACATCTGCTCCTTCTTCAGGTAATTAGATGAGATACCAGGGATATGGAGTTGACTTGGAAAGCATTTTGCTTTCCTTGCAAGATTCAAGCTGGGGATTTAAATTTCTTTGTTCCAGGGCAGTATTTTGCAACTATCACTGGTAGATCAGAAGACTTGATTTTGCGTCTCAAAGTGAATCAAAAATACCTGTTGGTTTTAGTGGACTGCAATGGCATGCAAAAAACGTAATTGTAATGCAAGCAAAAAACGTTATCCTACTCTGTGTAAAGAGAAACATGCCATTCAGAATGGAAGACACGCAGGAACCACACTCTATTCTGGTCAATCACATCTTTAATGACTGTGCTCAATTTAGCTCAAATTTCAGGAAGTAAATAGATAATGATGCTATGAAGGGATTAACTGATGAAGCTGGGGATATTTACCTTGGAGAAAGGAAGACTTAGAGGGAAACATGAGAATGTTGAAATAAAATTCATGTGAAAAAGATAATGGATATTTTTCCCCACGCTTAGCCCCAAAGAGAAGAAATCAGAACAAGAAGTAGAAGTCTAAGAGAGAAAGGTTTACTCTTGGAAGTAAAGAAGACCATGCTCTAAATGTAATATTGACTTTTTAAGACACAGTTTTCAGAGCATTTCTCAAATAATATGATCACAAATTTTATTAAATATGTCTCCCAATATTTTCAACTAATAAATAATTTCCCCCTGCAGCCTCAGCTACTACAGAGGATAAAGACCCAATTTTTCTAGTCCTAGTCACTGGTGGTCAAATGATCTGATAAGGTCTACGGCTTATTGTCTAAGCCACCTTCCTTGTTGGACATAAAATTCTGCTCCTTCTTTAGGTAATTAGATGAAAGACCAGGGATATGGAGGTGACTTGGAAAGCATCTTGCTTTCCTTGCAAGATTCAAACTGTGGATTTAAATTCCTTTGTTCCAGGGCAGTAATTTGCAACTATCACAGGTAGATCAAAAGACTTGATTTTGTGTCTCAAGGAAGTAGAAAAAATTAATGCTCTTTTCAGGTCATCTTTCTTTCTTCAACAGGACTTTGTGCTCCCTTCAGTCTCAAATAAGCAAGCAAGTGTTCCTAGCCAAAGAGGATGGAGATATTTTAAAAGAAAGTTTGAATTCCTAGGGTGAGGTAGGCAATGAAGGAAAGACAAAAGAGAGTTGAGTTTGATTCAGTGGATCCTAAAAGAATTGACTCTCAAAAATTTCAAACCATCTACAAGATCAGAGACTTATCGATCCTTTTCTCTCCTGAGTCCTACTTCTATCCATGAATCCTCATTATCCATCATTGATAGAAAAACTGGGACACATTTATTGTTGGTTGAACTGTGAAGTGATCCCACCATTTTAGAGAGCAATCTGGAATTATACTCAAAGAGTTATTAAATTGTCTATACTATTTGATCCAGTAATACCACCACTAAGTCTATTTCCAAAAGTGATTTTTTGGGGAAAAAGGAAAGTGATCTATATGTTCTAAAATGTTTATAGCAGCTCTCTTTTGGGTAGTGAAGAATTGGAAATTGAGGGGATACCCATGAATTTGGAGTGGCTGAACAAGTTATAGTATATACTTGTCATGGAATACTACTGTGCTATAAGAAATAAGCTCAATGATCTTAGAAAAAGATGCATGAAATAATAAAGAGTGAAGTGAGCAGAACCAAGAAAACACTGTATACAGTAACAACAATACAGTTTTAGGAATGACATTGAGTGAATAAGCCATTTCGACTATTATAAATACTTAAATTTGCTTAAATAAAGCGCATATGAAGAAAGATGAAATCTGCATCCAGAAAAAGAACTGTTAAATTATAGTATGTAGAGAATAATTTTACATACACACATATATAAATACATATGTATGCATACATACATAAACACATATGTCCGCCTGTTTTTGTCTAATGGTAGCCATATCTAAGAGAGAGGATGGGGAGGAAAGAAAAATAAAAGGAGAAAACATTTGCATAACTTTATTGCCTATTTTAAAAGAATCGGGAGTCGTACATAATAGATTTGTAGTTTCATGCACAATCATCTTTTTATTATACTATATTAATGAATTGTTCATCCTATTCCATAAATTAAAAAATAAATAAATGGAAAATCATTTTGTTCATGCTATGCAATGTCATACTGTTAGCTCTGAAGTGAACTTGTACAAATAACTGGCTCTGTTATAATGATAACATGTTATATTTATGACAATTTTTTACTCCAAAAGAAAGAAAATCCTGTCCAAATGTCACATTTTAAGCAAAACAGCAATAAACTCAACGTCAATCATTCATTATGAGATTCACCAGGTAATGATAAAATCAAGTAATATGAAAGAGGTTCACTGTTACATAGATGCTCTAGAGAGAGAAACAAGAATGTTAGATGACATCTCATAATTATACAAGTGATTTTTTATCTCCCCATCCCCCATCTTGTGAAATAATTCTCATTCACCAGATTAAACCTTGATGCATCTGTGATCCCACTGGGGGTGGAGATGGCCCCTGCACCAAGACAGGGCTCAGCCTCTTCTACAATTCCCATTCTATATAGTTCTTGACCTTGTCCTTCTATAAATGTTGAATGAAGGGTCCACTTCACAATATTGATTCTTTCCTGTAATCCTGCCCTTGCCACTAGGTAGGGTCAGATATAGGTCCTGTGTCACACCAAGAGTAACCTGATTTTATGAAGTTACACTGAGTTTCCCTAGCTGAGGAACCATGGACGGTGAAATGAGAAGGTCCTTCACAGATTGGAGTCAGACCCAGTGCACAATAAAACAGATCAATAACAAGGCTATAGTTTGTACAACTGGAAGGCTCAAAGATTTAGAGATAGAAGGGATGATGATGATGATGCTGCTGATGACGACGACGATGATGATGACAACTATAATTTATATAGCACTTTAAGGTTTGCAAAGCACTTAATACTTATGTTATCATCCATCACAACAATTCTGGGAGGTAGGTGCAATTATTATCCCCATTTAACAGATGAGGAACCCAAGGTAGAGAGACTTTAAATAGCTTGCCCACAGTAATACAGTGAAGTAACCAAGATCATATCTGAATGTAGAACTGACCCAACACCAGGATAAACACTCGATCTGCTGGGCCACCCAGCTCCTTATACAAACTTGGGAGATCTCAGGATCTTGGAGGGTTTTGAATCTAGTGTGCTCATTTCTTTTTACAAATGATGAAATTGAGATCCAGAGACACTGAATGGCTTACTTGTCCAAAGTCATACAGGTAGTAATTGGCAGATGTATAATTTGTACCTCGGTCTCTTAACTCCAAACCTTGAATTCCTTACAGCAGCAAGCAGGATCACAAGGATCAGAAAAGAAAGTATATAAGAGGTGAATATGTATTGATTGCCTACAATTCTTGCCTACAAGTGTTTGATATTGAGATAAGCATAAAGGAGAGGAGTGTGACAAAGTGTCTATTTAAGTTGTTTCCCTTATGTTCTTAAAGGCATGATTTTGTGACCAGGTAGGTGTGGCCACCTCCAAGCCCAAGCCTCCCCAAAATTGTTGCAACTGGATGGTTCTGATGGCCATCTTTTTTCTTCTTCATCACAGTCGGTGGTTCCAGGTGACAACAGATACCAACTTATCCTTTACCAAAGTGCTCTTTTATAATCATTCCAGCTTTACAGTCTACAGTGATAGCTGTACATCCATCCTATGCTTATGCCATTTCCCTATTTTTCTATTCAACACATGGAATTGCATAAATACTACATTTTAATGTTGGAAGATGTTATGTAATTTATCTAGGTAAAACGTTATTATGATAATTTTCAAGATATATATGCATATATAGATTAATATAATTATAAGTATGCTATATTATACCTATATGAAAATAGACGATATTATAATAGGTAATCTGCAAATTATCTAAGCTTTCATTTCACAGGTAAGGAATATAAGGCCCAAGAATGATATTTGATACTCCGAACTGCGACCCAGTTGCCAAAATGGGACTACCAAGTGCAGAGAACCTGCTGCCTGCAGGTCACATGTGGCCTTCCAGATCAAGTGTGGCCTTTTGACTAAATTCATGAAGTTTGGATTCAGTCAAAGTGCCACACTTGAGGACCTAGAGGACCCTGCATGATCTCAAGGTCTCAGACTCCCAACACCTAGCAGACCTACTCAATAATGCATACATATATTCCTTTTTCCATCCTTTCAGAATGTGCATCTTACATCTTCAAGATGACAGCCAGTTCATTCTGTGTTTATATACTTTCTGTAACTGACAATATTTTATGTCTGGAAGTTATCTTTTAGTTCATCAAGTTCAACACTTTAATTTTTTTTTCAGGAGAAGAAGGTGAAATTCAGAAGGGTAACTGAATTATAGAGGGTGCTAATGCATTAATGGAAAAGTAGCTTTCATAATTTTAATCCTTGCCAGAGTGATATCTCACAAATGGCCCTATGGAGACCATTGTCATCCACAGCAATAATGTCCAAAGGAGGGACTCTAAGGTTGGCAATTTTAGGTCATGAAATAGGTCATGTGTTCTATATGTCAAGCTCAAGAAGGGACACCTTTGTTAAATGATTTTTAATTAAAAAGTCACAGATAACCATTTTGAGGAAATTCAGGTGGACAGAAAAGTTTTTATGATGGTTTAAGCTACTGAAGCTGAAAACTGCATTGAGACTTTTGGGACATCCTGCATAAGCACTTGAAAAAAATCAATTATACGTGCAGAAATAGGTGACATTTACAGAGCACTTTAAGATTTGCAAAGCACTTTTCATCTAATTATCATTTGAGCTTAGTCACCTACAATTATTATCATTCCTAGCTTTGTGGATGTGAAAAAGTGTTTTTCAAATGCAGAGGCAGGTAGAGAGCACAGCAGATAAAGAGTAGGGTCTGGAGCCAGGAAGATCTGAATTCATATCCAGATTCAGATGCTTACTAAGTTGTGTGACAAGTCATAACCACTCTATGTCCCAGTTTCCCGAATTGTAATATAGAGATAATAATAGCACCTACTTCCCAGAGATGTGTAGACAAAAGGATCATAATAACATTTATGCAGCATGTACTTATTACATGATATTAACATTTATAGAACACTTATTGTTTGCCCAGCACCAGGCTAAAGACTTTACATGTATCTCAACTGATTTTTAAATTAAAAGCACTTAGACGTTATTTGAAACATTGTAGGTACAATAGATGCATATTTCCTCTCTTCCCATCATTCCCCAAATTGGAAAAAAAAAAAGGTCCTAAGCAGTCAAATGATTTGCCCAAGGTGATGTAACCATTAGGTATTAGATCCAGGATTTCCACTCAGACCTTCTTAGCTCCAAGTATAACACTCAACCACATTGCCTGTCATAAGTTATACACACATTCCAAGTTTCATAAGAAAAAAATAGTTAACAACCAAAAAACAGATTGTTCCAAAAACTGTAGTGAGTTTGTAAGCTATAAAGTCTTAAAACTGACCTACAGCTTTAGGGATATCCTGTGTAAGAACTTTAAAAAGACTGAGCTTTCAGTTTAAGCTTCTGATTGAATCCAAAGTACATAAAACATTTTAAAACTACACCATCTATAAGTCACATTTGCTAAAACAGCTCAGATTCATTTCACTTGTGTGTGTGGTTTTTTTTTTTATTCTGTAGTTTCTGTTCTTCATTAATGTATTCTCTACAAGGCTAAAAATACTATCTAGTCACACTGGTATTATCTTAGGAGAAAAATGCAATCCTAAAGACATAACATGCTCTAAGAGCTATCTAAGAAGGTGTGCCCTTTAATTCATTACAGTAAACTACAGCTGCATTAGAGTTTCACAAAGAAAAGCAGAGATTTCTGTCACAATGTCATGCAGGAAATTTGATTGGAATGGCCTTTATCACAATGAAATCTTGACTCTCCAGATCCATGTAGTACAGAGAGGGTATGTGTGTGTGCATGGGGGTGGGGTGGATTGTCTCAGTGCAAAATAGATGACTCTTCCCTTACTACTAGAGGTTAATGGAAAATGACCATTAATATATTCTGAAATAGCTACCCTGAAGTAGCACTGAGGAATGTCCTTTGACTTTCTCAATATAGATTTATCTCTTTTCATTTTATTCTCAAGTATGAATGGGGCATATGAAAAACACCAAAGGACATATAATAATCATCCCAGTTTATTAGCCTATTCCTATGGACATGTAAGTTAGCTAGTCACATCTCAAAGGAGGTCAAAGTCATATGTAGTATTCTGGCCACTGTGGCAACCACTACCAAATGTGCTTAAGAGTTATTATCAAATAATTGGAGGTAAAAAGGGTTCTAGAATTTCAATTTACAAGCCATCCAAGTTTTACCCTCACCCTATGGACAAGAATCTCATGACACTTTAAGGCTACTCCTAAGGAAACTAACAAATAGGACCAATGGGAAGTTGACTTGGGATTCTACAAGATTTGGGGGAGAAAGAAACCAGCCACCTGTTAGGTTCTATTTTAACTGTAGTCTGTTCAGTTATAATACTTATTTTCAAAACTTTGACTTTGTTCTGGTGAGATTGATATATTGACAAACAATTTGAGTATGCTATGAATTTCAAGTTTGTTTGTGTTCAATTTCATCCATGGGAAAGAGGGTGACAATGTAGGAAACCAAAGAACTTCACAATAAATGACAATTTGCAGCCCTTTAGACACCTTACCTTCCCAATAAAATTTCAGATATTTTTTAAATTAAAGTGCTACATTTATTGTGTATCTCCAACAACAGTAGGAGCTCTTGGTGGAAGATGCTGGCCTGCAGTCAATTCACTCCCTCCCCATAACTTTCTGTGCCCCAGAGGCTGCTCTCTTCATCACTGACTTTGCTACCCCTGGCATCATGGACCAGGGCACAGAACTAGTAGCATCCTGAAGTCACATCTGCCATTGCAATTTATTGTAGTATTTATTAACCAATAAGATGCATTTTAAAACTGCTTCTCATTAGGTTCCTTTTTTTGCCTTTGTCACTGATGAAGTATTTGAGTGTTCTGTCAGCCTCATGTCCCCCCACAATTCATGCAGTTTGTTGTGTGATTTTTCCTAGTATGGTGATTTTTAGGATCCTAGATTTCTGGCATGTTTTAGTAGATCTGACTGTACTTATGGTTACCATTTGCATGCTAAACTTATTTACTTATTTTTTTTTTATCAATTAGATTGTGAGCTTGAAGGCAGGAATAGTGTTTGCCTTTCTTCATATCCCAGAAACTGCATTGTGCCTGACACATAATAAACTTAATAAATTCTTGTCAACTTGGTCTGTGTTGAAGAGATGAAGACCTATGAATGTTGTCAGTCAACTTTGAAACTGTAGGGCAAACCTACTCTCATGATGTCTCTTCTGAAGGAAAATAAGCAGCAAAATCCATTGTTCTTTTTTTTTTCTTTTTTTTTTTAATTTTAATTTATTTTCTTGGTTACATCATTCATTTCCACAGGTTTTGAGTTACAAATTTTCTCCCCTTTTTGTCCCTACCCCCCAGCCCAGAACATTGATCACACTGTAAGACCCCTCCCA
>CM053597.1:187508885-187537561 GCA_028646575.1 Pseudocheirus occidentalis
CCCTCCCTGCCCTACCAGAAAATAAAAGAGCAGAGCAGAGGAGGGGCTTTACAGTGGGACTGCTGTTTTAGGGCTGGGGCAGGGGCAAGATGGGGAGAAAATTTGTAATTCAAAAATGTAATGAAAATGAATAATGTAAACAAGAAAACAAATAAAAATAAAGTTAAAAAAAGAATGAAAAAGAAAAAGAATCTAAGTTCTGGTCAGGGCAAGTGACTTGTCCAAGGTCACATAGGTAGCAAACGCAACTGGCCTTGCCATAATCCCTGTTGGTTAGAGAATCATTGGAGCTGAGAATCAACCCCAGATCCTCCAACTGAAAGTGTCTGTTTCCTACAAAGATCAAAATCTGCCCAGATGACCACACTCCTGCCTACTCACTGTCAACTAGTAATCAGCAGGTGTCTGAGCTCCTTTTGAATTTTAAGGTACCGGGATTCACTGATCTATTTTACTCTCTAATTTGCTCTTCCCTTTTGAGATGTCACATTTTATGAAAGCCGATGACATATGCATGCAAAATGCATCTGTCTGCATGCATATGCCACAGGAGGCAAAGCTTTTATGTCACCCTGACTGCCTCACTCCTCTTTCAGAAGCTGTAAGAGGCAAATAACACTACTTTCTGAAAGTTTGAGGACTTGGCAAAATATAATATGCGATTAAATTTGAAAGGATTAGTCATTAATATATAAATGTGTTGTATGGGAAATCAGAAATACGCCCTTCCAGAAGTTCTCTTTTTTCCCTGGGTCTTTCTCACATATTCTACCTCGCAATTTCATGCAGTTTTCCTTACCATTCCTTACGCCTGGAATTATCTCACTCTTTTTCTCCCTCTTCTGACCTCTCCTGACTTCCTTCAAGTCCCAGCTAAAATCTTACCTTTATAGTAAGTCTCTCTCAGTCTCGTTTTATGCATCCGGTTCCCCATATTGACTCTTTCTTAAATGTCTTGTATATTGCCTTGTTTGTACATACTTGTTTTTTTTTCAAGTTGTTTCTCCCATTAGACTGTGAATTCCTGAAGAACAAGATTGTTTTTGTCTTTCTTTGTATCCCTAATAATTATCATCGTGTCTGGCACGTAGTAGGCATTTAATGAATGACATTGACTTGGCCTGGCTTGACTTGACTTTCAGGTTGGCTAAGTACTGAGAAATATTTCAAAAGAATAATTTCTCTCTAAAGCTGATTTAGCTGTGGAAAGAGGCATTAAAAAAAAACCTTGAAAGGGATTTAAACAGCATTTTTGCTTTGTTGTACCTCTTCAGACTGAATATTGCTGACATTTCTCTAATTTCCTTTTAGGAGAATATATTATGACTTTCTCTCAAATGTGGACAGAGTTAAATTTAGATGATTAATTTAACTGCATGGGTTTATCCTAAATCAGATTATATTGGCAAACCACATAATATGGCATTGTAACTACTAGAACTGCTCTAAATTAAACCCTGAGAGAACCACAGGTTGTGTCCTGGGATGACCCAGGAGAGATGAAGTATTTAGCCTCTGTTACTATAAAATCTAGTTCAAAGCAAAGAGGAAGCTGCAAATGGCCTAGTGAATGATGGGCAGGACTTGGAGCCAGGAAGAATTCAGATGAATGATATCTCTGATACTTAGCCTTTTCCTCATCTTTCAGTTGGTGACAATAATGAATATGGTAAGAAAGGATGTGCAGAGAGAAAGGTAGCCTCAAAGCCAGCAAGATCTGGTTTGGAAATCAGCCTCCACCATATATGGGCTGTGTGGTCCTGAACAACCAATTTAGCCTTTCGCTGATGTAGGCAACTCTCTCCAATTGTAAGTTGTAGAGAAGGGTACAGACCTTTGGTATAGGTAGAGGGAGCTTCAGGCCCTGGGAATTAGTTTCTTATACCAATAAAATCAGTCTCTGTCATCAGTCTCCTAATAGTGCTAATACAGACCATGTTGTGGTTCTGTGGTTTCCCACTTTTTGTGACCCCCAAGAACCATTACCCACCAGGCGTTTCTATCTTCCACTGTCTCTCAAAGTCTATCCAAGTTTCTGTTTGTTGTTTCAAAGATACTTTCTTTATTTTTTTGAATTAAATTAAATTTTATTTTTTGGTTTTTTGGAGAAGGGGAAGGGCATTTGGGGTTAAGTGACTTGCCCAAGGTCACACGGCTAGTAAGTGTTAAGTGTCTGAGGCCAGATTTGAACTCATGTTCAAATGTTCTCCTCTGCTGTCCCCTTCTTCTTGTGCCATCAGACATTCCTAATTTCAATACCTTTTCCATTGAGTCCTGTCTTCTCATTATATGGCCAAAATATTTAAATTTCAGCTTCAGTATTTGACCTTCCAATGAATAATCAGAACTTTTTTCTTTAAATATTGACTGATTTGATCTCCTTGCTGTCCAAGGGACTTTTAAACACCACAGTTTGAAATCACTAATTCTATAGCATTCAGCATTCCTTATAGTCTACCTCTCACAGCTGTGTGTACATTGCTACTAGAAAAAAAAAACATGAATCTTTGTCAGCAAGGTTATGTTTCTGCTTTTAGTATGCTGTCAAGATTTGCCATAGCTTTTCTTCCAAGGAGGAAGCATCTTTAAAAAAAATGATTTGTTTATTTACTTTTAGTTTACAAGATTCAGGTCCACAATCCCTTGAGTTTCAATTTTTTCTTCCTCCTCCCCCCACCACCACGGCGGCATGCAATCAAGTATAGTATCTGCTAATACATTCCCATTAAACATTAGTCTGGTTGTATAGAAGAGTCGTTACTGATGGAATGAACAACAGGAAAGAGGAAACAAAACCAAACATGGAAAAGAACATGAGCATGTAGTTTGAGGAAGCATCTTTTAATTTCATCACTGCAGTCACAATCTGTAGTGATCTTTGAGCCCAAGAATATAAAATCTGCCACCGCTTCCATTTCTTTTCTATTTACCACGAAGTGATGGGACCAGTTTTATGATCTTAGTTTTTTGATATGAAACTTCAAGCCAGCTTTTACACTCCGCTCTTTCATCCTTATCAAGAGGCGTCTTTATTCTTTTTAATTTTCTGCCATCATTGTGGTATCATCTCCATAGCTGAGATTGTTCATATTTCTTCTGGCAATGTTAATTCCAGCTTTTGATTCATCCAGTCTGGCATTTCCAATGATGTACTCTGCAGATAAGTTAAATAAAGTGACAACACACAGCTTTATCATACCCCTTTCCCAGTCTTAAACCAATTGGTTATTCCATGACTTTGATAACTTACCGTATTTTGTTGAAATCCTCACAGTCAGAGGATTTAGTGTCATCACTGAAGCAGAAGTAGATGTTTGTGTTTCTGGAAATCCCTTGCTTTCTCCATAATCCAGGGAATGTTGGAAATTTCATCTCTAGTTCTACTGTCTCTTTGAAAACCAGCCTGAACTTCTGATATTTCTTAGTTCACATATTACTGACAGCTAGCTTGCAGAACCTTAACCATAATGAGTGCACTGGTTTGGTAATTTGGACATTCTTTGGCTTTGCCCATCTCTAGGAGGAAGCCACTCTTGAGTTTTCCACATTTGTTGGAATATCGCATAGAGCACTTTAATGGCACTGTTTCTGAAGATTTTAAATAGCTCAACTGAAATCCCATCATCTCAGAGACTTGTTTGTTAGTAATGCTTCCTAAGGTCCTGACTTTATTCTCCAGGATGTCTGACTCTTAAGCAGTGAAATTAAGATCTTTCTTTGGTAGAGTTTTTCTTTATATTCTTGCTACCTCTTGTCTGTTTAAGTGCATTTAAAACTTTAATGACAAAAGTATAAAACTACTACTAAGTTACAGAGAACATCATTTGAAAGTTCCATCATTTAAATTTCTTTTGCCACCGCTTCATAATCTCTACTTCTGCTAAGTCCCTCTTATTTTTGTCTTTTATCACACCCAGTTTTGAGTGAAAAGTCCCTTTGCTATCTCTGATATTCTTGAAGAGATCTCTTACCTCTCCCCTTCTATTACTTTCCTCCATTTCTTTACATTGCTCATTTAAGAAAACCTTATCTGTCCTTGCTAATGCTCCAGAATTCTGCATTCAGTTGAGTGTATTTTTCCTTCCTCTTTTCCCTTTTGCTTTTTTTTTCCCCTCAGTTATTTGTAAAGTCTCATCAGAAAACCATTTCTTACTTCTTTTTCTTTGGAATGTTTTCTGGTGCTTCCTCCTCTATAGTATTGTGAACCCCTGTCCATAGTTCTTTAGGCACTCCATCTACCAGATGTAATCCCTAAAAAATAGTCACCACTTTTGCTTCATATCCATAAGGAATATTATTTAGCTCTTCCCTATAGCGGTTGATTTTTTTTAAACTTTCTTCATTATAAGTCTGTTTTGTTATAAGAGGTTTGTGAAAGATGTTCATGAAAGTCACAATCAACTCCAGATCTTATGTTAATTGACTATATAGAACTTCTCCACCTTTGACTGCAAAATGTGTATAATCAGTCTGACTTCCATGTTGACCATCTGGTGATGTCCATGTTTTCTTTTAGGGTTGTTGAAAAAGAGTATTTGCTATGTCCAGTAAGTTATAGTGACAAAATTCTCTTAGTCTCTGCCATTCTTCATTTTATACTCCAAGGTCAACCTTGCCTGTTACCCTAATTATGTTATTTCCTCTTTTAACATTTCAATTGCCTATGATGAATGTGTGCATCATTTTCTTTTTTTAGCATTCTTCCTTCCTTCCTTCTTTGCTTCCTTCCTTCCTTTTTCCCTTCCTTCCTTCCTTCTTTCCTTCCACTTTTTGGAGGGCAATTGGGGTTAAGTGACTTGCTCAAAGTCACATGGCTAGTAAGTGTGTCAAGTGTCTGAGGCTGGATTTGAACTCAGGTCCTCCTGACTCCAGGGATGGTGCTCTACTCACTGTGCCACCTAGCCACCCCCATTTTGGTATTATTTCTAAAAGATGTAGTAGGTCTTCATAGACTCAATCAGCTTTGGCCTCTTCAGTATAAGTGGTTGGAGCACAGATTTGTATTACTGTGATGTTGAATAGTTTGCCTTGGATTTGAAGAGATAACGTTTGGTTGAGCTTATACCTCAGTACTGCTTTTCTCACCCTTTTAGTGATTATGAGGTCTACTCCGTTTCTTTGAAAGTTTTCTTGCCCACAGTAGTATATATAATGATCACCTGAATTAAATTCGCGTATTCCTGTCCATTTATGTTTCTTGACACCCAAAATGTCAATATTTAATCTATCTCCTGTTTGACCACCTCCAGGTCACCTTGGTTCATATAACTTACATTCCAGGTTCCTATCCAATTTGATCTTTGCAGCTTTGAACTTTTCTTTTATTGCCAGACACATCTATAGCTGAGCTTCCTTCTGGCTTTGGCTCAACTACTTCATTCCTTTTAGGACTACTGGAAGTTGTTTTTTGCTCCTCTGCAGTAGTGTGTTGGACACCTTTGGACTGGAGGGGTTTATGCTCCATATATTTCATATATATGTCATATATGTCATCCTTTTAATACCATCCATGGGTTTTGTTTTGTTCTGATAAAGATACCAGAATATTTTGCTGTTTTCTTCTTAGTGATCTTTTGTCATGAGTGGGATACACCCTTTGTGAAGATTCCTCAGACTGAGGAAAGAGAGAGAGAAACTATTTGGAAACCAGAGACAGACCTTTATGAGATCAGACAGACTTGAGTCCTGTTTTCCTAAGAATTACCCAACTCAAGACCTTTCCCTGACCCTTGCTTGTTACACCAGCCTTATCAGCATTAAGCCCTTTTGGAGTATTTTAACCTCTACCCTTGCTTGTGACCTTTTCCTCTCCTTTGCTTTAGTGTTTGCCAGATAAGGATCTTGGCCTTTTTTCATGCCTAAGCTGTGAACCTGCTTCCCAGCCAATAGGGAATAGTGGTGGGCTTGTAATTGGGAAGAATTTCACACCTAGCTTGTAAGCCTGCCTCCCAGCCAATGTGAAAAAGGGACAGTGGTGGGAAGGGAATTTTCTGTGTTGGGGTATAAAATGTTGCTCTGTCTTCTGTAACATGCCTCATTCCCCTGGTTCGTGTTGGTGGAAAAGATGCCTTCTCAAGAGAACTGAATAAAAACTTTCTGTTCTTTCCTCAAGACACCTCCGACTTTTAATTTTGGGGTAGGGAATTTTTCGGGTCCCCCCACACCACACAGAATTCTCCACTATGACTTGCCAATCTTGGATAACCCTACATGGCATAGCTCATAGTTTCATTGAGGCAGGCAAGCCCCAAGGCTGTGATCCAAGAGGAGAATTAGAGACTTTATGTTTTCATTATTATATGCAGATGCAAAAACAGATGTAAAAGTCCACCACCACCACCATTGTATACATCTAGTTTGTAAGGGTGATGTTTTCTTCCCATATTCTAATTAATGTTACTTTAGAAGACCCAGATAGCTTGATTTAAATCAATCAATCCCAAGTGGTAAGTAGGCACCAACAAGCCTTTAATTAATGTGAGAGCTTTGACCTTTGAACAAAGAGAGATGACACGACTAGGGAAATATCTTGTGATGGACTAAAAGATTCAGATATTACCTGTGGACCGTTGGATAAAATGGCAAAGGTAATCAGAGTCTCACAGTACAATGACTGTTGAGTTTAGTAATTGAGGGCTCCAGTTAAGCCCTTGATTGGAAAACGGATATAAGGATGAGAGCTCTTTTCTCCTTCCTTTTCTTTATCTCCCTCTTCTCCTCCTCCTCCCTGTCTTTCTCTGTCCATCTGCTCACTCTTCTCTCCCTCTCTTTGTCCCCCTCCCCTTTTTCCCACTCTTGTTTTCCACCACCACCCCACAAAAGTGGCTACTAGACTAATACCAGCCATCGGCAAACTAAGTGTCTCTGTTTGGATATAAAAAACCAGCCACCAAAGGAAGGCCACAGTTTCAGGGAGTGAGATCTCTCCTAGCACCAATACATTCAGTAATGGCATGCACATTCCAGCAGAGAGTTATACTTTGGCGAACATCATTCATACTCAGAAGGAACAGAAGAACTTCCTGTAAGCAAGAGTTGCAAGCTCCAGTTTAACTTTTAACCATTTTTTTTGCTTTTTCCTCACTTGTATTCTAAGTTTAAGCTTATTCATTTCAACAATAATCTTCACGACAATGTTTTTTTCTCTTTTTTATTTTGTATTTAAGTTTAATTTTTTTAATTACAAAAAAAAAAGAATGTTATGCATGCAGGGCTAGTGTGTCTCTAGTTTTTCTTTATTTATTTTTTTAATGGAGGGTGTTTTTTAGATAGTATTAGTAAGGGCTCTTTTCCAAAAACTGATTGAAGACTGATTGGCCGGTTGATAATGGAAGTGGAGCACAGTGGTGGTGGCAATCATGACCCTTCATTGTTATCCCTAGAACACTAAGTAGAGAAGTAGTCAGGTATCCTCTGAGAAGCATAGGGATTCCTTTTCAGAGTCAAGTTGTTAAATGCACACAGTCAATAGGATTATAAAATAAACCACTTATATAGAATTTTACCAGCTGTGCCTGTGGGGTTTATCACACACATACACACATGCACGCGCACGTGCGTGCACACACACACACACACGCACACACACACACCCTCTCTTAAGGATTCTTGCTGTATTCCATGGCTGGTAGTGAAACTTGGACAAATAACTCTGGAAGAATACATACTGGATGAGACACATTAGTTCTCATCATACTCTTTGGGAACACCTCATTTAATTGCTGCTAAGTTCTCTAAATCTCCAAATCTAAGAAATTATAGAAATTTTTAAAGTAAATTTTCCAAACATTTATTTATTATGCATGCATAACATAAGAGCTTCAGTGCTATAAAAATTCCAAGCTTCATTTTCAGAAAATGAATATGTATTTGGCCAAGATTTCAAAATACTGCTATTGCTTTTTTTATTATCTTGATTTTTACATAGCTACCTCTTTTCTGAAGTTTCAAATCTCAGAGTCATAGTTCTTGAACTTCCATACCTATACTTTCAGTCTAATTGCATCTACATTCAAAGGGTATTGGGAAGAAGAATTTAAATTATTTAAAATCACTGTAATCTTATAATTAGTTGTGAGGAATGGTTTTCTTAAGAAAATGTCAAAGTCATTGTAGATAATAATTCATGTTTAGTGGGAAAAGCAAGTGATATATGTTACATTTACTTGAACAAGTATTATTTTTCCTTAATAAGGTTCTTTCAAATACGGACTATAATCTTCATTTGGGAGCCTATATTCTCTTAGTTTTTATGCAAAAATGGTCTTCAAAATATAATGTAAATGTAGTATTTTAAATGTTTACTGATAATATTAGGTAATTAATATTTCTTAGATTTTTTTTACATTTAGTGAATATTTCATATTATAATCTGCACTTACTTTGAATATTTCATTTCTGACTATTTCATGTTCTAACCAATATCTTATTATTTTGAGTTTATTAAAATCCCCCAAAAATTTATGCTCTCCAACTTTAGCTGGTTATTCAATGCTTTAAAAAAAGTTTTTGGGGTGGCTAGGTGGCACAGTGAATAGAGCACCGGCCCTGGAGTCAGGAGTACCTGAGTTCAAATCCAGCCTCAGACACTTAACACGAAAAACTAGCCATGTGACCTTGGGCAAGTCGCTTAACCCCAACCTGCCCTCCAAAAAGCAAAAAAAAAAAAAAGTTTTTATTCTTGAAAGCTGACTCATCTAAATCTTTATCTGGTAATATAGATCGTTCCTTATTCTTTCAAAGACTGTAGTAAAAAACCATGCAATGACCTGTCAAGTTGGAAATACTTCACTTGTGGGCTAAAGGAAAGACTGGGTGTCTTTTATCCAAGGACCATTTTAATTATGTTCAGAGAGATTTTTCAGTGGATTTTCACCAGTCCATGAATTGTCAGCCACAAGTTTGTAGAGACCATTTACTAAGAAACAGAAGAGCTTTGGCTTTCATCCATTGAAGAAACAGACACACCAAAGAATCATAGATCTTTGAAGGATTGACCTCTCTATCCAGGGGTTCTTAAGCTAAGATTGCTAAACTTGTTTTCAAAGATAGTTTGGCAACTGTTTTTCTATAGAATTGGTTTACATTGTAATCCTGTGGATTGTATGAATTTAGCAATTTTCTACCCATGATCCATATGGACCCCTTTTCAGAATAAGGTTGTTAAAATGCACACAGTACATACGATTACAAAATAAACCAGTTACATAGAATTTTACCATCTGCCTGTGGGGTTTATAAGACACACACACACACACACACACACACACAATTAAGGACTCTTGCCCTATCTCTTACATCTCAAGGAATTTGAAAACCTCTTCTGTTCTCCTCAAGCCACAGACCCCACCTCTTCATATTATCAATCTCCACATAACTTCCAAACTGATTTTTCTAAATCGGAGAAGTGGCCTTGTCAGCCCACCCTTCCCACTATCCCCACCTCAATTATCAGTAATATAAAATATGAACTTAGTTTGGTATTTTAAACTCTTCACTGCCTGGCCTCTTCCTGCCTCTCTGATTTTCTACTGCTTTCCTCCTTTCCCTACACTCTACAGGACAGCCGTCATGTCCTTCTTGCTATTCTTCTAATACGTGACATGTTTGTGCCTTAACACTGCTCACCTTCTTCACTTTCTTATTTCGTAATCTCTAACTTCTTTCAAGAAACCCAAATACTACTTTCTGCAGGACGCCTTTCTCATTCCCTCACTTAATAGGGACTTCTTTAAGAATACGGTCCATCTACGCTGTTGATATCTTGTATGTACTATACATATATATGCATGTGTTATATGACCCATTAGTATATAAATTCCTTGAGATCGTGGCCTATTCCCGCTTTTTTATTTGTGTATCTAACATTTAGCCTAATGCCTAGCATGTAGCAGATCCCTATTGTTTCACTTATAAATTAAACTACCTCTTGTATTTCATAGAAGTAGATGCATAAAATGAAAATAAACTTGCAAGTCATCTTGTTCAGCACCTTAATTTGATGAATGAGGAACCTGGTTTCCAGAGATAAGAATCTAGTAAATAGTAGAACCAGGACTCAATGTCAGGCTTCATTCCTTCAGGGAAAATGCTGTTTCCACCACATTTCCATGACTTTGATTCATTTGATAACAAGGTCATCCAAGTTGATCTTCCTTTAATGCAGTGGTTCTCAACCTTCCTAATGCTGTGACCCTTTAATACTCATATGTGGGCGTATCTTCATGTGAGCAGACCTGCAGGGAGATGGATAGAGGAGTGGTTTCTGGGTTCCTAAGACCATCAGAAATATGTGTTTTCCTATGATCTTAGGTGACCACTGTGACCCCTGTGAAAGGGTTTGTTCCACTCCCAAAGAGGTTATGACCTACAGCTTGAGAGCCCCTGATTTAGTGTATCTCTCTGCCCACTTCCTGGTCCCCCTTTTCCTCCAAGCCTCTTGCTTCTGAGCAAGGAGTGGCCCTCACCATTGCAAAGGTTACCCCAGGCTGCACTGATGTTTGCCAGCACTGTGATATCAATGCTATTACTTCCTTCTCCATCTTACACCAAACATAACTTAGCCAAAATTCCTCAATTCTGACCCCAGTCATCATCAACATTTTATTTACCCATCCTGCTTATACTGTAGGACTAGCTAACTTAAAGGCTTCCTGCCTGGCTGCATGTCATAATCTTAGACAATATGCATTTTCAGCAGCAGCCTCAACCATTTCTTAAGTGCCTACTCTGTGTCTTACAGCATACAAGGTGCTAGAGAAACAAAGAAATCTGAAAGACAGTGCAATGAGTACAAAAACGCATGATAATAATATACTAATACTGCTACTAACAAATGACATTTACATAGTAGTTTAAGGTTTGCAAAGCACTTTTCAAATATCATCTCCTTTGATCCTTACAATGTTTGGAGGTAGGTGCAGTTCTTATCCCCAAATGATGGCAGATTTGGGGAACTGCCCAAAATCACATGGCAATTGTTGAAGGAAGAAATGGAACTTGGGTCTTAATAAGGCAACTTGGAGACACATTACATAGAGCACCATGCCTGGAGTACTATCTTCTCTGCCACTTAGTTATGTCTAGTGAGGGAGACAATATGCAAACTATTCATAAAATATATATTTATGTGTGTGCATATATTTACATGTATAATCAATATTTGTAAAATCCATGTAGATATATACTATATAGAGTAAGTGAAACACAATCTCGGTGGGATAACACTAGTAATGAGGTGGACGCAGTTTTGGGGGAACCAAGAAGGTCATCTTGCTGAGGGCAAATATCAAGAGAGTGAAAATTCCTATGTCTGTGAATTTCATGAATGAGTTTTCAGGGATTTTACAGGACTTGATGTAATCAGTTCAACATCATCCCAACTAAGAAGAATTAAAATTACAAATAACTCCAAAGGAAATGGAAAGAAGCATGGTGGGTACAAGTGAAGATCCTTGTTTTACACTCTTCAAAGCAAAAAGTGGGAGCTAGGCGGTATAGTGGAGAGCGTGCCAGGCTTAGAGTCAGGGAGACCCTTCTTCATAGGTTCAAATTCAGTTTCAGACATTTAACTAGCTACGTGGCCCTGGACAAGTCACTTCATCCTGTTTGACTCAGTTTCCTCATCTGTAAAAGTATGTGAGGAAGGAAATGGAAAACCACACCACTAAGTCTGCCAAGAAAACCCCAGATGGGATCATGGAAAGTTGGATATGACTGACAAAGCTTAACAACAACAAAAAGAAAGTAGATAAAAGATATTTGAGAGCCTAAGAAAAAATGGAACTGGTCCATTCTGTGTAATGGGAAAACACAGGATTTGTACTCAGGGGAACCAGGTCTGCTTTGTAAACTTAAAAAAAAAAAGTTAACTTCCCTTCTCTAGGCCTATTTCCTTCTCTGCAAATGAGGAAACAAGGTGGAATATTTAACCTTTAAGGTCCCTTCTGGCTCTAAATTCTATGATCTTAAAATTTATACAGTGAGGAGAAGCAACATAATGAAAACTGAAGTAATATATTGATAATCCCATGAAAGAATAAGACCCTCAGAATGGTCAGTGGATTTTCTGAAGCAAGGGCTCTTAAGCTGAGGTCCATGGATCACTTTCAAAGATCCATGAATATGAATGGGAGAGAATTGCATTTTTATTTTCACTAACTTCTATCTGAAATTTAATGTTTCCTTTAATCGCAAACTTATTTATTTTACTTTTCTCTGAAGGCATTCATAGACTTTACCAGATTGACAGATGGGTTCATGACATGAACTAATAGTTAAGGACAACTAATTCAATGAAAAACTTATTGAAAGTATACAAAAAGAGAATCATATAGTGTGAAGACTCATGATAGAATTAAGATCTGCAGCAATGGAGAGAGTATCTTGGGTTTTGGAAGGTGGCACATGCTTATAAACACAGCTGGCTGTAGTTTTAGGGTCCTTGTAGATGCCAAATATTTAAAGGACATTTTATTTGAAATAGCCTCTGTAGACTTATGAATAATCTTGTGAATATGACTCCTGTTTCAACTTGCTTATCTGTCCACCCCTTTAAAGTTCTTCTGTTAATGCTATATCTTATTTTATATGAAAATTCAATTTTAACATGTTATTATCTCAATGGAAAAGGGAAAATGTCATTTCTTTCTACGTTGTCAGTAACATACTATGGTATTTTTAAAAAATACATTTGATTCTGGCAACTTGTGGTTGACTCTCACTGAGGAACCCAAAATAATTATTTCCAATTATAAATGATACTGATTGGTTCCTTTGCAAGTAGGTAAATCAATATTCACAAAAAAATGAAGGTTTTGGGAACGTCAAGATAAAACTAGAATTATGTACATCAAAAGGAAATATTCTGTGCCAATTCTTTCCCAGAGAGGTCTATTTCTCTAAAGGATACATTTGGGTCTGGACAGATGGGAGAGTGGGTATGATTTACCATCTTTGTGGAGGCACACTATGGCCCAAATGTATTCATTTATTCAATTTATTTCCCTTATGGGAAATAAAGCTTCCTGATCTTTCTATTGAGAAAAAGCTTATGAACCATACTCAAGGGATGGATTTTATAAATATTTTCTTGGCAAACATAGTATGGTAAACAAATTTAGATACTTCATAAACAAATGTAGATTCTTCCAATAGAATATTATCATCCTCTCTAGTAGCACTTAAATAAAAATGAAATAAATAAATACAAAGCCAGGTTGATTGAATTGTTCCTTAATACTTCTTAAAATAACTCATTTGAGGGAAGCCATGACCTATGACGGGAATCATAGAGCACCAGCATTGAAATCAGGAAGGTCTTTCTGGACCACAGTAGGTCTTTACTACATGTTTGTTTATTGCTTCCTCAAATGGATGTAAGTTCTGCTTTTAACATAAAGAGGATTACATAGTGCTTGTTTTCCCTTTCCTTTCCTTAGGGCACTCTCAAGCATTAAGTTGCAGACAAAACTGCTGGTCTTCAATGGCAGAGAGAATTTCCACTCTAGAAGTTCCCATACCAATGAAGTCATAAGTGTGGAATAAAAATTAAAAAGCAATATTTTGTTTTAGAAAGGTGTTAATAAAATAGACAAATGCTATAAAATTCCCTTCATGGTCATTATGCTTTGGTCATATGTAGTGTATTGGCAATACAAAATAGTGTAATATATATTTCTTATTATAAAGACAATAGGAACTGCACCTGTGGGCTCTTGGTTCCTCTCCAGATCCTAGCTAGCATTTTTTTTTGTGCAATGTATAATCTTTGAGAGATCCTGGGAACACCCAAGTGACATAGTGGTTAAGTTGACTTTGAGACAGGAAGACACAAGTTCATATCCTCCTTCAGTTATTTATTATCTGAGACTTAACAAACTACTTCACCTCTCTGTGCCTTAGTTTCCTCATTTGTAAAATGAGAGAGTTAGATACATGGCTTCTTAGATCCCTTCCAGCTCTAAATATGTGATCCTGTTTCTTGCTGGTCACATAGCCACCATTTTTCAGAAATGGGAGTTAAACTTAGGCCCTCCTGGCTTTCTATGCATTCCATTGATGTGTTCATCTTTGTACAACATGGGCCTTGAAAAATATAACTCACCCAGCTTATTGTTTGACTAGATTGTGACAAATTATATTTTTCTTAAGCTCTGCACACTAGACCTCTCTGCATTCAAATCCATGTATGAGAAATGAGAAGTATAAAAAGGCAAGGTTCTTCTGTGGAGCTGGGAAATTGGTAAACAAGATAAGAGCTCAGAATCCTGTTTCTTACCAATGATCACATTTCTCTACTCATACTGGCTCTAAACCTCAGAATAATTCTGAATTCTTCACTCTCACTCATGTCTTACCTTAATTAATTTTCAAGTCCCATTTACTCTACCTCTGTCTTTCTCACACGCATTGTTGCCTCCTGTTACAGTCCCACTACCATGCCCCAACTTCAATCTCTTATTTACTGTTGCTTGGATTTTTTTCCCAATAAGTCTTCATTCTGGCTTCCTTGACTCCACATTTTTTTCAAAATATTTTTCTTCAGATCTTTATCATTGGAATCCTTTGAAGATTAAATCAAGAATTTACACAACTTTGGGGAAAAGAAGAGAAAGCAAGAACCAAGAATCCCCAAACACCTGTAACAGTGATTGGAACAAGAAGGATAGGCTTACTGTTGCTTAACCTCAGCCTTTTATTAACTTTTTAGGGAATAACTTTATTTTATTTACTTATTTTATTTTTACTTTGTGGAATAAAATGAGCATTTCCATGATGTAGTATAATAATTTGGCCATGAAATTGCAGATCTTATGAACAACTTGCTATTCCCTTTAAATATTAAAATATATATATAATTTTAAAAAATTTCATCCCTCACCATAGAGATGGCCATCATTAGACACAAATATGTGGGTCTATCTATCTACATATGTAAAATTGCTTTATACATATTTCTATTTATCAGTTCTTTCTCTGAATGCAGATAACATCACTTTCTGTCTTTCACAGTTAATTTGAGTCTATTTATAATCAGATAACTTATTTGCTCAAAGTCGTTTTTAAAACAATATTGCTATCACTTTATACTATATTACTTTATACTGCATTACTTTAGTGAATTATTCTCCTTTGAAGCCTTCATATTGCCATAAATCAGCCTTTGCTGCCCTCATACCAGAAACAGCAAAAGGACTGTCTCTTCCTTCTCTAATAATCATTTTAAAATATTGGTAAAATATGCCTTGAAAGGTATAAGCAGGGTCCTATTGGCCACTTTGACAGTGCAGGAGGTGGTTTTTCCAGTCAGTTTCATGGTGTACTTCTTCATTTCTTGTTTTCCTTTGAGAGAGCCTGGAGTTTGAAGATATTATGGTCCTTTGCTTAAGAAAAGCCCAATTCTTTTAAATTCAGAAATTCTTAACCTTTTTTTCTTTTTTGGTTATTGGCAGTCTAGTGAAGCCTATATACTATTTCTCAGAGTAATACTTTCAAGTACTAGAAGGAAATGCTAATACCAGTTGGAAGTTAGTAAAAAAATTAAGTTGTATTGTTTTCCATATTCAAGTTCACAGACATCCTGACATCTATGGACTCTTTGGGGATCTGTGGGTTATAAGTAAAGTCTATTCCAGAATGAGGATGAATAAGATCCATCCAAGTTCTTCCATATTTTAGTGAAGGGAGGGAAGAATTGCCTGGAACCTACATTACCTGCCAAGGAATGCTGAGGCCAATCCATGGTGCCATTGACCTCAAACTATCTTCTTTTCAAAGTAATCCTCTTTTCTTTTCTCCAGAGGCTCTACTTTGTTACTTAGTTAATTAATTACATCATTGATCTATCTAAAAGACAGGTGGCACATTAGTAAAAAAGTGACCATGAAGGGGACATTTTAGGAACTTGCTTTAAGGCTTTAGAAGTTGTGTGGGGATATGGGAATTTTACACAAGTGTAACATGATCTTGTTATCATGATGAAATATTAATGCAGAAAAAATGCCTCAACTCTAACATTTGCATACAGTAATTATTAATCAGATCAATTCCATTTGAATGCAGTTTCCCAAAATGGATGTGGCTTGAAAAAGGTCCTTCGTGACTTTATTGCCAACGCCAAAGCTGAGGCACTGGCAAATCATGTTCTTTCAGTTCCCATCCAACACACCCACCCCTAGCATCTGCCATAGCTCTCGCTGCCAGCATGATGGCAGGCTTGGGAAGGGAGCAGTCACAATGTGCTAACTCTCTCAGTTCTGGGGAGGACGAGCACAATTAGGAGAACCAGAACCTCACTGGCTCATCAGGATTTTGTCAATTCCTATAAAGGGCAGATCATATAAGTGGAATGAACATACACACATAGGAAATGTCCACATCTGTCTTTATTCCTACAGGAAAAAAGTCAGTTTGTGGCAGAGACCTTTGAAAATCATTAAGTGACAAGTGGACATGTGAGAAGGGGATTATGGTGCAGTGAAACCTGGGGTACTTGGGTCCAAATTCTGGCTGCATCAAGTCTGACCTTTACTTGGATTATTCACTCAAAGTCATTCTCAAAACAATATTGCTATCAGTGTATACTTTATTACTTTATGCAGTATTACTTTAGTAAATTACTCTCCTTTGAATCCACACATCACCCTTGACTCTCACCATACCAGAAAGAACAAGAGGACTGTTTTTTCCTTCTATAATACTCATTTTAAAATTCAGATGAAATTTAGCTTGCAAAGTATAAGCAGGATTCTACTGACATTTTGATGGCAAAGGAGGTGTTTTTTTCCAGTCAGTTTCATAGTGGAGAAGGACACAGTTTTTCCCACAGCAAAATATGTGATGGAGACAAATGTAAGGAAAAAGAATAATCATTTGTTCAGTACCTACTATGTGCCAAGCATTGTTCTAAGTGTTTATAAATGCCTCATTTTATTCTAGCTAAGACTAGCATAAACCAGTACTCTGGTCACAAGTATCATAAATATTATGGAATTCAATAAAGTTTGCTTTTCATGCAAAGATACTACCCTAAGTAAAACTTAGGGCCAGTATTTGTTGAGTAATATCATTTTTTTTTCAGCATAGTCATGCCATTTTACTATGCTGGGGATTGCGGGTGCATTCATAGAATCCTAGATCTATAGCTGGGTAGGACCTCAGACACCAGCAAATCTTATGTAACAGATGAGGAAGCTGAGAACCAGGAAAAGATTATAGATCATAAATAGGGTTACCTTATCATCATAACATAATAGATCTGAAGATAGAAAGGACTTTTAGTAGAAGCCTCTTCATTTTATAGTTTGGAGAACACAGGTTCTATAAGCAACTGTCACTAGTTCAACTTGTTATTGGTACAGGTGGGATCCTCCATTTCAGAATTTAGCGTGTTTCATGCCACTTACCTCCATTATAGTTGAGTGAGATATTTGCAAAGTGCTATTTAAATGCTCGTTATTATTTTTAAAGGATTAAATTATTTTGCATTGTTCAAAAAATCAGAACTAGGACTAGGGTTCAAATGCTGATCATGCAAATTCACAACACTTCTATAACTTTCCCATTTTTCATACCTAAGATGATGGTTGGGAAGCCCTAGATAATAGCTAAGCCTCATCCCAGTTAACACCCCAGCATGGTCTTGTGGAAAGTAAAATGGATTGGGAGTCAGAGGCTGTGGATTCAAATCCCAGCTGTGTTATTTAGTTTTGGTGATACAGCATAATCATTTAACCCTTTTAGACCTTAATTTCTTCCTCCCTCAAATGATGGTATTGTCTTAGATGGGATTTGAAGCTCATTTCAGATCTAACTTCGTAATCCTACTAATATTACTTATGATAAGCATGATAAATGCACAGTCAGTTCCATTGGAGGGACATTGAAAAACCCAAGATCAATGAATGAAGATTTATTAAGCACCCACTATGGGCCAAGCATTGTTCTAAACTGGCACAAGAGGTCTACTTTGGCATTGAAGCCTGAAAATCAGTCAGGAATTGGGAGGAAGTCATTGAACATGGCTGATTTGGGAAGGGTGAATTATAACTGTTAGGTTTTTATTTTAATCAATTACTGTGTTTAATCGATTGCTGAATTCAGTCGTTTCTATAATTTTGGGCTCAGAGAACTTTCAGTAACTATCTAAATGTTATTGATCTAGGACAAAGTTCCCATTTAGACTGACTGAATTGTGGTCCTGGTTACCACTAGATTATAAATCCTTGAGGGCAAGGATTTGATGCAATTTACATTTGAATATTTCCCAGTGACTTGAAGAGTGAGTTCTACATAGTTGGATGAATGTTTGGATGGCTGAATGGAATTATAAGAAGGCAGATTTGGTATAAGTATGAAAGGATATCCATGACAGTCAACTGTCAGGAAAAAAAAGAAACTACTTCTTGAGGTAAAGGCTTCTAAGTCATTGAACTTGTTTAAGCAGATTTTAGATGATTTAGCAGAAACTTTATAGCAAGCATTCCTTTGAAAGGCCCTTGTTTTATTTGATTAAGAAGGGATGGTTGGGAAACAAGAAATTCTGCACAAAATCATCACCACACTAAGAAACTGTGGGCCAGTAGGAGCAGATAGGTGGCTCAGTAGATAGAACACTGGGCCTGAAGTCAGGAAGACCTTAGCAGAAATCTGGCTTCAGATACTTAAGAGCTATGTGACCCTGCACCAATCACTTAACCTCTATTTGCATTAATTGTCTGGAGAAGGAAATGGTAAATCACTCCAGTATCTTTGCCAAGAAAATAAAGAGTTGGACCTAACTGAACAATTACATGTATCTTCCATATAACCAAAAGATATTTTCTCATGTATAAAGTGCACATTAATGTTCTACTTTAATTTACTGTTTTCTTGAAAACCAGTGGAAAAGAAAGATTAATAGTAAAAAAATAATAAAATAAAGATCTACTAGGTGCCTACCATATTCCAGGAAGTGTTCTAAGTCCTGGAGATACAGACAACAACAAAAAAGAAAGATAATTCCTGTCCTCAAAAAGCTTACAATCTAATTGAGGAAGAGAAAATGAAGTCGGAAATCTGGATGGAGGATGGGAAAAGTGACAGGTCAGAGTTCACAATAATGGTGGAAGAGTTGAAACCAACCTTTACAGCTGGTGGAAAAGGAAAAGTAGCTTGGGCTTCTGACCGATTTTTGAATGGGAGCTTTGAAAAGAGGATTTTTTGTTTTTTGGCTCCATCCTCCAGTCAGGGAAGGTGAGACAGCAGAGGGGGGATTACCAAAGCTTAGGTATTGTCCCTGATGATAAATTCCTCAGTTTATAGGGGCAGGGAAGATGATGACAGTCAGAGAAATAATCAAGTGATGCAGGCAGTGAAAAATGATTGAAATAGCAAATGGGACTTGGGCTTATTGAACTCTGCTTATTTGAAAATTCTTTTTAAAAGTGTTAACTCTAAATGTGAAAAGTTATATAAACTGCATATGGTGGAAACCATTATAAATAAATCCATTTTCCCCTCCCCCATATTTTCATTATTGAAAGCTGCAGGGCTTCATTCCTCACTAAAAATAGGTGTAAAGATATTCTTGTAGGAACATATGGATAAGGTTTTGTGCTTACTTGCTCAGCAAATGCAGAGACATATTTGGTACTAATGGCCATTGTTTTGCTATCCTTAGAATCACTCTCCACTTTTATACATTGGTAGAGGCTAATTCTAGTCATACAAAATACCAAAGTTACAAGGGAATTAAATCAGTGCCTGAGTAAACTCCTTGTGTCAGTAACTTGATATGTGTGTGTGTGTGTTTTCCAGGTAGAGCCAATTCACATGTCTAAAATCCTAATGTAGAAACATATAACTCCAGTGAGAAAGAGAGAGACAGACAGAGAGAGAGAGACAGAGAGAGAGAGATTAATCAATCGATCAGTCGATCGGTCAGTTGGTCGATCTATAGATAGGAAGATAGGAAGGTAGGGAGATGGATGGATGGGTGGATGGATGGATGGGTGGATGGATGGATGGATGGATAGACAAATATCTGAGAGAAAGAGATGAGAGAGAGAGAGAGAGAGAGAGAGAGATGGATAGACAGACACACAGACAGGTGAACAATTTCTTCATATGTAAAATATGCTGGAGAAGGAAATGGCAAAACACTCCAGTCTCTTTGCCAAGAAAACCCCAGATGGGGATCATGAAGCATCCAATGCTACTGGAAAACTACTCAACAATAGCAACAGTAGTACTGTTATTAATTTTTTTTATAATAGAGGTCTAATATTGTATTGAATTGTTTAAAAGATTGATTAAAGGTTTGGAAACAAGGGAAAATTATTTGTGACATTAAAATTCTCCAAGGTTTATTTTATCCCTCCCACATTGGACTCTAACCTAGAGCCCCCAGTCCAGATAAGTTGAATTCTTACTTTATTTTAACCTAGATCTTATAGATCTTTTTGGAGCTCCTTCTCCTCTTTTCCCCCTTCCTTTGTTGTCTTCTTCATTAAATAGTAGGAAGAAAATTGCATTGTTTGTTTTTATTTGTAGTACAGTATCTGGCACTTAGCACAATACTCTTTTTTTAATCTACCTACCACAGAATAAATCTAAACAGTATAGATGAAAGGAAAAACCTTTTCTCGCATTTCTGGATGACTTTTTTTTATTTTAAATTTAGAAACTCCTGTTTATAGCAATACTAACGTGAGAGTATTCTGTAACATATGAAAATATTTTACACTTTTAAAAAAATGAATATATCCATAAAACATTGACTCAGGTCTTGCTCTCAAGCCTCATCCAGGCATGGAGGTGACCTTGGGCAAGTTGAAGACTCTGCCAAGAGAACACAGGCTTTGGCAGACACTACTCAGCAACAGGGTTTAGAGTATGGGCCCAGTGGCACTTCTTGTGTCTGTCATTTGAGGACCAACCTAGCTAAATTCGGAAAGACTGGCCACCAGGACGCTGGCCCCAGGGTGATGATAATTTTCTCAGTCACAGCAATTCATGATGTCCATCTGTTTAGGTGTAAAGGTGTACTTTGTGTCACTGGAGGGAGCATCTATACCTCAATCACAGCTCCGTAAACTATTAAAATATGAATGATAATATGACATATATATATACATATATATATCCATGTAAATGCAAAAAATCTTAAAGCTATCGTGTGTGTGTATTTGTGTGAAAGACTGATTGACGACCCTTGCATATGTAATAAATAATTTTATAATGGTTTTGTTACTTGATTTTTAATTTGGGGATATAAGGATGTAATATAAGGATATGTGATATAAGGATGTAATGTGTGATATAAGGATGTAATGTGTGATATAAGGATGTAATAATCTGGATTTATACACCATAATATGATGTTAGACAAATCACTTCTTTGACCACCATTTTCCTTATCAACAAAGTAAGAAAGTTCGCTAGATGACCTTTGAAGTTCTTTCCTATTCCCAAGCATTGTAGTCAAACTCAAATAGAAGTGGATCCCTGAAGGCTGTAGATTGACTTAGAAACCCACAAATTAATATTATCTATGTAGTATTGTGCCAGCTGGGTGATACATTGGATAGAGCACTGGGGTTGGAATTAGGAAGACTCATTTTCATGAGTTCAAATCCAGCCTCAGACACTTGCTAGCTGTGTCACCCTGGGCAAGTCTCTTAATCCTGTTTGCCTTAGCTTCTTATCTACAAAATGGACTGGAGAAGGAAAAGGCCAACCAGCCCACTTTCCTTGTGAAGAAAACTCCAAATGCAGTGATGAAGAGTTGGGCATGAGTGAAATTACTCAACAGTAACAACATATAGTATTGTATTTTTAATTTAATTTGTTAAATATTTCCCAATTAAATTTTAATCCAGATCAGGGAGTATTGGGTGCTGCATGTTTGATGTCGTTGCTTTAGAGCTCTGATCCAAAAATATTTCACCATTCTAGACTTCATCTTTGTTATCTACAAATAAAGGGATTAGATCAAAGGTTCTTAATCTTTTTTTTTAATTGTGTGGACCTCTTTGGCAGCCTGTTGGAAACCTGTACCTCACAATAATTTATTTCTCAGGATAATGTATTTAAATGTATAAAGTATATAAAATTACAAAGGAAACTAATTATATTAAAATAGTATCAAAATACTTTGTTAAAAAAAAAAAAGGAAGTGGACCCAGGTTAAGAATCCTTTGATTAGACAAAGATGATCCATGCATTCCTGATGACTTTTCTCTTAGAAACCCCAGTATCTCTGAAATCTCAGCTTGAATCACTTTTTAAATGAGCAATTTCTCCATACCTCTTGTCATTCATCTGACAGTTTCCCCAGAAAATTACTTAATGTTTATTTTTGTACATATTTTGTTTTTCCTTTGTGTGTCTATGCTGTCTCCCCCAAAGAATATAAACCCTTTAAAGGCCAATTTCATTTTTTATCTTTGTGTTTTTACTTGTAGGTGCTTAATGAATGTTTATTGATCAACTTATTTATTGCTAAGGTCCCTTCCAGCTCTCATAATCTTTCTTATCCAAAAAAGGTCATAGCCATTTTGGGGGCCTGATTATTCAAGCAGTTCCAAATCCAGCTAGCTGTGCTGCCCACATTTCATAATCTTATCCACAAGGATGACATGAAAGACTCTGCCAAGTGTTTTCTGAAATCCAGGTACACTAAGGAGTTGAAATTCCCCAATCTATTTGGCCAATGACCATATCAAATAAGAACTTAATTTAGTCCAGTGTGATCCAATTATGATGAAACAAAATATTCCCTTGGAGATCATGACATTCTATGCTAAGGGCTCACATACTACTACCCGTTAAATCACAAGATTTTAGCATTTTTCCCCAGGAATCCAAGAAGGTCATAGGCTACCAGTAAGAAGCTCCATTTTTCCACATTGTAAAAACTGAAGCCACATATGGAACTCTGAGAACAGCTAAGCAATACTACTCCCAGTTTTTTTGGCATTCTTGAGGTAGAATTCATTCTAGGTCTTGATTACTGGAACTCATTAGGGGCTACTTATTGTATCCTTTCTTTCCTCGTCCTTACTTTTATTTTCTTTACGTCTACTAATAATAGTGTTTGATTAATGAGGTTATCATTCGATTACTTTTCTTCCCTATATGATTTTTCTATGTTCATGTTTCAGAATTTTATTTTGGGGAGCACTGCATACCTTTTGAGCCAGTTTCAGAGACTTCAGGGCATTAGATAGTATGCATTGTCTGAACACTTAGTAACATAGTCTCCCAAATCCATGTTGTGTGAGTTAGAATATATACTTTCAGAGCAATAGTAGCCATGGCAATGGTGCTAGTTCTCAGCTTTCCCCTTTTTGTAAGCCCAAAATCAAAATACTCCTTTGTTTCAAGGTTTCCATCATTTCTCTGTTTGCAGAGTACCTCTCTTTACTCTTGAGATTGAAATCAGAAAATACCAGTTTTCCACCTATCATAGACTGAAATTACCATTAAGGTAAATTATACAGAAGCCTTACCAACAAAAATGATCACTTACTCCATTGATATTAAAGACAAAGTCCCTAGCATTGGCCCTAGAGTCAGGAGGACCTGAGTTCAAATCCAACCTCAGACACTTAACACAAAAACTAGCCATGTGACCTTGGGCAAGTCACTTAACACCAATTGCCCTCCAAAAAGAAAAAAGAAAAAAAAGACAAAGCCCCTGTAGATGTCTGGATAATGGAAAGTGCCCTTAACCAAAAATCATGCCAAGTGTTTGTGATTTGTTTCTAGAACAACCACACATTTCCTCTTTCTGAACTACACTATAATCATAGACATTTCTTTTGTTTTTCTTTCTTGTGAGCCTCATGCACATATTCTTTACTTTCCTTCACAGTTCATTTATTTCCCTATAGTAGTATCATCTTGATATAATCCATTGTCCCTTTTTATTTAACTTATTTTAGCTAAACATAATGTTTGTCTCCATTGTCATAGTCCAACCATAAATCATATTCTATTAGATTGTCTCCATACTTGGAAAAATTACATTTACCTTCTTTGATAACACATTAATAATAATAAAGCAACATTTTCATAGCACTTTAAGAATTGTTTAAGCTTTTTACATATGTTATTTTTTTATATTCTCACAATAGACCTCAAATATATTTACTATTTTATTCTCATTTTACAGGTGGGGAAATTGAGGCAGACAGGTGAAATAAAGTTGCCTAGGGACCCACTAATACTAAATTTCTAAGGCAGGATTTGAACTAAAGTCTTCCTGATTCCTGCATTCAGTGTCCTATGTACTAGATATCCTAAGTATCTAGTTCCTTTTTAAAAATTAATTCTGTATGTATAGATACCTGAAGACACGAGGATAATACTGCCCTTCTTCTTGGTTATCACCTACTGTGAATTAATTGGACTCTCCACTGATATACTTATTCCTGTGTCTCCCATAGTAGTAATGGAAGTACTTGACCTAGCAAGTCTTTGGGGAAGATCATTCCGCAAAATTCACAAGATTGTATTAAGCATATAAAAAGTGTTGAAAATTGTAATTATTCAACATAAGGAAAGTTGTACTTCTACCTTTTAAAAATTCATAATTATGATGCAGTGTAAAAATCCTTTAACATGTTTTTCCATGCTTGTGGTATTAATTGCTAATGAATTGCAGAGTTTTAATTTTCCTGACTATTTCTAGTGAAAAATGTGAAAACAGTGTGTAAAAAGAAAATGCATAGTTATCTATCCTTGGCAAAATATTTGTTTCAAATCCTGTCTTAAACTTGCTTAAAGAAGGAACTTCCTTCTTTGGAAATGAAAGTGTTCTCATATGCTCTTTGCTTTTTTCTATATTGAAAATGGATCTTTGGGATAGCTAGGTAGGAAATAGAGTACTGGCACTGGAGTCAGAAGAACCTGAGTTCAAATGTGACCTCAGACACTTAACACTTAACTACTTGTGTGACCTTGGGCAAGTCACTTAATCCCAATTGCCCTGCCCTCCCCCCTCTAAAAAGACAAAAAAGAAAAAAAAATGAATCTTTTTTATTAAGATACTGCAAAAGATCTGTGTTTTCAGCCATGTGGCTACTGTTTCCTCTTGTAGGATACCTTCATGTCTCCAGTGCTTATCAGTATTAGTTAATGCGAACTGAATAACTCCCTATATTGGTGGTAAACTAGTGAGGCATCATCAAGTGTTGGTGGGCTTCCAGTGCTGAACTTTAAACAACAAATTCCAAGCCTTGCCATGATGGGAGATGTTTGTCATTCTTTGTGTTGCATCCTTAAAGCCTTCATGGTCACATGCAGGTCAAAATAAGGCATCAGAGTGGGGGAGGGCCTAAGAAAGTAGGCTCCCCCAAATATTATTGCAAGTTACAGTTAGAAAATGATAAATATTTGGTGAATGATGGTAAATAAGTATTTTACATTCAGCTACTGTGCTTTGGCATAAAGGATGTGCACCAAAAATGAGAATTATGATGCCAAAGGGGTAGGGAGAAGAAATATCACAAAGCACTTACTTATGTAAGAAAAATAGGTCTCAGTTTCCTTGTCTGTAAAATGAGGCAGTTGGACTTGGTGACAAGTAAGGTCCATCCCAGTTATAAAACTAGAATAGAATATTTATTTATGCATCCACAATAAACAATATGGGAACATTAAATTGATTGGTGCTTAAGGAAGTTACTACTATGAATCATGGATGTGCCTGGCTCATTGCTGACCTAAGGCAGTTGGAAGAATGACATTAGAGAGTGGTTTTCTGTCATAGTTATGCTATAATTCATTAATAATATCCTTTAAAAACATAATTCATTAGGGGCAGTGTTATCTTGAATATGGTGGCATTTGTAATGCCCGAAGAGAGAAAAATACATCTAAAAGAATGCCTACTTTCTAATAGGGACTTGAGAGCTGAATAATTGAAGAATTACAAAAATTGCATGGGGGGAGAAGGGTAATTATTATTTTATTTTGTTATCATTGTTTTTTTTTCTCCCAGAAGAACAAATTGGGACTATCCATTTGGTTATTTGGATTTCTGCCTACTGGGATAGAAATGGTCTGCCACCTAGGCCATTCCTTCTTTTAATTTATCCAAGGCAAAATTAGAACCCAGGTCTCACTCACTCTGAAGCCATTTCTCTATTAACTGCTCTACATCCTCTCTCTATGTGTTATACATTTCCTACTGTATGTTGAATTCAGCTATTAAATGGAGTTCTTTTTGTCTTGAATAACATTTCGTGGATGTTCTAGAAAAGGCAATATTTTAGTTCCTCTGTTCACCCAACTGTCTGCCTCCCTTTATATTCCTTGCCTCATCTTCCTAACTTCCTTCTCCTTCCTCCCTCCCTCCCTACCAAATAAGAATGGTTTTTGCTGAGAAAGATTGCATCAAAATGATAGACAATGAATTTGATTGCTTTAACTAGGGGGTCTTTTTTGCTCTCCCCACCCCAAGCAATGTAGACTTTTAGTCTGTAGTGGATTGTGGAATTTATTCTTCTAGATATGTTCCTCAATTTATTTTTCAAGTGACTGTGCATCTTCTGTCTTGGGGATTAAATCAATTGATTGACAAGCAATTATGAAGTCCCCAACTATGTGACAGTCACTATGATAGGCTGTGGAGATCTACAGACAAAGAAGAACACAAAGGCAAAGCTCATAAGGAGCTTACAGTCTTAGGCAGGAGATGAACAATAAATGCTTCATACAGAATGGCCACATTTTTGTTACAATTTTTTTTTCTTTTGTACCCCTGTCATGTCACTCTTGCAGCAGATTACTAAAATGGAAAGCATATTTGACCTAGAGTCAGAAAATAATGGGTTTAAGTCCTATTTGACCCAACCTAGTTGTGTGTCATGGGTCATCACTTAATCTCTTTTAGCCCCCATGTCCTTAGCTAAATCATTGGGAAAACAACATTTGGACAGCTCACCTCACATGGTTTATAAACAATTTAACACTATGTAAATATAAGCTATGGTAATTATCCTTCCCCCAACACCCATTCCCTAGGTTCTTGTAATATACGATAACAGAAGATGATTCATCAATACTTGGAAATAATTGAATAATTAAAGACTCCCAAGTGGGCAGAAAATGACAGTGAACAATTAATGGGTTTTGCTGCTGATGGTTCTTATTTACAAGGTTTAAATTCTCACTCTTAAAATAGTCTCTTTTTGTACTGACTTAAAATATTTTCCCCCAGGAGAACATTTTAAAGGTGAATGTTTGCAATTATTTCTAAAACTTGATCCAAATGTATTTAAATGTTGAGTAACGTTTTCAGTTAACTTATCTGGTTTAATTTATTTGTTTTGATTGAGAGGAAATTAACATAGATGATATTCTGAATATAGAAGTTTAATGTTTAGTTCTCCACACAAAGGTGTGCTTTCTCCAATAAGAAAATGATTTCCTTTGAGTGAAGTACTTTGATAGTATAGAAAATGCAATTAAAAGCTTTGTTTGAAAGACTCAATAAGATCATTAGATGAAAGCTTCAATTAATAAGTACTGTTGAATATTCATATATTTTTGTGTTAATAGGTTACAACAGTTTCTGTGGGGAAGTCTCAGAACTGAGGATGTATTTATCTTTATCTTGTCTCTTGCTAATTTTAGGCTAATCAGATTTGGAAGTAATAAAAAAAAATCATGGTATTCTGTCTAGTTGCATTGATGGATGCTTTTAAAAGATTTACATTTGCTATGCTTTCCTAATTAATTCAATTTGTTAATTGATTCTAATTAATTCTGGCAGCTTATTCCTTACATATTCAAATGTTGGAATGGAAGGCACTTTCATTTTTCACGTGAGAGCTTCTCTTCTGTGTGAAAGAAAAATGAAATCCACAGGCACATGAACTGCTTGGAGTTTGTGCTCCCATGTCTCAGTGTTCAAAAGGGCTTAGCATGATTCAGCCTTCTCGCCATGTCTGATTTCATTGTCTTCTGGCATCGAGACTGATTTCATTGACTCCCCTTCAGGATCGGCGTGACTTTATCCTTATGGCCCAGGTCTGTTACTTGAAGCTCCGAAGGATGTAAGGGAGTCGGGGTGGGGGGGAGGTCATGGAAGTAACAGATGAAAACTTAGGAGGAAAGAGGCAGAAAGTGCTTGATGTTTTTTGATGGTATGCCTTCCCTTCCCATCAAGATGGAATAAAAGCGCTATCTTTTTTTTTTACATAACACCTTTCCCCTCAAGTAATACTTCCATCTATCTCAAACTATGTTGAATTTGACTAATTCATTTACTTATACATTTTCATTTATATTTATTCTGCATATATGTGTTTATGTGTGTATATGTGTTTGTATCTGTACATATATGTGTGTGTGTATCTGTGTGAGTGTGTAACCTTGTTGACCTTCCCTTGGGTCCACCTAGAATGTGTAAGGGAGTGTGTGTGTGTGTGTGTGTGTGTGTGCTGCTCATATAGATTATGGGTATCCACATTTTCAATTATTCACTCATTTTTCCGTAATGTTTGATTCTTTGTGACCCCATTTGGGGTTTTCTTGGTTGTTACAGTTTTGGGGGTCAGGCTGTATAGGTTTCACCTATACCCTTCCTCACCAGGCTTCAGGCGTCTCCGGCTCCCGGCTTCCGCTATCTCCAGGAGAAACAGCTGCACAGAAAACTTAAGACACAGGGCTTGCTTCTTGCTACT
>CM053597.1:187538061-187585236 GCA_028646575.1 Pseudocheirus occidentalis
TTTAAGTCCTTTCTCCAGGGCCCCTTAGGGCCCCTCCCCTGGCCTTGCCCTCGCCAAAGTGAGCCAATCGTGCATCACCCCGAAGGCAGAGAGATAATCCTGCTTATCGCAAACAGGTGCAACCTTCGCATTCTGCCCCGAGGTGATCACGGGCCTCCTGTTAGCTGAGGACCAATTCACCCTATTACCAACAAGAGCCCCAACACTTGGTAAAGATAATGATATTTCCTTTTCCAGATCTTTTTATAGATGGGATAGCTGAGGCTAACAGGTTTAAGTGACTTGTCCAGGGTCACCCAGGGCTAGTAAGTGTCTGAGGCCAGATTTGAACCCAGGAATTTGAACTCTTCCTGACTCCAGGTTTGGTACTCAGTCCAACATGTCACCACCTACCTGTCTTAATATGGCAAGGGAGATTAAATAAACTGTCTTCTATTTACCATTCTTAAAAGGAGATTTCAATTCCTTCCAGAAGAGATCTGGTGGTTGGAGGCATGAGGCAAGATGAGGTTCTCCCCTCAAACAGAGAGGTTACTGGGCCAGAATTATATATCTCTGTGCCCCTTTTAAATATTTTTAGTCTAGGGGAATTTTTTTAAAATTTAAACTGTGCTCCAAATTATTGTCACTAAATGGCAAAGGAGGGCCCCATGTTGAATATTAAACGTTTGCCTCTCTTCCTGTCAAATGCCAGTTACACAAAGACAACGTACATTAAATAGTAAATAAACTCATTTATCCAAACCAATAAGAAGCAAACGTCAGGGGATTTGTACAGCTGAGAACATTCCAGTCAATATACAGAGTGAATAAGCCTCCTTATAGGAAGATCGCTCAACCAAGACACAGAGTTCCAGGTTTCACTCAAGGGAAAATTTCCTAAGTCTTTAGTGTAGTAAGCTGGAAATAGGGACATGACCTAGATACTCAATCCTCTACACGCCAGCTTTCCCCCTGAGGTTTTCTTTCCCTTCTTTTTCTTGAGATGATATATGTCTTGTATCTCAAAACTGGAAACTGGGGGACAAGCACCTTTTTTCACTCAAGCTAGGAATTATCTCATTTATTGTCTTGGTACCCCCAGATTCTTAAGGAATGCTTATTTAACGGTAAACTGATTCATGTCACTGCCTATAAAGCCAAACAGGGTCAGTTCAACTCATATAAGTTCTATCTGTCTTTTATGTTCCTCTTTTAGCAAGCTCTGTGCTCTGCATCAGGTGGGTATGAGACTTATAGCCAAAGGAGTGAGCTGTGTCCCACCTGGGAAAATGCAGAAGAGTTAGATTAGTGCTAGGGACCATTGTAAACTCTGCTAGTAGCTCTTGGCTGGTTCAGACCTTCATCAATGACTATCCCTCCAATTACCCTACACACGCTGTGGGTTCTGAGACACCAAACTTTTACTGCCCCAGACAATTATCATCTCTTATGAATTAGAGTCCTCACTTAGATCCCTCCTCTCGATCTCAGTTTCAATGACTCTGCTTTAATCCTCATACTCTATTCACTATTATCGTACCTGTTCTCATGTTGGTAAATTTTCTCCAAGGTATCACAGCCCCATCAACTTTAGTGGGTGAAGTTTATTTGGCACCTTTGCCCTAAGTACTTTTCATGAATCATTTCATTAGATCTTCAAAAATAACCCTGTGAAATAAATTTGGAAATCATGATTATTCTCATGTTATAGTTAAGCAACTTAAAGCACTGAGTGATGAAATTTTTACAGAAGTCATAGAACTATCCAGCCTTCTCCTCTCCAATTAAATTGAGCACAGTCCTTCTCCCATTATCCTATTTTCTCTTATGTGTTATATTCTCCTCCATTAGAATATGAATTCCTTACAGAAAGGACTAACTTGAATTCTTAGATTTGTTGCACACACACACACACACACACACACACACGACACAGCACAGCTCCTAGAAATTACTAAATAATTGATGCCCTATATATTGTGCCCATGATCTCTGTAATACCTGTATCAGCCAACTGAATGTGCTAGAACTTCCCTTTTTCACTAGGGGACCAAACAATGGAGTAGCATGACAACTAGCCAATCAGGTAGACTTCTGAAGCCCAAGGCTGCTTGACATACCAGTGATCCTTTGTGAGTAAACATTAGATGAAGTCAGAGATGCCTATAACTTTTTTTTTTTTGCTGTTTTCTTTTTGGAGGGGGGAAGGTAGGGCAATTGGGGTTAAGTGACTTGCCTAAGGTCACATGGCTAGTTTTGCGTTAAGTGTCTGAGATCAGATTTGAACTCAGGTCCTCCTGACTCCAGGGCCAGTTCTCTATTGCCTGCCACTCTTGAAATCAGTCTTGACGAGTTTAGAGAGAGCAGAAGACATCTTGAATCCTAACTTATCTAAAGAGCAGCAGACATCATCCTGTCTAATTTGTTTTGTCTGTCATTTCCCTGGACTCCCACTTCCCTGACTTCCTGATCTATTGCATTTTTCCCTTAACCACCCACTTAGCCACAAATACCTCAGATAGTCATAAATATCTCAAATATGTATAACTACCTCATCATTTTCTCACTCCCCTTTGAGAAATTGAGAATTTTGTCTTTCCCTGCTCCATCTTGCAAGCTTCTTCTCAGGCAAATTGGGATCAGACTCTGGCTCATTTCAGGTCCCCCTTTTGGACCTAGGGAATCTTCCATTTTAGCAGTTGACAGAGGTAATTATTTTAGTAATATCTAGGTATGTAACTATCTCTCTAACTAAATAATACTTCAGTCTTCATTGATACACCTTATGGAGAATGACTAGCTTCTGGCCTTGTGGGCAGATTGTCCACACAGTGAGAGATAATGATATGTCTAAAGCATTGTGTTATCAAGCTCATACAGGACCACTAATCCATGTATAAGGATCCCTGTTAACTGCATATTGATTTAGTTTTAAAATGCAAATTTGTCCATTTTTTAGTATATTTTTATTAATTTTGTTAAATGTTTTCCAATTACATTTTACTCTGATTCTGGTTGCAGTGAAGAATGCCATCACAGATTTGCCATCTCTCCCCTAAGAAATTATCAAAGCCAATAATGGCATAGATGTTTTCTGCCTCCCTTGTTAGAGGAAACCTCCTCTGCAGATGAAGTCTCAGGCATCCACTAGTGTCTGGCTCTGAAACCTGTGTCTGTTAATTATCTGAGAGATTGCACAATTAAAAATTGGATGAGTGTTATAGAGAGGAGTTAGCTAGGGGAGCATAAAATCTGTTAGAATTGTATCATAAAACTCTGAGTTTGAAGAGAATTTAGAGTTCATCCAGTTCATGGGTCTTCTTTTCATGGCAGGCTGTTAAGTATTCTGGTTCCCTAGAACAGAGTGGGGTGGAATTCCTTATTGTTCAGTCCTTCAATCATGTCTACCTCTTCATGAACCCTTGGACCATAGCATGCCTGGCCTTTATGTACTCCACTATCTTTCAATGTCTTTTCAGGTTCAAAGGTATGTAGAATCAGAGATATGGTTCTTCTAGTAACAAGGTATGTCTATGAGAGCTGTGAGCATAGATTCTTTTAAATTGTGGTGCTAGAGAAGATTTTGGAGATTCTCTTAGATGGTAAGGAGGTAAAACCAGTCACTTCGTAAAGAGGTTAATTGAGACTCTTTACTGGAAGGTGGAATGCTGAAGCTTCAATACTTTAGCCAAATGATGAGAAGATGGAACTCATTGGTAAAGATTCCAACTCTGGGAAAGATTGGAGACAAAGGGAAGGGGACAAAAGACAATGAAGTGGAAATATCAGTGTCTATGGGATATTCTTTTAAGCTTAATATGTATTATTAGCTTTTTTTTCTCCATTATTTTATTAAGTCTAGACAAGGAGCAGCAACAAAACAGTCAAGTCCTGGTTTCTAGCGTTTGTCAACTGATGCATGGTGTTATTGTTCAGTTGTACCCAATTCTTCATGGCCCTATTTGGGGTTTTCTTGGCAGATCCTGGAGTGATTTGCCATTTTCTTCTCCAGCTCATTTTACAGATGAGTAGACTGAGGCCAGCAGGGTTATGTGACTTGCCTGGGACTACACAGCTAGTGTCTAAGGCCTGATTTGAATTCCTAATGATGAGTCTCCCTGATTCCAAGACCTGTGCTCTATCCATTGTGCCACCTAGCCCAAATGAAATTCCTATTTAGACGTGTCTTACTTATGGGGTTTTCTTGGCAAAGATGCTAGAGTGATTTGCCATTTCCTTGTCCGGCTTATTTAACAGATGTAGAAATTGAAAACAAATAAGAATAGTGACTTGCCCAGAGTCACACAGCTAGAACACATCTAAGACCACATCCAAACTCAGGTTTTCATCACTGAGTCATGCAACTGCCTATGCCTTCACATAAATAAATAATTGATAAAAATGAGAAACTTAAATAGGTCTACATTGAAGTCTTCTCTGAGTTCTCCAAAATCAAGAAGGCTTTACTATCTATATACTTCATACACTTTATATACGCACATCCACGTTGTATTGTGTGCTGTGCTGGCAGGATTTCAGGGGGATACCGAGATGAAACTATTCAAGGGATTTGTAATGTAGAAAGGAATGAAAGGGCAACTTCCATTTAGAAGGGCATCACATCAAATTAGGGCCAAAAGTATGGGCAGTCCTAAATTGCTCTTTTTTGCCATTTAAGTATATGTGATTAGAACAGCCTAAAAATTACCCTGGTGGAATTATAAGCAAAGGGGATCTTTATTTTGTTGGAAACTCTGGTTTGTGGCTTCAGTTGCCATAGTGCATTATATAATGGGTTAAAAAAGAGACTGCTAGAAAAGGAGAGAAAGTAAGAGAGCATTTGGGTTGTTAAAGAACCTTTGGTTTTTTAGGGTGTTTTACCTGAGGGTCTGATTATGCAAAAGACTGAGAGCCTTGTTTCCCCAGCCTCAGGGAAACAATATTGACCCAGTTTAAAGTCATTAACATCTTTAAGCCACATTGTTTTGTTTCCTAGTAGTTAAAGAGCAGGAGCTTTGATCCACAATCTACTTCTTTCCTTCTTTCTTCCTTATCACACTGATTCAAATTGTGTCTATTTGACAAACCTCTTTATTTATTTTTATTTTTATTTTTTTGCTGCCAGAGTTTCTTTCTAAACCCCAAGTCTGTTGCTTCTGGAAAAGCATTGATAATGTCTTGGGGATTTCTGTCTCCCCTTCCACCAAAGAAGTAGTAAAGGTGACTTTGATATAAATTATGAAGCATCAAAGAGCGAGAGAGATTAAAGTTAGAAAACTGAACTTTGGATTTCTTCAGGATGGAACCCAATAGTCATATGTGAATCTCAGGAAATGCTCTTTATTCAAGAGCTAATTTTTAGGTCTGTTTGGGTATGGGTTATGGAAGTAGTGTCCCATGAACAATAACTGACTTATTTCAAAACCTTCTGAAAGTTCTTTCTGCCGAACTAGGAGAAAAAAGCAAAACAAAGCAAAACTTTGAGTTGTCTTTTGAAAATACATATGTAAGGGGCAGCTAGGTGGCGCAGTGCATAGAGCACCAGCCCTGGGGTCAGGAGTACCTGAGTTCAAATCCGGCCTCAGACACTTAACACAAAAAACTAGCCGTGTGACCTTGGGCAAGTCACTTAACCCCAACTGCCCTCCAAAAAGCAAAAAAAAAAAAAAAAAAACATGTGTAAACTCAAGGATCTCTTTTTATGATCAACTTATAAATGCCGTATTGTAAATCATTCAAATTTAGTATTGTTGAAAATTTTTTTTAGTGTAACATCAGGTTATTGAGAGACAATATGATGCAGCAAATAGCTAAATAATCTGAGTGAGGTAGATTTAGCCTCAACTGCAAACTCCAACAGAAGGTAGTTGTGTGACCCTGGAGAAAATCATTTAAGGTTTTGTCACACAAGCAACTTTCTAAGACTAAGTTAAAAACAAACAAACAAAACAAAGCAAAGCTCTTTATTGGTTGAGAGAGTTCCCAGTAGCAGTAAAATCCTAGGTATATTCTTATTCAAATCATTATATTAAATTTAAATCTAGATGAATATATTATAGATTGACTTATGTCAGTTGAATGATTACTATATTACTTTAAAAAAAAAACCTGGAGTAACCAGGTGGTATGGTGGATAGAAAGGCAGACTTAAAAGTCAGGATCTGACTTCATATGTGCCCTCAGGTGAAATAATAGCCATGTGATCACTTAACAGCTACTTGCCTCAGTTTCCTCATTTGTCAAAGTAGTCATAACGATAGCCTCTATTTCTGAGGACTGTTGGGAGGATTATTAAATGAGATGTTTGTGAAGCACAATGCAAAGTTTAAGAGTTATGTAAATACCAGATTATTATTATTACCTGATAGATTATGTTTAATCTATGAAGTAGGTGTTAATTCTTTCTTACAATGCCAGTACTTTAAAAGCTCTCCATTAGGGCTTGTCAGTAATAGACATGATATTAGACGTAACATGGGGCAGCTAGGTGGCATAGCAGACAGAGTGCAAGACTTGGAGTCAGGAAGACATGAATTCAAATCCAGCCTCATTTATGGACTAACTATGTGACTCTGGGCAAGTCAGTCTCTCTTCATCTAACTTTCCTCTTCTTTAAAATATTTTCGGACTAATAAGACCTACTGCCTAAGGCTGTTGTGAGACAAAAATGTGATAATATTTGTAAGCGATTCTGTGAAACTTTAAGTGATATATAAATGTTAGAATGATATGATGCTTTGCATTTAACTTTGCAAAGCATCATATTCTAACATTTATATATCACTTTAAGGTTTGCAGAGTTATATATGTATAAATATCTATATCTATATCTATATATACAGATAGATATAGATATAGATATAGACATAGACATAGATAGATATAGATATAGACATAGACATAGATAGATATAGATATAGGTAGATATATAGATAGATATAAATTCTTGTTCCTTCCAAAACATGTCATTATCAATTCTTTCAGGATTCTTTTGGCTTGTGGGAGGAAGAGGGATGGAGGAGGTGGCCGTGGTATTTTGAAATGATAGCAGTCAAATAGTTCTCTTACATATTCTTCTCACAAGCACACATGGTATTTCTACTGTTCCATAGTAGATTCTAGCATCTGAACATTTTTTTTGTTTTTTGTTTTTGTTTTGTTTTGTTTTAAGTTGATAGCATATAACTACAGCAAAAATGTTATCAGGAAGCAGTTTTTTGTGTCCCTATCTTGCTCATCTTCCTTGATGACAAATTTATAATGAATTCATTTGCTATTTGATACCATTTAAGCTGTCATACTGATTTCATTGAAGAGAGGATGTCTTTTATATACACAGTGGCTGTCTCCTTATTTCCACATTTTTTCACATACTTTTTTGGTGTTGTCTTAAATCTCTGAAATCCGTCTGTGAGAAATAAGATAAGGGAGAAAGAGATATATGCTCATTTTCCTGATCCATTTCAGGGTTGCCTTGAATTTTGGAACTTCTAAATAGCCAGTCATGTTTTGAGAAAGGGAAGAAATAAGGAAATCACTATGATCATTAGAAGTTACTAAGGAAATTGAATTACAGATATAATGAACATTCACAGATAAATTGGGCAATAGAAACAGTCAGATAATGCAAATTCATCTTGGGTAACTCCATGAAAACTCTACAAAACAGTCCCAGACTGAATAAGATAATGTGCTCATTAGACAAATTGAGTTTGGAAGCTCTTGTTTTTAGTCTTTGCATCTTTGGTGACCAGCACAATGCCTCATACATGGTGAGTTTACCACTAGCCATATATTCTGAATATAGCTGGTTTCTCCAGGTTTATCTAAGCTAATCTTTCCAGCAAGGTTGTTTCTTTTTTTCCTTCTGATAAAGATCTTACTTCAAGGTTATGGAAGGAAATGATCTGAATATATGAGAACAGAACTACTCCAAAAGAAAAATGTCCAGTGTATACAGACCAGCAGTTCTCAAAAATAGAACTCCGGTGCATCAACAATAAAGTGAGGAAGAACAAAGAAACAATAAATACATAAAACTTAGCTAGATTCATCCTTGCCCAACTCTCCATCACTGGGACTGGACCAGTACTAGAAGACTTACAACTTGAACCACTAACTTGAACTTGAAGCATTTGATAGTGTTTGGGATGAAAAATAACCCTCATCCTTAATTTAGTGAAAAAATAAACACAGGGATCTCTTAGGATGAGAACAGGAGTTTATTCTCTTCCCTGGGAGAAGAGGGTGGTCTTCCCCATGACTCATCATGGAGAAGAGGTATGTTACAAAAGACAGTGCAAGAATTTATACCCTAATGCAGTCAAGTCCCCTTCCCAACTGTATCCTCTCTCTTTGTTTGAGAGGCAGACTTCACCAAATTCTTCCCCAAATGGGACAGCAAGAAAAGGAGGGGGAGGGTCCCAAAGCAAGGGAAGAAGAGAGAGCCTGGTCTGTCCCTGACTCCCACTGGCCAGGAGGAGGGGCCCACAGGGAGAGGGGAGAAGCAGACAAAGAAAAATGAAAGCGATTGACAGCAGCAATGGAGAGGGGGGTGGGAAGGAAGTTAACAATCCCAAATTGAGAAGTTTTCTCTCATCTCATACAATAGGAACCATTTAATTTGTTATGCAATCATCAAAGCCACCAGCAATATGGAATTCCTTCTATACCATAGTAAAACATCAGAACAAAGACTTTCATGAAAAGCATTATAGCAAATTAATTCATATGTACAAATTATTTTATATTAATAAACAGTATATTTACATGTATCTATAGGAGATAGAGACTAAAAATAAGACTTGTTGAAGAAGCAGGCTATGTCCCTCATGTACTTTGAATTATAGACAAACTAGTCTCTTTAGGCTTACTTGAATGTAACATTCCACATCCCGACTCTCTGCCTTTAAATAGTCTTTCATGGCTTAAATGCCTTCTCTTTTCACTTTCGATTCTTCTAGCTCCCTTAAAAGCTGAGTTCAAGTGCCATCTCCTATATAAAGCTTTTTCCATTGCTTCTGAATGCCAGTGTGCCCTGCCCAACTGCGTTATATTTACCTGGAAAGCAATGCACTGTCTTTTTAAAGGCCCCTTTTATTATAGAACAGTTAAAGATGAAAAGGGCAGAAAGATGCCTTTTTGTATAATGGAAAAGATTTGTATTAATTGTCAAAGGGTGTGGAATATTGACACTGTTATGAATGAACATTGTAATACCTAATAGGAGTAAGGAACAAAATCTGTTTTAATATAAACTGCCAAAATATGTGCATAAAAAAACAGAGTTTTGAATGGGATTTTGGGTAATTTTAGAGAGAAAATCTGTTGTGTGACTGAGGATTTGAAAATCTTTGTGAGCTATGTGGAGTGTTGCCTCACTTGTGTGGGAGCAGTTTAACATTTAAAAAATTATAAGGAGGTAAAGATCTTGTATTTAAAAAAAATAGAAACATGATTGTGAAGAAACAGTTTCAAGTGGTATTAAAAACTTTAGAAAGTTCATCACTTAATTGGATATAGGCCTAGATGCAAGTCTCACCTGTGACCAGGAGTAAGCCATTTAACCTCTAATGATGCCACACAAGGCTCTAAGATTATATTATAGGGCAATCATATATTATATAACACATTCTTTGGCAATGATTATGTTCTGGCCTGAGATTATGGAAGACCTAAATTTAAATCCGGCCTCCCATACTAGTTATATGACCCTGGCAAAGACACTCCACCTTCTTCTCTCTAAAATTGGGGTAATAAAAGAAGCAGCCTCCCAGGGTTATTATAAGCAGCAAATGATATCACGACTGTACTTTCCAAACTTGAATCTCCATATTAATGTTAACTGCTATGATGATAATAATAATGATAATTATTATTATCATAAAGGAGTTTAGATCTACATTGATAGAATTCTTATATCTATAAAGTCATTGATTGATTGTTCTTAGACATGATGACCTGTTTTATGTATGTGTACATATATATTTTGATGTTTAAAAACTTTGAGACGCATAGTTTTTAGGTAATTAATAATTTTATTAATAATGCTAGCATTTTATGAATAAATGGAATGGTCATTTGACTATCACTCTTGGACCCAAGACTCACAGTTTCTATGCCCTTGGAAGAATGGATGCTCCCGAAGCATATTTACCTTGTATGCATTGTCTCTTTAAATGCCTGATGAGGTGTAGGCTCTGGGACCCTCCTTGAGCTTTCCTTGAATCTTTGAGGTACATGCTCTGGGAAACCCCTTGAAGTCTGATTGAATCTTGCCACTTGTTGAGACATTTGCAGAGGCCATAAGTATTTCATTGTGGCTGGACCCAAACCTCTGTTACTAGCCACTTCATTGTCCATCTGTTTTCCACCCTGAAACATATCAAAATATCAGTCCACTCTTGCATTGACCTCATTAACTCCTCCTGAAGACCCTCCCCAAACTTATTACTGGAGTCTGATCTCATTGACTCCTCCTGAAGACCCTCCCCAAACTCTTTCTCCAGACCACCCCTAAATTTCTCTGTATATAAGAATCCCATCTCCCCTCCATGTGGTGTGAGAGAACCACAGATTGCTGTAGAACAGACTTAATCTGTCCTACTTGCCCAATGTAAGCATTACAGATATCTAGGCTACTTAAGAGTCCAGTCAATATGGCAAACTTTAAATAAACTTTTCTTTGACTGAGAAGACTTGACTGGAATTCTTTCCGCAGGACCCAGCATGTTGGTATTTTGGGGTCTCAGGCAACCTTAAGCCTCTTTGGATACCCTCTTCAAAAATACTGAGCTATGGAGAAAATAGGGAGGTGTGTTGGCTTTCTAAAATGCCCTTTTAGATTTATGGAATTGTGGTAGGCACTCAATTTATTTTTTCATTTTGGTAATCTTACTCCTAAGTGGAAATACTAATTCACAGTTTCTAATGTGCCTATTATTCAGATTCTAATTCAGACTTGTGAGAAGAAAACATGCAGACATTCTATTTCTTGCTATAGCACTGCTGATGAGGGATTATTATTAATTTTTTTTTGTAGCTGCTTTTAGGAATGAAGTCGTGAATTCTGTTTCTTTGCCATTTGTCTACTGGGTTTACTTTTTAGTATGTGCCATAATAACTCCCTCCCCCACCATTATCAAAGCATCATTTATCTAGTGTTGGAAAGGACATCAGAGATCATCTAGGCCAACTTCTTATTTTATAGATAAGGGAACTGAGGCCAGTGAGATAAAATGAAAAACAAAGGTGGAGTTTAAATCTTTTGATGTCTCTAATTCCAGAACCACATTTTTTTTGTTTGTTTGTTTGTTTTTGAACTATAACATGAATCAGTAAATACTTTCTAATCATCTAAAATGTTCCAGGTATTGTCCTAGGTGTTAAGGTGACTAGTAAAAATTTGAGATAATAATTCTTGCTTTCAAGGATGTACAGTTTTGGAGCAATTCAACATATATATGGGAGAGGTAGTCAAAAGAGAGTTGTTTTTCAATCTAAAACTGTTACAATGGTCACAAGGCTTTTCAGTACCATTGCTATAGAAGTATTGCTTGTGTTACCATTTCTGGAAGAAGAACAAGAGGTAGAAAATGGCTAGGTCATTGGGCTTGAGAAGGGGGAAAGAGGAGGTATTGATGAAACTGTAGGACAGGCAGGAAGATTCTGTTGACTGGTCCTTGACGACTTGGTGGTTGGTCAAGTTATTTGTGAAGCACAGCCTGGCACTAGCTAGATACATTCAAATAAATGTGTTTTTATTTTCCTATTAATCATAACTAGTAAGTCTCAGAGCAGAGTCCCAAAATGGGAGTGAGGGTGGGAGTATGTTGAGGCTTTCTAGAGATCCAAGTAAAAAGGTTCCTTCTTGAAGGAGGGACAAGGCTGTGGCAAGTCATAAGGCAAGATATCCAGGCTGAGTAGGTAGCGTCTGAGGGATGGATGGATTGGATATGAAACATGGACTGCAGCTGACTCAATGTGATGGCCCTACCACACATACCCTCCTTCTTCCCTTGTGTGATTGGTTTTCCAAAAGCCTAGATCTAGAAGTTTTGGTCACCAAGTATTTATTAAGAGGCTCTGTTTGGCACCGTTCTAGTGATGGGATTAAATATGAAGATTAAAAATGAAACAGTCCTTGACCTGAAGGTGCTTATAGACTTGTGAAGAGAGACAACATATTAGCTGTATGTAAAACAAACATTTAATAGTTCTAGAGGGTTATCATTGGCAGGTGGGGAAATTAGGAAAAGCTCTTCCATGTGCTATTTATTTGGAAAATTATTACCAAAATAATGATTATTTTGGAAATGTTATACTATTTCCAAGAACTGTTGGGGGGAAAAACATCAAAAAGTATATTTTAATGGGAGGGGGGGCACAACATTAGATTAGGGGTTAGAAGAGGAATTGTAGATGAAACATGTCTCAGGCCATGGTGCTTTTAGATTTGAGGTAAGAATGAAATGAGACACTTATAGGTCTACTACTAATTAATATTGATTTAACAACACATAGAAAGAATATTCAGAACAAATAGAACATTTAAACATTTGGTTGATGTTTCTTTCACCTGGTACCACCCCAGTCAAAAGATGTGCTTCAAACCAGAGAAAGCCCCACTTGTTTCTGCCATGAATTTTGTATACACATGAGAGGAAATCATAAGGGCAATCTGAATTCATTCTCCTAGACTAATTGAGTATTTAGGATGGTATACTTCCTTTTTGGGGGGCAGCTAGGTGGTACAGTAGAGAAAGTGCCAGGCTCAGAGCTGGAAAGACCTGAGTTCAAATGTGGCCCCAGACACTTACTAGCTGTATGACCTTGGGCAATCCCTTAACCCTGTTTGCCTCAGTTTCCTCATCTGTAAAGTGAGATGGAGAAGGAAATGGCAAACCAGCACAGCATATTTGCCAAGAAAACCACAAATTGGCTCATGAAGAGTCAGACAAGACTGAAACAACTGAACAACAACAACAAAGTTAATTATCTTATAATGAAAAAAATAGTCTCAAAGAAGAAGATAATATGACTACCACAAGCTACCATTTGGTAACATGGTCCTAAAGATCTTCCCATCTTCTTGAAGTCAGTGTATATGCTTATGTAGGGCCTTTCCTGGACAACCATGGGGTACATGAGAAGCCTAAAATGGGCATCATTAGAAAGTGATCCTAGTGCAAGTAAAAGACGGGGGGGAGGGGAGGGAGGAGGGTGTGTGTGAAGACATTGAACAAAGTAGCACAGTTTTTTACTCCTCCCTCCTTGAAGAAGTGACTGAATGTGGAGAAGAATGAAAAAAATCCCACAACAACAACAAATCTCAGTATTCCTCTGTCTCTTCTGAAGGACCTCACTGATGCCAGAACTCTAAGAAGCTGAAGTGTATTGATTGATGCAAAAACTTGATATTTTTTAAAATAATCTTAATATGATCCATTGCACATGGTAGGAAATTGCAAATCTGGTAATTCACAGTGAGTTTCCCAATGCATAGTAGTGATAAGGGGTAATAGTATCACTAGGAATATTTAGAATATAGTAGAAATAATAATACTTCTGGTCTACTCATTTGTTTTCATCATGGGGAGTTGTAGTAGGTTAACACTTACATGTGCAGCCTGTCCCAGGTCAATCACTACCCAGACTTCCCTTACAAACACCACCTCCTAGTGTAGCATGATCTAGTGGGAACTGTACTTGAAATCAGAAAGACCTGGGTTCATATCCTACTTCTAACATTTTTAATCAATATGACCTTAGAATCTAAGAGTGAGATAAATTATTGAATCTCTCTGTCAGTTCCTTCATCTTTAAAATAAAGGGATTATGATTGTTGTCCTTTTCAATCACTTCTAGCTGTAGAACTATCAAATCACAATCCTGGGCCTGCCAGCACTGTCCTCTCTTTCCTGGGAGAGGAAGAATGCTATTTTTTTTTCATTTTTAGAAGCTTTTTCTGAGGAAATGTCCCCTGTATTAAAGGAGATTATGTAGAATTTCAGCTCTACCATTCATAGAAAGCAAGGCACTCCCTAGTATTCTACTCCTTGGTGCTACAAAACATTTCTGAGGAGCTATCCATTGATCACTGACTACCATAACAGTAACAAAGGAAAAGGTTCTTACAGGTTCCAGATTAGTATAAGGAAAAGACTACTCTTTGCCACAGTCTACTTTAATTTGCTAGAGTCCAGAGCACCTATTACAATGGTTCTCACCTTCCTAATGCTGTGACCTTTTAATATTCGTATTTGGGCATATCTGCATGTAGGCAGACCCGCCTGGAGACAGATAGAGGAGCAGTGTTTCATTTCCTAAGACCATTGAAATATGTGTTTTCCAATGGTCTTAGGCGACCTGATTTGACCACCAAAGGGGTTGTGACCCACAGGTTGAGAACCGCTGACCTATCACTTCACTAGGCTTCACCACAGTTCATTCCTCTACCGCTGGAACCCTTTCAAGCCCACAACACTGGCCCTTCATTGGAGCCCATGTCACATCCCATTGCAATTTTCCTTGTATGTAAGAATCAGATACAAAATAGAATTTTCCTATCTTGGACCCTCCATTGTTAATTTTTCAGCAAAATGTGTGTGTGTGTGTGTGTGTATTCAATTGAAATTTGTCGATTTACTTCTCTTATTCCTTTCTTCTGCCTTTGAAAGGTGAAAGAGAGAGGGAAGAGGAAGGGAGGGGGAGGAAAAGGGAGAAAGTAAAGAGAGGGGGAGAAGGAGGGGAGAGAGGAAGAGAAAGAGAACTCTAGCAGATGTCTGGATCAGTAGTGATCACATGAAATGTCTGTCGCCCATCACTGCTATATCATGCCTCTGTGCCAGGCTTGAGATGGTTCCCACACTCCTCATATGTTTCCACTTTCTAGCCAGGTGGTCTGGAATATACTTCAATGACAAAATCACTTCTGTTCTTCCCTCCTTTCACCTTCATTCCGATATTCTCCATCATTCTTTCCTCCTACTTGTAGATTTTCACATATGAAGATAATATTGAGTCAAACAGCTGTGATGGCACTTCTGACAATTAGTTCTTAGTGTCTGACCTCTCAGGTCTCTTCCACTTCTAAGAATGTCTATTATTCTCTGATCTGTGATTGTGTTCTCCCAAAGGGTTGGGTTGAGACTTGTGTGGTTACAGAATGTCATGTATAATTAAGCTCTTTTGCTTATGACCAGGATAATGTCACTGCCCTCCAAGAGGCAATTTAGCTGAATGACAATTCAAATTAACCCTTTTCTTCACAGAGCAGTCTTATTCCTCTTGAATTGTTTTGCATTTTGTCAGGATGCTGGGCAGACACCATGCACATGCTCACTAAATCAATAAATAATAGATGAAGTAAGTAACTGATATTCTGAACCCATTTTTCTTCAGGGACAATGCCGGCAGATACAAAGACTAGGGCTCGATCCTAGGTTATCCTCTATTGAGTACAGACAATAATATGGCAGCCTATTTTTATGGTAATCTATGGTTACAGTGACTTCACATAGATTATTTTATTTGATCATTACAAAAATCTTTGAAGTTAAAAAAATGTGAAACAGTTTTTAACCAATAAAGATGTCAATGTCTTGATCTTCCTGATGCGGAAACAGAGGCTCAGAGAGATCAGACTTCTTTCCTACTCATCTGTGTTAAGTATTTTGTCTATACCCAGTGCCTCTAGTACTTCACCATTCACTGTCTCTGCCCTACTGAACTTAGGATTCCTCTTTTTACAGAACACTAATGAAATTGTCTTTGAAAGGGTTATCGTTCCTGTTCACCCATTTCAGTAACCTTTTTTAAAAGTTCTCATCCTTCCCAATCTCCTTGTATCATCTGGTGATGTTGAGAGCACTTACTTTTGGAATAAGATTGTAGATTTGGAGGGACAATTAGGTAGTGCAGTGGATAGCATGATGGACTTGGAGTTAGGAAGACCCATCTTCTTGAGTTTAAGTCTGGTTTTATCATGTGGATGTACTCAAGTTGAACTGTGGCCTCACTAATGTGTACATTCTCTACAGAAATGTATATTGCAATCCATCTATGCCTGCCCACCCTGTATGACTTCTGTCCAGTTCCTCCCATAAGTTCACAGTAGGAGTTCCTCCAATGTCCTGGAAACCTCCCTTATTTTCATTTGACGTTGAAAAGATAACAGTGAAACATTTCAAGAATCTGTTATTCCTTTCCTTGCCACATGACTGGCCCATCTCCTTTTCCTACAATACATTTCCCAAGTGCAACATTTTAATCCAGTACTTGTTGAAGGCTTTTCATTGGATATAGATTGCATTCTGATCATTCCCACCATATATCTCTTCATTGTCATTTATGTAGTATTCATCTTGAATTCTTTATTGTGTGTTCTATTCCATGACTTGTGTCTATGTATCAACACTGGCAGAATATGGCTATTAAAATTAGCCTTTGACTTTGAGGTACCACATCTCTCCAGCCAGATTGGCTAAGATGACAAAACAGGAAAATGACAAATGCTGGAAAGGATGTGGAAATTTTGGAATACTAATGCATTGTTGGTGGAGCTGTGAACTAATACAACCAGGGCTATAAATAATTGCATACCCTTTGACCCAGTAATACCACTTCTGGGGTTGTATCCCAAAGAGATCATAGAAGTGGGAGGAAGACCCATATGTACAAAAATACTTACTGCATCTCTCTTTGTGTTGCAAAAAAACTGGAAATTAAGGGGATGCCCCTCAATTGGGGAATGGTTAAGCAAGTTGTGGTATATGCATGTAAAGGAATAGTATTGAGCTATAAGAAATGGGGAAGAGCCGGTCTTTGCATTTGCCTGGAGAGTCTTATACAGACTGATGCTATGTAGAGCAGAACCTGGAAAAATTGACAACAATTACAGACATGTCATATGTGTGGCGACCAACTTTGAAAAACTGAACTCTTCTCAGCAATGCACAGTTATAAGATAACTCTACAAGTCTCAGGATGGAAGGAGATATCTACATTCAGAGAAAGATCTAGAAAGAACAGTTTAAATGGAGACTGAAGCAATCTACATGCTATGGTTCTTTTCTATGTTTGGTTTTCTTTCTTTTTTCCCATTTGTTCACTCCATTGGTTACAACCCTTCTATACAACCAGACTAATGGTCAATGTGAAAGTATTTGCAGATCCTATGCTTGATTGTATGCCACAATGGGGGATGAGGAGGGTATAGGGAGGGAAGAAAATTTGAAACTCAAGGATTGTGGAACAGAATCTTGTAAACTAAAAGTAAATAAACAAATCAGTTTTTTAAAAAAATAGCCTTTGGTTCTGGGACAAGCCAAATATCAATACAAGAGTTTTGAGGTTTTCTGAAGGCCCTCTGTTTTTGGACCAAATTCATTGCTTTTTCAGTCATTATTTATTAAGTGCCCAATGTGTATCAGGTACTATCCTAAGTGCTAGAGATAAAAAAAATTTTAAAAAGTCCCTCCCCTCAAGGGTCTTGCAATCTAATGGAGGAAATAATAGGCAAATAAATATGTACAAACAAGCTATATACAGGATGAATAAAAAATAAATAAGAGTTGGAAGACATTACAATTTAGAAGGGTTGGGAAAGGCTTCCCATGGAAGATGGGAGTTTGATTTGTACTTTCTCTCCAACATACTGATAGACAAACTCTAGAGGTTATATAGAACCTAACCAAGAACATAGCATTATTTGAACTGTAAGCATATACCCCAAACTTAATGTTTCTGAAGCCAAGATTTTAATATTTCCTTCCAAACCCATCTTTCCTTATGACTTTTTTATCTGTCATTGATACCATCATTCACCTAATCTCCAATGTTCAAAACTGTCACATTATCAGACTTTTTATTTCCTCCTCTCATGTCCAAATGTTGCCAATCCTACAACAAGCATCTCTCTCATTTCTTTGCCCATTGTTATTAGACTATTGCTGGAGAAAAGAAATTCCTTGAAATCCAGTATTGTTTTGATTATTATCCCTTTATTCCCCAGTACTTACAACAGTGCTTGCTACATTTTTTCTTGTATTGACGTGAATTACTTCTTCTTTCTTCCTCCTTTTTCTTCTTTCTTCTTCTTCTTTCTTCTCCTCCTTCTTCCTCTCCTCTTCCTCCTCCTCTTCCTCCTCCTCTTCCTCCTCCTCTTCCCCCTCATCCTCCTCCTCATCCTCCTCCTTGTCCTCCTCCTCGTCCTCCTCCTTATCCTCCTCGTCCTTGTCCTTGTCCTCCTTGTCCTCGTCCTCCTCATTCTCCTCCTCCTTGTCCTCCTCATCCTCCTCCTCGTCCTCGTCCTCCTCCTCCTTCTTCTTCCTTCCTCCTTCCTCCTTCCTTCATCCTTCTTCCACCTACCTTCTTCTTTCTCCTTCTTTTCTTTTTTCTTCTCCTTCTCCTTTTCCTTCTTCTTTCTATCTCTTTCCCTTCCCTCTCCCTCTTTTTCACTTCTTCTCCTCTCCCTCTCTAGCATTTTTATTGCAACCAAAGTAGTCTCCCTTTTCTATCAAGGACTTGTCATATTTTTCTTCTATTAAAAGAAATCAACAAGCTTTTAATGTTTTTTCTATTTTCTGTTGAGTAAAATCCAAAATTCTGCACCTGGCATTCATTGCGCCCTTTCCACAATCTAGTACTACCCTGCCTTTCCAACCTTTTCTCATTCTACTCTCTAGACTTGTCTCCCATACATTTGTTCACATCATTTGCTCTGCCCAGAAATGTCTTCTTTCTCTCTTTTTCCCTTTTCAATTGTTACCTATGATTTAAAACTCAATATGTCTTACTGCTTCCTCCTTGAAACCTTAATTGAATATTCCTGATGGTAATCCCTCCTCCCCAGAACTTACAAAGCAGTATGTTTTATATTTATATGATGGATTTGTGGTTTTGTATTATAATTGTTATGTATACTACTACATGAAACTACTTCTCTGTTACTTCCTCATGGCTTGGTGCCTATCCTGACTTCCACAAAGCATATGCTAGCAGATCGGAAGCTCTAGCATATTTTGTGAAACGGAAAACACTTGAAGAATGGGTCTGGCACCATATTATGCCTGCTATCCAAGAACTAACCGAAATAACTAGACAGAGACTCATCAACAAAGTATTGGCCCTCAAATGATATATTTATTTGTTTTCCCATAGAGGTAAGGATATAAATAAAAATACAGACTGAACCTCAAGATTAAGAATGTCTCCTCATTTCATTTCTCAGAGAGATCATGTAAAAGTGATGGAAAAGGCTATGTAACCACTAAGAATTTCACAATTTTTAAAGTAAATAAAAATATTAATTGTTGGTTCTACTAATTTACAATTTTTTCCTATTGATCAATGAGTTGGCAAATGACTTGGAAAAAATGTATGAAATTTATATAGGCACATAACCAGACCTCTTCCCCCTAGTCAGCACACATGTCGAATACCATATTCAGTTCTGAGCCCTATACTTTTTTTGGAAAAGCACTAATCATTTTCTTGATTGCTTTATCAAATGGAAAGGGGATTTCATTAGATGTGGTGGGAAAGAGTACAGGATTAGATCAAGAATATAGTCACAGGGATTAGTCATCATCTTTTGTAATTGTTCTTGGATGTCACTCATTTCTTCATCTTTAAATACAAATTAGAAATATTCTCCATGTACTTCACTAATGCTCCTTGCCCTTCAAAAAAAAAATTGGAGGCATGGTGGAATGTATAGAGAGCTAACCTTGGAGTCAAGGAAATCTGGGGCTGTAGTCTTCCTGTGTGACTCAGATAAAGTCACTTGATTTCAGTTTGCTAGATAATTCTATAAAAAGGATAAACTTCAGAGACGGTACGGAACTACATTGATCAAGGGTTTTCCTCATATAGATGGGATATGTGTGTGTATATACACATATATAATTAAGATATTTGGTATCCTTAGAATGCTGTGTTATTTTATGCTTATGAAAGCATTGTTTTGAAAAGGAATTCATATGCTTCATGAAACAAAAGAATCCATGACCCAAAGAGGTTAAAAAAAATAGCATGATCTTACATCTGTGGCAGGAAATGCTCTTAGAGCTCATCTAGTCCCAACCTATCATTTTACAGATTCAGAAACTGAGACCTGGGGAGGTTTTAAAACCTCCCAGGTTTTAAGTGGCAGAGTGAGGAAATGCAGAATGTCCTATGACCTAAAATCTCTCATACTTTCTTTTGTACTGTTCTATTTTATATTGGAAACTTTTAACAGAATTTTCTTTCAGTTTTTCCTGGTAATTTATTACTATGTGCTTCTACAGCTAAAGTGGTTCTGAGTAAGGATCATTGAGGATAAAGAATAAAAGGAGAGAAAAATGGGAAATCAAGAAGAAATAAAGGAAAACAAATTAAAATATTGTAATATGAATGCTAGCTTTTCCGGCTATACGTGCACTTGATTGTGTGTGTGTGAGTGTGTGTGTGTGTGTGAGAATATGTGTTTATAGATATGGCCTTCTTTTTAGTCTTTCTAGGCAAGATTATTTTTTTTTCCGCACCAGATATTGCTTTTTCATATTGGCCATTATGATCATTTTTAAAGTTAGCACCATTCTAACCAAAGCAAGATGACTTTGTTAGTTGTCGATTATATCTGGTTTTTTTTTTTCATTTCCTTCTAGCCCCTTTCCTTTTAAGGTTCAACCCATTTGACATGAATTTTATTTTCTCCTCTCTAAAATATCGCCTCTTGCAATGATATCTAAGTCATACACACACTGTAAAAGTAGGTGTGAAATTATAAATAACTGGGGGGAAAATCACCATGAAGAATAAAAAAATATGGTAGGGCTCAGATTGCCTAGAGCTTGCAAAAAAGTTGGAATTCCTGTGAGATGTGATATTTAGGAGGGCTTAGGATAGATGGTAGTTTTTCACCCAGCTACTCTTCAGGTTGTTTCTTTTTCACATCTGTTTTCTGTGGAAATTTCATATAAGCTATTCCACAATATTTAGTGCTTACAAATTTTCACAGGCAGTGGGACTTTTGGAATGAAATAGAGACAGAGGTGGAGATCTGTCAAGGGAAGAAATCCCAAAGGATAAGAATGAATTAATAATATGGTTAGAATGCAGCTAACTTGTTTTGTTAATGACTTTCTTGCCCCTTACACCATCCTGGCACCCCTTCTTTTAAAAGTTCCCTCCCTTACTTCATTTACTTATTGCTGCCATTAGCTTCAGAAACTGTACTATGAGGTTATTATCTGATAACTCCAGACAGATTTGAGGAAAGAATGATTAGGTAAAAAGAGGACAAGTGTAATATCAAGCAAAGGCAACTTCCAAAGTTCAGATTACCAGCATAGCAAACCCCATTTATTCAGCAAATATTCAAAGAACAGAGAAAGTCAAAATGCAGTATAACTCAAACATTTCACCAGTTACGTTCTTCATTCAGTCCAGGTACTACTCCACCCCTAGAGGGTACATGCTTTTAGTCAAAATCTCTTCTCAAATGGAGATCAGACTACTCCACCCCTAGAGAGTGCATTCATTTAAGTATCTTCTCAAATGGAGATCAGTCTACTCCACCCCTAGATACTAGAGGCAAGCCCTCAGCAATCTCAGTTCCTGGGGAGACAAGGCTCAACAAAGCCAGTGTTCTCAAGTCATACTCTGCCTGTATAACAGTCCCAGAACCCCTGAAATTATCAGCAAGGCCCCCTTCCAGAATTTCTGTGAACATACAACAATTAAGTCCTTCTTCAGGGCTTCTGCACCAATAGACAGGTTCCAGGACCTCTACAACAGCAGCACTGTCTACCATTAGGTGAATGTGGTAAAACAACATCAAAACAGACAGACAAAATACAGGCATTACAGCCATGCCTCCTCAGTTGTCAGCAGCTCCAGGTGGCAGTCCTCAAAAGTCCTGGGAAGCTCCAATGGGCTCTCAACAGCAACTCAGGCTTCATGATGCTGGACACTGCTCTCCCAATAGTACTTCTTCTTCTGGCCTTCTCTGGGCTTAAGCCTTCCTTTCCATTCATGGCTCCTCCCAGCTCAGCCCCCTCTCTTCATGTCAACAAGTCCATCCCACAAGTGGGTTTCACAAGCTCTGGGTCTTAACACTCAACCCAAAAGCCAAGTCAATTCAGGGGCATCTCCAAATTCCATTACCATTACAACAAGGTTCTTTTTCCTTTTTTTAGGGCAGAAGGAAAGGCAATTGGGTCTGACTTGCCCAAGGTCACACGGCTAGTAACTTTTAGGAGTCTGAGATCAGGGTGGCTGGGTTGCACAGTGAATAGAGCCCTGGCCCTGGAGTCAGTAGGACCTGAGTTCAAATGTGGCCTTAGACACTTAACGCTAACTAGCTGTGTGACCTTGGATGAGTCACTTAACCCCAAATGCCCTTCTGCCTTCAAAAAAAAATTGTTTGACATCATATTTGAACTCGGGTTCTCCTGATTCCAGGGCCAGGGCTCTATTTACTGTGCCACCAGGACACCCCTGAGGTTCTTTTCTTGAGGGTATTTTAGTACACTGTTGAAAAATGGAGTAAAATGGACATAATGTATTAGAAAGAGTATTAAATTTGAAGCTAGAAGATCTGAATTTATTTATTTATTCGTTCATTCATTCATCTATTTATTTGTTTGTTTATTTATTTGCTTTTAGTTTTTTGGGGGGGAGGTGGGAAGGTAGAGCAATTGGGGTTAAGTGACTTGCCTAAGGCCACACAGCTAGTTTTGTGTGTGTATGTGTGTGTGTGTGTGTGTGTGTGTGTGTGTGTGTGTGTGTGTGTGTGTGTGTGTATGTTAAGTGTCTGAGGCCAGATTTGAACTCAGGTTCTCTTGATTGCCTAGCTGGTGCTCTATTCACTGCGCTACCTAGCCACACCAAGATCTGAATTTAAATTCCAGCTCTATTGATTGTTTTTTTAATCATTGTGACCTTGGGCAAATTAATTAATATCTACAGGCAACAATTTTCATCATCTATATAATAAAAGGTTTGGACTTTATGACTTATGAGATCTCTTCCTATTCAAAATTTCTGGTGCATTATGAAAACTGCACAATATTATGATAATATGGTAGCTAACAGACTTTTTCTTCACTTTATAACAATTGAACATTGGGTTCTAAACCTAGTCTGAGTAGCTTCCATTTGCTGTCTGCTGGTAAGATCATATGACTCATTAAATAACAAGCTGAAGAGAGTAATGGATCCTTTCTCACAGCCTTCATTAACTTGTTTCTAAAGCAGTGGTTATGTGATGGTGAGAGACTAATGGGAGAAAGACAGACTTACTGATAGACAGGGTAGCTAGCTTCTCAAACTGAATCTCTAGATTCAGTGATGGGGAGCCTACAGCTTCGAGACCACATGTGGCCTTCTTCTAGGTCCTTGGGCATAGCCTTTTGACTGAGTTCAAGTTTTCCTTTTATTAAGGAAATTTGTCTTGTCAAGTTTGAATTCAGTCAAAGGGCTGCACTTGAGGACCTAGAGAGCCACATGTGGTCTCAAGGCTACAGGTTCCCCACACCTGTCTAGATATTTGTGGAGTATAACATAGGGTCTATTTCTTAATTTCTTGGTTTCAGTATTTTAGAGACTTTTTATTGATATATTTTTTTTAAAGATGAAGTGCAGCATAGTGAGCTGAGAGTCAGTCTCAGAGACAGGAAGACTTAGTTTTAATTCTTATGAAATGTACTGACAGTATTATTTTAGGCAAATCATACTGTCTCTTGGTGTTGTAGGAAATTCAGTGAGATGCAGAATTGTTGTCAGGTTTCATTGGTGGAAGGCTTTTCTTCATCAAGGTATTCCTTACAATGATGAGATCACAAATTCAAAGTCCATCCCAATCTCCATTTTTATTGTCACTTCATCTACATTTGCATTCACCTCCTCTCTGTGAAATATTCATTATAAAAAATTAATAGAGGAAAAATCAACAGAGTTGATCAGCACATCCTTTCTGAACTATACTGCATATTCCTCATCACTCAAGCCTGCAGAGGGGAAAAAAAAGCACCTTGCCGTATCACTTCTTTGCCATTCAGTTTTTACAGTTGTGTTCAAAAAAGTATATTTTGTCAATTCATACAAAGAATTTGGCCCTCAAGACTGACATATGCAATGGAAAGTAAAAAGGAATGGATGTTTAAATCATCAAAACCATTGATTTTACATTGAGAAGTAAAACTACCAAGCATATAAGAAATAGTCCACTCCCCGGTACAGAGTATACATTTAATAACTACATGTTAGATGAAAGAATATAAATAGGAATTTAGAATTGATGGAAGAAAGGTGAAGGATGTTGACTTAAGCTTTAGAAATGATGGCATTGGTGGTACATCCTTGTGAAATATAAAGAAAGATTGGGATATAAAGGACTACAGTTCAGGTTAGAGCTGAAGATAGAAATTTGTAAATAATCTTTGTGGGAGTAAAAGTTGGGGCCATTAGAGTAGATATTATTTTTATGGTAAAAACACATAAAGAGGACTGAAAACTGACCTTTCAAACATGAAAGATGACATCATCCACATCCATGGGTCATTGATAGAAGGGAAGAAGCAACCAAATGACTAAGTGAATATAGCATTGTACCTAGAGTCAGGAAGACCTGAGTTCAAATTGTACCTCAAATATTTATTAGCTGTATGACCAAGGGCATGTCACTTTACCTTTGGTTGCCTTAATCCATTGGAGAAGAACATGATAAACTACCCCACTACCTTTGCCAAGAAAACCCCAAACATGATCATGAGTAAAACACAACTGAACGACTAAATAAGTAATAACAAACAAGGAACCCTTGAGGAAGAAAGAAGAGTATACTGAAAAATAGAGCGTATCTAGAATTATGGAGTGAAATGAAAGCCAAAGGAAGGTTCTAGAGGGATTTAGTGAATAATAATTTCAAAGATGATGGAAATTGAAAAGATAGCATGGAATTTGATGACCATGGATGTTATTTTTTTAACTTGGACAATGAATTTTAGGATAATGGTGGAAACCTGAATTTTTAATTAGACCTTACAGGATGATAGGTCACAGATGTTGAAACAGAAAGAATCTCAGAAGCTTTCTAATTCCTTCATTTTGCAGAAGAGGAAATTGAGGAACAAGAACACACAGCTAGTTGACATCAAAGGTGGAATTTGAACCCAAGTCTCCCACCATTTGTCTCATTTGTCTAACTCTACCATACTGCCTCACTGTAAAATGACTTTTCAGAAATCTTATGCTAGAATAGTCTTTGAAAAATTAAAAGAAAAACATAAGCACCTTTTAAAAAGGAGAAATTCTTTATTTTCCCCCTTTATCTTAGTTTTATAATAATTCTTCAATACCACAATCCCACTCCAAAACAATGAGCTGAAAATAAAATGTATCCAATTGTGTCTATTGTCATTAATCATGAAGAACAGTGAGTCAGAGAATAATTTTGCAGTCACAACTGGCATGGGTGAATAGGACATTTGGTTGATTCTAGGTAAAAATAAATAATAATAATATTGCCAAACTTTTCATATGCGTTATGAGGTTGGAATGAATTACATCATGTTCTTTGACCTTTATTTCTCAGTAATATCTTTAGTAATAGAGCATCCATTTATTCAGTATAGGATTCATTTATTACTATCTTCTATATTCAGATTCTATTTTTTCTATCAGCTTCCATATCCTCCTAAAACTGTTTACATCAAAACCCTAATGTCATTTACATGAGTATCTAAAGATATTTATTACTTACACAAAGCAGGCTCACCTTGTCCAATTTCTCAGAAATCAGTTATTTTTCATAGTGATCTTAAGTCAGCATGTATTGCAAATATAATTCACCCTGAAAAGTTGTCCAAAACGTTTTCAGTATCCAATTTAAATCAATGTATGTAGTTAGAATCTTCTAGCATTTTCCCCCCATTTTCTCATTGTTTTATGGCAAGGAGGGGACTGGATGACCAGAATCTATGGTAATAGAATGTAACCCTCTGGAACAGTCTGTCTGGGTAGAAAGTAAACCCGCTCATTGGTAGATGGTACACCTTTTGCCTGAAGACCAGTCTAACTAAATGTAGAGTCTTCCCCACAAGAATGGTGTATGATTAATAAAATGTAAGATCTTCTCTGTCCATGAATAGGCCTATTTGATCACATGTGTTCCTTTTCCCCTTGGAAAATGCACTGTGTTCCCAGGTCTAAAGGTACACAGATATTTCAATCATGGATGTCTTGCTGCTTTGACTTCCATCCCACTTCACAACTGTGACACAACCTGAATCACAAAGAGCCCATCAGGTAATTCAGAGAGATATATACTGCCTAGGACAGTGGTTCTCAACCTTCCTAATGCTGGGACCCTTTAATACAGTTCCTCATGTTGTGGTGACCAACCATAAAATTATTTTCGTTGCTAATTCATAACTGTACTTTTTCTGCTGTTATGAATCATAATGTAAATATCTGATATGCAGGATGTATTTTCCTGGTTACAGATTGAACACAACCCACAGGTTGAGAACCACTGGGGAGGAGTAACTTGTCTAGGGGGAAGCTTGCTTACCAGTGGTTTCCTTGCAGGAAGGTTTTCATACCTTTTGGCACTGGGCCAATTAGGCACTGAGTCACATGTGTTGTGATGTCTTCTGGCTCTGAGCCTCTTAACTGAGAACTATATGTACTGGGAGATTGTTATTTTACTTTGGAAGGAAGAATGTTTCTTTGTGATTTCGCCAGAAGAGACTCTGGGTAGCCATTGTTAAGGAGCCCCCTGGCTTTGTGAACGCAAATTTTGGTGCTCCCTGGTATAATGAGTATGTATCTATTGCTCTGTTTAGACAGTTGGAACAATGTCTATTGGATTCTTTCTTGGATATTCACTTCTTTCTACTTCTCTGTCTACATTATTTAATTAAAGTCAGATTGTTGACCCCTTTGAAGCTGTCTTTCCTTTAGAAAAGCAGATCAAAGAACGTATGCTAGCAGCCCACCCTGTGTGCTAGTGTGGTTGCTAATACAGATACGTGTACAGAGCGATGAGTTGTTTTTTTTTTAAGTCAAAACAAGTTTTGAAGACTGTATGCTAAGAGAAGGCTTGCATTTATACAATGTACTGCATTATAGAGGGAAGATACAATCCCATCAAATCTCATTTGAATTATTAAAGAAAATAATGCACATTCAATATTTTTTTAGTCTTCAAATAGATGACTTTATTGACTCCAGTTCAGGTGAGAAGTGCCTGCTAGACATGGTGATGTTTTGCTGATCTTTTTCTTTTCTTTTTTTCTTTTCTTTTACATTGATGGTAAAAACTGCTGATCTGTAGGATGTATTTCAGGGAGACAAAAACGCATTCTGGGGGAATGAAGAAAAAATAGTTGAGGATGTTCTACACATCACACCTGTTTTTTCATAGTCATGATAGATCCTGTGCTTATTGTCAAGGAAACTTTACTGTATAAGTATTATTTGGGATGGAAACAGAGATAGCACTTCAAAATCAACGTGCACAAAACAAACTCATCATCTCAGCCTCTCCCCCCCCCAAAAAAACATTTGTTTTTTATAACTTCCTAATTTTTTGTTAATGTCATTGTTACCTTCCCAGTCATATTGGTTTGAATGTTTTTTATTTCTTTCTCTCTCTAACCTCACAACAATGTCATTCACTAGCTAGTCCAGATTCGACATCTGTAATGTCTTCAATACTTACCTAGTGATCCTTTTGATTTACTCTACACTTCCCTGATGTAAGACCCTTATCAGCTCTCATGGGAATTATTTGACTGACCTGCAGCTGATCTCCTGGCCTCCAGTCTGCCCCACAGTTCATGATTGCCTGATTAATTGTCCTAAAACATAGTCAGCTGCTCAAGAAGTTTTATTAAATTAAATTCATTAAATCAACTAAACTAAGTTTTTACTTCCCAGCTAAAATACTTCATGATTGATGGGTTCCTCAATTTTTTGCGCATCTTGTCCTAAGTCATGATGGCCTTTTGGTCACCTAAGATGAGAGAAGGGTCTTAGATCTATGTCCTTCCAAGACAGGAGCTTCCCTATCATGTAACTCTCAAATTGTCTACACCTTCTTATATAGCATTTGTACACCAACAAATGACACATTGCCACTTCCTTGAAGAACACAATAAAGGTAACCTATTTTGATCTGATCATTCAGTTGAGGCAAAGCATAAAAACAGAAAGACAAATGCTTGTTGTCTGTCGTTTCAACTTTGCCCAACTCTTTGTGACCCCATTTGGGGTTTTCTTTGCAAAAAGACTGCAGTGGTTTGCCATTTCCTTCTCCAGCTCATTTAACAGATGCGGAACTGATGCAAACTGGGTTAAGAGACTTGCCTAGGATCACACAGCCAAGTAAGTATCTGAGACCAGATTTGGACTCAGGAAGATGAGTCTTCATGACTCTCAACCTGTCATTCTATCCATTGTGCCATATAGCTGCCAGACCTGTGTTTAGCAAAGATGTTTTCCAGTGTAATGAAGGCATCCAATGAAGAAGCAAGTTGAAGAGGGAATTTCCAAAATGGCAAAGTCTTACAAATGTTCCCATTTATATATTATATTGCATTCTGTTGCATTAGAACATTATTCAATTAGTTGCCAAATCTCATTATTTTTACTTCTACATTGAACCTGCAGCCTGGAGGCCCCTGATTCCCTACTGCTGCTCTACAACATACCTCCCATTTTATTCTCTTCTCTCCCTGTACCACACCAGTCCAAGCCTTATCCTCTATCACCTGGACAGTTGAAAGAGACATATAGTTGATAGCCTTACATATCTCTCAATTCATTTTCCATAAAACTGCCAGGTTTGTTTTCCTAAATCACATATGAGATCATGTTGCTCCTATACACCACAAACTTGAGCAGCAATTTGGTGAATCAGGAATTGGATATTATTCCATCAATACTTTCCTTTTTAATTTCCATGTGTTTTCTAGTATAATATATTTGTAAATGTGCATATATATGTACACATATACACATACACAATTATTACCAGTATTATACATTTTAGAATTTATACATTATATAATCTGTATTTAATTTGTAAATATATAATTTAAATATAGATTTATTACATAATTTATTGAAAAAATCTTTTGGGCTTCCATACTCACTTTTTTATTGAAAAGGGTGCATGATGAAAGAATTTAAGAGACCAGTAACATAAATACAAAGATACTCTGGAGATTAGAGTAGACAGGAACCACTTGGGTTGATCAATGAAGTCTTTACAAAGGAGACATATTTTGAGCTGATTTTTGAAGAAATGGTAATATTTAATTTAATAAGAAGGTGTGAAGGGCATTCAAATCAGGGAGAAGGGCATGACCAAATTCGTAGAGGTGACAATATATTCATGTTTCCATGGAAAATGAAAGGATGAATTTGATTGTAGAGAAGGAGTTTAAGGAGAAGAGCAGGAGAGAAAGTTGGGTAGATGTCAGATTGTAGGTCTGGCTCAGTCAGAGAAAATAAATGATAATTATTTTACCAATTACCCTTCTAGTTACATTGGCCAAAATAATTTTTGTGGATCAATATGATTTCCTCTTCCTGATCTTTATATTTGACTTTTCTAGAGTCATCTGAAAGCTTTTTGGAAAAGTCCGCAATTGGATAATGAGCCATCAGGATGAATGAACAACTTGAATTCAATCTGCTCTGAAAATAGAATCAGTGCCCTTTAACAATTAGCTTCATGACTGTTGCAATATTTTCACTTCTGTCACATTCACTTGAAATTTCAAATGAAAAGATAAGTCTTAGTATCATGACGGGTTTTGTCTTTTGTATTTAGAATCATACCAGTGATTCATTAAAATTAAACAAGGATTGGCAGTGCATGACTCATCAACTGGGCAGGTTTTCATTCTTACATAGCATCTTAGGTCTACAGCTAGAAGGGAACTTTAAAGTCATCCAATACAACCTCCTACTTTTCCAGATAAGGAAACTGAGGCACAGAGACATTAAACAACTTCTCAAACATAGGAAGCAAGTGACAAATTCAGATTTTAAAATCTAGGCCTGTAATCATGTTTTTTTCCACTACACATACTGAAATATAACACCACATCTTTAATGAAGTCTTTATCCTGTATACTTGTAAATGTTATGTTTTTTTAAAATTTAATTTTAGTTTAATAAATTACATTTGCTTTCTACCATGCCATTTTTTGGAAGGGGCCATCAACTCCACCTTGTTTCCACATAATTTGGACTTCACTCTTGGGTCCCTTGGCTGAAACAGGCCAACATTTGCCAGTACTTCTCAGGACCCAGACCTCCATAGTACTTCTAGGAGCTCCACATTATGTCTAGGTGTGCAATTCCTAAAACTGTCTAGCTTCCCAATTTTTATGTGTCATGTCCCCCATTATAATGGAAGCCCCTTGATGGCAGGGAGCAGCCTTGCTTATATTTGTGTCCTCAGGACCTAGCACAGGGCTTTGCACATTAGTAGATAACTTAGTGAAGGCCTTCATTATCTATATTATTGTTTGTAATTGAAAGAATTGAAATTGGAATTAAATTTTGATAAGTGGAGAAAATTTACTGGCTGAATATGAGATAGAAGAAATTCATTTATTCAGCAAGCATTTATTAGGTATCTGTTGTATGTTAAGAACTTTGCTAGACACTGGAGGGTTTGATGGGGTTTTTGTTTGTTTTGGCCACATCCCAATGCAGATAGGCTCCCTGTCCTTCAACTATAGTCATAGAGCTCTATACTGAGAAAGCCAGTTGTTAAGTGACTTGCCCAAGGTCATATGAACAGTGATGTCAAGAAACCCAAGAATATCAGATTCCAGCACCACTTCCCTCTCCACTGTGTTGCAGTTTCTCTGACACATACACCATCATGGAACAGTTCTGCCCACAAGGAGCTCATGTTCTATTGGGAGGGGATAGTGGTGAGAGAGAGAGCAATCAAGAAAGTACATATGGAATATAGATGCAGAAAGTGGAGCAATGGGTAAGTCAGAGATACAGTGAAAGTTTGTTGTGCACAGCCAGGGTGGGCAGAGTGCATTTTGAGTGTGTCACTTTGACAGCTCAATGGAGGATGGGTTAGACTGCTGTGGCTCTCAACCTTTAATACAGTTCCTCATGTTGTGGGGACCCCCACCAACCATAAAATTATTTTTGTTGCTACTTCATAATTGTAATTTTGCTACTGTTATGAATTGTAATGTAAATATCTGATATGTAGGATATATTTTCGTTGTTACAAATTGAACATATCCCACAGATTGAGCACCATTGGGTTAGAGAAAGGTGAGACTACAGGAAGAGAGAGCAATTAGACTGCTGTAACAGTCTAGGAAAAAATGAATCCACCCTCTTTTCATGTTTCCCTAAAAGAGGACACCACATAATGACTTCTTCTCCCCAGCACCCTGAGTCCAAAATGGATGCTGTCAGGGATGAGAGATGTTGTTAAGTAGGATTTGGTGAGGTGGCGGGATTCTGACTTTCTCAGGAAACCTTTTGAATAAGAACAAGTTTATTTAAATGAATGGAAAATAAAGAAAATCCCTACCCTTCAGTAACTTCAGCAAACCTAGACCACACAAAACCATGCTGGTACTGGGATAAAAAAGACTTGGCTCATACACCTTTGCAGTTAGAAGGATTAGCCCCAGCTACTGTAGGCCAGTACCGCCGAGAGGGTGCCAAGTTCATCTTTGATGTAGGAATGCGTTTGGGACTACACTATGATACACTGGCTACTGGAATAACTTACTTTCATCACTTCTATATGTTTCATTCTTTTAAACATTTCCCAGGATATGTGACAGGAGCATTCTGTCTCTTTTTGGCAGGGAAAGTAGAAGAAACTCATAAAAAATTTAAAGATATTATCAAAACAGCTCGTAGCTTATTAAATGATGTACGGCTTGGTCAGTTTGGAGATGACCCAAAACTATTTGCCACCACAAAGAAAGTTGCTGTCAATATTTTAGAACATATAGAAACAGATCAAATAGTGGTATTGCTGAGTCAAAAGGGAGAAGTTATGGTTCTGGAGAGGATCTTTTTACAGACCATAGAGTCTGATTTGCAAATGGAACATCCCTACCAATTTCTCCTCAAATATGCCAAACAACTCAAAGGTGATAAAAACAAAATTCAAAAATTGGTTCAAATGGTATGGACATTTGTAAATGACAGCTTGTGTATTACATTATCACTACATTGGGAACCTGAGATCATTGCATTGGCAATCATGTAATTGGCAGGCCATTTATGCAAATTTGAAATACAGGAATGGACATCAAAACCAATGTACAGGAGATGGTGGGCACAGTTTGTTCAAGATGTGCCTCTTGATGTACTAGCAGACATGTTGCCACCAGATCCTGGATCTCTATTCACAAGGAAAACAGCAGATGCTCCATCATACTCTTCATCAATCACAGCAACCACCATCTCTTCAGTCAACATCTCAAGTGCCCTCAGTACAACAGTCATGGCAATCTCAAAGTTTTGGACAGTCACAGCCAAAACAGAAAGAGGCCCAGCAGACAGCACAGCAGCAGCAACAGCAGCAAGCACAACAATCTAAGAAACCATCTCCTAAGCCTAACCCTCTCTGGCAGGTTAAACAATCAGTGGTTGTTTCTCCTAAAGAAGACAACAAGATGGCAGAACCACCACCATCTAAAATCCCCAAAATTGAGACCACACGTCCACCAATAACTACCTGTACATCCACCTCCCCAACGTAAGCCAACCCTCACAGCTGCAGTTTCAATGGGAGAGGGCGAGCAGACCAGCATAGTGGAGACTGGAGATCTACCAAAAGTCAAGATTCCTACTCCCAGTCATCCTGCCCCTGTACATCAGCCACCTCCTCTTCCTCACCCCACCCTGCCCCCACACATGCCTTCCAGCTACATTACTGGAATGTCAGCTACAAATTCCTACATGTCAGGAGAGGGTTATCAGAGTCTGTGATCCATGATGAATTCAGAAGGACCAGCCTATGGGGCTCTGCCTCCAGTGTATGGAACACCCACTCACTTGCCATACCATCCTTACATATATCCTCCTAACCCTCCACCACCTGTCCCACCTCTCCCAGCATCATTTCCACCACCCAACGTTCCGCTACTCACTCCTGGATATCCTCCCCCACCAACATCCAACTCCAACTTTCCACCTCCACGATTGCCACCAACTCATGCTGTTCCTCCCCACCCTCCTCCAGGGCTTGGGATGCAAGTTGCCAGTTGCCCTCCTGCAGCTGTGCCCCCAGGTGGGCAACCCCCAGTGCTACCTCCCATCCCCCCACCTAGCATGCCTCCTGTGGGAGGATTGGGACATGCAGGTTGGATGAAATAACATGATGCCTCTTCTCCCCATCACCCCTTTTTTTTTAACTCAAAAATAATTTTTTTTCATTTTTTTTAATCACTTACCTTTGAAGTATAGTTGAAGTGTCAAAAAACAGTTGAACAGCAAGGAACTTTGTATAATGCCACACAGCTGCACTTCAAAAAGGTGAACTTGAACTCCAGTGAGCCTTCTACACTATGGCTTCTCCTATAGCTATTGCAAAGCCAATTAGAATCTAACTTGATACACTTGATTATTTCAAATGATTTGTTACAGCTCTGGATTACTTTATACTAGTGAACATGTTAAGCAGCCATATTGGCTCAATAGTTATCTGTAAGGAGGAAATTTCCTTTTAAAATCAGTGCCCACATTTACTGAAAAAATAAGTTTTAAATAATCCAGTATCACCTAAAGTCAAAACTCCATTTTCCTTCAGTAATACTCCCCAGTGATGCATGATGCTGTTGTCAGAGGGTCTTGGTTTAACTGGTATTATCAGTACTTTAATTTTAAAATTGTTTTGGACAGGTTGGCTTTGCTGAATTTGGGGCTGTTTTTTGTTTGTTTTGGTGGGGGGAGACAAGGGAATGGAAAACCAGACCTTGGAAAGTAATGTATGTTTACATCTATTTACAAATTCCTGTACATATAGATATATTTTTAAAGTGAGACTGTAACATCATGCTATGAATTCCATCTTGGTTACAAATGAGACTCCCTCAGTCAGTTACCTACCCAAATAAAATCAGTTCTAAAAAAAAAAAAGAAAGAATTGAATCCACCTAGTTAGGAGAAAATGTCTACAAGGCATAGATAGAAATGTAAAATGATAAGAGAACTGGGATGAGAGAGAATAAAACAGGACCTTGTAGGAGGGAATAACAAACCACTCCCAGTATCTTTGCCAAGAAAATCTCACATGGGGCAGGAAGAGTAGGACAGGGCTGAAAAATGACTGAACAATGACAAAAAAAGCAAGGGCTATGGAAAAAGCAGGGAGGCAGCAGCCAAGTTGTGGTGCAGTGGAAAGCCTCAAGTGGTTCCCCTCAGCCTGCACACGAGCTTTGCTTGCCCTGCATTTGAAAGGGAATCAAGGCTGTTTACCCAGAATTGCTAGTGTCTGGTAATAGTGGACCTGGCAGTCTGTAAGTATCCTAACTTCAGCAAACCTCTAATTGCACCTAGTGATCTCCACTTTTATATTATCTCCAATGTAAACATCCAATTTTGGAAAGGGAGGATGTTGTCTCATTTAGAAACATTAAATGATGGCAAAATGGTTATTGAGACAACCACGGAAAAGAATGATGTTGATAGCGTTGATGTATTTCACTCTGGTTAGCAATTATGGGTTTCCATTGAGACAGGTGTTTGCATTTATGCTGGGCTTCTAATTTTTGCTTTTGCAATTTTCAGAAAGCCATGTGTCTGGAAACAACCTATAAAGCAATATACTCAGGAGAAGGCGTAACAGAAAACAAATTCATAGCTTTCCATGGGATGCTTGTATAGAGCTCTTGAAACCCATTGGGTAGACCATATTGTGAAGTGGCAAGAAAAATCATTATTTAAATGTGGGTGCATGAACATATATATACACAAATGTATATGCACATGCAGTGTATATGTGCATGTGTGTGAATATATATACAATGCATATATGTACATTAACCTGTGTATTTTATTTTTTTGTTCAGTCTTTTCAATTGTGTCCTTTTTTTGTGACCCCATTTGTGGACTTCTTGGTGAAGATACTGGAGTAGTTTGCTATTTCCTTCTCTAGCTCATTTGACACATGAAGAAAGTGAGGCAAAGAGGGTTAAGTGACTCATCCAGGTTACACGGCTAGTAAGGGTTTAAGACCAGATTTGAACTCAAGAGGATGAGTCTTCCTTACTCCAGGTCTGGCGCCACCTAGATGTCCCCTATATGTTTGTGTAGATACCTATATACACTTAAGCGAAAGAGATTGATTGCATCACCACTTTTCTCTCCACTTTGCCTCATGGTCTCTCTAGCACAGAGGATGCATAAAACAACTTCCATGTAGCTGAAGAGCTGGAACCCATCAATCTTATATAAGGTATTTCCTTGACTAATAAAAAAAAGGTCTACCTTCCTTAACATCAACCCCTCCAGTTGCTAGCAAAGTTCTTTATATATAATAGATACATGTACATGCACATGCATACACATACAGAGGAACATATTCAGCTACAAAGCAGTGATCCACCTGCTAACTAATGAGAAGTAACTCCCTTCTTTCCATATTTAGCACAAATACAATGGGTTATGGGCATATAGGACCTGTGGCCGTTTTTGTCACCATAGGCAATCCTATATCTATCCTAATTTTATTGGACAAATTAAATTTGCAGCCCCCAAAAGTATAGGAGCCTTGTCAAAAGATCACTGACAACAGATGTTCTTAACCTGGAGTACTTTGAACTTAAAAAAAATTAATAGCCATATCTCAAAATAATTTATTTGAAGTATTTTCTGTATTTAAAAACATGGCTCTGAGAAGGGTTCTGTAGATTTGATCAGATTATCCAAGGGAACTGTGACACAAAAGAAGGTCAAGAACCCTTGATTCAGTCTCAGTTTCTATGATATTCATTATTTCCAGATAAGAGTAGCAGATCCATATAAATTTGTTTCTTGTGTAGCACAGTGACAGGAGATATAAATCATTTTATTAGTTGTTAAGTTCCATTTAGAATAGAAAATTATTTTTTAATGTTATTTTACAATGTTTTATTGAGAATATAAGCTCATTTTGTAAAATTTATGGAACAAAGATGATGGAAGGTTATTGGCACCCTGCAAGCAGAGAGAATCAATATAAGATTGAAACAGTCTATACCTTTGTGTATAGGCAAATTTCAAGGCATAGTACAATTGAATTTTCTTACTTCATATAGGTAGAATGTGCTATGGTTGTACCAACATCATTCCACTAGTTGGGAATATTATATTTCTAGTAAACAAAAAAAAAGAAAACTCTGAAAAGAGCATAAAAGTAGAAGTTGGGGGTTTTAGAGTAAAAATTAAATTTAAGTCAGCTGTATTTGAGGGGGTGAACACTGAGGTGGTAGACAGCAGTGGACTAGGTGAGGAGGAAAAATGGAAATTCCTACCACTTTCCCCCTTGCTTCACAAACACAACCAAAGGAAAAACAGGTAAATAATTTATATCCTTGAAGATCCTTGGGTTGTTTTAACATTGTATTTTGGGATGAGGTTATTCCATGTAATGTCACAAAATAAAATCAGTTATATTTTAATAGACACAAAAATATTAATTACAGATAGGAAAGTCATATGTAAATCAGAAGTCTGTGTACAGATGATGGCCTTGTTAAAGCAAAATCAAAATTAGTATAAAACAAGAAGAAATAATATTATTGGGAAGAATACAACATATACAAAAAAGTTTTAACCTCTTCAAACAAACTATTGATAATGAAAATTGGGGAATAGTAGAAATGACTTCGATGGTTGTCTTTCCTTTTTACTAATATAAATCAGATGTTTTATCAATGATTCCAAATTACCCTAAAAAAATAAACCCTTTAGCAAACATTTGTGCATGTTTTTTTTTTCTTTTTGGAGGGTGAAATGGGGTTAAGTGACTTGCCCAAGGTCACAGGGCTAGTAAGTATTAAATGTCTGAGGCCAGATTTGAACTCAGATTCCCCTGACTCCAGGGCTGGTGCTCTATTCACTGCACCACCTAGCCCCCCTTCTGCTTACTTTTTGAACACCAATATTTGTATGTATAAGTGTATATACATGTATATTGTGTAGATACATACACATATATATTATACACATATATATTCATGCTTGTATACACACATATCAGCCAAAGGCAGCACTTGTTTAAAATATAAACTTAGTTTTAAAATTTAATGAACTAATATGATAACAGTTTATTCGTATCCTATAAGCAGAGAGAATAGTATAAAACAAGTCTAAAGAAATCTCAGTAATAGAATTGTAGGAGAGTTATAGGAGAGATGTTTAAGGATGAAAATGGAAGGACAACAAATGGAAAAAAGGTAGAAAAGATCTGCCAAGGTTGTTATCATAAAATGTTTTCACCTTCAAGTACAGGAGACCTAACACAATTGAGCTATAATATCACAGTCACAGAGGCACAAAATAGCACCAAAGAAGAAAGACTGGGGGAAAAACAGTAAGAACGAGTGCATAGAGAAAATACATGTTGGAGAGTATAGAATTGTGAGGGCACTGGACAATTGATATGTGTTTGAAGGAAGGGAGGATAATGAAGGCATAGAAAAGAAAAAAAAATAGACTTTACTCATACCATCAGTTATGACAGTGAACATCAACTGCTGATCTGACATTTTTTCATCTATAGGGAATCTTTATTAGGATTTTGTACACTATACATCATTGGCTTCCAAAGTTATTGTTTTAGTAACAAAGTAATCACATGATTCCATAGTTAACCACGTATTCATCTTTACACAATGATCTAAAAAGTGTGGAGAAGCTAAGAACAACCTATAAACACACCAGTGGACACATACACACATACACACACACACTCACACACTCACACTCACCACATTTTATTCAGTGTAGCAGAATGGTGGCTTAAAGGATATGACCAGGATGATATTAGAACAGAATGTCATACTATATGATGATTAGTCAAAAGAATTGGGGTTGTTTAGCCTGAAGAGTAAATTTAGGAAGCACATGTTAGTTGCTTTCAAATGGTTGAAGGGCTGTGATTTGAAAGAGGAATTAGATTTTGCCCAGTGGCGTAAAAGTTTACATTTCAAACTTGCGGAATTTGGCTTGATAAAAGTTGCTTTAACTTAAAAAAAATCTTCCTAATAATTAAATTCTTTAAAAGTCAAAAGGCTTCTTGATGAGGTAGTGTTTCCTTCCCCATTGGAAGTCTTCAAGCAAAGTCTGAAACTCTACTTTCTATGACTATTAAAACAAAAAGTCTTGGGTCAGTGCTTTGAATATGAAGACTTCTGAAGTCCCAGCCTTTGATATTGTGATTCATTGTATACTGTTCACAGTTTCAACAGTTTTACACTACTTTCATTGCCAAACAAGTGCTAGGAATTAAAAAAGAAAACACATACTCTCCTGTTTCATAATACCCATATTCTGTAGTAGAGTGTTATGCCTTGCTTAGATATTACCAGTGAGACTCTAAAAATGATAGAAAATAAACACAAAGAGAAAAGCCTGCTTCCAAATGTCTCATTGAGGCAGTTCTGCAACAGCTGCTGAAAAGTGCACGTAATTCCCAATTGATGATCTCTTTCCTTACTGGTTCTGGCAAGTCAAGTTCTACTAAGCCATGTGTCTAAACCCCTACCCAAACACTCATTATATACAGTGTGCCTTTAGAATAGAGCTACTGTGGTGTGTGTGTATGTGTGTTTGTATGTGTGTGTATGTGTTTCATGAAATCCTTGAACACTCTGGTGAAGCCTATTGGGCCCCTTCTGAGAATTTTTTAAATTGAAATGCACAGGACTCCAGAGGTTAGTGAAAATAAATATGTAAATTTCCTACCACCCATCCCAGAATACTGACAACCTGAAATGCACCTAAGGATGTCCCTGGGGTTGAACCTCTGCTCTAGAAGGAATATTCTAAAACAGCACCAGGACAGAGGGATAGAGAGGACACCTAGATGACTCAGCTGTAACTACTGAATGCTTTTGGATTTAGACAATGGAGTTTAGAGATAGTCTGAAATGGTGTGAGCCTTGACATCCTCTGCTAACCACAGTTACTACCACATTGATAAGGGTCCATCCAGGACAGAGAGCCATTTATTTTTTTTCTTTATTTCATTGGTCACCATATTTCTTCCCCAACTCCTACCACTCACCAAACCATCATCACTAGGTAGTCAGGCATTTGGTGACAGGCCTTTCCATAGTAACCAAGGGTAGTCTTTGAAAACTAACCTTAGAGCTACACTCAAAGTCTTTCTAGCATGGTAGAAGCTGCCAGTGTTTTTACTTCTCTGTCATAGCCTTAAATAACTTCAGATCATTGAAATGCCATCAGAGGATAGAAGCAGATCTTGGAGACAGAAACATCTCTCTCATGTAAGATCTGTGAATTCTTGAAAAAATCTGAATTCTAGTTGTGTTGTTGTTCAGTCAGGTCCAGTTCTTCATGACCCCATTTGGGATTTTCTTGGCAAAGATATTGGAGTGGTTTGCCATTTCCTAGTCCAGGTCATTTTACAGATGAGGAAACTGAGGCAAACAAGGTGAAGTGACTTGCCCAGGGTCACACAACTAGTACATTCTTGAGAACATACTTCAACTCAGGAAGATGAGTCTTCCTGACTTCATGTCTGGCACTATGTCAACTGTACCACCTCACTGCCCTGAGTTCTAGTTACTGCCCAGTTTGAGTCTTAGACTTGGGAGTCAGCACCACCTGACTTCAATTCTTGTCTCAGATGCTCTGTGACCTTGGACAAATGAATTAAGCTCTCTCAGCCCCAGTTTCTTCATCTGGAAAGGGAAAGTGATGGTTCCTCTTCCCTAGGGTTGTTGTGGATCAGTGAAATAACTTATATCAGTCAATCAATGAAACAACATGTATTAACCATCTGCTACATTCCAAGGCACTGTGCTAAACACTAAAGATACAAAGAGACAAAAGACTGTCTCTGCCTTCCGAGTTGTAAAGCAGTTTGTCAAATGTAAAATTCCATATAAATGAGTTATTTTTATCATTATTGTTGGTGTAGATAATGAGGTGATTTCTAAGATTTTGTTCTGAAAATGTTCGATTGTTATCAGCAGAAAAAAGAGCATGTAATAAATGAAATAGGAGCAAATCATTGATGATGATTTGGGGAGATAGATGATGATCTAGATTAATTTTATGTTCTTAGCTTAAGGAATACCTCAGTTTTTCTGTACTGAAATTTTCAATTATGTAGTCTTCATTTCTGTTAAAGGAACATGTATTAACTACCTTGTGCAAGACACTGTGCTAGTCACTAGAGATAGAAAGGTAAGACAGAAAGATAGAAAGATCTAAAAATAATATCTATCTATATGACATCATCTCTGCCTTCAAGACATTCCATTGGGAGCTGGAAGGTAGGATACACACACACACATACACACACACAACTTTAAAATAAAGTATGTATTATGTGGAGCACAAAATAACAAAGGGGAGGGAATCCTAGCAACTTAAGAGGTTTTGGAAAGTCATTCTGTGGGAGGAAACATATTTCTTGCACATTGGTAGAAACTCAGTTCTCTGAGGTAGAAGTGAGGTGGTTATGCATTCCAGGCATGGGAGAAATCAACTGTGTAAAGACACTCCAGAGAGATAGAGTGCCATTATTCTTTCACATAAGGGTTAGGTCATGGGTTCTTAAGTCTTTTTCTGTCATAGACCTTGTTGGTAGTGTGGTAAAACTTAACAGATTTCTCCTTGAGATTTCTATTTTAAAGTAATTGGAAGAAGCCTTGAGCTCTTTTTTTGGGGGGATTTGGCATTAATGATGAAAAACAGAAAACATTATTTTCTTAAATTCAAAGAAACAAACAAACCACTCCCCCCTTCTTTGCCATTCCCTTAAGGAATCCCTAAGTAACATTTGAAAAAAAATCTGCTTTGCATTTCAGGTGATTTGATTTTTTTTCTCTGTAATGCACATTTCCAGAATTATAATATGACACACATTCTTTTCCCCACTAGAGAGACTTAAGGTTCATTTTGTTCTGTTAATAATTTCTGTTTAGGGGCACAGTGATAATGATTGAATTTTATAGATGGAAGGCATCTTAGGATTCATCTGGTCCATTTCCATAATTTTGAATGTGAGAAAATTTAGGCCTAAATACATAAAGTGATTTATTCAGTATCATACAAGTACATAGTGGCAGAGTTGTTCTTAAAACTCCTGACTTCTAGATCAATGTTCTTTCTCTATTCTTTCCTATGGTTTCTCCCTACTTTATGTAATTCTCATAAGATATTCTGATCTCTTTGCCCTATTAAGCTATCAAAGTCATATTCTTAAAGCATAGGTCTAAACATGTTACTCCCCTGCTCAAAAGAGTCAAGTGGCTCCCCAATTCCTCTATGATAAATTAGAAACTTGGAGGAAATTCCAAGGTACACCTCTTTACCCATTCAGGGAATAGGTAAAATATAAAATCCCTTACACCATCCCAAGGGTTGTATAGCTCCATTTAGTAAAACCAAGTAAGACAACTCTAGCCTCTTTTAGTTAATACACCCTGAGTTCTAGCCTTGCCTTTATTTGCATGTTGAATAATTTGTACTAGTTTTACTAGGAAATATAATTGCTCTTTGGTTGTTTGTAGGTACATAAGCATGTTATGAAATAATAAAGAACCAGTGACCAGGTTATATGTTGGATAGAGTTTTGGGCCTGGAGTTAGGGAGAGCCCAGTTCAAATCTAGCCTCAGACACTAGCTAATTTTGTGACCCCAGGCAAGTCATTAATCTCTATTTGCCTTAGCTTCCTCATTTGTAAAATGGGGATAATAATAGCACTTACCTGCCAGCATTATTGTGAGAATCCAGTGAAGTAATATCTATAAAGTACTAATAAGCACAATGTCTAACACATAGCAGGCACTCAACAAGTGTTTGAGCCTTTCCTATTCTCAGTCACTGACACATTTCACATATCGTCCATGTGTGATGGACAATGTGAGGATCTAGGGAAATTATCTTCCTTTTGATAAGATTGCAATCCAGTTATTAAATGCAAGAACTAGTTAAATTTCATGAATACTATAAATGAAAATTGTAGCCACCCTGGAACCCAAAAAGGATGCAAATGAAAGATTAATCTATGCAGGCTTGGATTTGGGAGACTTTGGCTCATATAACTAAATCCGGTAGAAAAATCCCTCCACATATGCCATGAACCTAAAAAAGTTAACTTCAGAACTATGGACAGATGCCAAAAACTTTTCATCTTTTTCTTCCTTAGTTTAATTTTGATATGATGGGTACACCAAATATTGTACCCAGTACAAGATCTCATAGGAAATTTCACCTCCATCTTGGTATACACATTTACTTAACAACATTGTAAGAAGCTGCTTCGTATCTAGAATCTTGATATTTAAAATTATTTTGTCTACACCAACTTATAAGTTAAATGGAATGTGAATATAAACATAGATGTGCATATGAGAGAGAGAGAGAGAGAGAGAGGGAGACATGGAGGAGAGAGGAGACAGAGACAGAGAGACAGACAGAGACAGAGAGACAGAGACAGAGGAGAGAGGAGAGAGACAGACAGAGACAGAGACAGAGAGAGAGAATGAATGTATCTCAGAAAAGGAAGCTTAAAGTGAAGCTCAATGAATCTTCAGAAATGTTTTCTGTAATATCAGTGATGAGCAGCTGGTGCTCCAATCCTGCAGGTTATGAGCACTGGCTCTGGAGTGTAAGTATTTAGTGTGTGGCAACATCTCCTGATTTTTATGTTTTCTACTCTGTTGGCCCCTTAGAGATAGGACCATGAGCTCTTATTTATCTGTTCTTTTCCTACTAACTCTAAGGGAGAATAGCTTTTTGACTCAGTGGGAGCCTTGGGTAGGCCCCCTGCTCACTTAGGGACTCTCTTCCTGATTGTTCTTTGTTTTGCTCACTTAGCCATCTTGTTCCCCTGACCAGTGGTTCCTATGACTTTCACCTGAGTGTGCAAAGAATAAAACAAAACTTTATCAGTTTGATTCTTCCATTAAACTCAAAGACTGCAGTAAGTTGGATGTTCTAAAAAGAGCACTATATAATCCACAACCAGAGAAAGAACTATGGACTTTGAATGCAGATCTATGCATACTGTTTTCCCTCACTTTTTTCTTTCTCATGGTATTTCCCTTTTATTCTAATTCTTCTTTCACACCAAGACTAATGCAGAAATATGTTTAACATGACTATACATGTATAGCCTGTATCAGATTCCATGCCATCTTGGAAAGGAGAGAGAAAAATTTGGAGCTTAAAATCTTTATAGAAGTGAATGTTGTAAACTTTCTTTACATGTAATTAGGGAAAAAAATAAAATGCTGTTAAGTTGGGGGTGGGAAGGCAAGAGCATTGTACATACCTGATAACTCTCTCCATCCTTGTAGGACTCCAAGCCTTTGGCTCCCCCTCCAAATTATTTATACTTTTATCAAAACTCCATGATGTTTTATAAACTAAGGAATAGAATTCAAATGTTTTTTGCCTGCTGTTCAAGCCCCCAATCTAACACCCTTTCCTCCATCGCTCCAATTTCATCTTCTATTCCACCCCACCATATACTCTTCCCTTAACTAAAAAAGACTCTCTCTCCATTCTCCAATCCTGTCCTCTACCTTCCTATCTCTGGGCCATTTCTCATGTTTTTGTCTGTGGAAGAAATCTTTTCATTTTCCTTTTGCGCTCATTACATTCCTTCCATCCTTTGAAATCTAACTCCATCTTTCATGCCACCTCCTCCCTGAAGCCCTCCCTAATGCCAGCCCAAATCCAGCCAGAATTGTCTTTTGCCTCTGGCCTCACAGGGCATTTTGTTTGGCTTCTACATAATGTTATTTTGCGTATTGCCTTCTACACTGTTTGTATCTTCCTCCCTTCTAGACTATAAACTCCATCAAAATAAGAACTCAGCCTCATCTAGAGTTTATATCTTCTCTAGAGCCTAGCCCTGTGCCTTTCATATATTAGGAACTTAATAAATATAATTAACAAAATAACTACTGTAATTCTGTGACCTTAGGCAAGTTTTATCTGACTTTTTTCTTTTTTTTTAACTCCTTTTTGGGTTTTCCCAGCAAAGATACTGGAGTAGTTTGCCATCTCTTTCTCTTGCTTGTCCTATGAATGAGAAAACTGAGGCAAACAGGGTTAAATGACTTGTCCACAGTCACACAGCTAATAACTGTGTGAAGCAAGCTTTAAATTTGAGTCTTCTGACTCTAGGCTGGGCATTCTCTCCTTGCTAACAGCTGTAGCTGCCTCTGCATATGTACATACTCATAACTGTCATCATGCATATTTATATACCTGTATATGCAAGCATATGTGTGTATGTATTAGTGTGTATAAATGCAAGTATAAATATATGTACATATGCATTTGTGTGTATGTATATGTGTGTATCATCTTCTGTGTATGTATGAAGTTTATAAATCTTAAACTGCTGTGGACTTTTGGGACATGGTGTATTTCAAGTGAAGGTATATTCTTTAAAGAAAACTATTTATGCAAGTATTAGCTCTATTTTACTGAGCAGAAAACTGTGGGTCATGAGGAAATACATCCCAAGGTCACACAGTATATGACAAACTACAGTCTTAGCCTCATGACTCTGGATTGCAAAGACAATGGGCTTTTTTTCTACTACACTCACCTGTCTTTGAACACTGTGCTGCTGTGCCTCCAGAAAAGGTGAGGACTTTAAAGAAGAGACAATACTTGGACTTTGAAGAAGAAACACTACTTGGACTGATGATCCAACTCAGTTTGATAAGTTTAACAAACATTTATTAAGTTCCTGCTATGCTTCATGCAATGCCTTTTGCTAGATATTAAGACAGTGATGAAATAAATAATCACTACACTTACAGATCTCTCTAAACTGTACAAAGTACTTGCTTTTAACACTGAGGAAGGCCATCAAAGAAGGAAAAAGGCTATTATAATTCCTGGAACAGGATAGTGGCTTAATAAATGAATATTGACTGATTGATAAAAAGCCAGAGTGACTTCCTCATCTTATGCAAGAAGTCTGAGGCAGGGCTCAAATGAGAGCTTCTGACCAGAACACTTTCCCCTGCTTATCACTTTGTCTCTATGAAAGCTCTCTCATCTGTCTTCAAGGCACTTATGTTCTAGAAGGGGAACAGTATTAGCAAATTACTAAAAAAAAATACATTACATCACATAGGTATTTGAGAAGTCAAATTGAGAGGGATTAGGAAATTGGTATGGGAGAGGAGGGAAGGAATCACTTCAGGCTGGAGAATCAGTGGAGCTTTCATGGAAGTGGTGACTCATGGGCTGGACCTTTCAGGCAGAAAGGAAATTTAATGTGTAGGTAGTAGGTATTTCAAGGCACTGGGCACAGAGACAGGAGAGAATAGGGAATGTCTGATAATCCAATGTACCTAAAATAAAGAGTATATATGGGCAGAGCCAAGATGGCAGCATAGAAACAGCAAAGTTATGCAACTCCCACACAGGCACCCTAAATACCCATCAAATATGACTCCAAATAACTTTTAGGGCTCCCAAACTCTCAAAAATACAGAAAACACATCTCTAGCTGAAGGCAGCTCTGCAGGTGGGGCTCATTGCAGCAGACTGGGAGTCACTGCCAGCCCAGCCCAAACCCATGGCAAGGCCCCAGGGTGGTCAGGCAGAGCTGAGTCTATAGGAGAGCAGATCCATGGCACTGAAGGCACAGTTTCCACATTTATCAGACGAGAAGAAAAAAAAAGTTAAGAGAAAGGTCAGTGGAGTAGAGTTTGCTAAATTTGGGGGAGAAAAGCTATTTGGCCAAACTTCTCCCAGGGCAAGAAAGCAGTGGGAAGTGGCTGTGGCAGCAGGAATGGAGGAAAGCAGCAACTGCCTCCACTGGGCTGCTTCAGAGCTCCTGGCCTGCAGATAGCAGGGGGGCTGAGGCAATCAATCAGGGCCAAGGGCTTTTGCATTGAGCGACCTGGATCTGGATCCTGGTCTTGAGTGGTGGTCCTGGGGTACCCTTTCAGTGAGCCAAAGCTGGGGGGGGGCCTCCAGCAGCTGTGAAAACCCCTGCAGTTTGGGACAGAGCTTTCCATGGCTGGAAGCAGAGTTACACAGAGCTAACAAATCAAGCAATTAATTGATTGGCCAACATGAGGAAAAGGAAGCAAAGTAAGAATAGCAATAAAACTCTAGAATCCTTTTATGGGGACAAATAGGATCAAAGCAAGGAGCAGGAGGAAGACAACACAGTCAGAACCCCCACACCAAATGCTACCAAGAAATATGAAGATTGCCTACAAGCCATAGATCAACTAAAAAAAAGGACTTTGAAAACCAAATAAGAAAAGTGGAGGGAAAATTGGAAAGAGAAATGAGAATGATGAGAGAAAATCATGAGAGTCAACAACCTGACTAAAGAAAACAACACCTTAAACAACAAATTAACTCAAATACCAAAGGAGGCCCAGAAAGCCACTGAGGAGAAGAATGCCTTGAAAAATTGAATTTGCCAGATGGAAAAAAAGTCTCAAAAGCATTCTGAAGAGAATAATTCCTTCAGAATTAGAGTGGAGCAAGTGGAAGCTAATGACTTTATGGAAACGAAAATACTATTAAACAGTTACAAAAAAAATGAAAAAAATAGAATGCAATGTGAAATATGTCCTTGAAAAAAACACTGACCTGGAAAATAGAACCAAGGGAGACAATCTGAAAATTATTGGTCTACATGAAAGCCATGATCAAAAAAAGAACTTGGAAAGCATCCTTCAAGAAATTCTCAAGGAAAATTGCCTGATATTTTAGAATCAGAGGGCAAAATGGAACTTGATAAAATTCACCAATCACCTGTTGAAACTAGAAATATTATAGCCAGGTTCTAGAACCCTCAGATGAAGGAGAAAATAATACAGACTGCTAAGAGAAAACAATTTGAATACTGTGGAAACACAATTAGGATAACCCAGGATCTGGCAGTGTCTACACTGAGGGATTGGGATTGAAGGGCCTGGAATATGATATTCCAGGGAGCAAGAGAGCTGGGATTA
>CM053597.1:187585336-187598522 GCA_028646575.1 Pseudocheirus occidentalis
TCATTCAGTGAGGTGGAGGACTTTCAAGCATTCTTGCTGAAAAAACCAGAACTGAACAACAAATTTGACATTCAAACACAAGAAGCATGAGAAGGTAAACATGGGAAAGAAATCATAAGGAAGTTATCAAAGTTGAACTATTTATATGACAATATGGAAAAAAACAATAATAGTAACTTATGAAACTTTTTTAGTATGAGGATAGGTGAAAGGAATGCAAATATATATATGTGTGTGTGTGTGTATGTATGTACGTATGTACGTATGTATGTATACTTACACATATGTCTATATAGGTGGATATATGTGGGTGTGAATACATATCTGATCATGTGTGTATATGTGTACATAGAGGTTTCAGGATCAATTGAAGAGGAGGAGATGATACTTTAATAGGTGAAATTCTGAAGTGGGAGAGGACTTGAATGAGAGGAGACAGGGAGAAACAAAATGGGGTTAATCTTCCCATATAGAAGAGGCAAGGGATAACTGTTACAACTTTACTTGCCTTTACTCTCATTGAATTTGGCTTAGGGAAGGAATGACATCAACGTTAAACTGGGTATCTTGTCACATAGGAGAGTATGGGGGATGGGGATGAGAGGGTGAACAATGGAGGGAAGGGCAGGTTTGGGGGGAAGGCTGCTGAAAGCACACACTCCAGTAAAGGGACAGGGTAGATAACAAAACAAGGGGGGGCAGGATAGGAAGGAGGGACATACAATCAGCCTCTCACAATAGGTCCACTGTGGAGATTTCCTGCATAATTACACATGTACAGCCTGTATTGAATTGCTTGTCCTTCCATTGGGGGTGGGTTACAAGGGAGGAACTGAAAGAATCTAGAATTTAAATTCTACAATTAAATGTTAACAAACAAACAAGCTTTTATATACATATATATATACATATATATATGCATGTATATATATATGTGCATATATATAATTAATATTATTATTAACTACATGCAACTGGGAATTAAGACATACAGGAACTTGGGGTAGGGAGACCCTCCCTGCCCTACCAGAAAGTTAGAGGGGCATTGGAGGAAGACATAAAAGAGAACAGATTGGGGGAGGAGCTTTACAGTGGGATCACTGTTTTGGGGTTGGGCATAGTGGAAAGAAGGGGAGAAAATTTGTAACTCAAAATCTTGTGGAAATGAATGATGTAAATAAGAAAATAAATTTTTTAAAAAGTGTATGTGAAAGGGAAAGCGGAAAAGATATTATGGAAGAGACCTGGAGTCACACTTTATGGGAAGACTTGAATGATGGTAGCAGAAACCTAGAAAAAAATGACAGCTTGTGTCAAAGGGATGAAAATATGGATTTCCATTGTCTCTCCTTTCCTTTTTTTTTTTTTTAGGATCATTACCATACAGCATATCCCAAACTTTTAGTGTAGTCTTAAGGATAATCTTATGCAAGTTTCCCAAATAGCTTAAATTTACAGCTGCACTAAGTTTTTTGGGACACCCCATATATCACAAAGGACCTCTCCCCTTGCTTACCTATTCATTATAGGTTACTCTCCTTTAAGGTTCTGATCACACCTTTTTTCCTGATTCAAACAAACAAAAACCAAACAAACAACAGTAATAAGACATCCATCAAAGTAGAGCTAAATCTCATTCCCTGGTATCTTTTCACCATGCTACTTCAACAAGGTTCAGTCAACCCACCTGACCCAGATAGACCCACACAGAATTTTCCTTCTCTAATAATTCAAGCCTCCGTAAATATACCTCTGAATTTTCTGAATGGCCTACCTCTTATAGGGTAGGAAGTTAACCTATGATTTCTTCTCTGTAGAAAAATATGTAATGAAGAAACCTAACAGTGCCTAACTCCAATGTAGTTTTCTATAAACCATGCTACTATTCTTTATATAATAATTTTCTTACTGCTCCTTACATCTGTTGGTCTTGATACTATTTCATGGGTGGATATTGAGTAAATCTATTGATTGTCCCACATTCCAGATCATCACATATTAGCAGATGGCTTTCATGTCCTCTGTTATTCAATTCTCCCTTTCTCAAAGCTAATTATCCATAGGAAAACACTCTTCAGAATTAAGCAAGAGAGATTTTTCTGTAACAGCTGCTTAATTTTTTAAATTTTTTTTAATTTTAAAATTTAATTTAAATTTAATTTTTAAATATTTTGCATTACAAAAGTCATAAACTTCCTTCCATGTTCTTGCCTTTGTGAATTTGTGATTTCTTTGTGTGACATTTAATCACACTTCTCAAAAACTAGGTGTTGAGGAAATAAAGAATCGAAATCTCCAGAGGTGATTCCCAGATAGATTGTAGCAAGTTTAGCAGTGATACCTTGCAGGGATTGAATCAATACAGGGAGATCACTTGCTTTCACATCTGAACATAAAGTTGCCTTATTTATTGTAGTTCACAAAAAATGTTTGAAGGGAACTGTTATATAATTTATATTATGGAGCAAATAGCAAAGCTTCAAAATTTCTCACATAAAAATTTGCTACTTGGTAATTTGTGTAATATTTAAAAGGAAGGAAAAATGGAAGCCAAGATAATTCTATTTTATTAAGACATAAGACTCTTTCTTTTGTGCTCCTACCCATCTCCATAAGAATACAATGAGACATTTTAATTAGGCAGTATTTCCAGTTTTCATTACAGGTATACATATTTGTTTTCATCTGTTCTTGTTGTTTTCCCTTCATTCTCAAAGAGGACCATGACTTCAGGAAGAGGATGCCATGACTCTCAAGTGGATGGGTTTAAGTAAGCAGGGGTATACAAAGTCATGCTTAAAGAGCTATTTCTTCCCTTTGGGTTGAAAAATGGCAGATAGGATTGAAAGGAGAGAGAAAATCGGCATATTTTCTACTGGAATTATTCATAAGGAAGGAAGCAGGACCAAAAGAAAACAAATGAACTCTGAATTAGTACAAAATATTATAAGATCCTTGAAGATAAACATAGTTCACATTAAGGAGGCAGCTTGGTGTTGAGGAAAGTGTTCTTATTTTTGTCATCAGAGGTCCTGGATGCAATTCCCAAATGATCCTGCAACGCTATCTTTTGTTTGAAATAATTACAAAGCTTACTGATTATTTTGATGACTGTTTTTTCTTCAACTCATAAACAGAATCTTTCTTGAGACTATGTTAAAAAATTTTAATATTAATCTGGTTTTCTGTCACAGCAGTCACTACAAAATGATGTACTGAAATTGCAGAAATTAATATATGGCATCATGTTGTACATGCCTCTTGCTTCCCATGCTCAGAGGTATAGAAAGTAGACTTGTCCTACTGGGAAAGTTCTTAAATAGCAATGGCCCCATGCCTGACCCATTTTCCACATAAAACTTATTGGGGCAGATGATTGTTTTAATATACTCAAGAGTTGCAATTCAAATAAGCAGCAGATGGTAGAAACATAAGATAAGAAATACATTTTTTGTTGAAATTCTTAAAACTTTGTAATCCATATTTCAGAAGCCATAATAGATTAATTTTATATTGCTCCCTTTTCTCCCCAATTAATAATTCCCATCGATCTCCAGTGATATTTGGCATCTTTGTTGGATAGACGTCCTTTTGTTTGTTTGTAAAAAGCAGAAATAGAACAATTATAGAGCACTTTGTAAATAGTCTACAAATCAATGTAGAAAAAAATAATGTAATTCATTATCTTGAGGACTCCATTATTTGCAAGTTGTTGCTTAGTTATTCAGTCTTGCTTGACTCTGTGATCTCATTTTGGGGTTTTCTTGGCAAAAATATTGGAGTGCTTTGCCATTTCCTTCTCCTGGAGTATGACACATAGAGGGTAAGTGACTTGCCCACAGTCACACAGCTAGTAGGTGTCTGAGGTCAGATTTGAACTCAGGTCTTCCTGAGTCCAGATCCAGTGCTTTATCCTCTAACTTATCTAGCTACCACCATTTACCAGTCACTGGTCATGAAGAAAATCAGAATATTTTTAAGCTGTAAGAATCACAGAATTTCTGACTTGGTAAGGATCTTAGCCTCATAGTCTCATCAGGGACTGACATAAAAAAGACTTCTACAATATCCCTGATAATTGGATTCCTAGCCTTTGTTTGAAAACTTTGATGAAGAGACTCTTAGCACATTCTAATTGGGAGTAACTCATCTTGTTAAGAAGTGTTGCATTACTCTCAAGATCTGTTGCTCTACTTGCCACCTTTTGTCAACAAGCATTTGTTAAGAAATCATTATTGTGCTAAGCACTGTGCCAAGTTCTGGGGACACAGAATGGTAAAGGAGGTTCACAATTGTATATTTTCCTTCTTCTGCTGTCTTCTGAGCCTAGGTGGATAAGAATAATCAAAGTAGGAGTTAAAGTGGGTGAGTAAAGCATTCCAGAGACAAAATTTGACTGGTAAGAGGCAGGATACAGTTTTTCAGGGGTGGAAGCCTGTAACCTTAGAGGCCAAATGTCCTCCTCTAGGTCCTGTAGTATGACCCTTTGAGTGAATCCAAACTTCACAGAATACCCTTAATAAAAAGATTTATTCTATAAAACTTGGACTCAGTAATAAGTCTGTAGCCTGGAAGGTCACATGGCCTCAGGTTCCCCACCCCTGATATAGGTTGTATATGTCAGCATTGTAGTGATTGGAGCATCTGGTTAAAGTGATTACCAAAGTAGAGAAGACAACCAACATACAATTCACTTATATCACCAATTTTCCTAATACTAGCCTTGCTTAGTATTGGGGACATATTAGTGCTGAGAACTGTTTACTTTCTAGTGGTAAATTGCTGTGACTATCTTTTCCTCCCCAATCCTTCTAGTTTGGTCAACATGTTAATTTTTTTTCTTCAGGAGATTAGTATTGCATTATATTATCATTAAGATTGACAGTATATTTCTATATCAACCAGTCTGCCTCAGCCTCCAGATATAACAGGTTTTGCCACACTAGCACAGCAAGGTCCAGGTCAGTGGAAATAACGAATCCCATGAAGTCGTCACATGTATTAGAATTTGCATTGTTCAAAGTTATAATTAGGAAAAATATGGTCATTGTTCTAACCCAATGGAAATATTTATTATGAAATTGCATAATGAGACTAATTCATGGGATTTCTTGTTTCCCATCAATTCATCTGGGACAATGGTTCTTAACCAATGATCTATAGATAGATTTTTGGATGGAGGAACCATCATTAATTTGAATGGGAAAAAAATTACAGCTTTATTTTCACTAACATTTAATTAAAATCAAGCATTTCTGAAAATGGGTCCAGAGGCATCACCAGACTGTCAATGAAGTTAATGCCACACAGAACATATTAAAAATGCTTGCCATCAAAGCAACGTGGCAGAACAAAATCCTCGTGAAAGTCATCAGGAAAAAATGACAGAAGCAAAGTGGTGTAAAGCAAATGCATATAAGATGTAAGCAAATGTCCACTGCTGAATAATTTTCACATACATGCCCCTATAGAAAAGAATTCAATTCTCTTTGGAGAGCTATATTTATTGAAGAGGGAAATAATTGAGATTCAGCAGTATATAAGGGAATAAAGGAAGACATATTTGATCTCAATGAAGAATGGTCCTCATGTATTGATGATTGGGGAACCAGCTAAGTGGCAAGTAGAATTCTCCTGGGGAGAGTGAACCATGAATGTACAGATCAGGGGTGGGGAACCTGTGTCCTTGAGGTCACATGTGACCCTCAAGGTCCACAAGTGTGGTTCTTTGCCAGAGTCCATATTTCACAGAACAAATCTCCAGGATTCCTCCCCTCCATTATAGACCAAAAGTCACCCTGAATTGCTTCAAGGATTTTCTGGGATTTGTTGTTATCTGTTTGATTAATTTTTCATTTCATTTTCTTGTCTGGTTGCTCTATATACTGCTGCCTGAGAACAGTTGCTAGATAAGTTCAGGCTGGTAATGCACTTCTAGATTGTAAAGGAAGATTTCTCTGGAGCTAAGTGTCTAACTCAACATGTCTCCTCAAAGTCTGATCGTTTTATGGAACCTCATATATTCCTTGCCTTCTCTCTTCACTGGTATTCTATTATGTTCCGAGAACAGATCTTGCAGTCATGGTATCAGGGTATAGAAATGGACAGGAAGGGCTCACAAGGCTTTAATAACAGCTCAGAATAGACCCTTGGGACATTCTTGATATATTAGGTGAGAATTGAGCATCTCTAAAGGACTGTGGGCCATGAAAGTTCATCGAAGTATATGCAGTCTTTGTCTGTCTGAACTGGTATCATATCACTCTGCATTCGACTAATTTTCTGAGTAAAAAAAAAGCCTAAAACAAAAGGAGAGACATTTTGGAAATCGTATGGGACCAAAATTAAAGGAGAAATGGAAAATTTAATGTTTAACAGCTATTAAACTCAATGCATAGTCAAAGGAAATAATTTGTCTTTCCATCATAAATTTTCCTTAGCAGGGAAAATATGTTATAATCCTTTCTGTGTCATAGAATTTTCTCATCAGTGTTTGAACATGGAAAAGGGCACCCAGTATAATTTGCATGCAGCTTTAAACTTGTTTTGATGTATAACTGGCTTCCTAGCTCAACAACTTCTGTGAAAACTTTAAAAGTGCAGTTGTGCCTGTCAAATTGTATTAGTTATGCAGCAGATTTTCCCTCCCGGCCTTCTAACCTACAACTGACCATGTAGCATTGCTGTTACAAGCAATAATTCTAGATGACAGCATTTCCTTGGTCTCTATGAATCTAGAAGGCATATACAAGAGCAGAGGTCATTGGCATCCTGTGCTGTTACATAACAGAAAAAAATAAGCAAACAAATGTGGGTGCTCTGGGTTTCACTTTTTATGAAACCCACTCATTGCTTGCTTTTCAAATCAAGTAACCATTACTGGGAATTACTATGGTTTTGATGATAAATTCAGAATAAATGATCTACCCTTGGCAAGTTAAAAGAGGGAAATGTGAAAAAGAACTTAAATAATGGATCTAATGAACCTCTCCCACTGTTTTTCTTCCTTTCCTTCCCAAAGTGCTTTGCTGTTATTAATCAGTTTTAGAAATGGCTCCATAGAGGATGTGGGTATTCATTTAGCTATGTAGAAATATCCATGAAGCATGCAGATTTGAAATGTAATGTGATGGCACTAGAGCAGATGTTCACCTGAGGTCACCTGGACTCCCAAGTAGTCTGCAAATAGGTTTGGGGTAGCCTAAAACAGTAACGTGTTCTTTGAAATATAGTTGGTTTATTTTGTAATCCTATGTGTTTTATTTTGTGAATTTAAACACCTTGTTCTAGGGAGGGGTATGTAGGCTTTATCAGTCTGCCAAAGAGATTTGTGATATAAAAAAGGAAGAACTTCTGTCTTAAGATTACTGCAAACAGGACTGCTGGAAGGGCTTTCTTTCTATTTTCCAGAGAGAAGATATTAAAACATGACAAATTTGGAACATAGCTCAAGGAAAATATTATAAAAAGATATTTTGACATTTCATTTTTTTTACTCACTTAAAATTTTGGAGAATGCTCACAATATGATCCCAACCTGTATGTGTTCCTCACATCTAGGTCAATGGATAACATTGCTTTGCTGGGAAGTGGAGAAGGAATGAGGGCCATTCCATTGGGCAAGCCAATTGAATCCCTCTTTCCTCCTCATTTTTCCTCCCATGCTGTTTATGAACTATAGTAAAACCCTCCTCTTGTGTCTCATGGTGGGTAATGTGAAAGTAACCCTAGATTCTCAAAGGCTTTGCTTATAGAGCAGAAGGTCTGGCAATTTCAACCAAGTTAAAAGGAATTTAAAGGTAGCACCTGCAACAGAATTATGTGTATTGTTCAAGAACCAGGATAAGTCAATTTGGAGTAGCTCCCCAACAGGTTGGATATATCTTGACAGTTTTTGTTGGCAATAACAGTGATCCATATTTTAAAGACCTTCCATGCCAAGGAAAGCCCAAATCCTTGAATTTATGAAAAAAAAATGCGTTGTTTGAGAAGCCTTCTTTAAAAAGCACCCATTCCAAGAAACCTGGAATATTTCCAATGTCATTAATACCCCATTCATTTAACAGTTTGTTGGGTAAGAGAGTCAACAAGTACATAGTAGGCATTTACTATGTACAATGCAGTGAGCTTCAGTAATGATATTCATTGAACTGAAATGTAGCAACCCATCAAAGCGATGATGCTGGTTCATGCATTGCCACACACCATCTTGATGAAGAATTCATCTTCATATGGTGGTATTAAGTTGAACCCTTAGTTACATATTCCACTTAGTTATGCTCTATTTCAGATTTATTTCAAAATTAGTGTTTTCCCATATTATTCAGGTTTAAGGAGCATCTAGCTAGTGAGAGGGTCTTCCTAGATCATTAGCATTTAGGAATATTAGCTACTGAGATAAAATTTTAAACATTCTCAATACTCAGTTATACACCAAGCTCAGATGAAGTCCAGCACCCAGAACTGGGTGAGCTAATAGGTAAGCAATCACAAAGTTGTTGGGACCCCACTTAAAAAGAAGTGCTGCAAGTTTTTATATGACAGTTTAGAGAGTTGTAATGTTAAGTTAGGAGAACATAAGTTCTTGATTTAGTAGAATGGAATTTAAGGAGTAGCATGAGAATGGAGAAATGGAATAGCATATATTTAAAAAGTTGTCACTATAGCACAGGTTTACGTTATTTTAGCATTGTATTATATGTTGATATTATATATAGCATATGTTATATAGCGATATATAACATGATATATATGGCATCTCATATAATCATTATGTTATGTGGTAATAATATTGAAATGTATTATCTATTATGCAATAATATTATATAATATATAATATACAATAATATTATATAATAGGTAATATACATGGCATATGTTGTATATATTATTTGTGTGTTATTTAGTGTATGTATATATTAGTATTTCATTTGATTAATTATAATTTGTTTTGAATTAATGTTCTAATTAAGTATCATTCCACCCCCTTATTCACCTGTCAATTACATGTCCATGTGTATCATTCCTTTAATGTTTATGAAGTTCCTCATCATAGAAATTTTGTTACTTTTTGGGGACAAAATGGTCCTGAGGGAATGTGACTTTTAAAAGAGCTTCTTTTAAACTCATTCAGACCCTCATTCAGGATCAAAGCCATGACAAGGAACTTAATAGGAAAAGGAAAGACATCTATGAGCTATTTGTTTGTGACCAGTTAATACCTTAACTCTATTTATATTGTGGGCTGCTTCCCTTTCATATTTTATGGTGTTTTTTACAGCAGATATTAAGGGATAGTTGCATACTGAACCTGGAATGAGGAAACCCAAGTGAATCTAAATTTCACAGAACAAATCCCCTTAATGAAAGGCTCTTCTGCGGTTTGAACTCTAGCCCCCACATCACTAAGCTGTGCATTAGCCCTTGACCCCACAAAGTGATGCTAGGTATTTACCCAAAGGAGATAAAAGAAAGATGGACATAACCTATATGGAACAAGCACAATAGCAGTATTTTTATAAAACAAATAACTGATAATATAGTAGGATTTGTTTTGTGAAGTTTGGTCAAAGGGCCTCACTGTAGGACCTGGAGACATGTTGCCTCGAGGCCCCAGCTTCCCAAACCCTGTTATAAACTAATGCATAATATCTAATATATGCATATAAGTATAGAAATGAAAACTGCTCACATAGACATATATTAGGTAGATATGTGGCATATATATGTGTGTATATATATATAATTTTTCACATAAATATTTATGTGATATTAGATGTGTACAAAATCTCTCATCTAGACATTTATGTGTGATGTTAGATACATACAAAATCTCTCAGAGATTTATTTCCATGCATTTTTACGTGTATGTGTATGTCCCCATAATGTGTCTAATGATGCAGATTCTGTACAGAACATTTAGTAAATTTTTTTCCCCTTTAGGACTTTGCTTTCTTTGATGATAATCTGCATCTTTGCTTTCAATGATGGGATGAAATAGGGATGGAAATTAGATGGTTTATCTGGAAATTTTAGGTTTCGATAAGTTATTGGAGAGTCATGAGATTTGCCCAGACTTGGCTGCTGGTGTGTATCAGAGGCAGGATGTGAAGCCTGGCTCTCCTCACTCCAACTCTGGATCTCTAGTTTCCTCAACACATGCCTCTCTTCTGAAATATCAGAAATATGCATATTATTTTCTTTGTGGTTTACCCTCCCTAAAAAAAAAAAGTTTATATATAAGACCAGGACTTTGGAGAGGTTTCATTGTTCTCCCTAACTCTCTTTTCAATCTCTATTTAAATAATATGCCCAGAAACTAACAAGGAGATGCAATCAAATCACCACTAGGAAAAACAGAGCAATCTGCCGCTCAGGAAAACCCTAATAATAAGCCCTTTCATCTGGAGTCTAAGCCCTGGACGCTTCTCTCAGCTCTTTGAAGTACCCACTTGGGAGGTTGGGGGGAGGGGCAGGAGCAGGGCTAAAGCCCAAAGGAAAATACAGACCTGGAGCCACTCCTCTCCACTCCACCTTGAACCTAACCATTTATTTCTGACTTACATTTTTTTTTCTGTGCACAGCTTAAGTTAAATGAATTTGTTGTCTTTGATTTTTTTTTTCCTTTTGAACTTCATAATTAACTGCTGTTGTGCCTGAAACTAACCAACCAGGACCCTCTCAAACCCAGTGCCAAGCACCGTTGCTACTTCTGAAAATCCTGTTAAAGAAAGTTAATGATAATATGGAAGAGGCACCTGGAGAGTAGCCAAAACCACAGTGAGGGAAGAAAGTTGAAGAATAAGGTACAGGTGGTTATCGCCTATATTGGCCAATGGAACTCCTTACTGGGAGCTCCCAATGCTGGTAAAATTAGAGATCAGATTTTATTTTTTCATGATAGTATGGGATGTAGTGTCCTAATAGTAGATGGAGAGAAAAGGAATAAACATTTATATAGAGCAGCAATTCTCGACCTGTGGGTTATGTTCAATTTGTAACAATGAAAATACATCCTGCATATCAGATATTTACATTATGATTCATAACAGTAGCAAAATTACAGTTATGAAGTAGCAACCAAAATAATTTTATGGTCGGGGGTCACCACAACATGAGGAACTGAATTAAAGGGTCACAGCATTAGGAAGGTTGAGAACCACTGGGACAGAGCCTATCATGTCCCAGGCATATTTCATAACTATAATCTTATCTGATCCTTAGTCCAACCTTATCAGGTGTTTTTGATTGTTTTTCAGTCCTGTCTGACTCTTAGTGATCACATTTGGAATTTTCTTGTCAAAGATACTAGAATGACTTTTCATTTCCTTCTTCAGTTAATTTCACAGTTGAGGAAAGGGAGGCAAAGAGAAGTTAAGTGACTTACCCAGGGTCACACAGCTAATAAGTGTCTGAGGCTGGATTTTGAACTCAACTCTTTCTGATTCCAGACCCAGCATTCTATCAGCTGTGCCAGTAGGACCCAAATCAGAGGGTCTAAGTGGCTGTCATACTTAACAATCTGTGTGATTTGGGGCAAGCGGCAATCTATGAGTGCCTCATTTTCTTTGCCTGTAAGAAGACCTATGTCTGTGAGTTCAGATACCTTCTAATTAGAATTATAGCTTTGCATGGTGCCTGGCACTTAGTGAATGCTTAAGAAATATTCCTTGACTGAAGATTATAAAACCTTTGATCCCTTAATTCCGGGTTCAGAACTCTGTTTTACTCTGTTGCCTCTCTCTCTCTGATTATATAATTGTATTTTCCTTCTAATGATTACTTCCCACATCTTCCAAAATTATATTGCCCTTTTCTATATTTTTCCATATCCTTCTGACTTCAGATCTAGGTATAATGTTTGCATAAAGTGCCAAGAATTATGGGTAATCATTATGTGCAGTATCATTCTTCATCTGTTTTGTTGCGGATTGCTGACTCTAGAAGGCATAATGGCCCATATCCTAAACCAAATGTTTAATTGAGCAACCAATCAGCAAGCATTTCAGTGCCTACTTGGTGCTAGGCATTAGTTTCACAAATGCAAAAGCAAGAGAATCCCTACCCTTAATTTATCTATTGGATAATGCAAGACTCATTTCCTGTAAATTATTGGATTAAGAGTAAAATTTTAAAAATATTCCATATACTTCTCAGTCTTGGGTAATGTCTAAAAATAAGCAACAAATAGAATTCTGGGCCTGGAGTCAGGAGGACTTATCTTCCTGAGTTGTAATCTAGACTTAGATACTTCCCAGCTGCGTAACCAAGACAGATCAATTCAACATGTTTGCCTCCAGTTACTCCTCTGTGAAATGATCTGGAGAAGAAAATGGCAGATCATTCTAGTATCTTTGCCAAGAAAATCCGAAATAGCAAATGACTCCACTATCTTCACCAAGAAAATCCCAAACTGGGTCACAGAGAATCAAATGCAACTAAAAATGAGTGAACAATAATAAATAAGAGTTGCACCCAAAAATTAGATCACTTTGAAAAAAAATATATATAGACATGCACTGATTAGCAATGACACCCAGGAGTTTTACAAGGTAGATTTGAGAAAATGTACAACCAGTAACAATACCAATAAAATATTTGCTTGTTGGTAATTAAAGCAGAGCCTTTGGAAGGAAAGTACTTTCACTTTTAAAATCGCTTAGTTTATTCAGAGGAAGAAAACTGTGGGGAAAGCAATATTTATTAGCCAGATGAGTTAATAGCTGCATATTTTGTGTTTTTATCTGAAGATTTATTAAAACTTGAGGATCTAATAATGTTACACCAGTTTTTTTTTGTATGTTTGGAATTTTTGTGTCCTTTTAAGTGCTAATGTAATAACAATTTGAAAAAAAATTAAATATCTCCATAACTCTTTTTTTTATTTCATTTTGTAGGAATTTGCTGCTCTGACAAAAGAATTAAATGCATGCCGAGAACAATTGCTGGAAAAAGAAGAAGAAATTTCTGAACTTAAGGCTGAGAGGAACAACACAAGAGTAAGCATGATGTGCACTGAAGGATTTTATGCTGTATCTGAATTTGCTTCCTTCACTCTTTGGTACCAGGCTAGATGTAGATGTAGATATGGGTGTGGATATGAATATGGACACACACACACACATATATATATATATATATATATATATATATACATACATACACATATATATACATATACATATAT
>CM053597.1:187599022-187663202 GCA_028646575.1 Pseudocheirus occidentalis
TATGTGTAATATAGTAATATATATTGTATACATACAGTGTATATAGTATATACATATATACTATATGGTGTATGTGTATGTACACACCCTCCAAGATCTACAAAACTCTTTAAAATTATAAAATAAAATAAAATTATAAATTAAACTCCTTAAAATTATAAAGTCACAAGAAAGTGCCAACCTTTATTGGTTTTCTCCACCTAGGACTTTCTTATATCAATGAAATTACAATTACAATACATGTAGTATCAGGAGACTTGGGTTCTGGATTGTCCTCCACTGCTTACTAGTTAAGTTACATGTTTTGAGGTTGAATTAAATGCTTACCAAAGACCCTCCAGTTCTCAAATTCTATAGCTCTATGGGAAAAACAACAGATTGCATGTGGAGTCTTCTTTGAAGAAATTGGATGTTTCATCACTGTCACATCATGTTCTCACTGTTTAAAGACACTTTTTGTCCTCACATAAAAGGGAAAAAGATTGTATTACTTTTGTCAAGTCAGCAAGCTTTTATTATAAAAAATATAATGCATATTATATAATATGTTATATTATACATAATATAATATATAAAATATAATATATAATAAAATCTATAAATTGTATTATATAAAATGCCTTCTATGTGGGAGGCATTGTGCTAAGCACTGATGATACAGAGAAAGGCAAAATCAATCCCTGCCCTCATGGAGCTTACAGTTTACTCAAATACACTCCATGTAAACAAGTATATGTACAAACAAGTTATATACGAGATCAATGTAAAATATTCTAGTCCTTACATGGCAAAGTCAATGCAAATGCCTGGCTGTAAGAAAGCAATTTATCTCTGCACAGTTATCTTGAGTATGGGCATTCAATTCAAATATACAAGTGGAAAGAAGTTTCCCTTTTATATTTTGAGTGTTGTAGCTATTTTAAACAGCATCCAAGAAAACAAATATTATGACTGAATTATATCTTTTATTGTTAATCTTAGAAAAGATATGAAATAATATCAACATACCTAAGTAACCACTGGGCCTGTGGTAACAATAAAAGTTCCTTCTATATTCATCTTTATGTGATCGAGGATCCATTTAGTTCCATATGCTTGTATCTGAGAGGAGCATGATGTAGTCAACAAAGAGCAGACCAGAGGGTCACAAAGACCAGTTTCCTCTCTATCCCTCTCTCTCCCTCCCTCCCTCTCTGTCCCCCCTCTTTCTCTCTTTCTCTCTCTGTCTCTCTCGCTCTCTTCTTGTCCCTCTCCCTCTCTTTCTCTGTCTCTCTCACTCTCTCGCTCTCTCACTCTCTTCTTGTCCCTCTCCCTCTCTTTCTCTCTGTCTCTGTCTCTCTGTCTCTCTTTTTCTCACACACACACCTCACATTACACATATGTGTGTGCATACATACATATGCACTGGTTGTGAGACCTTGAGTAAGTTACCCTCCAAGTGATCTACAAAACACTTTAAAATTACAAAGTAAAATAAAATTATAAATTACAACTCTGTAAAATTATATAATCACAAGAACGTGAACCTTTATTTGTTGTCTGTTACTCCATATAGGACTTTCTTATATCTATGAAGTTACAATTGCAGCACTTTTCTCTGTTCCCATCTCGGTCATTTTATCAAATATTTAAAAAATACTTTATGTTCTGTACGTATCATTGACTTTCTTAGCATATTGCCTAGCAATGTAAATATGTTCTTAATTATTGTACAACCTCTCTGGTTATTGAGAAAATTATGAACAAGTTGGACATACTGCAAGATATTATCTGGTGTCCTTTCTTATCTGCCCACCCCCAATATTTTGGAAGTCTTCCAAGTCTCCCTACCCACATCTTGATATCTACCTCTTCCATTAGTCTTTGAGTCTCTCTCCTCTCTACTACCCAGTTTCCATGGTCATTTTCTAGGTCTCCTCTGACATTTAAATAAAACAGAGAAGGCCTGAAGCATTACTTCTTTCTTATTGAATATCTTTCTCTATGACAATCTCTTGCTTCTGGGTGTTGGGCAAATGGCCCAAAATAGTCTTTTCATTCATTCATTCATTGATTCATTGATTCATTCATTCATTCAACTGGGATTTGTCCTATAAAGCCAAGCACCAGCAGATTCTCAAAAGAATGCTCCTGTGAACAACTTTTAAGATTCAGATTACACAGTAATAGTGAACACTCCATTTATTCCATTAGAGATCAAGGTTCAGTACAATCTTCACAATATAATATTCTCAGTATTACATCTTATTACAGAAAATAACAATATAGTGTTCATAACAGTTTAACATTAGAATGGCCACATAGTTTTCACTACAGTGCCCACAATGCATAGAACAAGGAAAAAAAAGTAGAATTACCTGGTTTCCATAAGGGGGAAACCCTTCTCACTTAAAGATTCAATCAATCAATTCACAATATACCAATCTTCCATTTATGGGGCAACCATTAACTTAATCAGTCACTCATCTAGCAGTCAGTCACTAAGCTAGATTCCCAATTACTAAATATCATTAGTCACTAATACAGTAATTGGAAAACCACACAAACTTTACACCCCTTGATGTCCAGCAAACCTCAGTCTCATCCAAGGGGAGGCCTTTTCTTCATCTTGACTCTGGGTAGTCTCTCTGATTCCCTGGATCCACTTCCATGGTTCCAGCTGCCTCCTGAATCTGTCAAACAATCACCTGGATTCAAAAGCAGATAGCTGCCAGGTTCTCATCCAGTCCTCAGAGGTAGACAGCTCCCAGGTCCTTGTCTGGTCCTCAGGGCAATCCCCGGCACACATTGAAGTTCACAGGATTCAGCACATCTCAAACCCTTCACCACTTCTCTTGCCTAGAACTCAAGGATCAGCCAGGCCATGAACAAACAAAGTCTTATCCTGTGGTCATGCTTCTTCAGTCTTCCAGCAGTTCTGCTGGGTCTATGACCCAGAAGGAATATTGGCCTTCTGGATGGCCTTCACCATATTCTGGTCTCAGGAAAACTGCAATTCAGTTTTCAGTCAGCTTCCAGACACTGGGAGAGGAGATCTCTCTCTCTCTCTCTCTCTCTCTCTCTCTCTCTCTCTCTCTCTCTCTCTTTCTCTCTTTCTCTCTCTTTCTCTCTCTCTCTCTCTCTTTCTCTCTCCCTCTCACTCTCCCTCCCTCCCTCCCTCTGTCCCTTCCTCCTCTTCCTCCTCCTCCTCCTTCTTCTTCTTCTCTCCCTCCCTCCCTCCATCCTTCCCTCCATCCCTCTATCCCTCCATCCCTCTCTCTCAGCTGGCTTCAGTCCCCATGAGTCTTCCTTCACTGAGGAGCCAACTCCAATTCTGTCTCTCTGTCTCTAGAATTCTTCTTTATATACAGCACTGGCCTCTTGTCTCAGCCAATAGCCTTCTTCCATGTCAACAGGGGACTTCATGCCTTCTCAACAATGGACAGGGTTTACACTTTCTATACTTAGCCCTAAATCACTAGGTACTACTTAGCCCTAAGTTTCTAAGTGCTAAGTATCTGATAAACTGATTACTATTACATGTCCTAAGCACTGGGTTTAGAAAAAATATAAATGGAAATGATTTCAGGGAGTTTTCAAAATGTTATGGGCAAGAAAAAACAGGTACAAAGATAAATTAATAGATAATATATGCAAAATAAATAAAATATAATTTTAATAAAATTAATCAAATATATTTATTAAATTAAAATGAACAAACTATAATAACACTAGTGCCTGGGGACATCAGAATGTGTGTCTATAGGAATTTGTGCTTGACCTCAGCATTGGAAAAATAGTGAGCACTTTAAATAGCAATTTAAAGCACTATAAGGTTGATAAAATATGTTATATACATTGTGCTCTTTGATCCTTGCAATAGCCCTAGGAGGTAGGTATACTATTATTACCCCCATTTTGTAGATGAGGAAATTTAGGTAGACAGAAGTGACTTGTCCAAGGTCATGCAAGTGGGAAATGTCTGAAACAAGATTCATACTCAGGGGTTTTAGACCCTGAGTCAAACAATATTCATTGTACCATTTAGCTGCCCAAGAGAAGTTAGGAATTCAAGGGGTAAAAATAAGAATGTATTTCATGTCTTTGTAAAGGCACAAGGAGGAAAAATGAAATATCATCTATGGGGAACGGCAAAAGAACTAGTCTGGCCACAACTCAACATGTGTAGAGGAAATTAACATGTATTAATCAGTCTAGAAATTTGGCTGGAACAAAATTGTGTAGAGTTTTAAACCCAGACAAAGGAGTTTGTCTTTTATCTTATCAGAAAGAAGGAACAGTCAGGGGAGCAAGGGAGTGACATGGTCAGCCACAAGCACTGAAAATCTGGACACATTGGCCCAATTCCCATTTCCCATGATCTTTCACATATCATAGAAAGTGCCTCAGCCCACAAACCTTCCATTTATTCTGGTGATGTTTTTATTATGTCAAATGTAGACCACCCATTCTGGGTAACTTGAATTTTTCAAGAAATACGAGGTGCTCCTTTACTATTGTTACTTATTTGGGGTATCAAATGCCTCTTGGCCATTATTTTTCCTTTTTTTTTTTTTTTTTGATTTCCAAAGCAATGGGCAGTTTTCTTTGGAGAGAAGACAGAAGAAAAACAAGGCCAGGCAAGGGAGTAGCCTTCTCTCTCTTGGAAATTATTGTCCTTTCATGCTTACCAAACAGTGATCAGATTGCTTTTTGAAACCCCTTCCCCAGCATGGCTTTTAAAAAATACATACCAGGGTCAGGTAGGTGGCATGGGAAATAGAGCACTGGCCCTGGTGTCAGGAGAACCTGAGTTCAAAACCATCCTCGGATGCTTAACACTTACTACCATGTGACCTTGGGCAAGTCACCTATACCCAATTACCCTGCTTCCCCCCTCCAAAAAAAAAAAAGAAATGAAAAAGAAATACAAACCAGTTTTGGTTTCTGTGGAATCAAAATTGAAGAAAATATGAATGGTCAACTTTATTTAGGATATGAAAAGAGACCAATGATTACAACTCAACTTAAATTTACTGATAACCATAGAAAATCCTTATCTTTCTTGAACCAGTGGCTTAGGAATTAAAGAGATTATTTTTAGTGTGCAGGGGTAATAGAAACGTTCTTTTCTAAGACCAAAGAGTTGTAAAATGACTTCTTATGGAACCACCACTTTGACTGAAAATCTTTTTTCCCTCTTTTTCTCCCTGGTTAAATGTTGGGGAGATTGTTTTATTATCTATGCTTCTTATTTCAACATTTTTATTTAACATTTAACATTTTAACATTTTTATTCCAGCATGGATACTATATTTACCCAAACAAATCAACCATTACTCTGAAACTTACAATTTTAGAGGGCTTCCTGGAACCTTTAGAAGTTAAGTGATTTGTTCAAGGTGGCATGGCTAGTGTGTGTCAGAAGAGAGACTTCAACCCAGTTCCTCCTGACTTTGAACTCTGAGTGCAGCTGTCTTTTTATTATGCCATCTTGCCTTTAGTCTTGCTTTTTGATGTATGGCATTTTGTTTTTTTGACATACTCTTTCCTTCTTAGCATTTATTTTGTCATACCAACCTGATGTGTTGATCTTAGGCTTGTTGTTCATGTATTTTGTTCTGTTGATTCTTCCTGACCCCAGAGACCAGCAATTTCCAACCTGTGGGTCATGACCCCTTTGGGGATCGAACTACCCTTTCACATGGATCACAGGGGTCTCCTAAGACCATAGGAAAATACATATTTCTGATGGTCTTGGGAACCGAGACACTGCTCCTCTATCTGTCTCCAGGAGGGCCTGCCCACATGCAGATACACCCACATACGAGTATTAAAGAGTCATTAGGATGGTTGAGAACCACTGCCATAGACCATAGCTTATCAGCTATCTTACTTTATCTCTCAAAGTCTAGCCACATTCTTGTTGGTTGTTTCCGTGTCACTGTCTAATCATCTCATCCTCTAAAATTCCCTTTTCCTTTTGCTTTCAATCTTTCCCAACATTAGGGTGTTGTCCAATGAGTCCCATCTTCTCATTATGTGGCCAAAGTATTTAAGTGTCAGCTTTGGTATTTGACCTTTCAATAGTTTGAATTAATTTCTTCAGATTTTGACTGATTTGATCCCTTTTCTGTCCAGGGGTTTCTCAAAAGTCTTCTCTAGTATCATCATTTGAAAACATCAATTTCATGGTGTTCAGCTTTCCTTATAGTCCAACCCTCACAGCCTTATGTTGCTCCTGGGAAATCCATAGCTTTGATGTTATGGAAATTTGTCAGCAAAGTGATGCCCTGCTTCTTAGTATGCTGTGCAGATTTTGCCATCCCTTTCTTTCTAAGGGGCAAATGTCTTTTAACTTCATGACTGCAGTTGCTTTGATCTGCAATGATCTTTTAGTCCAAGAATATAAAATCTGACACTACTTCCTTTTCTTCTCATTCCATTTGGCAGAAAGTGATGGGACCATTTTTCCAAGATTTTAGCTTTTTTGATGTTAAGCCAAAAGCCAGCCTTTGCACTCTCTTCATTCACTCTCATCAAGAGACTTCTCAATTCCTCCTCACTTTCTGCCACCAGAATGGTATAATATGCATATCTCAAATTGTTGATATTTCTCTCAACAACTTTATTTATAGCTTTTGACTCATCCAGTCTGGCATTTCACATGATGTTGTTCTCTGCATATGTTAATAAGGAGAAATATACAGCCTTGTCTTATTCTTCTTCCAGTCTTTAGCCAATCAAATGTTCCACATTCAGTTCTAACTGTTGCTTCTTGAACTGCATACAGCTTCCTCAGAAACCAAGTAAGATGATGTGGTACTCCCATCTCTTTGAGGACTTGCCATATTTGGTTGTGATTCACAAAGTCAAAGGCTTTAGTGTAGTCAATGAAGCAGAAATACATGTTTTCCCCTGGAATTCCCATGCTTTCTCCATAATCCAGCAAATATTGGCAATTTCATCTCTAGTTCCTTTACCTCTTGGAAAGCCAGCATGCGCTTCTGGTAATTCTCATTTCATATATTCCTGAAGCCTAGTTTGCAGAATCTGAAGCTTTACCTTGCTATGTGTGAAATGAGCACAATTGCTGGATAATTTAAACATTCCTTAGCATCGACCTTTGGGATTGGAATGTAAACTGATCTTTTTCACTTCAGTGGCCAATATTGAGTCTTCCAAATTTGCTACATATTGAGTGCAACCCTTTAATAACATCATCTTTTAGGATTTTAAATGGCTCAACTGAAATCCTATCACCTCCACTAGCCTTACTGTTAGCAATGCTTCCTAAGGCTTACTTGACTTCATTCTCCAGAATGTCTGTCTCTAGATCAGTAGCCGCACTATCATGGTTATTGGTAATACTAAGATACTTCTTTTATGAAGGGGGGAATAAAAATAGTATAAGATTGTGAGCAGCTTTGAATTGGAACTGAGGAATCAGTTCAAAAAGTATTTATCAGATGCCTACCAATGTGTTTTTGGTGTATTCATAATTATCTGTTAATCTGTATATCTGTGAACATTTTGAGCAATTATCACATATATGTTTATATGTATGTATGTGTAATTCACAGAATCATTCATCTCAAAATGGAAGTGATTGTTACAAAAGCCTAGTCTAGTCCAACCCTGTTATTTTTCTCAGTGAGGAAACTGAGTCCAAAGAGGTTAAATGATATGTTCAAAATCACATACTAAGCATAGTAAGCAGCAGACCTAGAATTCAAACACAGTTCCATCTGGATTTTGCTGCTAGGAAGATTTGAGTTTTGAATCATACTTCAGTTAATAACTAACCATATAACCATGAAGCAACTCTGAGACTCATGTTCTCCATTTTTCAAAGAAGGGGTCTGACTTAATGCCTTCAGAGCTCCTTTCCATTTCTAAATCTATGATCATGTAGGAAATTGTTAGGATGTACATCTCAACAGTCATGGAGAAAGGCCAACTTCGGGTCTTTTCATTGTTGCCTCCTTCTAAAAATATAAGTCACATAGAGAATGTCCATAGCAATCTGATATCGTCAAACACAGTAATGTTTAGCATCTTTAAATATAATAAATAACACTGATCTTTATACAATTTTGATAACTGCATGATTCACTTGCTCTCCCAAACCCATAATATCCCATGTATAAGTTGTAGAAGTAGAATGAACAGTCTTATTTACATAAACACATTCTTGAGGTAGTAAGGCCAATGTGTTCAGAAGATGGCCCACAGTTAAATACTTGTTTGTACTATCGGAATGATCCTGTCTTTGCTTTCGTACTTTATCTCACTTTAAAAAAATTCATTGATTGGGGCAGCTAGGTGGCACAGTGAATAGAGTATCGACCCTGGAGTCAGGAGTACCTGAGTTCAAATCTAGCCTCAGACACTTAACAAAAAAACCTAGCCATGTGACCTTGGGCAAGTCACTTAACCCCAATTGTCCTCCAAAAAAGCAAAAAAAAAAAATAATCGTTTTCATTCCCACAATATATATTGCTGTTCAGATTGGGTAGGGACCTTTGATATTTTTCTCTTCCCTTCCTCATGCTTTCCCCTTAAACCTTTCTTGTCAGTTAGTTAACAGGCATTTATTATGCAAGAGATGGAAGGTTAGGTAAAGGAACTAACATGGGAGGGTGAAGTGTGAGACAGGGCTGGAAGAGATCTCTTATAGAAAGTAGAATTTGGGCTTTGTTGACTAAATGCAGGGAAAGTAAGAGGCCAAAGATGAGACACTAGAAAATTCTGTCCATGGAGTACATCCAGTACTAAAACCTGGAGTTTGCAGAAGGTCTGCCATATATGAGGACCCAAAAGACTTGGATTTCAGCCTATGGAGGGAGGAATTATATAGGATGAGCCTGTTAGGTAGGTAGGATGGGACTTGGTTATAAAGAACATTAAAAGCCAAACAGAAGAGTATTTTATTTTTATTTGAATCTAACAATATTAAGGAGCCTCTTCTAACAATATTAAGAAGCCTCTGAAGCTCACTAGGTAGGAAGGAGACATGGTCAGCTAAGTAGAGAGTGGATTAGAATGGGGGAGATGACACAGGGAGAACAATTGGAAGGTAATAACAATACTTCAGGTGAGAGATGATAAGAGTCCAAAATAAGATGGTGACTTTGAGAGTTGAGGAAGGGCTATATGTATGGGAGACATTGTGAAGGTTCTCATTACCTCTAGGCCCCTACACATCCTTTAAAGTCCCATTTAAATGCCCTCTCCTCCAAGGAGGTTTCTGTTTTTCTAGTCAATAAAGGCCTTCTTCCATTGATTTCATATATTGATGAATAAAGAAAGCATTAGTTAAGTACTTGTTCAGCCATTTCCAACTCTTCATGACCCTGTATACCATAGCTTACCAATAATGTCCATGGGGATATCTTGGCAAAGATACTGGAGTTGTTTGCCATTTCCTTCTCTAGTGGATTGAGGCAACTAGAGGTTAACTGACTTGCCCAGGATCACACAACTGGTAAGTGTCTTAAGCCAAATTTGAACTCAAGTCTTCCTGACTCCAGGCCTGGCAATTTACCCCTGAGCCATCTACCTCTATCAAGTAATTAAGTACTTACTATGTACCAAACAAAAAACAGTGTGGTGGCAGCTTTGAGGGCTGACTCCAAAGACTGGAAGACCTGAATTTAAGTCCCATCTCTAGCACATAATGACTTAACATTTCAATAATTTGAGCAGCTCTCTAAGACTGTAAATTGAAGAGAAGTTGTTGACCTGCAAGAATTCCTGGAAATGAAATGTAATCACAAAGCCAACAAAATTCATTCCCTATCTCTGTCCTTATGTGGCCACCTCTGTACAAAGCACTCCTAATGCAAATACAAAAGTGAGAGAGCGGGACCCTCTTAGAATTTACATTATAAAAAGGAGAGATAACACTAATTCAGCTATCATAGAATGTGCATTACGATTATCTTTTTAGGGCATGCCTTATCTCCCCTACTAGAATGGAAAAATTCCACAAGAACTCAGCCAAAATCCTATCCAAATTTCATTTCTCTTTAAGCACTAGCATGTTGCTCTGCAGGCAGACTGAAAAATTATTATTAAGGAAATGAATGAATGAATGTCATTCCTTTAAAACAGGTAGTTGTAGTGGTTATGATTCTGGGTGCTTATTTGGAAAGAATCTGTAATCCTAAATAATAATATTTAACACAACTCATCATCACATTTCAATAATTAGTTGTGATTTAATTTTCTCATCTTCTTGAGCAGAGAAATTTTAATTGGAAGATTGAGCATGAAAGAACGTCTATTCCAAGGGTTTAGGATTATCTCTTCTTACAAAGTACTGATAGGTTGAGGAGGTTTTATGTAGGGATGGACATATAAAAAAGAGTAAATAAATAACATAAGCACACACTGATTCTGAAGTAGACATAAAGTTCAATCTGTTACTAGAATACCCAATTGGTTCAACAAGTTGCAAACAAATTGTCAACATTCCTCTCCTCTTTCTCCTCCTCCTCCTCCTCTTCCTCCTCTTTTTTCTTCTACATTTCCTCTTCCTTCTGCTCCTTCTTTCTCATTCCTTCTTCCTCCTCTTTCTCCTGCTCCTTCTTCACCACCATCACCACCACCATTTAGATAAAGCTTACTTTATGCTGGGTACTGTGCTAAGCACTTTACAATTTTTGTCTCATTTGATCTTTGTAATAACCCTGTGAAGTAGGTGCTATTATTATCTCCACTTTTACAGATAAGGAAACTGAGGCAAACAGAGGTTAAGTGATAAGCCCAAAGTCACACAAATAGGAAGTGTCTAAGGTTGGATTTGACTTCAGGTCTTCCTGTCTCAAGACCTCGTGCTTTTATTTCATTTTTAAAAAATCTGATATCCTTATCATATATTAGTGTAACTAAAGATTGTTATGCAACATTCTCATTTTTGCTATTTGTTACTCTTTTTACTGCTTCTCTATTTGTTATTATACCCTCTCTTCAGTGAATCATGAAAAAAGAGAAATCTTGATAGCAAAACTTCATAGTTCATGAAAACATTCCCACATTGGTTATAACTAAACACATGTGGATTATTAAATGACTCATCTCTTTGGTAAGACATGGATAGCATGTTTTGCCTTCAGTATTTCAAAGTTTTTTTTTTCTTTATAATACTGTTGTCATTGTATAAATTGTTCTCCTAGTTCTGCTCATTTCAATTTGCATCAGTTTATAGAGGTTTTAGAAGTTTCCTCTCAAACTGTACAGGTCATAATTTCTTATGCCATTATAATATTTCATTAGATTCACAGTGATGATTTATTTAGCTATTCCTCTATAAGTGGCCAACTGCTTAGTTTCTAGTTTTGACTTTAGCTTTTACATCCATAACAGTATTATTTAAATATATATTTTACATATTTTGAGGAATTGTTGCATGTCAAACCATCAACCATTCATCAAGTGTGTTTTATATGGGGAAAAAAGTAGTAGGAACTAGTAATACAAGGACAAAGAATAAAACACTTTTTACTCATAATGAACCTAAGTTCCAATTGACCTACAACTGGGCAAAATAGCTCCAAATAAGTGCCTTAACTTCATTTTCATTGGTGGTACATTCAGCTTTTTTTTTTAAATTTTGATAGCAGTAATTTTATTTTCCTCTTTTCCTTTATTTTAAATCAAATTAATCAGTTGTTTCTTTTATATTTTGTTCATTAAAATCAGCTCCTAGTTTTAGTTATCAGTTCAATGTTTATATTTTGTTTTTTCTTCCAATTTTATTCATCTTTTATTTGATTTTTGAGGATTTCTATCTTGATGATTAATTGGACATTAAAAGTTTTACTATTTTTTAGTCACATGTCCAGTTCATTGATCTGCTCACTCTCTCTCCTTCTCTCTTGATAATATTTAACATATAATTTTCCCCTAAATATTGTTTTGACTACATCTCATAAAGTTTGGTGTGTTGCCTCAATATTATCATTACCTTCAATTAAATTATTTATAATTTCTATAATTTGTTGTTTGACCTGCTCATTATTTAGTTTCTATTTTTTTTATTTTTATGTTTCTGTAGTTCTTTTTTTAATGTAATTTTTATTGCATTCTGGTCAATTTTTTTGAAGGACACTGTGTACAACTGAAAAAGGAGTATATTCCCTTCTCTTCTCATTAATTCCAAAAGGCCTACTTTTCTAAATCTTACTTTTTCTAAATCTTACTTTTCTAAAATTCTATTCATCTTCTCATCTTCTTTCTTATTTATGATTAGATTTATCTAATTCTGAGAGGAGAAAGTTGAGGTCTTCTGCTGGTATAGTTTTACAACTTCCTCTTGTAACTTATTTAACTTGTGCCTTAAGAATTTTAATCCTATGCCATTTGGATGCTATGTCATTCACTACTAAGTCCTGAAAGCTTTTCCCTGGCATTACTACTGTCTCTCCTTCTGGGTATATGCTATATAGCTTAGTTTAATATTGATATTACTTCATTTTCTACAATACATTTTAGAAAAATGCAGTTTTTCTCATTAGCTCTTTTAATTAGCCTATTTTTTGCTTTTCCTTTGTTTGTAATCATGATGGCTATCCCTGTCTTTTTTTGCTTCAGCTAAAGCAAAATAGATTCTGCTTTATCCCCTTGTTTTAACTCTGCATGTATCACTATTTTTATCTCTTACAAAAGTTTAGTCTTTTTTCTCTTTTTCTTCCAAATTATCAATCAATAAACATTTAATAAACATACCTATTAGGTGTGAGGAACCATATTAAATACTAGGAAAACAAAAGAAACATAAACAATAACCTTTACTCTCAAAGAGATTACAGTACAAGCAAATTGTATACTAGATTCATTGACACAAATCAACATTTGTTTTGCATGACTTCACATGTATAAATTATATCAAATTGTTTGTCTTCTTAAGGATGTTGGAGTGGTGTGGAGTGGTGGTAGAGAAGAAGAGAGTTTGGAGCTCAGAATTTTTTTTTCTAAATGATTGGGTTTTTTTTACATGTAATTGGGTAATATTTAATGAAACTATATATGTATATGTGTATGTATATGTGTATGTATATGTATGCCCTCCCACTATCAATGTTTTTCTTCCTTTTAGATATATATAATATACACACATATTTATAGTTATAAAAATTTATATTTATGTAAATATATAATTGCATATATTTATACAAATGTATTTTTATATAATATTTATATTCAGTGCCCTCTCACTATCAATGGTTTTATTCCTTTTATATATTTATATAAATATATATTTACATAAATATATTTATATATCATTATATAATTGTATGTATTTATATAAATACATTTTATATAATATTTATATATATATAATACATAAAAGGAAGAAAATCATTGATAGTGAGAGGGCATTGAACTTAAAGAGTATTAAGAAAGGGATCCTGTAAGAAAGTGGGATTTTAGGTGAGGCTTAAAGGAGATGGGAGCCTAGGAGGCAGAGATGGGAAGAAAGGGGAGCAGCTAGTAAAATTGTACTGAGCTGGGCCATGGAGTTTCTTTGGGGGAACAACAAGCAGAGCAATGTCATTGAATGGAAGATTGTGTGGAATTGGGATGATAGAGCAAGTATGGTAAGGTATAAGATCATTAGAAAGGTGTTGTGAGGGAGTAGGTTAGGAAGGCAGGTTTAAATGCAGGCATAGAATTTTGCATTTGATTCTGGAGGTAACTGGGAGACGCTGGAGTTTGAATGTAGCTGTGACATGGTCAGACCTATATTTTAGGAAGAGCCTTTTAACAGTTGAATGATGACTTGTTGTGGGGAAAGACTTGTGGCTGCCCCAGCTAGAAATCTAAAGGAATTATCGAGGCATAAAGAAATGAGAACCTGAATCTAGATGATGGTGATATCAGAGGAAAGGAGATGATGTGTATGAGACATGTTACATAGGAAAAATAAACAGGACTTGGTAACCAATTAGTGATGTAAGGGGATGAGCACCCATGGGATTCCCTTTGCAAAAATGCTGGAATGGTTGGCCATTTCTTTTCATGGATCTTTTTGTCAGGCAATCAGAGGATATTTGCCTAAGGTCACATAGCTAGGAAGGGTCTGAGGCTATATTTGAACTCAGGTCTTCCTGGTTCCAGGTCCAGTACTCTCTTCACTGAGCCAGCAGCTGCCGAGCTAAGAAATGTGAATTAATTACAAAAGAAAAAAAGAGAGAGGAAAAGGCAAGAAAAGAAGTCCTTTGTCCTTGTTTGTTTGGTTTTTTTTTTTTACCCATCTGAATGGTGTGTGTGTGTGTGTGTGTGTGTGTGTGTGTGTGTGTGTAAACAAAGTTTGGAGATTGTTCTTTTTTGGCCAAATAACCTAAAATCATAAACCTTTCTATCCTTGATGTCTGGGTCTTGAATGTTGAGCTTTTGAGACATAACTTGTAGTTAGAATAATTTAGTATATGCTTATTAACAAACAACTAAGGTTATTCTTTTTTCCTTCTTGTGCCACTAAATTAGATTGCCCCCAACACAATTTTATGTAATCCTCCATGGCGTTTGGCTTGGATATCCAAAGCCCTTTTCTGTGATTTCAATTTTAATGTCAGTTATAAATAATAAAACTATAATTCCATCCATCTCAGGGGTCATAAACCACAAGAGGAAAGCTAAATTGTGCTTGAAACATTCTCTAAAATGCTTAGAAAAATCCCCTCCCCCTTTTTTCTATTGAACCAGGGAACCTTATTAACATTAGCTGTGGAAAAAAAGGAAAAAAAATAGCTGTGCGAGGATAAATCCAGACTTGCTATCACATCTGTGTAATTCTCTGTAGCTGACACGTGTGCCCTCATAGAAATATATGTCCTTCAACAATAGGTTACTTAATTTAACAGAAATTGGAATACAATTTGTGTCAGCAAGAGAATTGAATTCAATTCTACAAATATTTATTTAGCACCTACTACATTTAAAATACTATATTATGCAATGAAAGGGATACATAGATAATGTTAGGAATAATAAATAATGATTATGATCATATTGAAGCTTTTAGTCATCTTTTGCTTTTGTATCACCTACATTTGCCAGTACACCTACATTTCTCCACCACAAGAGAGTCACCCCTTATAACAAAGAAAAAACAAAATTGAAAGAAGGAAAAAATTAGCAAATGTAACCAACACTTTGAAAAAAGTCTTGCCTTATATGTGTAATGCTATGCTGACCTTAAGATTTCTTACCTCTCATTCACTGAACTAACTTAGTAACACCCATCTGTCCTCATACTGATAGGTCTAGGTTTTCACTCAATTGTACTCAATTCCTTTCAGGTTCTTAGAGATAATCCTCTCTGCTCACTGTATTAGCTTTTGAGCACACAATGATTCATTTCCATTTATACAAAATGATGAAATTTTTAAATCTTAAAACATAATGACTTACTTGGTAATAAGGCAAAATAAAAAAAAATCTAATGTCACAGATCTCAAATCAGTAACATATCACAATCCATGCACAAACCTGTATCAAGCTGTCTCATAATGCACTCAAGTGCTGTGGTAGCAAATACATAAATTCTAATAGAAATCTGACTGGGGGAGGGGAGGTGTCTTGGCTCCTCTCAGAAATGTAAGGTTCTAAAACAACTCCAAAGATTCATAATGGGAAAGGTAAATTGATGTATGGAGTCTGAATGCAGATGGAAGCAAACTATTTGCCTTCTTTTTTTTGTTTGTTTCTTCTTTGTCGTGGTTCATTCCATTGGTTCATATTCGTCTTTACAGCTTGACTATTGTGAAAATGCATTTAATGTGAAGATATATGTAGAGCCTATGTCAGATTGCATGTCATCTTGGGAGGGGAAAGGAACAGGAAAGGAGGGGGAGAAAATTTGGAACTCAAAAATTTGTGGAACTGAATGTTGTAAATTAAAAGTAAATAAATTTAAAAGAAAAAAAAAGGAAAGCACACAAGGAAGGAAAACATTTGTGCTCAGGGTATGCCACTGCTCTGGATTGCAAAATTGGATTTCATTGGCCTATTCAGGAACAGCTATTCCAATCTAAGTCATTGTCTGTTGTATGTAGCCATTTCAATCATGCTCAGCATTATGTAACCACATTTGGGATTTTCTTGGCAAAGATACTGGAATGGTTTGCCATTTTCTTCTCTAGCTCATTTTACAGATGAGGAAACTGAGGCAAACAGGGTTAAGTGACTTGCACAGGGTCACACTGCTAGTAGGTTTCTGAGGCCAGATTTAAGCTCAATTCTTCATGACTCTGCCAGTTAGCTACCCCTTCTCCAGCTAGACAAAACCTCTCATCTTTTACCAGCATTATATTTTTGGTCTCTTTTCATTTGCAGTCACTCTTTGGAAAAAGCCTTGGAAAAGAACTACATGATTGAATTGGCCAGAGCATTTTATAGTTCATGAGGCTGGACTCCCTGGGCATTGTAGCCCAGCCTAGCCCAGTCTATCCAACTGCTTACTCTCTAGGATTCTGCATCTTACAATCATAATAGAACTTCTTCCCACCCACTCCTCCCCCCCACACAAAATAACTAGGGTTGACTCTGAGCCAGGCAGAAAATCCTGACTACTTCATTAAGATTCTCTTTCATCCATTTAGAATACTGAACCTCTTGCTGTAAAACAAAACAACTCTAAGACCTTTCTTACCCCCTGTCTGTCAAATTCAAAGGAGGTGGTCTGCAAAGAGAAACAGGTGTTTATGAGGAGCTCCACTCTTCTATATGGTTCAGTAACAACCAATCAGTCTTCTTGTGGACTACTGTTTTCTTCATATTAATTCTGGCAGAGCTATATTTAAAGCCATGTCCCTCCCCACCCCTACCCCAGTCTTCTGACCATTCTTGACCACCCCAGCTTCAGCTTTAATACTTTGTAGCTCTCAGTGACTTAAAACCTTGCTTCATGGTACTCAGTGATATTCAGCTTTCAAATATGAAGTAAAAACTGATCAGATTTCCCTTATGAAATCAATAGTCCTCATTTACTCATCCCTCAGACTCCAAAAAGTTAAACAATTTTTCATTTTTTTTCAGTCTTACCCTCTTAATTCTTAAATTCAAATTACATTCAAATGACCATAGTTCCTTGAAACTCTTAGATTTCAAAAAAATCTCCCTCAATCTTTGTCCTTAAAACTGTATTCACATATTCAGTTTTTATAAAAAAATTCTCTATTTAAATTATGAAATTCATCACATACAAAATATGAAATCTTTATTTTTTATAACACACTTATTTTTCTCTCCTAATTTCTCCAATTTAAAAACTTTTCTTCCACACACAGATTTTAGCTGTTTTTATCAAAGCAAAGTTATTTTCCTACTTCTTTCAACTATATTTTTCTATGAAAGGTAGTATCCTATATCCTTTACCAGTTGATACAATTTTTTTTGTGTGTGAAAAATTTATTCTACCTTTTTTAAACACTAACTTATTCCATATTAAAGGCAGCATTTTAGAGACATGATGCTTTATGTGTGAACTGAGGAACAAATGAATGAAAAACCATTTGTTAAGCATTTATTATATGTCAAGAATTGTAAGTGCTGGTTCTAGAAAACAAAGCAAAACAAATGAAAAGCAAGAAAGTCCCTTTGTTCTAGGAACTTATATGCATGTATATGTATGTGAATATATATGCACCCATACATGCATATGTGTATAAATATACACAAATGTCTACCCACATTCACATATATACATATGTGCATATCTACATTTATACATACACACATACATATACATGCATACATGTGTATATACATGCATGCATGCATACATGTGTATGCAGAGAAAGACAGGGAGAAGGAAGAGGGAGGACTATCACTTAATGAGACATTTGGGAATGAAAGTTGCAAGAATGGTGAATAGAGTTACTGAAATTGAAAAATTTCAGGAAAATTGGCAAACGTGTTAGTTTATATTTCCAGAATTACAGAAGGTAGGGAGTAGAGAGACAACACTAAAGCCACTGGTGAGAATATAGCTAAGAATGAAAGTATCACACTGCCATAACGTCCTCTACCACTGAAAAGAGAGAGGAGGTACCTTTTTATTTAACTTATTTGAAGCTAAGCTTCATTATAATTTCATAACATTTGGCTTCATTTGTGTTATTTCCATTTGCATTGTTGTAGACAATGCAAATATGTTTTCTTGGTGCTGCATTCTTTAGGGTGAGAGATAGAATCTTTCTGATTCTGCTTGCTACAGCACTTAGCATACTGCCTGGTACATTGTAGAGATTTAAGGAATGTGGATAGATTGATTGATTGATAGATTGATTGGTTGGTTAGTTGATTCACTGTCTATCAGTTCATAGAAACCTTCTCATGTTTCTTTGATTTCCTCAAATTCTTCCTTTCTTATTATGCATTAATATCTCATTGCATTCATCTAACTAAATTTCTTCAGTTATTCCCTAACCAATGAATACTTCTTTCCTTCCCTCCTTCTTCCCTCTCTCCCTCCCTGCATCCCTCTTTTCTTTCTTCTATCCTTTCCTCTCCCCCTTCTTCCCTTCCTACTCTCCTCTTTTCTTTCCTCCCTCCTTTCCTACCTCTCTTCTTCAGTCCTTCCTTCTTTCCTCCCTCCTTTTTCTTTTATTTATTTATTTTTTATTTTTTGGAGGGCAATTGGGGTTAAGTGACTTGCCCGAGGTCACAGGGCTAGTTTTTTTTGGGTAGAGTATCTGAGGCCGGATTTGAACTCAGGTCCTTCTGACTCCAAAGCCGGTGCTCTATTGACTGCACCACCTAGCTGCACCCCTCCTTTTTCTTCATTCCTTCTCTCCTTCCCTACTTTCTTCCTCCTTCTTTTCTTTTTTCCTTCCATCCTTCCTCCTGTCTTCCTTATCCCCCTCTCCTCCTTCGCTTCATTTGTTGTTCATTACTTTCATCACAGAATATTGTCTCTGGTTCCAAGGCATCTTGGCACACTGATATCCAACAAGGTCATTATGGTTAGGCCTTTTAGGTCACTGTAATGCTTAACATCTGGATATGAGAGAAAATCTCTAACTATCTTTTCTTTTATTTCCTAAAAATAGTTGTTACTGGAGCATTTGGAGTGCCTTGTTTCAAGACATGAGCGGTCACTAAGAATGACTGTGGTGAAAAGGCAAGCCCAGTCCCCATCAGGCGTTTCCAGTGAAGTCGAGGTTCTCAAAGCCCTGAAGTCCCTGTTTGAGCACCACAAGGCATTGGATGAAAAGGTACAGTATGGAAAGACACTCATATTCAGCTTAACTGTCCTCTCTACTTCATGGCATTGTTGTTTTCATCCATTGAAGCACATGGCTTCCTAAAGTAAGTTATTCAAAGAGATTCCCTAAATGCGCATTGAAAATTCAGATTTTACCAAGGTCTTTGATATTCTAATTGAACATTATCAAAGGCCTTTCATCAGTCTGTTATCTGCAGCCCAACACAGTTGGTCATATGTAATGTGAATTTGTTATTTCATAATGCTGACCCAGATACCTTGTCAGGGCTTACGTGTTATTGTAGGTTGGTTTTCCCCCCATCTTCTTCCTCTTAAAAAAAAAAATCTTCATTATAAGGGATATCTCTGGAAGGTGAGAGGTATGGAATGTAGCAGGGAGACCTCAGTTATGAAAAACAAAAGTTATCACTAAAAATCTGTTAAAATAATAAAAAAAGAAGACTAAGCAGTTTCTTCCTTCCCAGACGGAGATGCTTGCCTAAAAGTTGCATTTCTTAATTATACAATTCTACAAGACCTAGGCTCCATTCTATAAAAGTCACTCCATGTAACCAAATATAGTATCAGCAGAAAAAACGTTTTAAGGCATTTTTTAAAAATACCTTTAAGCTTTTTCATTGCTGTTGCTGAAATAAATTCTAGTGACATATATAAGCCAGTCTGAGTGTAATACCCTTTGGAGATTATTAAGGTTTATGGCATGATTTCAGTTTTGTAGAATTTAAAAGATTGAACTTAAAAAAATATATATTTAAGTACTCTGTCCTCTTTGGAGTTTTAGAAGCTCAGGACTTTTTTTTGACATTTCATTGTGAAGTAAGTGACAGGTCGTGAACATTCAGTTCCAAACTAGTGATTATGAAGCAGTTTTATTCACTTAGTACCAATGCAGATATGTTTGCTCTTTGTTAATACATGTATTTCTTTTTAACCCTCAGCTAGTTTTCATTCTGCTAGAAAGGCTTATGTGCAACATATACATGGAAATAACCATAATTTTGCCTTCTAGATTTTTGAGAAATAAATTATATCTTGTCTTTCACTTTAGCTGTATAAGTCAACCATTGATTCATTAACATTTTTCTTGTACTAGAATTGGATTCCTATGTAGCGGGCACTGCTAGCATAATTGCCTATGCAGCAAAATTAGGCAGTAATATTTTCATCTTCTGTTGTTACTTGGTACTTTGTTAAATTCTCACTTTTCTGGAAATCTGTTAAGGTTTTGTACTTTTAAAAAGCTGTTTTCTAAATACAGTGGACTGCCAGTTTTAAGCTCATAAATAAGGCTTATTATGGACTTTTGGCAGGAAGAGGCTATGGATACAAATTTCTTATGAGGCATAATAGACATAAGGCCAGCCCTGGGTTCAAGCCATGATTCTGACATACAGAAACTTTATTAATATGGATAAGTCACTCAACCTATTAATGCCCCCAGGCAATTCTATATGGTGATAAATTATAGGCAAGTTATTGAGCTGAGTGAAAGGATTCAACCATATCAGATGTTCATTGTATCACTGAAATGGATTTGGACCATAGCAATTAGCAATGATTTAATATTTTTAAAAAGCAGCCTTTAATCATGGTATCTCTAACTGTCTTAAAGAAGGATTACTGTGAAGCACAGTCTTGCTGGGTATAGACAGATAGACTGATAGACATGTATGTTTGTTTATATTTATGTGTGTATATGCTTAACAAGATTGTGTGTGTGACTATGTGTATAGGCACACACACATACATACATATACTCACATATGAATAGATAAATGTATGTATTTTATGTCATGAAAGTAAAGATTATCAACAAATACAAACATATGAATGTGCAAAACAGTTTACACAAGGAGCACAATGCCTAAAAAAAGACTATTTTAGATAAGTAGAGAAATTATTTGTCACACACTTTCTCTGTGACAGGAACTGTTCTAATCACTGGAGATACAAAAACAAGTAAATAAAACAATCCCTACCCTCAAGGAGCTTACATTCTGAAGGGAAGACAAAATTGATAAAACTTCATTGTCACTAGTTGGTGGGGGGGGGTGAGTAGGGAAGGGGCAAAGGGCTTCATGGAATGGGGGAGGTAGCTGATGTGGAAGAAGAAAAGACCAAAAAGTGAACAGAAGTGAAGACTTTAAAGATTTTAGAACTCTGTTCAAAGTAGCAACCAAACATGACTTGAAAAAGTTGAAGATGAATCATGCTTCCCACTTCTTCGCATAGATGTGATGTAGAAGTGAAGAATAAGGCAAATATTTTTTTGACATGGACATCTTGCTTTATTTTATCTTACTCCATATTATAGAGTTTGTACAAGGGATGGTTCCTCTTTGGGGAGGGGGATAAATAGTAACAGATGCACCTAAAAAAGAGCAATGGTATATAGTCAGTTTTCATCAACGCCTCTTTCAGCATCCTAAGAGAAATCTGATTCCATGATTTTGTTAATAATCCTATTAACTCTTGATATATGACAAGTGACATTTGGTTTATAAGAGTGGTAGAAAGAAAATATAAAATATAACAATCACAAATCAAGATGGAATGATTGTTTAATTTAATGCTGAGATGGTGTCGTTATTTTCTTTTAAAATCTCATATATGATTCATTCTTTCTAAGAATTGATTTTAACTTTTCTAACACCGAGAAAAAATGGTAAAATGTTGACCAAAGCAGAGTCCCTTGATAATATTCAATATTTTAAATGTTTATCCTAAGAGTAAAAACATAAGCACATGCAGTTTATTAAAGTGGTACTAAAAGAAGAAGTTAAAAAAACAAATGCTATTTTATGTATATCTTATTTACTCATGTGAAGAAATCACTCCTGGCTTCCTCAAACACAAAGCTATTTTAGTCAACTGATCATTTTTAATGCCACCTCCCAGGAGATTGAATATTTCTCCTTTTTGGACCTTAACCTTGGTGTCCATGCTTCTCCCTATCTCCCTTTCCTTTCCCCTCCCTCCTCTCTCAGTCTTTCATGTACCTCTCTTTTCCAGTGAATCACATGATCTCTAATTTAGTAAGGATATCATAAAGAGGGTTCAGATAAAAGAAAAACTCAATGTCCTTAGTGGTCCCATTCATGTCTAATACTCCAATCCTCCTACTCTTCATTGTGTAAAATACAAAATCTACTTTACAGGCTAGTGATCCAACTTAGACACAGAAACCACTTCACACATCTTAATGTATAATGCACATGTTTTTTGTTTAACTTATTATACTCTCAGACTAAGTTCTCCTCTCTGACCCCTGCACAGAATTCATGAAGCATGTTTTCTTTATGTGTATTTTTCTGTTTGCTTCATTTTCGCCTTTCTTTATAAAGCTTTTGCAAACACATAGCTCATAGGAAGTACTTAACAAATTCTTACTGACTTGACATTGAGAGAAGGGAACTTGTTTTACCTTAGAGAGAGAATACGAGAATAGTATGTTGTTGTCTCAAGTATTCCCTTCTTTCTTCCATAAAACTTCTCATAATATTGCATATTGAGTCATTTAATTAAATACTGTGCCAATTTTTATGCATGTAATATGCTTCAATTTTCACAGCTTTCAAATGAAAGAGTTAGCTTAGAAAGCTTGTGAGGTCCCTTCCAGCTTTGTGTCCATGATATTATGCTACCATGTTATATCCTATACCAACATCTTCCTCTGGTGCTTTATCTTGCTGTAGAGAGGACCTTGAGTTTTTGTCGGCTGAGCCATCAGATCATAAAACTGACAGATTCTACAAATCTGGGCACATCAATGAGCTATGTGTTTAGACAGAGTTCAGCTAAGGGTGGGGAAACTCATCCTTACCAACAGGTCAAGCACTGTGGAGTCACATTTTTGCATGGAAAAATTCATAAAAACCCTTACTAAAAAAATCAATCATATATCAGGCATTTCACAGGTGCCAACTTTTTCCCAGGTACCCTATTAGACAGTAGAAATAAAAATTTCAAGACAGTTGCTTCCTTCATGAAAATTATAATATAAGGCCTGAAGGCAATGCATTCAGAAATGGGGAAAGGAGTATATAGTGATAATCTAATAAATCTTTGAAGTAAGCAATATCCCATATGTTTAAAAATCATAGAATTTTAAAGCCCAGTGGTATGAATGAATGAATGAATGAATGAATGAATGAATGAAAAAAATCCTTATATTAAGCACTTACTGGGCACTAAGCACAGCACTAAGTGGTATAGATAGAAATAGAAATGTGGAGACAGTTCCTGTTCCCCAAGTTACTTATCAGTGGAAAAGAGTGTGCATAATGGGGTGGTAGCCAGAGAGAGTTTGGTTTGGAAATTTTCAGAGGTAGAGAATGGAGATAGAGGGCAGTTGACTGATATGTACTTTCATGTCGTAATAACAACGTTGATCAGATTATGGTTCCACAAGCAGAAGAGAGAATGGGTATAGGATGGGTGGCTAGTGAGAAGATGATGGATAGTAAAGTGAATCATAGGGGAAATCACCTAGATGCAGTGTACCACATGAAGCACTTATTGTTAGGTGTGGGTGAATTTTGGAGATGAAAAGTACTTTATTCACCTAGGGCATGAAAGGATGGAAGGGAGTAAAGTGAGGCAAGACTGGGCTTATGTGAGCCACATGAGGCACTTCTATGGAATCTGCCTCTGGAATATGGGGTAGGCTTCTGGTTATTTCTTTTTCAAGAAGGATAAAATAAAATTATAATTGCTTCTGTGGAGGGATAGAATAAGAATTTTTGTTAGAAAATAGAGATGGAATTCATTATCCAAGAACATATGGTCTGAAAATGCAAATAGATTCCAAAAGGGTTAAGATGAATTCCCAAATAACAGAATCATAACATTTTACTAAGGGACACTGGTGGCATCTAGGGGATGCCTTAATCTTTCAGCCTGAGTTTGGAGAGAATAGTCCTGGAACTGATCCAATATGGCATTTCTTAGACTAAAATCTAATATATAATCTCCGTGAAGGTAATCTCCCTCCTTTTAATCTCATCTTACACACAAAAGGTACATGATAAATGATTGTTGAATTGGCAAGTGATTTGTCTATACAGCTCTGGGGTCGGGGGGGGGGGGGAGTATATTCATTCTTCTGAGCAGAATGGGGGAGAAAAAACATGAATCCTGGAAGTCAAAGATTGGTGCCACTCCAGTGGTGTGGAGTTAACTGATACTAAGTTGTCAAATCCCGTGCTTTCCAATCCCAGTTTAGATATTAGAATACTTATATATACTGTAAGTCAATGATTATTCACTTTTAATTCAAATCCTGACATCCAGTACTGTGTAATATTCTACATATGAATTTTTGGGGATTCTCTTTGTAGCCTAAGAAAACAAAGCTGGGATGCCTCCTGTGTCAGTACCCACTATTCATTTACAAACTCGTTCATCAAGATGACCTGGCAAACATCCCTTCCTCATTGTCCTCACTTAACAGTTGAAGAAGCAAGGACAGTGTAAAGGTTAAGGTTAAGAGAGAATTTTCTAGGGTGGGTGGGTGGTGCAGTGAATAGAACACTGATTCTGGAGTCAGGAGGACCTGAGTTGAAATCCGGCCTCAGGCACTTAATACTTACTAGCAGTATGACCTTGGGTGAGTCACTTAACCCCAATTGCCCTGCCTTCCCCCCTCCCAAAAAAAGGCAAAAAAAAAAGGTAGATAATTTCCTTCACAGAAATAAAAAAAAAATAAGATAAGGAGTCACCAAATAGTAATCCTAATTCAAAAGTAAATTATTCTAATCTGAAATTGTGCAGTATTAAACTACCACATTGCAAAATTGCCATTTTTTGGCCTCTGTCAAAAAATATAGACTGGTCTACAGCTTACATTTGTACTATGTTTTAAACTGTTTAAGGACAGATGAGATGTTTTCTGTCCTGTTCTCCTCAATGACCTGCATAAGGAAGAAAGTTTAAAAACCAGTATAGACTTCACCTCCCCAACCAATATAGCAATGATATTTATGCTTCAGAAATTGGTAAATACTACAAATTAGAGTCGGATGTAATTTTTGTTTGTTTTCACAATCATAACGAATCAAATTATAAATTAATAATAATGATAAAATAGTTGTAATTCCAAGTAAATTCCCAAAATGTGATAACTTGGGCATAGCCAATGTTTTGCAAATGTTTATTGAATTAAAATGGAAGCACTTTGCTAAGCAAAACAATAATGAGAATTCAAGTGCTTTTAAAATATAAAAAGCTGATATGTTAATTACAAATCATCCCATCTACTCATGAAAGCAGATCCCCTAAGTCTACTTTAAGTACTTGAAAATATTAAAAAGTCCTTTTAAAAAATATTTAAAATGTTGTACTTCAGAATGTTCTTTTCCCAAATTCATCTGAATGTGGTTTTTATTTTATTTTATTTTATTTTGTTGGGGGACATAGGGGAGAATATTTGTTTCTTTGCAGATATTTGGTTCAAAAGAGCATTTTATTTTCCCCCTCAGGAAAAAAAATAAATAAATATAAGGTATATTTCCATAGCACAAATTTTTCGTCCTAATATCCATGTAGAAGATCCTGAGAGGCAGTAAAAATTAAGTTGTGTTCTGAATCAAACAAGCTTGGCTCTTAATATTGTCTGACTAGTTTTAGCCATGTGAATATTGGAAAGATGTGACTTTTCTAAGCCTTCTATTCTTATTTTTAATATGGGGAGTGGGAAGATATTAGTGGTTCTACTGATCTCACAAGCATGTTGTAAGGACCAAATTAGAAAATATTGATGAAAGTACTTTGAAATCTAAAGTGTTACATAGATATAAAGAATGATGAAGATAGAAGGAATGCTTGAGAATTGAGCTACATGGGGCGGAGCCAAGATGGTATAGAAGCAGCAAAGTGCCGCAGCTCCCATACAACCACCCTAAAAACCCATAAAATGGGACTCTAAACAAATTTTTGAGCTCCAAAACTCTCCAAAATACAGAAAACACATCTATTGCTACAGGCAGCACAGCAGGTGGGGCTCTCCGCAGCAGTTTGGGAGCCACGCCAGCCAGGCCAGGCCCTGGGGCAGTCAGGCTGAGTCGAGTCTATAGGAGAGCAGATCGGCTGCACTGGAGGCACAGTTACCACATTTATCAGGCCAGAAGAAAAAAAAGGTTAAGAGAAAGGTCAATGGATTTTGCTAAATTGGAGGGAGAAGAGCGGTCCAGCCAAACTGCTCCCAGGACAAGGAAGCAGCGGGAGGCGGCTGTGGCAGCAGGAATGGCTGAAAGCAGCAGTGGCCTCCACTGGGCTGCTTCAGACCCCCCGGCCTGTGGATAGCAGGGGGGCTGAGGCGATCAATCAGGGCCAAGGGCTCTTGCATTGAGAGGCCTGGATCTAGATCATGGTCTTGAGTGGTGGTCCTGGGGTGCACTTTCAGTGAGCCAAAGGGGGGGTGGGGCAGCAGCATCCCACTAATAGCTCCGGCAGCTGTGAAGGCCCCAGATATTTGGGACAGAGCTTTACCCCTCCTCCCCTAGGAAGCAGAGTTCCACAGAGCTAAAAAAAAAACCCAAGCAATTAGTAGACTGGCCAACATGAGGAAAAGGAAGCGAAATAAGAACATCAATAAAACTCTAGAATCCTTTTTTGTGGACAAAAAAGATCAAAGCATGGAGCAGGAGGAAAGCAACACAGTCAGAACTCCCACACCAAATACTTCCAAACACTGGAAGAATGCCTACTAGCTATGGATTGACTTAGAAAGGACTTTGAAAACCAAATAAGAGAAGTGGAGGAAAAATTGGAAAGAGAAATGAGAATGATGTGAGAAAGTCATGAAAAGAAAATCAACAACCTGACTGAAGAAAACAATACCTTAAAAAGCAAATTAACTCAGATGGCAAAGGAGGCCCAGAAAGCCAATGAGGAGAAGAATGCCTTAAAAAGGTTAATTTGCCAGAAGGAGAGTCTCAAAAGCATTCTGAAGAGAATAATTCCTTCAGAATTAGAGAATTGAGCTACATGTTAGATCTTTCTAACTTGATTATCAAACTCTTAGAAGTAATTAACTTTTCATTCCCCCCATTCTTCCATGCCTCAGACATTTTTGTGAGGCCTACTGTAAACTCCAGTGGAAACCCCAAGTCAAGTACAAAGCTCAACATTCACATAAAGATTAAGATATCATAGGAAGAAAGGCATAGGATTACTATGTTCATAAAACCTTGGGTAAATTCCCTTCTGCGGATTTAAACTAATTCTAATTTACTAACTCATTACAGAGAGAGTGGCCCTATCTCTGTTTTTCAACTCTTATTCTTATAGATTGGAAATATGAACTAATGGTAATAACATTTGAAGAGAGGCATCATGATATGGAGGATAGGGAACTGACCTTGAGTCAGAAAGACCTTCATTCAATACTGCCTTTGATACATACTAATTGTGTTACCTTTGACTAGTCACTTAACCAGACATCTCTAAGCCACTTGTACTCTGTCTTCTTCCTTCTCTTTCTCCCATCAGAATTCTAACTTCTACCCCTAGACATCACTCTGATTAGTAAGACAGGAAATATACATTTATTAAGGATCTACTTTGTGCTATGCACTGAACTAAGCTCCTTTTTAATGACATATACCTGTATATTTCCTCTTCCTAGATCTTCCACTGGGGTGCAATTAATGACATTTACCCCTCTCTTACAAGAACGCAGACCCCCAATCATGCTATCTCTTCTTAAGCCAGGCTACTATCCACATAGAACATGCTACCACCTACTTTCAGCTCTGCCTCCCTTACATGAATTATATTCTGCTCTTTGAATATTAGCTCGATGAGGACAGGGCCTCCCTGGCAGAGATGATGTTGATCTTCATTTGTAGGGGAAATCCCTGTCCAGAATCTTACTACACTTATGAACTTGGGTCCAGTTGTAGATAGGAATATAGGCAGATAGATGATGGATAGATTGATGAGAGAGAGATGGATGGATAAATGGATGGATGGATGAATGGATGGATGGATTCATGGATGGGTGGAAGGATGATGGAGATATTAATGGACGGAGAAATATATGTGTGCGTGCAAAGTGGGAAAGATACATAGAATAACAATATATTCCAATTATGATTTGTGTCAATCTAGGGCTATTTCACTGAACGTGTTTCATAATGAGGTTGGGCAAGATCTCACTTTGACTTTCCATGCAGTCCCTGTCCAAAGGAGTTCTGCATGGGTCATACTTGCCCTTAGCAATAGTTCAGAGACACTTAGAGGCAGTTCTATGTTGTTATTTTGTTGTTGTTTGATAAATGACGTAGGAGAAAGCTTATGAAAGGTAACGCTTGATCATTTAGAAAACATGGCTTGTCTTCTGACTCAATCTACCTACATCTTCATTTGGTCCATCAGTCCTCAAATTTAGTGTCAAAATTGATCTTGAACTTTTTCTCCAATGCTAAGTCTCAAATCACATTTTCAGCTTTGATTTTAGATATCCTAGAAATGGAACTGGAATAAACATTATAATAAGTTTGTAAAGGATCCATCTTCTACCAGTCATCTTTGCTCTACATATCACTTTTATCATCCATGAAGACTCAGTTTCCTTTTATCCTTACACAGTGTATGGTTGGGTATGGAATTACTGTGACCTTGAAAATCTTTCTGATGAAAGCCTTTGATGGAATTAAAATAAAATATTGTGAGGCATGTAGCCAAAACCTTTCATGTAAAAATATCTATGCCATCATTTTTGAAGAAGATATTTTAGTGAACAGTCTCCTCTCTCTTGTAAGACTTTGTAAATCACTTTAAAAAATAGAAAACTCATATTTACTACCATGATGGATTCATGTGAAATTTCTAAAGGCTATTTACATTTTAGAGCTATTGGGAAGCAAATTATAGGACATGGACCATGTATGTTGTATGTCTACATTTAGGGAAACCTCAAAAAAGTCTCCTTTTTTATAACATCAACAGAACTGTAACTAATAATTTGAAAGTTTGGGGTAAGCACCATGAAAGGGAACCTCAAATGAGATTTTGGACAAATTTAGCTGTGATGGCTTCACCGTGGGATACAAGGCCTTGTGGGTAAGATAAAATTGGAGCTACTGACAGACTACTATTGAAAGAGGAGGAGGACAGGGTCTGAGTAGGGAGAGCTTTTGGTAACTTCTTATTTTGACTAATTATTGTTGAGAACTAGGTGCTAAGCTCAATTATTTTACCCTTCTGAAGAAGAACAGCCAATGTCAAGAATCTGTTTTTGTGTCTTTGCAACAACCCTTAAGTGATATCACCAGAGTTACAGTTCTTCCATCAATCAATAACATGCATTTATTAAGCACCTTCTGTTTGCAAGACATTAATCGAAGCACTCCACATCGAGCTTGCCTAGTTAATTATAAAGGAACAGTGAAATGATTGAGGAAGAAATACAACTATTACAATCCCCCTACCCCAGTTTTTAAGAAAAAGTAGAATGTGGTATTTATTTTAAATGGTAGCTGAGTTGTGTTGAAAGGAACACAAAATGTGCAATCAGAATATGGTCTTAAATCACAGAGTAGCTATTTGCATGACTCTAGGAGAGGTCACTTCTTCATCTGTGTAATGAAGATATTAATACACATATTGCCCAACTAAAAAGATAGCTGAGGATAGAATTTTTTAAAGAATTTTTAAAAGCTATATAATGCCATTGTTATTCATTATTAATGGTGTCATTCTTATAATTATTTAGGAACTACTTATTTTTATGCTTCTGAAATGGACAGACATTAGAGCAGTGTTTAGTTTATAATATTGATTAAGATAATGAATTAGTCATTAATTCTCATAAGAAATAAAGTATTAAGAACAATTTATTTGAATATGAATAAAATATTCATATCTGAATGTGTCTGTAACATTGATTCAGACATTCATAGTGTTGATTCAACATGGTTGGAAATGACCTTCTTCTTTGTCTTGTTGAAGAACAACCTTTATCATCATTTATGTTTAATGTAGCAGCAATTAATGAATAGGTCTTCTCATTTTATTGGGATGTTGCTCCATTTTTATCTCATCATGTGGCCAGATAGGTTTTGCTCCGAGACTTTCTCCTCTGAGAATATAATGTACTTAGCTGCTTACAATTAGAGAATAATTGGGATAATTTATGAGGGTATCATTTCAGAAAGGATAATATAAAAACTCAGTCATTTGATATATAAGTATATTCACATAAGTAGATTATATATGCATATATGTTCATTTATCTCCTAAGTTTTGAATAAAACTAGAAATTATAAAATTCATGAAAATAACTCTTCATCTGTCATCTTTTTTAGATACTTTCAGAGTTCCATTTTTAACTTGAGTAAGCTATGTATGTATATCAACCTACACAAAGCAAATATTTCAACTTGATTGTTTTGTTATTACATTTGCCTTCAATTAATTTAATCCGTTTAATTCCCACTAGTAATACTGGCAGTCATAAACATGAAGAGGTCTAATTTTCATATTCCTTTTACATGCAAAGGACATTCTCAAGACAGCCCAGTATTGGTCTTAATGAGCCAATTGGCTCATTGGTCATTAGAACTTTTTGTCCCACTTTTCTGCATGTGTTCAGTACTTGGCCTTCCTTTTTCAAGACCTTGACTAATGGGAGGTTCTAAGATTTATTGATTTGGTTAGAGTCTTACGAGTCATCTAGCCAAATCCTTTGCCAGTATTTTTTGGGGGGGAGGGTGGAACAGGGGCAGAAGTTGGGAGGGGAGTTCTTTTTTGGATTTTGGTTTCTTTTTTTTTTTTTGGTGGCATATATGTGTGTGTGTGTATGTGTTTGTGTGTGCGCGGCGCACACAGGCATGTGTTTTGACAGGTGGTCATCCAGTACTTTCTTAAATACTTCCAAGGACAAAACACTTAGTATCTCACTAAGAAATCATTTGATTAAGGGACATTTCTAATTTCTAGAAGATCTTCCTTAGGTTGACTTTCACATCTCCCTCCATAACTTTTGCCCATTGATTTTTGTTCTGTTTTCTAGCTGGTTATTGAAAAAAAAAGTCTATTGCCTCTTTTGCAAGAAGTTCTTTAATTTTTTAAACTTAAGTATCTTATCCCAATATCCTTTTCTAAAACTCCTTTTCTCCAGACTAAAACATTTTTAGTCTTTTACTCATTTCTCATGAACATGATTTGTAAGACCATTCAAGATCCACCTGCCCCACTCTGGTAATGCTCAAGTTTTGTAATATTACAGTATCAGGGAAGCAAAGAATGTAATGACTGGAAGTAGCTCATAGATGATCTAGGTAAAGCCCTTAATTTTACGATTAAGGTTTCAGAGCTTGAAGAGACTATTATTACTTGAAGTCACAAAATTGGTTAATTGCAGAGCCAAGACACTTTGACCACATTCTTCTTAAAATATAGAGCTAATACTATATTTCAGATACATTTGAACTAAATCCAAATAAAATATGATTCTCCCACCATTTTAACACTATTTCCACTAATGCAGCATTAAAAATTAGATTATGTTGGCCATTAGATTATATGAGACATTATATGAGTTCATGTTAAATTCACAATCTCCCAAAGCCTATGGCCCTTTACAAATAACCTGCTTTTTAATCAGGCCTCCAACATTCTGTATTTGAGCAATTTATTTTTAGTCTGCAGAACTGTACATTTATTGCTACTAAATTTTTGTCTTAGTTATATTCATGTGTCCAACTTGTCAGAAAATTTTCAAGCTTGATTCTGTCATGAGCACATAATTAGCTAGTCTTCCAGGCTTTCTGTCTGATTTTATAAGTATGCCTTCATTGTCTTCAAGGCCTTCATGTAGCTTGTCACTAGAGACCACCCTCAGTTACTTAATTGATGTGATTTATAATCAATGAGTACACAATCTACATTTCTGCACCTAATCACAAGTAGGCCATGCAATGTATTGACAAGTGCCAATTTGTCTTGAGTGTTATTGATTTTTTATGAATTAATACTGTGTACAAATATACTTGTCCCTAGAATTATCCTGAAAATTATTTCCTTCTTAATGATTTTAGAACAGAGAGCTGGATTTGGACTCAGATAATCAGAATTCAAATCTCAGCTTTGACTCAGTATTGGTGTGATCATTGGGTAAGGTTTTGGCCTCCTTTGAACTCAGTTTATCTATAAAATGAAGGAGTTTAACTAGCCTCTAAGTTCCCTTCCAGTGCTAAATCTGTTACCCTGTGATCTATAGAAACACATGATCATCATAATGAAGAGTCATTGTTCTTCTATTGCACTCAAAAAGTAGTCTGAGTCACATAACCATTCTGAATTGATTCTAGGGGAATGGAAATTTACAATGTTTACTAAATGAAATGACTCATTTTTAAATGCCACTTTCTCCCAAGTCGGTATTTATTTTTCATTTCTATGACTAAATATATTTTTATTTTAGTAAAGGGGGTATACTATTCACATAAAAATTAAATATCAAGTTCATCAAAATGGTATTGTTTAATAATTAAAATTGTATTTTAAAGGTTAAATGGAAACTCACTTTGCCTGAAGAGTGAGACAGTGTTGTGCAATGGAAAGTGTACTGGCCTTGGAACCTAATGGTCCGTGTTTAAATCTACTTAAGTCTGATATCCAATATCTATCAGACTTTGGTCAAGTTGCTTTATCTCCCTGGGGCTCAGCTTCCTCAACTGTAAATGATGGGTTTAAATTAGATGACCTCTTAATACCTTTTAAACTCTACAACTATGAACCTTTCCTCTTTCTTCCTGTCTTTCCTTTCTTTCTCTCTCTCCTTGTTCTTGCCCTCTTTCCTTCCTTCTTTCTTCCTTCCCTTCTGTTCCATTCCCTTCCCTTCCTTATCTACTCTATCATTGTTCCAGCTTCTCAACTCATTCATCACTAAGAGATGATGAATCATCCAAAAATTCTCTAAGTATCCCTTAAACACCGGATATATGCTATACACTGTCCTAGTCATTAGGGAAAATACAATATATAGATAAAAAGGACTCAATTCTTGACACCAAGAAAATGAGAATCTGATAGTGAGTCTATATGGCATCCACAGAAAAGTATCATACAAATTAGGAAAATGATCTGTGGATAAGAATAATATCAGATGCTATCAGGACCAGAGAACAATGGTGCCATCATTTTGTTGGGGGATTTTTGAATACTGACCTATATGGAGATGGCCAGGTATTAAATGGAATTCTCAGGTTTCCTTACAATTTCTGTATTATAATATTTAAAGCAGAATGAACCTTAAAGACAATCCTATCCTAACATTTTACATATTAAGAAACTACAGCCTTGAGAGGTTACAAGATTCCCCCAATGTCACAAGGTAGCAAATGACAGAAAAAGTAGTGGAACCCAAGTCTATTGACTTCAAAATGAGTGTTCTTTTCACTATACCTTGCCTCAGCTCTTTCTGGGGACCCAACAGTTCACTCTTGAATACCAAGATCAGAAAAAAGACAAGTAATTCCCCATTTCTCAGCAACTCTGCAAGCCTTTTCTTCTCTAATGATAATAATTTCACTAATAAAAATTTTCCAGCGTTTATTCTTTAGCACTGAATTAACAGCTTTGTGGATTTGTATTTTTGTTTGTTGTTTTTTTTTAAATATATCTACTGAATGTCTACTGGAAGTTAACTAAGCATCATAAGGAAATAAGAAGTTTTAACATGTTTGTTTGTTTTCTAGCAATTACTCAATTAATTTCAGGGGAACATGCTTAAATTATACTTGTCTTGATAAACTGCTCTTTGCAGTCAATCACAATTCACTTTAATGCAAACCTGTGTAGGACCTCATCCAAAGAGTGCTTGCTACTGAACAGCTTGAAAGGCTAACTTGGACAGCCTACTCCTGAGACATTGGCTTAGGCACAGCGATCCTATTTTGTGTCGTTTTCTGATCATTGTGGGTTTCACAAACATAAAAAAAGATATCATAGTATCATATATTTAGAGCCAGAAGGGGCTAGCTAGTCCAACCCATTTTACAGACATGTTAATGATGGATTGTACACCTTTAAAGACTAATGGAAAGCACATTACTGCACATGTTTTGGTTTTTCTTCTAGGTAAGGGAGCGACTGAGGGTTTCTTTAGAAAGAGTCTCTGCACTGGAAGAAGAACTAACAGCTGCTAACCAGGAGGTAACCTCACCCACTTTCTCCCCTTTTGAGGTTCAATATTGCAAACATGCTGGCCCTTGTGTTTTCCATCACTTTTATTGCAACTGTCACCAAGGGAAAAAAAAAAAGATAAATTACATGCAGACCAGGCCACTGAACAAGGTGTATTGGAACAAACTGTCAGAGCTGGATGTTTCTTGATTCCTGCTTTATTCAGATCTGTCACCAGGAGAAGACAAAAGAGGGGCAAAGCCGAGAACTAGTGACAAGTCCCCCATGGCCCTTTACTTTTCTATGCACAGAAATTCAATGAGGTTTTAGCTCAACACCAGTCACTTTAGGCAGAAGAACATAAGCCCTAAATTGGAATTCATGTCAAACATTGTTATAACATCATAGATGTGACAGTAAGAACACATAAAATGTTACAAATGAAATGAATTCCACAACCCATTAAAAAGATATTTTCTCTTAGGTTTTGGATTCTCTTATCTTGCCAAAGCAAGGGACCATAATTGAAAGACACTATTGAATCCCCTTCAGGTTATGGTATTGCTGTCATTTCCAATTTTTTATTTACAAATGACAGGCTGTGCATAAATAGTCTCATTAGTTCTTACCTGGAAACTATTACTCTATGTTTCATACATTACAGTTCCAAAGGACAGTTGCATCTTTAAGTCTTATTCACACAGAATGACTTATATTCCATTATAGAGTCAATAATGCTAGACACCCTAATAGTTCATTCAAAGATATAATTAAGCTAAGAGTGAATACCACCTCAAAATTAAACAAAACTATGTTAATGTATCTTGTTTGGTAATTACTATTTCAATCCTATTGATGCTTTAATATATCAGAATACTAAAAGGAATAACTCACATTTTATTTTGCTTTAAAATAATCATTACTCTGTTTCTAAACCCCAATATTCCTTAGCAAAATGACTTTTTATTGAATAAAATATATTGCCCATAGGCACTTTCCCCAGGGCTATGGAATACTGCATGAATGTGTGTTAAGTATAGAGTTTTCTCTTTCAGTTTCTCATCCTTATATATAAAGTCATTTGTTTACTTGGAAAGAAGACGGTGTAATCTTGGCGCCATATTGAGATTTCAGGTTAATTCCTTCCCACTCTCTTTTTTCTTTCTAGTGCTTTCATCCATTCTTCAACTTCTCAAACTGGAAACACAAAGACATATATGCATTTTTCTATTTTATAGGAAATGTTGATCATTTATGCACATATTTAACATATTCCACTTAAGTATCGATGGTCAACAATCATCAGGAATTAATTATTAAAAATACAAAATAATAACAGTAGTAATAAATAATAATAACCAACCTTTATATAGCATTTATTATATGCCAGGATCTATGGATTAGAGGTTATTTTTAATTATATAACATTATGAAATATGATAATATAACAAATATAAAAAACCTTGATATCATTAGAATATTTATGATTACAATATGATGCAATTATCTCAAAGAGCCAATACTTAAATATTCTTTTAACTCAAACTAAAATGGAAGGTAGAAAAGTGAACTAGGATAGGCTCTCCCCCACCTCAGACATGTATCCCAAAATAGCTGAATTGAGAATAGGCTCTATTTTTGACATTTTCAATGGTTTTCTATTCCATATTTTATTTATTGTAGAAGATACATTTAATATAGTGTTGTCAAAGGAAGGAATCATTGGAAACTTTAGGGACAGAACAAAACTTTCTTAATTTTAGGGACAATAGAGTGTAGAACAGGGGTGAGAAACCTGCAGCCTTGAGGCCACATGTAGCTATATAGGTCCTCAGGTGTGACCTTTTGACTGAGTCCAAGTTTTACAGAACAAATCCTTTTCTTAAGAGGATTTGTTTGGGGGCGGCTAGGTGATGCAATGAGTAGAGCACTGGCCCTGGAGTCAGGAGGACTTGAGTTCAAAACTGGCCTCAGACACTTGACATACTTACTAGCTGTGTGACCTTGGGCAAGTTGCTCAACCCCAATTGCCTTCCAACAAGCCACAAAAAAAAAAAGATTTGTTTGATGAAGTTGGGATTCAGTCAAAGGGTGATATCTGAGGACCTACAGGGTCACATGTGGCCTCAATGTAGCAGGTTCCCCACCCCTGGTGTAGAGGAAGAAAAAAAATTATCAACCTTCAAGGAACTGGGTTCCAATTCCATTGCTGATAAGTTCTATGACCCTTAACAAGTAATTAACCTCTTTGAATTTCAGTTTTATCTCAATCATGTGTGTATGTGTATATACATACATATAATATGTATACATAATTTATATATATTCATATATGTATATATATATCCTATATGTGTGTGTGAGCGTGTGTGTGTGTGTGTGTGTGTGTGTGTGTAGTCCTGACACTCTGAGAAAGGGCAAGTAAGACAGAAATGAAGGTATTAGAATAGTGTAAGAACAGCATGAGAAGTGTTAATAATCAGAAAAAGTAGAAGTTGCTGAAGTCCGCTAGGGAGAACAAAAAGGGTTTTGTTTTGCTTTGTTTTTTCTGCAGCCATAGTAAGAAAAAGTGGAAGATCAAAGAAAGGTTAAAACTGTTGCTTGTGATAAAGCACACCATGATAACCAGTGGCAATGGGGAAGGAACAGTTTTTCTACTCATCAGCCTTCTGTTTTCTCACTGGGAGGACTGGAAAAGCAACAGATAAGGCTATGAAGGATGTAATGCCCAGGACAATGAAGGAGATAGCAAAAATGCATTTAGATGCCTTTGATCAGTTGAAGTCATTTGATCCAGGAAGAAATAAGATCCTTGGCTAATGGCTGAAGTAAGGAGATATGATTCTTGAGCAGTGGCAGTTTGCTTTAAAAGAGCATTAAGAATGGGAGAGCTACTTCAGAACCTGATAAAAGTAAATATCATTCTAATTTTCAACAACAGGATAAGTCTGAAAACTTGGCATCACTGTATGTCTTTGATTCCCAACAAAATTCCAAAATATTTTAATCAATAATTAATGACTGTCCAGAAGAGGGAATGTTGATTACAAAGAGGTAAGCTGGCTTCAAGGAACAGAGAGAGAGAGAGAGGAGGGAGACAGGAGAAAGAAGAGAGGAGAGAGAGAGAGAGAGAGAGAGAGAGAGAGAGAGAGAGAGAGAGAGAGAGAGAGAGTTTGGGTATAACTATATAGGTCACTATTTAAACTTTTAGGGGAATTATATAGATATGATTTACTTGGATATTAGCAAAGAAAGCATTTATACAGGCTTCAAAGGCTGTGGAAGAAAAGAAAAAAAAGAAAGATAATGGCACAATGGATGGATTCTGAACTGAGTGAATGGCTAGATCCAAAATGTAGTCATTAATGATTTAATGTCAACTTCAATCTTAGATGAAGATCTCCAGTGTAATATCCTAAGAATCCATGCTTATCCCTGTGGTGTGTTAGATGTAGATATATACATACATACACATATATGTGTGCATGCATGAATGTGTGCATGTATATATATAAAATAACTTCAAGAACTATACATATACACATGTCCATTTTATACATGTATTGCCAATAGACTTCTCTTTTAAGCAATTAAGTTTTTGAGAAGTAAAAAACAATACTTAATGTTTTTTAATATTTGCATATCTATATGATCTTATATACATAGAATATAAATTATATTGGTGGCATGCTTATCAAATAACACAGTGTTGGTAAGGATCACTAATATGCTGGATAATCATCAGGATTCAGGAAAATCTTAACAGAGCAGAATGTTGCACCAAATTTTCAATGGATCTTTCATTTCTTCACCATTGGTTATTCCCTCTACAAGTCTTGACCACAATCCATTCATGCCTTTTTATCTCATATAATTATTTTTTTAAATATCATTCCATGAATCCTATGTAGCTAATTCACCAAACAGTCTAAAGATCTTGCTCTGATTCTTTTTAGGATACTTTTATCACCATTAGACTGTTTGTCTACCATCTTTCCCTAAAGCTCTATAACCAGCCCCATCTTTTTTTTCTGGCATCCAGGACAATAGTGGTGTCTTTTATTCCATTTATTGAGTCCCAGTCATCTTTGCAAATATACTGCCACCTCATTACAGACAATGAGAATTGTTCTAGTGCCGTGTAGGTCACCTGAAATTTTGCTTTTATGAATCAGATTTTCCCTGACTCACAACAACACAGGATCTCTGGAGAGCATTTGTGTTACAAAAGATATTTGCAGCAAAAACTCTCTTTAAGATAATTGAAAATGCTGTCCAACTTCCCAAATACCATCCACACTAAACTAGTTGGGCTCATTCTTCAGAGTGACCATTGCTGTTACTCAGTTAACTTTTGTGCATCTCATTAAGATAACATTGATCACAGTGGGCATCCACAAGCTAATTTGAGAATAAAAGTTTCCATTTATAAAAAAAAAGCTTTAGAGTTTGAAAGCACCTTTATATACATTATTTAATTTTACCCTCACAGCAATGAGATGACATGCTTAGGGTAAATAGTACTGATTCCCATTTGGGGTGGGGGGGAGATCAGGAAAGTGAGACTTGACCAGTATCACATGGCTAATTATGGCAGATCCAAGGTTGGAACTCATGTTTTCCATTACTTCTCCAGTTTCCCCATCAGTAGAATGTTGATTTTCTCAACAGTAAATATATTTAAGGAGAGTTCAATTTAATTTTATAAAACTCAGTTCATATATGTTGTTTTTAAAACACTGGATTGTTTTTAAGGATATAATCCAAAGAAACATAGTCATGATATTGAAACTTTATTTACTGTTGTGTAGAAACTTGATTTGTTAAAAAGTATTTTCTAAACATTTAAAAACCTAGGGAAATGTCACAGCAAAGAGAATTGATCATATTGACCTCAAAATTTCATTCTTCTTTAACATTAGTCCACATAATTTTCATAGTTATTCAATTTAAGTGCAAGAATGGATTATTCTAAACTAATCTTGTCAAATCAATTGAAGGAACATTTCTCAAGAAACATACAATGAATCCTTGTTTAAGAGTTGTTTTTTAAAAATGCATTTTACATTAAATGAACAAGAATCAACACATTAGTTACAAATCTCTTGACAGTTTTATGTTGTTTTAATTCATATGGGTTTATTCTAGACACATTATAGACTGTCAAATGTGAATTTCCAAGGCAAAAATTGCATTTCCTATTCTATCCTTTCAGGAATGTCCATCAGTAGCTCTGTTCCATAAAAGAAATTGAAAAGCAAAGGACAGATTGAACTCTCAAATGTCATTTACGTTTCAACTATATTACATGCCTAGGCAAAATTAATTTTATCTATTTATACCAAGAATGAGAGCAGGTTTCTAACCTGAAATAAACTCTTGTGGATTAGTTTATTTTTATATGCAAAAGTTATGTCCATATTGTATTTAGCATTGTCCAGATTTAACAAATTTTGATCAAGCATTTATTTCCTGAAGTTTTCTGGTCACCCAGCTATTAGGTTTTGGTTCATATCCTTCGTTGCTCTGGTGGATCCCTATGTTCATCATTTTGGTTACTCTCTACAGTGGTGCAAAAGAAAACCTACTGGACTTTTTTTTTTTACTTTGTGAAGTTCATGTCTCTGATTTTCCCTAAATCTTCTCTAGATCATCTACCCAGTGCACTAGAAGGCTTCTGAGTCATTTTCATATATTATTGATAACAGTGCAAAATTTATCAATCTATTATCTATCGCTTTTATTGAATGGCTAGCCCACTTCTATTTCTGGTCATGTGGGTTGGTATGTGGAACTTGAAAGGGTTGTGTTAGTTTTGTGATTTCTGAAGTCTTACAGCTTTATATGCTATCATAACATATGTTTCATTAACAAAAGTCAACATGAAGAAGAAAGTGCAACCTTCTTAAATGCAACATACTTTTTTTGGTTGTCCATGTGATTTTAATTCTTCTTAGACTGAAGTATTTCATGTGTGACAAACATAAAGCATTACCAATATGACATTGATATTACAAAGGTGAACTCTTCTAGCTGAGAGCAGTTTGGGATCATTGAAGTCATTGTTCACTTCCCCAGGTACAATATGGACCAATGCTTTCCTCTTACCCAATTCGAGATGTGTTTTATTGTCCATTTGAAGTGGTTTGCCAAGGAACATGTGTCAGTGGACTTAGTTGAATAGCTGTTCACCTAAATTCTTGTGATAATTTAGGGGATGTCCTGTCTCCAGCTGCTAGATTACTCTATGTGATTGTTAGACTTGTCACATCTGAGTGTGAATTACATGGAGGAGGCCTTGTAGTTTTTCAGAGTCCAATTTCATCATCACAGGTTCCTCTCTTTCTCTGTCTCTCTCTGTCTCTGTCTCTGTCTCTGTCTCTGTCTCTCTCTCTCTCTCTCTCTGTCTCTGTCTCTGTGTCTTTTTATCTCTCTTTCTCTCTCCCCTTTCCCCTCTCTCCCTCTCCCTCTCCTTCTCTCTCCTTCTCTCTCTCATATATGTGTGTAGACACACATATGTGTGCATATAGAAATATATTTATGTATATTTATAGACACACATGTCTATTTATGTATACCCATGCACTCACAAAATCATCTGGAAAATAGCTTCTTCTACCAAGAATTCCTCTACCCCATAAACTTTCATTCCTTTTCATCTCATTTAACAAGCATTTAGTAAATGTCTTCTATATATCAAATATTATACTTGGATGCTAGAGATATAAAACCAAAATTAAAACTAACCTTTCCCTCAAGGAGCTTATGGTCCATTGGCAGAAAAGAACATGTTCATAGATATTTAAATATGAAATACAACATGTCCCCGAATTTTAGTGCACATTTAATCTTCAATATCACTAAGACTTTTCAATATCCTGTTTATGCAGAGTGATTTCCAAAAGGTGACATTAACTGATAAGGTGTGGGAGGGAAAGATAGGATCCCTAGGGAAGCTAGTAGTTGAGGTGAGTCTTTAAGTAAACTAGATAAATTCACGGATGCTGGAGGAATATTTTTACTAGTGTGGGGAACATTCAGAGGCCTCAAGATGGGAGATGAAATATTCAGCATGAATAACAGTGAGCAAAGCAGTTTTACTGAACAGAGTTCATAAAAGAATAATATTCAGAAATCCTGGAAAGACTGGATGGAGCCCAAATTCCAGGGTTTGTTTTTGTGGTTGCTAAGGTGTTTCGTTTCATGCTTAAGCAAAGACTTTTATGTGATGAAATTAGGGGTTGGGCTTGAAGTGAGAAAAACAGTCATAGTCTTGACATACTTGGGCCTCATGGTGCCTATTGTCTTGATGTGCTCTGAGGCATCATTCACATTTATCCCCTGCATTGTCACCACATCTCCCAGTGAATGTGTTATCATCTCTATGGTGGTAACCTGTGTAATTTGCTGGCATGTCTGGCTAATTGCTAATCTGGCCAAACTCAACCTGCTCTTTGGACCGTATTTAAAAAAATAAGATTGTCTAAATATCCCAGATATCATTTCAGTAAGAGGGTGATCTATGCAATTTATTGTCATTTAGTAAAGAATAAACCTTTTAGATGTTAAAGCACCTTTAACCCAAAGATTGCCTTAACTGATCTGTTGGAAATCAGCTACCTTGAACATTTACACTATACTCAAGTTTTGGCCTTTATTCTGTCAGTAATTTTTTCTTGCTGTACACTTTTGATAATTAACTTGTGTCAGACTATATGGCTGCTTGCCCTGAAATGTATGCAAAAAGGAAGAAAGCTACACGGGTTTCTATGAAACAGAGAATAGAACTCAAGATGTACCTTATTTTTTTCCCCATGAATTTAAGGAGTTGAGGAAGCTTTATTCCTTTTTTCCCTCCCTCTCTCTCCCTCCTTTCCTCCCCCCTCTCTTACCCTCTCCTTTTCCTTCTCTCCCTCTTCATTTCTCTCTCTCCTTCCCTCTCCCCCTCCCTCTGTCTCTCTCTCCCTTTTCCTCTCCCTCTCTCTCCGTCTCTCCCTCTCCCACTCCTTCTCCCTCTCTCCCTCCCTCTTCCTCTTTCTGTATCTCCCTCTTCCTCTCCCTCTTTCTGTACCTCCCTCTCTCTGTCTCCCTCTCTTCTTCTCTCCCTCTCTTCCTCTCCTTTTCCCTCTCTCTTCCCCTCCCCCTCTCTCTCTCCCTCCATTTCTCTCTCTCTCCCCTTCCAAATATATGTAAAGACTATTTTCAGTATTCACTTTTGAGAGATTTTGAGTTCAAAGTTTTCCTCCCTTTTCCCTCCCCAAGACAGCAAGCAATCTGAGACCCTAGTCACATCAATTATAAGTAATTGATGAGACAATAAATGGTAGATTAGAAGGAGGGAATTCTCATCAGGAAATATGGGGTGGGGGAGGGAAAATCATATTTAATTATTTTCCTGGTATAAGTTGGTATAAAGAAAAAATAGGGAGGACTGTGGCCACTGAAACTTTTGGTCTGGCCAGGATTATTCTGTGGAGAGCTTTTCATTCCCAGTTAATGTTGTGTAGAAGGGCAAGAAGAGGTCTGATACATAGCATAGAGTAATGGTTCTCAACCTTCCTAATACTGTGGCCCTTTAATATTCTTATGTGGGTGTATCTGCATGTGGGAGACAGATAGAGGAGCAGTGTCTCCATTCCTAAGACCATTGGAAATATGTGTTTCCCGATGGATAGTCTTAGGTGACCCCGGTGAAAGGGTCTTTTGACCCCCAGAGGGGTCACAACCCACAGATTGAGAACCACTGGCATAGAAGGACTTAAACCTGTACCTGTGTACAATGCAGGAAGAGGTACCATCTCAAAACTCTATTGATCTCTACCCTGTTCCATAATATAGATTTGGGGCATACTGGGAGGGGGCAGGGGGACAGGAACGAGCATGGAGTTATTTCATTCCAGAATGGGGAGCAGTCACAGATTTTAGCCTGATTATTGAGCAGAAAGCAAGTTCAAAAGCAAGCAGTGTCTGTATAGGTTGGACTCCAGGAGAGTGGCCAGGACTCAGTTCCAGCATGTAACCCAATCTTAACCCTGCCTAGAAACAACTGGGGCAGGAATCCCAGTCAGGTGAGTTTTGTAGAGTCTTCTAGCTCCCTGGTAGTAATTGAATCTATTTGAACTCCAACCCAACCCAATCCATAGATGTGTTGCTCAGACCAATCCCAGGTCAAGCACTTTAAGAATTCAGTTATTAGACTTTTTTTTGACTCACTACTTTAGGTACACTCTAAGCTTCAAGCGTCCCTGAAATCCAGAAATAACACAACATTTAATACCCTAAAGAAGCTGCAACAGCATAAGTCCAAACTTTCTCACCAAAAGTGTCTAGACTAGAGACTGGCTTTGACATAAAGTCCAAAAAGAGGAAGTAGTCTGGGAGAAAAATCAAAGATTCAAACAAAAAATATTCCATTGTAATCAGATTTTTTATGACTAGGATGCTCCAACAAATCCAGCAACAGATGACTCCAAAACATTTACAAGCAAAGCCTCAAAGAAAAACACAAGTTGGGCAAAAATTCAAGTATAATTTCTAGAAAAGATGCAACAAGAATTATTATTTTTTATAGATGGAATTCAAACACTAGAGGGAAAACTGGATGATTATTATTATTATTAAGAAGAAGAACTAGCATTCATATATCACATTAAAGTTTCCAAAACACTTTAAAAATCTGATAACAACCCTGAGAGGTAGGTACTATTATTACCATCGTTTTGGATAAGAGGAAATTGAAGCAACCAAAGTTTAAGGAACTTGCCCAGATTGACATAACTGCTAAATCTCAGAAGTAGGATTTTAGCTCAGACTTCCTGGCTTCAAGTTCAACAGTCAATCTACTATACCATCTAGCTGCCTATGGGGGAAGAAATGAGAAATTTGGAAGAAGAAAATAAAAAGAAAATAAGTAGCTTTTCACAAAGGATACAAAACTTGACCAAAACAACACCCTTCCTGGAAATTAGAATGGCCCAAACAGAAACTAATGACTTCATGAGATGACAATGATATTAAATAAAACTCAAAAGACTAAAAAAAAGAAGAAACTTTAAAATGTAAAGTAAACTTTACTTAGTTTACATAGTAAAATCAACTGACCTGGAAAACAAATGGAGGGGAGGTCATTTAAGAATCTTTGAATTGTCAGTCATGATCACAAAGAAGAGCCTAGACTTAATAATTCATGAATTCATTAACAAAAGCTTTCCAGATCTCTTAGAACTACAGAAGAAATTGCAAATAGAAAGAATTCAGTAGTCACCTCCTGAAAGAAAATCCTCCCAGAAAAGTCTTAAGTGCTTTATATCTAAAATCCAGAGTTTCCATATCAAAGGAAAAACATTATAAGCAACTAGAATGGAAGAATTCAAGAACCAAGGAGCTATAACCAGATTTACACAAGATTTAGCACCCAGAACTATGAAGGAGCAGAGAGTTTATGAGTTAGACTTATGCCCAAGAATAATTTACTCTAGAGAGGAATTCTATATTTCTTGGTGATCTCAAAGATTTGAAAGAGGAAGAGGAATACATGGGAGGTAGAGGGAGATAGAGGAAGTTTAGGGGAAATGATCTCATGCAGTTATGGTGCCAAAATTATGTTTTATATATAATACAGACAAAGTGGAAAAAGTTGAGAAATCCATTAGGCTTTCACTTTTACCTCACTCTAAGCTGAAGTGGTCAAAGGAGGAAAGTCTACACAGAAAAACCCTATCTCACTCACATATATACATACACTTGGGCACAGAGCTAAGCACAGAAATACTTTTAACTAAATAGAGAAAGTTTTGGGAAAGGAAAGAAGGAAGACTAAAAGGAGGGAGGGTAGCTTAAAGGAAGTATTAATCCCTAGCAAAATAAACTCTAAGCTTGTACATATCTTTGTGGTAGCAAAGAACTGAAAATTAAGGGGCCACCCCTCAATTGCAGAATTGTGAAATAAGATAGGGCACATAAATGTGATGGAATACTATTTTTTCTTCAAAAAATGATGGTGATGGTTTAAGAGCAACCTGGGAAGACTTACATGAACTGATGCAGATTAAAATGAGCAGAACCAGCAAAATAATTTATAACCAAACCTCTATTTTAAAGGCAGATAATTTTGAAAGATGTTTGACCTGATCAGCATGATGAGGAAGCATAATTCCAAAGGACTCAGGTTGAAATATATTACTCAACTTCTAATAGAGAAATGAAGGACTCAGTATAGAATAAGACTTTTTTATAGGCATAAGAAAATTTGTTTTGACATATACTGCTTATAATAATGGTTTTGTTTTTCTTCTTTCTCAGTTGGATGTGAAACCAGGGTTTTTTGCTACCTAGGGTAAAAAAAAACAGTTAACGTACAATGGAAAAACAAACAATTGATATATAATGACTCCTGCAGTAGGGTGAATGATTCTAGTCTCTTTAATAACTAGGATATCATGTTCAGATGGGGAAACACACTTTCCATAATGATATTTACATTCTAACAAGTTGTATGTTCCAAGGAATTTAAAACCAAATTTCTGTCTCCTTTTGGAATAAATCATGTTTTTGATTCTAATGAGGAAAAAAAACTAAACTGAGAAATTTATAATTTATCTTAAATGCAAATGAGAAATAAGGAAAGTACTGAGGCTTCTTGAGCACAGAAGTGACATGATCAAACCTCAGTTCTAGAAATATTTGTTTGTCAGTGCTCTGAGGTATGAATTCCATCAGAGAGAGACTAGAAAAAAGGAGACCAATTAGGAACACATTGCAACCTTCCTGGGGGAAAAAGTGATAGGGGCTTGAATAGGAAATAAAGGCATGTGAGCCATAGAATCTCTAAGAGATTCTTATTTAAATGAAATCACAACTCAGGTTGAAAAAAGTACAAGATGAGTGAGATTCAGAGAGATAGTAATAGAAATGTAAATCTGAGATTCTATCCAAATCACTGAACTGAGAGAGTGCTGTGTAATAGACCTGATACAAAAATGATAATGGTACATAATGCTTTGGCAGGGTGAGGGGAGGTAGGCTACATTTTAAAAATTCGTCTGAAAATGCATTATTTCCTACTTTCCTTCTGTGCTTTTAAAGGAAAGAAACTAACATTTTGATGGGGAGGTAGGAGGAGTAAGTTTTAGCTTCTAAGTATGTTCTGTTAGATAAATGATCTGGTAACTTCAATTTTGACAATTGCATGCCATTGTAAATGTATATTTCTTTCTCTGCTTTTCCAAGCACTTCTCAACCACCCACCCACCCTGTTTTTCTGAACCACTTGTAGATTCTCTGACATCTCGAAACAAAGTATTTTTAAAAACTAGTGATCTTCTGAAGCTTTGGGATTCATACTTTTGTTAAAACATGATTTTTGCCTTTGGGTTCTTTTTGGTTAGTTAGGATCACCAAAAATAATGTTAACTTGTATTAGGGCTTTCCTTTTTTTAAATTTTGTTTTTTATTTTGAACTCAGTAATCATCAGCAATCATTAACATCTCAAGTCACCCCAAGAAAGAATTTTCTAAAAGAACCAGTGCACTTATACCACAGAAGATTTCCACACAATACATATGTATACATTTATGTATTGCACACACATATGGCAGAAATACTTTTTCTCTGTTTTTTCTGATTCTTACTTCCACTTTCTTTGCTGTATGCAATTTTTAAGTTGCCTTAATGATTCTTTTTTTTCCTTGTTATTACTATCATACCCCAAATAAATACTTTCCCTCATAGCATATGTACAGTTGAGAGGAAAAAATAAAAGAGAATTCAGGTAAGAGTCTGTCCCTCTAATCCTTCACCTCCTTACCAAGACATCAAAGATATGCCCCATCATCAGTCTTTTAAAGACATGATTGGTTGATGTAAACTTTCTGATTTATATTAGAGCTGTTTTCCTTCACATTTTTGTAATACTCATTTAAATTGTTCTGGTTCTAATCACTGTATTCTACATTAGTTCATACAAATATCCTCATAATTCTCTGCTTCTAGCAGAGGCTTCATTTCTCATAGTACAGTAAAATTCCATTTCATTCAGATGCCACAATTAGTTCAGCTGTAGTTCAATTGATAACCAAATATTCTGTTTCCAAGTCTTTGCCCCCCACTCACACACACACATACACACACACACACAAAGTGCAATCAATCTTATTTTATATATAAATACTTTCCTTCTGTCTTCAACCACATCAAGATAGAAACCTAATAGTAGTATCACTAAATCAGAGATATATTTTGAAAGTTTATTGACTTCAGGCATATGATTCCAAATTGTTAGCAGGAATAATTGAAACATTTCTCAACTCTACCAGCAGTATGTAGTACACATGTTTTCCCACAATTCCCAAAGCAATTATTATTATCCTATTTTATTCACATTTGCAATCTGATTGGTTTCCGGTGGGACATTAGAGTTGCTTTGATTTACATTTTTCTTATATTTAGTGACGTGGAGAATTTTAAAAATATGCTTGCTGATAATTTCTTGATTTGAGACCTGCCCATTCATATCCATTGACTCACCTACCAAGGCTCTTTTCCTTTTCTATAAAATACATATTATATATTATATAAATTTTATAAATATATATTCATGTAAAATATGAATTTTTATATACTGTGATAATAGATTTGTAATTTTATGTACAATTATGCTTCCTCCCCCATTCTGCCATGTTGTTCACATGCTTGTTTTATTTATTAATTTTAGAATAAAATAAATATATTTTTTAAAAACCTTGAATAGCAGACTTTTATGAAAGAACTTTCCTGTAAAGATTATTCTCTCCAAATTTATTGCTTCTCTTATTTTTTTTCCAAATTTGTGTGAATAAAAATGCTCATTTTTGTTTTTCTGAGTGTTTTTTTCTCTTTCTGAGATAAGAATTCTGCCTCTTGCAATAGTTGGAAAAGATACCATTGTCCTTTGGTTCTACATTTTTTAAATTATTTGAATTTTGGTCTTTAGTCATATATCCATTAGGAGTTTCTTGTGTTACATGGTCTAAGTTGCTGATCTAATCCTAATTTCTACCAGACTGCTTTTACATATTCTCAGCAATTTTCATCACTTAGGGAAGAATGCTTTCAAAAATAGAGTAATGTTGTTCATGACATTCTTTAGATTTTTAAATCATATATAAGAGGCATTTTGGCATAGAACGAATAAATATCTAGATGTGGAGTTTGGAAGACTGGTTTCAAGCCCTTCCTCTGACAGCCCTTTGAAGATAGCCAAATAGTTTAAGGCAATCAGTGCTCTAGACAATCCTCTAAGAATACAGTACAATTTCCCAAAAGCAGTGGAGGTAAGTTCTTTATGATTTCAATTTCATATGAAATTTATAAAATTTCAATAAACTTCTAAAATTTATATTGAATTCTATTTTATAATTAAAAATGAGAAATACTTATTTGAAGATTTTATCATTTGGTAAAGGTCTAAGTAAAATAGCTTTCACTGTGTTTGCTAGAATAGCTTAATATTGACTCTTGTTGTTAATATAGAACAACTAAACTCAATTGATGAGAAACTGGTGCATTGCCAATATGCCAGGGTGCTTTACTCATGTGTCTCACAGCCTTGCCTTCCACTCTTTCCTCTCTTCATTCACCACTGGAAAAAGAGATAAGCAAGTTTTGTTCCCACGTGTCTTTGGGGAAGTCACTGTGCCATATGGAGCTCGAAAGGGGAAATCAATCTTCAGCTTCTTTTTAATAGCACATGTTCAAAATTAAGCATATTGAGGCTTTATTCACATAGAAATTGAATGCAGTGGAGTTGGTCTAACTCCTAAGTGGCCAAAATTTGTAGGAGCATCAGGATACGCTTTAAATTCTTTGATGTAACTCCTTGTTGTGGTTGTTTCAGTCGTATTTGACTCTTCGTGACCCCATTTGGAGTTTCCTTGGCAAAGATACTGGAGTGATTTGCCATTTCCATCTCCAGTTCATTTTACAGATGAATAAACTGAGAAAAATGGGGTTAAGTGATTTGCTCAGGATCATACAGCTAGTAAGTGTCTGAGGCCCAATTTGACCTCAGAAGGATAAGTCTTCCTAACTTCAGGACCAACACTCTATCCATATGTGCCACCTACCTGCCTCTTCTAACTCCTTAATGCAACTGTTCATTTTAGCTTTTGGTCTAGAGATAGGAGGTCTAGAGATCACAAGGGTGATGATGTTAAATAGTGTGAACATAGGTCTTGGAAATCAGTAAAAAAGCAATAGTATTGCATGGCAAATGAGTACTCCAGTAAAAATGATCCTCCTCATTTTCATGAGCTACAATTCTCACTTATTTTTTTTTTTGCTGTTTTGGAAGGCAATTGGGGTTAAGTCACTTGCCCAAGGTGACACAGCTAGTTTTTTGTGTTAAGTATCAAAGGAAGGATTTGAACACAGGTCCTCCTGACTCCAGGACTTGTGCTCTATTCACTGCATCACCCAGCCACCCCTAAATTTCTCATTCTTAATCAATTATAGTGCCTCCTTCTAAAGTAATGGATACATACCATGACTTCAAGAAAATCAGAGTTTACATCAGTGATAAAAGGAAACTAGAAATGGAATTTTGGGGGAGAAGAGAGTCAGCAAGTAAACTAGATGATTGATCCTCATGTTTGTTACTAAAAAAAAAATTAAGTGATTTTTGAACAGGGATTTTCTAGTGTTAACCTTTCTGATGGATTTTCGTAAAAGAATTATACAATTTAAGGGAAGCTTAAACACATTTTTCATCTTTATTTTAATCCAAACTTTATAGTTCTTCTGATTTATGGAGATAATAAATAATAGTGACATGATAACATATTTTTTCAATATGCTACTTTGTCATTCAGAGAGGGTATGGTGTAGGAGACGGAGACCTGGCGCTGGATTCAAGAAGGTCTAGGTTGTTTAAGTGTTAACTCCATGTGACTCCAAGCAGATAATTTAACTTAAAAGCTGCCAAGACAGTTCTTAAAGACTTGTTCTTTAGAGAATTGCCTTTGCCAATTAAGTAAATTTTCTCTCTTGTAACTTGCATGATAACCATTACTGAAACTATTTAGTAATAGAGAAAAATGAAATTTAGAATTTAAAATGATGCTTGCAAGCACATAGAAACAGATCTCCCCAGGTCACAAACTGACTTAGAAAACTACAGAAATATTCTGCTTGGTCTTATATTTATTTTAATTTTGTTAACCATTTTCAAATCGTGTTTTAATCTGGTGCTGGCAGGACTCAGGAGTTCAGCAGCAGGAAGCATGATTTTTCACATCTCAGATTATGGTTTCCACCAATTCCTTTTTATTGTAGATTTCTAGGTACTACATATATAACATGGACTGCTTTGAAGAAGTTTTTTAAAGGTTTTATATTTGTCTTTTGACTGCAGATAACTTTCAAATATAACCTTTCCCCTGTCTTTTCCCTATGTGGTATATATTCTGTTAGGATAAAGCTATTACTGTCTACATTATTCAAGTGCCTAGTTATGTTGGCCTCTTTTAAACTCTCCAGTATGAAGCACAACCTTAAAACTGGTGAGAAGTTAGTTACGTTCAGATATCATTGAAGGGACAATTGATAGCCCCAAAGGGTCACCTAGTGCTTCTCTTGCTCCTAGCATATTTGCAAAGGCATCAACTCCTCATTATTATCCTCTGGGATTTGAGTCATTTATATCCCATACACTCCAAACTGGTCAGTATCCTGGTAAAGATCTTTGTTCAGATTGATAAAGGTTTAATTGTTATCCCAAGTCAGATATCAGAGCAGAGGACATAGATCTCAAATTGAGGTGGCTTGAAGAAATCTAGAATTACTTGCTTCATGTGTGTATGTGTGTCTGTGTGTGTGTGTATGTCTGTGTGTCTGCATGTGCATGCATACAGGCCCATGTGGGCTAGCTTGCACTTAGTGCTGATGTCAAAACTTGATCGCATTGTGGCATCCCATGCACTGTTAAGATTTGGGGAGAGCTTGTCATAGTATTTCCTAAGATAATTGAAAATAGTAGTGCCTGGGAGTTGGCCACTATCTAGAAGAACTAATGGGATGAATCCCAAATAATGGGATTTCTTGTTATCAGTATGTATCACAGGGAATACTTGCTGCAAAGCATACCCAATTCTTTCCTTTGCTTGGTAACATCCAAGTGATGACTGATGTCTTAGAGCCATGTCCTTAGCTCCTTCCATTCTTGGAAGTGGCCTTGAATGACAGTTGTAGCCTCATAGAATCATAGGAATAAAGATGGAAAGGAACTCAGAGACCCTCTCTTTTCCATCATTTTACAAAATAGGAAACAGGATCAGGAAGTTTAAATGACTTTCCAAACTCTTACAAATAGTGTCAAAGGCAGGATTTTGGTGCCTTCTACTTAGATTTGTTCCACACTCCCCTTGCTTTGGTTCTCCTTGAAAAGTTTGGGTTAGTTTTAAGGGAATAGAAGAGTCAGGAGGAAGAGAAAGGACTTATTGAGATTGACATGCAAAGCTTTCTTAGTAAGATTTAAGAGATCATATGATAGAAATATTATCAAACTAGTATTTTCATTTAATTTCATCATGGTGAGATAATGGGTATAAATAGATTGTGGCATATTTTGCACTCTTGAATTTCACTTCCATCCCTTTTGGAGATCACATATAACTTCTTATTTAAATGTTTTGTTTGTTTTTGTGAAGTGATGCCATTTCTCTGAACATCTCCAATGGTTTCCCTTTGGGGATTTGACCTAGCCTAGCCAGCCCCAGGGTGAGGAGGTGGAGGAAGAATCTGACAACAGATGCTGACCAGAGGCCCAGCCCTTGGTGAGCTTTTTCACCTACAGGCTTGATGGGTGTCTTTGGCATCATTACCAAGCCAACTCTGAGGAGTGTGGGCACAGGAAACCATCCCAGACCATTCAAGTGACCAGCTTTGTTTGCCCACGAGCAGCAAAACCTCCCTGCACCTCCAAAATCCAACCCTGAGCCACTGTCCCATCCCCAACAGACAGATAAGAGAGGTGACCCAAACTGGGTCAGGTTCCCAGGTGTTGGGGTGCCTTTGTAACTTTGTTTGCAACATTCTTGTAACTTCAATATGCAAAAATCTCCTTGTGTGCCCCTGCTAAGATCTGCAGTTGGCATTTCCCAACAAATATAACCCTGGAGGACATGCAGGGAGAGGCAGTTTGTGTCCTTTCCCCTTCCTATGACATTGCTAAATCACCCTATGCAGACCAGTGTGTATAAGTGGCCAGGAATCTATGATTTGATTCTTTCCTAAAACAAAGGTAGGAATGAAGTGGCCAAGAACTAGTTAAGTAGAAACTTCATGGACTTAAGAATGAAGTGGCCAGGAACTAGTTAAGTGAAAAAGTTCATGGACTTAAGATGGGAGTCAAGAAACTGGTCTATAGTAAGTTGTCTATTCTACATTTGTTTTATTTCTCGGTCATCATGCCCTATGTCCCTCTCTGCTTACCCTACAACCCCCTACCTACAGATGTTATCACAAACTCCCCCCTTGCCTATTCTTCATTCTTCTTCATGCTGACAAGTATATTATGACTTATTTGTACCCACTATATTCTTCTCTATAGCCCTTTGCATGACTGTAAATCAGTGTATACTTGTGTGTGTGCAGATAGATCTATATACATAGATATATGTATATGTATACACTTATATATGTATATATACATATTGTGTATTTAAATCCCATATTTATATTTTATATTCACATATATCCATATATTTCTATGTGTATGTATGCATCTTACACAGAAAATATACATTCCCATTATCCAGATACCAGAATTGAATAAGATGAGGGCATTGGAATGGAGAGGCTTGGATAACTGAGAATTGCAATTAATGACCCTTACCTTCTCACTAATGGTTCATATTTTAGCACCATTTTTTTCCTAATGATATTATATTCCTATGAGTCATACATTAGTAGTCTCCTAAGAAGTGATGGTAAAGGTCAAGCAAAGTGTTGTTGATAAGAGCAGAGTGGCCATAAATACAGTGGTTCCAAAACTCTAAGTACCATTTTAAGTTTAAATAGGTAAGACTTCAGGGACACCTTGTATAGGGAATACTCATCTTGCTCCATAGATCAATGATATGGAAGGATGTTATATTTTTCTACTTATGCATTTTAATTTTAGCTAATGTAGGTAATGTTAGACAACATAAAACTCTGTCTTGTACTTAAAAATTCCCATGGAAGTTTTTGTCCTTTTCCTTTTAATCTAAGGGGATTGTGTAAGAAATGTCTAGTGAGTTGGAAACCCTGAAACATGAAGTATTATTTCTTCTTTTAGGACACTATTGGGTGTACAAGCACAGTGATTTCTGTGCTACCGTTTTTCCCCCCCAGAACAAAATAGCTCCTGGAGATTATGGGTTTAGAAAAGATTGATGGTAAAAAACAAAACAAACAACACCTTAGTTTGGGTCCACTGGGAAGGATTTGCTGCCTCAGCCAATATTTTTTCAACTCTTTCTCTTAATAGAGCTTTCTGTTATGGGTACTTGCTGCTAGTAATGTCTGTTCTTTCATTAATAAAATGTCAATAAAAAAGAATCTATTGTGTATTATTCAGGGACAATCCCTCTGTGACAGACACCATCATTGGGAGATAAAGTGGAAAATATCATAGTCAGAAGAAAATTCACTGCTAACAATTGTCCTATATTGACTTTATCCATTCAAGAACCTGTTATTATCCAGCCAACTCTCATTTATTGACTCTTTTTTTTCTTACTTTGAAGGACAGTATTTATTTTCTTCTTGAAAGTCAATGCCAATTGTATTTGTGATGTAAGGATTTCAGATAACATCTTATGAAGCACATGCTGCTTTTTGGAGACCAAAAACATTATATTTACTTGAATTAATGGGAATGTTACTGGTATTTTGAGCCCTGGGGCTTACTTAAGGGGTAGTAATTACTAAATTTCCACTGAACTACAGGTGACTTTGACTTCAGACAATGAGGTACAAGTTTTCACTGGTCCTGCAAAACTGGAAAGAATTTAAGTGTGGGCCAGTGATATTAAAAAAAACCCAGCAAAGTTTTAAAAGGGTTATCACCAGGTTGACTGGGGATATTTTCTTTCGCAACATAATCCTTGAAATTTAGTTCCTAAGTAATAGTTTTGTTGTCAATCTTTGTCAAGAAGGAAGGACACCATATTGACAGAATCACAAGGTCTTAGAATATTGCATTAATTTTAATCCTATCACATGATTTTTTAATCAATTTGGAAAGCTGCTGATTTGTCATATTGCCATATTTGAAAAAACCTGAGGATATTTTCCCAGTAAGCTTGGGATTTTACCATAATAGTTAGCATCAAATATAAACATTTCTGATTTGCAGGTTTTATGTAAGGGGGAAAGAGGACCTTGATTTTTACTGAGCTTCTGCTCAGTTCTCCTAATATCCCAAGGTTTCAGGTGGTGAATATGAGATTTATCAAAGACAAAAAGGCATAAGTCAGATATCTGAAAATAAAAATAAGTTTCAAGAAGTTTAGCCAATAATGGCTAGTTGTGGAACCAGAACATGGTCTCCTTTCAAATTCTTTCTGTCTTTTCCTAATAATAGTTCAGCAAATGTATCATGTTAATGCTTTTACAGACATCACTGTGGTTTTTTCTTCTCTTAGCTACAAAAAAGTTGGGGCAGAATAGAAGGAGGCCCAGTTGATAAATTGGATAACATGCATTTGAATCTCACCTCTACTATTATTCAAGTTTTGTTCTGTTTTGTTTTACTTTGGGGGACTCCCTTAACTTCAGTGGACTTAATCTGTCAAATAAGATTGAATTATACCTCTAAAGCCCTTCACATTCTTAAATCCACCATCCAGAGAGAGTGGGGAGATAAGAACTCTAGTATCAGATCCACTACATTATAATTAAATATAATGTAATATGTAAATATCATTAATTTAGAAGAGCCATTTATACATATATGTGCACATATGTGCACACAGATGCATATATTTAATTTTATCAACAATTAAATCTAGTTTGAATGAGTAACCACTTTGTAACATTGTACTTTCATTTATAACTTTTCTGACTCTGATCTTTCTTCATCTCACCCTAATTTGGGAGACAATGTAGGCTCAGTTCCAGTATTTCTAACCTCTGTAACTTGTCCCTTTATCGTAGAGGACTCTGCATGTGATGTTCTCAGAAAGAAAGACCTTTAGGTTCAGGCCCCATATCTCTTGTCTGAATGGAGGCCATCCTCAGTCCTAGGCAGAGGAAATTGGTTTAGGTGGCACCGTGGATGGGGTTCTGGGCTTGAAGTTAGGAAGACTTATCTTCGTGAATTCTAATCTGATCTCAGACACTTACTGTGTGACCCTCAGCAATTTACTTAACCTCATTTGCCTCAGTTTCTTCATCTGTAAAAGGAACTGGAGAACAAAAATGGCAAACCACTCTAGTATCATTGATAAGAAAACGAATAATGGGTTCACAAAGAGTTGGACATGACTAAAATGACTTAACAACAATACATGTAGTATCTTCTGTGACCAAAACACCACCTTTTCCCAGTTGCTTCTGGAAAACAAACTGGGCTTCAACGTTCTTGAAGTTCTCTCTCAATGGAGCACTGATCTTCTGAATGGCTCCTTTTAACAGCTTTTTTGTATTGGATTGGTGATATGTTACAATATTTAGCTATCTGTCAGCCTAAAATGTTGGCATTTTGAATTCTTGAAAACTCATGCCTTGGCTCTCTCTCTTTTCTCTATTTCTTCTTTATCTTAGTTATTTTATATTTAATTTTTTTACCTGGTTGTCTTGTCTATGTTTAGTTTTGGTTTCAATGGTCTTCTGATATCCTTTGCATGCCAGATTTTTTTTTTCAGTATAACTCTTTATGTTTTTCAGTTCTTTGTGACAAGTTCTGGCCTCAGGCCATGACTATTTTTCTTGATACAAACTCTCCTGGCTTCAGATTTTCTTGATCCTTCCTTCAGTAATTTAGCCCTTAGGTTTATGGTTATTGTTCATTCATTTCAACCTTGTCCAACTCTTTGTGACCCCATTTGGAGTTTTCTCAACAGACATACTGGAATTGTTTGCCATTTCCTTCTCCCTCTCGTCTTACAGATGAGGAAACTGAGACAAACAGAGTCAAGTCACTTGCCCAGCATCACACAGCTGCAAAGTATCTGAGGCCATATTTGAACTCACAAAGATGAGTCTTCCTGATTCTGGACCTAGCCTTCTAGTTAACTTTTTTAATCACTGCCTTGTGCGTATTTACACCAAAAATTTCTTTCCAATTTCCAATTTCCAATTTCTTCCTGATGTTGCTATTCTTGAATCCAGTAGTTCTATTCTAAATGAAGATGAGGTCATTATTTTTTTTTCAGGGCAGGTGATGCCCTTCATCATAATTCCATCTTTGTTTGCTGATACTTTGGAATACAGCCCTCATACACTAGTATCACATTCCTATTTTATGTGCGTTCATCACTCCTGTGGTCATCCAGATTACAGTTGTTAGAGAAGATAATGTGGTTGCTTTGCTTCTACTGGCGGGATCTTGAATCAGATTTTTGTGAATTCGATTTTTTCATCTTCCTGAAAAAGAAAAAGGTGATTTTGCCTAGGGTTCCATCTTTCAGCATATTCTTTATAAGTGTTTGTCTTCAAATGTGTGACTCTTTGGGTTTGCCTCTATAACCCAATATATGAGCTACTTATAATTTTATTTTCTCTAAATATGACTATTTGGTACATTCTTAACCCATTGAAATTTTTTAATTTTTTAAAAATTTTTCTAGTAACTTTGGACAAGTCAAATGGTTGTTCTCAGATACTGTATTTGTTTAAACTAGAGTAAGGGTCAGAGGACAATGGACCATTGGACAAATTCTACCTATAATCTATTTTTTAATTGCGCTGTGGCTAAAAATGGTTTTTATATTTTGAAATGCAAACATGTAAAAGTCATACTTGGCTTATAGTCCAATATACAGAGAAAGGTAGCAAGATCCATTTGGCTAACAGGCTGTGGTTGGTCCAGTTGTGGTCTAACCTATCCTTCCTTCCCTTTGCTTAATTGGATCTTTTCTTTTAGGCTATATTCCTTCTCTAGTGCCTTCTTGTGTATATCTTGGGATTTTTTTTTTAATGCTTAATGCTAACTTAGCAAATTCCATTTAAACACTCAGACCAGGCCTATACCATTGCCAAATCTCATCATCCATGATTACAGACTTTTCTGTTATCATAGACCTTGCTCATATAAGTAGATATGAACCAATCAAGAAATGATAATCCTTGTCCTTAATCTATTAACAACCAAGCTACAAAGACTTCCTGCAAATGTGATCAGTAGGTGACCCAGAGTGGTTAGAGCATCCGTTCTCAACCTGTGGGTTATGTTCCATTTGTAACAATGGAAATACATCCTGCATATCAGATATTTACATTACAATTTGAAACAGTAGCAAAATTACAGTTATGAAGTAGCAACGAAAATAATTTTATGGTTGGGGGGTCACCACAACATGAGGAACTGTATTAAAGGGTCACAGCATTAGGAAGGTTGAGAACCACTGGGTTAGACTGTTGGACTTAGAATCAGGAGAACCTGAGTTCAAATCCTTTCTCATACATTTAATAGATTTGCAACTCTTCAGAATTCATTCAGTTGTACCCATTCTCTGTTTCCTCTTCTGTAAAACAGGGAAAATGATATTAACATTTGCCATACACGGTTGTTGTGAAGACTAAAAGAGAAAATGTGTCAAATTATTTGCAAACAGTAAAACATTATGTAAATATTAGCCATTATTCTTATGTATATTGAAAAGAGGGAGCATGAATAGCACTGAGACAGTTGCTGGAGTCAAGAAGACCTAAATTCAGAGGTCCTGTCACTAACCCATAATATAAGCTTTTCCACCTTAGGTAAAGTCAGTTGACTTCTTAGTATTCAGGTACCCTCTGAGACTTAAATTAGAGATGAGTTGTCTATGTGTATTTCCACACTGCTCTCTTACAGTGATGAAATTTTAACTGGGACTCCTTTTTCTCTCAACACACACACACACACACACACACACACACCATCTAGAATAAATAGAAATAATGCAATTTAATAACATTTTCCTCGGATTACTCTCAGAGCAGACAGATTGCTTTAAATAAAAGGAATTGCTTAGGATAATGGACCTTGTTTGCTTCTTTTGTTATTTTTAATGATGGGGCTAATTAAACAAGCCCCTTTTACTGCCCTGGTTTAGATTGCTACCAAAGAATGACTACCAGACGTTGTTTTTGCTAAAGCAACATTGCGCATATTCTAGTAAAGTATTTTTCAAACATTTTGAAAGCATTTTGCTTCCTTCCAGGAGAGTGCAGGAGAGACAGGCTATAATTTTGTCACTTGCTGTCTGTCATCGCAATAATTTGTGGTGACTGATTTTTTTGTGTGATTATTTCTCTTTAGAAAAAAGTCTGCACTTGAAATATAGTCATGTCTGACTAAAGGGTTCACTGGCCCAGGCCACTAAAAAGAAAAATCTAGATCATTTCAACAATAAGGGAATCAGAAAGATGAGTTTTAATCTAATGATTTAAAATGTCTAGTATTCAGTATGTGAGTTGTGGTATTTCAATTATTAAGCATTTGAAATCTTCCTTCCAAAATGTAGAAGTTTCCCTGCTACATAAATGTCAGCATATAAGCAACACAGAAGGGCATTAATAATCACACTTATTTACTTTTGTAATACTTAAAAAAAATCCAATTGCTATTTGTCCAAAGTATGCTAGTATATTTTGCTTTTTGGAAGGCGGGAGGGCAGAAGGTAAGTCAGTTGGGGTTAAATGACTTGCCCAAGGTCACAAGGCTAGTTTTGTGCCGGGTTTGAACTCAGGTCCTCCTGACTCCAGGGCCAGTGCTCCACGTAGCCACCCCACTCCATTTTATCTAAAATAAAAATAAAAGGTTCTTTTTCGTCAATAGACTTCAACAACTTGATGAAACATTGGACGCTTTGGGTATCTAGGCCCTTTAAACCAAACTGTACTGCCACTGAAAGGGCAGCTAGTGGCAAAGTAGATAAAATTATGTGCCCAGAGTAAGGAGGACTCATCTTCCTGAATTAAAATCTAGCCTTAGACACCATCTGTATTGGTATTCAGTCACTTCATTCATATCCGACTCTTCATGTCCATATTTGCAGTTTTCTTGACAAAGATGCTGGAGTGCTTTGCCATTTCCTTCTCCAGTTCATTTTACAGAAGAAGAAACTGAGGCAAACAGGGCGAAATGACTTGCTCAGGGTCACACAGTGTCTGAGGCCATACGTGAACTCAGGAAGACGTCTTCATGATTCAAAGTCCAGCACTGTATCCACTGCACCACCTAGCAGCCCCTCACCACCTCTAGAACTTAAAAACGTCACCTAATTCTGTTGGCCCCAATTTCCACATCTTGAGCTAGGAAAGGAAATGGTGAGCTGATATAGCATCTTTTCCAAGAGAATCCGAAAAGGGGTAACAGAGTAGGATTTGATTGAAACAGGTGAAGAATTACAATACTACCATTGAAATATCATATAAGGTATTAAAATAAATTAAAATAAATACATGAATGAATGGATGAATGAATGAGTGTGTGAATGAATGGGTGAAAGAAAGAACAAAAGAAAGAAAGGAAAAGAGAGAGAAAGAGAATTAATGAATGAATGAGTGGATGGATGGATGGATGGATGGATGGATGTAAGCAAGGATAGAAATCATGATCTCAGACAAAATCAAAGTTAAAATAGATTTAATCAAAAGTGAAAAACAAACTACACTATGTGTCAGCAATGTTGTTCAATACTGTTTTAGATCATTCACAATATCTAGACAGCATGAAATACCTGAGCTATACTTGCTAAAACAGACACAGGAACTTTATGAACATAAATATAAAAAAACATTTTTTTAGAAATAAGCTCAGATCTAAATAATTGAAGTGATATGTATTATTTATGGGTAGGCAAAGCCAATATAATTTTTAAATGATAGTTTTGCAGAAATAATCTATTCAATTTCATCCCAATAAAATTACTAAAAAAAAAACCATTGAGTTAGAAAAATAACAAAGGTCATTTGGAAATGCAAAAAGTCTGGAACTTCAAAAAAACAGGAAAAAAAAGGTATAAAGGGAGTAGATTTCAACATTATAAGACCTAAAAGTATAGTAAAAGGGAGGTCATTGTTAAAGTATAAAAAGGATAAATTTTGGTTATTTCAAATTAAAATTTACTTGCATAAATACAACCTATGTATTGAAGAATAGAAAGAATGCAGAAAATTGTGGGGGGGGGAAGCTTTCATAGACATTCTATCAGATAGAATGTAGTTGAGCTACTATGCTGCTGTGGAGTAGGACACAGTGAGCTGGTTAATTTAGAAAAAATAAAATATGGAAAGACTTGGAGCTGTGAAGGAAAATTCCATCCACCTTCAGAGAAACAGAAGATAGGTGAAAATAGGCATAGTACAGTTTTACATAGATGTGTATGAGTGTGTATGTGTATATATGTGAGCATAGGTATCTGTGTGTGTGCATGTGCATATGCATATGTGTGTGTTTGTGTCTCCCCGCTTAATTGTAGCCTTCTTTGGGGTTGGTGCAGGAAGAGAAAATAAAGTAAAAAGTACAGAGCAGAGAATAAAGGAAAACCAACAAGAAAGGAAGGAGAAACTGGGCAGCTTTGAAAACAATGTCATATTTATTATATAGATTTTCATGAAGTAGAAATTTATTTTTTTGTATTGAATCCTCTCTTATGGTCTGCTGTGTACATGGCAGTTTTTTTTTCTTTTCTCATTTTGTATTTTTGTTTTGCTTTTTTTTTTGAGGGAGTTAGGCAGGGCAATTGGGGTTAAGTGACTTGCCCAAGGTCATATGGCTAGTTTTTTATGTTAAATGTGAGTCCACATTTGAACTCAGGTCCTCCTGAGTCCAGGGCCTGTACTCTATTCACTGCATCAACTAGCTGCCCTTCTTATTTTGTATTTAAATTTAAAATAAAACATGTATAAAAACATTTCAAATGAAAAAAATAAATATTATCTAAAGAACACTGAAACCTTTTTATCTTCTTGGATAATCTTCAAGGCTCTCTCTGGTCCTTCCACTATTTCTTTCCTGCTACTTAATCAAAGAAGTTAATCTTCTCTTTCTGGCCAAAATATAGGGTCAGGATATATTTGTGTTAGGCATTAGCTTTTTAATTTTTAAGTGGGGGGGGCGGTTAGGGAGGGCGGTGGAGGAGATGGGGGGAAAGAAAATTGGTCAGTTTATAAATGAAAAAAGAAACCCTGCGAAACACTTTTTTTTCTGTAATTCTCTGTATTCATAAAGCTGCAGTCCTGAAGGGAGACAAAGGTTACCTACAGCGACTGCTATTGGAATGTAGCTGGCTCTGGGAGCTCAAGCAGGTAGAAGCATTTCTGGTAGTTGCTGAATGGCAGACCCAATGCAGCAGCAAACAGGGCTGAGGAGATAGTGGCCAGGTGCTTGGGGATTCTGAGAGAGGAGAGGGCCAGAGAATCTCAGTGGGGTCCTCCCTCTCCCCCAGAGCCGGGCTCCTGGTCTTGTGGTCCTAAGAGTTGCTGAGTGAGCAGAACATGAACAGGGGAAGGGCAGAGAGAGAGGACACACGGACATGAAGTGAGGCCAACCTGCTGAGAAGATGAACATGGAGGCTGGGGATGGTGGCTAGTGGGCTACCAGGCTACCTCAGAGCTTGTGGGGATTTACCCACTTGTAGGTGTCCTTATACTGGAAGCCCACTCTCTTCATAAGTTCGTCTGCTTCGGGAGGGCCTTGCCTGCCACAGAAATAGGTAATGGGGGGGCGGTCTTCTCCCTCTCAATGTGGTGCAGTAGGGGTGTAAAGATCCTCCAGGCTTCCCGAAGCTCATCGCTGCACACAAAGTGCATCTGGCTCTCACAGAAGACATCCAGGATAAGGCATTCATAAGCATCAGGCAGCTTCACATCTTTGTATCTGTTGCCATAGGTCAAGTCCAGCTCAGACTCTTCAGGGTTGAAGGACATCCCTGGCTTCTTGGTCATCATCTTGGCATAGACAGCCTCGTTGGGCTGCACGTGAATCACCAGCTCATTCTGCTTACACTGGCGCTGGAAGATATCACCAGCCACATACCGGAACTGTAGCCGCACCTCTGCTTTGCGTTCATTCAGGGCCTTTCCACAGTGAAGGATAAAGGGGACTCAGTCCCATCTTTTGCTTTCCACATAGAGCACCACTGCAACAAAAGTGGCAGTGGTGAAGCCCTGGGGGCACTGTGGGATCATCCAGATAGCCTTTGGTGGCTTCCCCTTCTCCATCTGGATTCCCCACATACTGGCCCAAGACCACATCAGTCGCTCTCACCTCTGGATACACTTGAGGACCTTCACCTTTTCATCCCGAACATCATCAGAGTTGGTGGAGGCAGGTTTTTCCATGGCCACTAGGCAAAGTATCTGTAAGAGGTGGTTCTGCATGACATCTCGAATGATCCCAAACTCATCAAAATAATCCCCTCAGCCAAGAGTGCCAAAGATCTCCTTGAAGGTCAGGATGACACAGGCAATGTTGTCTCGGTTCCAGATTGGTCCAAAGATCCTATTACCAAATCTCAGCACCATGAGGTTCTATACCATCTCCCTGGCCAGGTAGTGATCAATCCGGTAGATCTGGTCCTCTTGGAAGAGTGAGGAAATGTGGTTTGATAGCTTGTCAGAGCTCTAAAGATGCTTTCCAAAAGGCTTCTCCAGGATAACCTGGTTCCAGCCTACCTGACTCATACAAGTGTCTTTGATGTTCTTAGTGACAGCTTCAAAGACAGTAGGTGGCAAGGCTAGGTAGAAGAGGTGGTTGGACTGTAGTCCATGATGCAGGGAGTTTATGTGGGCCTTGAGATGCTGAAAGGAGGCTGGTTCATCATACTGGCCTGCCAAGTAGGAATTTCTAGAGAAGAACTCCTCCAGCCTTGGCTTTCTTCTGGAGTGGCCTTAAAATAGGGTTCACTTCTCTTTTGGATGTTATCCACAGTGAGGTTTGAGCGGGCATAGCCCACAATGAAGGTATCTTTGGGGAGGAGCCCCTCACAGAACGGCCACCAGATTGTAGGGTAGAGTTTCTTCTTTGCTAAGTCACCCGAGGCTCCCATAATGATGAATATGTGTGTGTGTGTCTGATAGGTGGAAGGCATCACTGTGGTACAGCTCTTCCCGAACCTCAGTTTCTCCATTTGTCTATTGGGGAAATAGTATTTACCTCATAGCTGTCACAAGGGTCAGAGTAAATACTTTATGTAAACTGCTGTATCAGTGTGAAACACTGCTGTTACTATGGTTGCTTTTGTTATAATTGTTGTTTCCATTGATATTTGCCCCTGACTTTATCATTGAATAACTATAAGTTAAGTCTCAAAGGGTTTTCTGCTCTGTTTACTAGATGAGTTAAATATGATTCGTTTTGGTGTGTGAAGAAAGTGAAATACAGCCCTATATCCCAGAAGCTCTGGGTTAAGCTCACTTGGTCATGAGCTGTGAAACCTTGAATGAGTCTCAACTCTCTTCACTATAGTGGAGCTAATAGCAAATTTCTAAGCTTCTTTTCCTTCCTTCCTTCCTTCCTTCCTTCCTTCCTTCCTTCCTTCCTTCCTTCCTTCCTTCCTTCCTTCCTTCCTTCCTTCCTTCCTTCTTTCCTTCCTTATTTCTTTTTCTCTTTATTCCTTCATTCCTTCCTTCTTTCCTTCCTTTCATTTTCTCCTTTTCTTTCT
>CM053597.1:187663702-187686482 GCA_028646575.1 Pseudocheirus occidentalis
GAGGAAATATTCTCTGTAAGCTATAAGGCTTTATGGTGTCTGGAAAGAGGTGACTGAAATGGTTGGGGGGCGGGGCTTGAATCCAAATCTTGCCCTTGGCCCTTAGTTCTTATTTGAACTTGAACAAGTCACTTTGTCATCTTTGAGTCACTTTCCTCATCTGTAAAACAAAGGGTTTAGATTAGATGACCTCTGAGGTCCCTTCCAACTCTGGATCAATGATGCTTTAAGATCAGCTGTTCTCAAACTGTGGGTCGCGACCCCATCCCAGGGGTTGCCTAAGACCATGGGAAGACATATATTTCTCATGGTCTTAGGAACCCAGACACTGCTCATCTATTTGTCTCCAGGCGGGTCCACCCACATGCAGATATGTCCACATACGAGTATTAAAGTGTTGTGGCATTAGGAAGGTTGAGAACCACTGCTTTAGATAAATCTTCCTTCTTATTATATGTCATATTCCAGGATGGAGGAGAAAGTTACCTAAAAACTCTAAACTTTTAAGCTTTTGCTTAGCAATCTCATCTTGCTTGCAGTTTCTTTTTTTCATATGGGCATTCCAGCCCTAACATTATTATCCATGCATACTAATTAAGTTCTTCCTTCTCTTCCTGAACCTCTGTTGTGATGTCTTTCTTGAGGTTGTTTGGTTTTCTCAGTCATGTCTGACTCTTTGTGACCTAATTTGGAGTTTTCTTGTCAAATATATTGGTGTGGTTCATCATTTTCTTCTCCCTTTCTTTGTTTCCTTCCTTCCTTCTTTTCTTTCTTCCTTCCTTTAATTTGTAGATGAGAAAGCTGAGACAAATGGGGTTAAGTGACTTGCCCAGGGTCATATAGTTAATATGTGTCAGTGGCTAGATTTGAACTAATGAAGATGAGTATTACTGATTCCAAATCCAGCCCTCTACCCCCTGGGACACATAAGCTGCCCAATATATTTCTTACAATGCTGCATGTGCTTTACTCCTGATTGACCTTCATCTCCACTCTGACCCATGGGCCTACTTAATTCTCCTGCTTTTCATTCCTACCTCTGGTTTTGTTACTTTTACTGCTCCTTATTCTCAGCCACTACTTCTAACTCACTGGGAGATTTTTAGAAGCCTTTTTATCTTAGAATTTTAGTCACTAGCCAAAAGATCCTAAGATTACTGTGGTGCCCATTTTGCTTGCAAAAATTGCTTAAAGTGTTGATATTAGTCACCCTTCTTTCCATTTTAAAGAGTACTGATGTCCCTTTGAGAAAAATGTCATTGTCTAATTTTCTTGCCCTTATAGATAAATATTAAGGGACTTACTTGAATTGCCTAAACTAACGGTGGTAGGCAATAAATCAGACTCAGAATTTTAGTTAATAATGTAATAATTTTAACTTTTACAAGTTCGGTTCATAGCAATTGGCAATGTTTTCCTGAAGACATCTGCCTTTATATGTGCATATACATATACACACACATACACACACATATATGTGTCTACATATATATGTATATATGTGTATGTGTATATATATGTATTATGTGTGTTTTATGTATATCATTAGTTGCTTTCAATAAAATTGAAATCATAAACATACACGCATTATCATTTAAGGAAGTAAACAACTGTAATTTGTTATTAATCCTAATCCCCAAATTCACTTAATGAGTTACATTCTGATTTTTGTTTTTGACTTAGTTTTTATCTTCTTTTAAAATGTTTTCACTTTGTCTGACAACCTGGCCTCAGATGGGGACTTTATGTGAATGGCAACCCCTCTTTGAAAAGACAATACAGGGGAAAGAGTGAAACAAAGAAAACAGAGACAATTTTAATAATGAGTTTTGGTAGCCTCAAAATCCAATCTGATGAACCAGTAAGTTAGTGAACAGCTCCATTTTATCAGTAAGGTAGGTCTCCCATTTCTGTGCACATCTTCAACTCAAATGGGTGGGCAAGAATGGATTCCTGCAGTGATAGCTGGTTGTGGTAGTGTGGTTTGTCCTTCGTTCTCAAAGAGGATCAGGACATGATGATGATGCCACGATTTGTAATTGAATTGGATTTGAGTGAGGGAGGGCTGCACAAAACCACTTTCTCCTCCAGAACCATCTGGGTCCAGTGGCCAGATATAGATCAGGAAAACTGGAGATGGCCCAAGATGTAGTGGGGGGCCTTAGCCTTTTTAACCTCAGCTCTTTCCGAATTCCCACTTTAACTGAGCCAGTGCCCTTTCAATGATTAGGTTTGTTTAAGAAGCGAGACAAGGGATGTTCCCTTTATAATAGTAATAAAGCAAATCCAACTGGGAGAAGACCCTCAAGGTTGTTCTCCTAAGGAGAAGCAATTACTGTTTACATGTCTCTTTTGACCAATGATAGCTGGACTAAGCACACAAAGGAAGAGTTTTCAGTAGTTGCCTCTTCTCCCTTTTTTAAGCAATCTGAGAGTTTCCTTTACACTTACCAACAAAATTTCATGAAATTATTAGATCATAGACCTAGTTCAGGAAGGGACCTCAGAGATCAACTTCTCCAACTTCTTCTCCACAGAAGATGTATGTAACTTGCCCAAGATCATGTAAATTGTGTCAGAGACAGATGTGAGGCTTGAGTGGAGCCCTCCGGCATGGAAGCCCATGCTTTTGTCAGTGCATCCAGCTAAGCCCAAAGGCTTTTTCATTCTCACATGGTAACACTACTCCTTCTCAAGGGGAGTAGCACCTCTTACCCTACCTCCCTCTGCCTAACAATATAGTCTTTCTCTGTCTATGTAGCTACCTTGGTGTCCCAGAATGAAGCACTAAATAGTAACTCATTGTTCATGATACCAACAACATAAATAAATAGTAGACAAGGAAATAAATGCATCAAGACATCTTAAAGCTGGTTTATGCTAATTTAGCCTGATTGCCTAGAATCTGTGAATCATATTTCTTTGTATATCCTCTAAATTTCCCCCTGTATGCTTCCCCTCTGCTTCCCAAAGAGCCATTCTCTAGAACAAAAAATATCGTTTTAAGAATAAGAGGAAAAAGGAAGAGAAAGAAATCAGTAAATCAATACATTGAAGAATACCTGAAAATATGTGACATTCCACTTTTGTGGAACCTTCTGATTCTGCTAACGAGTTGGGGGAACTGCTTTCTCATATCCCTTTTCTGGGGATGGGCTTATATATTGTAATTATGAACCACATTTTTAAAGCAAACACAGATACACCAAAAGGGCTGCTTTAGCTTTGGATGAAAGGGTGTTAGATATAGAGAGAAATAGAGATCTGTCTGACTGTCTCCATCATCCTCCTGTTTATATGTGTTTATCACATATTATATGTATAAAAGATTATGTGTCTGTGTGTATATATATATATATTCATACAAATATATGTCTATATATGGGGTATTTTAAAATGTTGGTATTAATGAGAATAAAGGTCATAGGTCAGATTTAGTTATTCCTAACTGGTGATGATATCTATGCTCCTGGAATCTTGTCCTAGACCTAATGAATACTGCACACATTATGGCAGTTCAATTCATACTAAACATTCCCCACACATTTTCCTGAGCATCATTTAATAGCATATCTGCAAACCAATTCTTTTCATTCTGCCATTCTGTTAGCTGGTTTGTTTTTTGTGTGTGTGTTTGTGATGGTAAATTCAGTGTAATGTGAACAGATTTTAGCTAGAATTAGCATCTGTGTTGAGACAAACAATGTGTTAGCATAGTGAGACCTATCTTAGTCTCACTCTTGGAATTGTTAATTGAATTGGGTTAAAAATAGGTGAGCAGAACTTTTGTTAATTAGATGCAAAGATTCTCTAGAGGATGAGCTTTTTAAATAGGTGAAGGCAGATAGGAATTGAAAAACAAGGAAATTCAACTCCCAATAGCTTTAAGAAGGGTGTTTTGTCTTTATAGAGAGATACTTTAAATGAACTTGGCTAAATTGGAAAGCTGGGGTGCTAAAATCAATATAGATTACAAATACATGTAAACAAAAATTTGAATTTAAAAAAATTAAACTTTTTTGGTGGTTTATTTTACATTTCTGTATAAGAGCACTTTGTGTGATCATAGCACTTTTCCATTTGTAATAAATCACATTACTTTTATTAGTCCATATTTTTACAATGATTACAAAGCACTTTACTTCAACTATACTATGGTGTAGGTAGAGAAGGGATCAATTAGCATTAATGCCATTGTACCAATGAAAAACTAAGTCTAAGAGTAAGTATTCGAATCTCACATAGCCACTTAATAGTAAAGTCAAGGCTAGAACTAAGGTCTTCCAGCCCCTCAAGAGCTAATTCTACTTAATATACAATATTAATATAGACTTTTATTTTAGATCCTCACAAAACTTTCCTAAAGAGTATCTTTTTTTAATTGGGGTGGGGGTGGGGGTGGGGGTTTGTTTGTAGGACTGTGACTGCATCACTCAAAAAAAAAAAACTTGGGTTGGACTTTGGCCTCACACACTCACTCTATGGTCATTGGAAAGTCACTGAAAATCTCCATACTTCAGTTTCCTTCTATGTGAAATAAAGGCATTGGACTTAATGATCTCTAACCTCCATTCCATTTCTGAAGTTTTGTACCTATGATTTTGGGGTTTAAGATGCTTCTGTGGAAGCTAAATCTACTTCTGCTGTTTAGCAACTTCATTTTAGAAAGCAGTCTTACCATCTTGCCAGAACAACTGTTAACATCTGTACCCCTGGTATGCATGAAATGATAACCTTTTCACTAGACCTCCAGAGTTCATGCCCAGATCCCTATTTCTGGGCAAGTTAATTCACTCAGTTTTGGAAGTCCCACACTAAATGGTCTTGATTGGAACAATAGCTAGCCACTTCTGCACAAAATCGCAGATTTCATACCATCCACCTGTCCATCTACCATCTTGCCATCAGCCCTGCTAACTTCTCTTCTACTTTCCCCTTCTTGCTCTGGCCATAGGAGTAACCAGTGCTAAGATTATGTCTAGAATGGCAAAGGCATGTCAGTTGATGGCTCTATGGACCAACTCCTCATCTTTCTGACTAGATTAGAATTCCATTCTTTGGCTCCCATTCCCTCATAGGTATTGTCTCTCTTTCTATTATAATGGAAACTCCTAGTGAAAAGGTAATTTCTCACTTTTTATTTTTGTATACCCAGTACTTAGCACAGTACTTGGCATATTATAAACACTCAGTAATTGCTTTTGCCTGCTTTCTCTTCCTTTCTTCTTCTTCTTTCTCTCCCTCCTGCCCTTCCTTCTTCCTCTTTCCCTTTATCCCTCCCTCCCTCCCTTTTACCTCTTTCCTTCATTCCCTAAATGCTCACTGGCTTTTCCAAAGACATGCAATCAATGTGTCATATTCTAAACTTGAACTTGGGCCACTCTGGTTTAAAACATATCTCTCTGTCCAATGCCACATGCAACCTCTGTCAAAGCAAGAAAGTTATTCTTGTCTCCATTTTGTATATGAGAAAAGTAAATCTCATGCCCAGCCACATCTAGAGCTATCTTGGTATGGAAACATTGTAAAAGTTTACAGGTATAAAAAAATTCAGTATATATTATTAAAATTATTTTAGATATTGATTATTGAAGAAAATTGAAAGAAATCAAAAGCGTGATTTGGTCAATTAAATAAATAAAATAAAAACCCAATTAAGCTAGAATAAAGCTAAAATAAAATCCCACTTAAGCTAAAATAAAAACTCACTTAAGCTACTTCGTAGCCCAAGAGCTAGCCCTGCAGCCAGGAACAGATGGGTTCAAGTCTCATTTTTCACATTTACTGACTTTGTGACCATGAGCAAATCGATAAATATGTCTGTGCTCTGGACAACTTTCTGGGCCTAATTTGCAGAGAAGCTACTGACATGCATTGCCAGAGGGAATTTCCTCATCAATGAGCTCCATGTACAATTCAAAAATCTCTGTTTCGTAATTACCCCTGTAAATTGATGAGTGCAGTGATTCTGACATTTCTTGGTATCTTCTCACACTCCTTAGTAGAATGCATGTATATAATAGGAGCTAAACAAAAAGCTACTGACTTAGATAAAAGCTACACATGCATTTTGGTAGAAAAAAAATAATGTATTATGGGGTCATACATGTATAAATGTATTTTACATATGTGAATATGTATGTATGCATGTATGTATACGCACAACTAGGACTAGCTCCAGTGACCTTTTGGTTCACTTCCCAGCTACCATGACAACAAATATAGCCCCTTCCTGTTTCATCCCTTCCATTCTCCCTACTTCTTGCTTTCCAAATCTGAAATCATAACAAATTAAATCTAGTCATCATTCCTTAAAAGTTGACTTTTGTTGTCAGTTTACTGCTCTGTGATTTTTCTCACCATCCTTTGTGTCTTTCCAAACCAAAATATTCCATGCTGGTCAACATTCCTTTATTTTGGCTTCCTCTATTAGATTTGCAAAGGCAACCACTCCAGTATCTCTGCCAAGAAAATCCTAAATGAAGAGTCAGACACACTGGAAAAGATTAAATAACAAATATATTAGATTGTAAACTCCTTGAGGGCAAGTAATGGCTCCTTTTTTGAAATCTGCATTCCAAGCAGGTGAAGAAGTGCTTGGAATATAGTTTGTACTTGAGTGATTTTTCCTCCATTCCATGTTCTTGGTGTAGTACTTCATTGTGGTGAGGATATGAACCTCATGAAGATGGAAAGACTTTGTAAAAGTCCATTCTTAATAAGTGCTGATATGAATTTGTCTTCTCTAAGGACCAACATAGCCTGGTGATAGGATGGTGGCGGTTTTTTTTGTTGTTGTTGTTACAATGACTGACTGATAAAATCTTTCTACTAAGCCTTAGAGGAGCTTTGAAATATATCAGTGGAAGAAATGCTTACATGCATAATACAAATTCTTGAAATGTTAGGAGTAGAAACATCAAGCTTTTTGGATATGGAGTCAGGCAAACAATATTATTAATTCATCAAGGTTAGGAAAATCCTGGTTTTTATTTGTCTCTACCAATAACACATGGCTCTTTTAACATGACATCCTCCAAATAGGCATGAAGGAACAGTGTAGTGCTAGGGAAAGAATGCTAGTTTGGAGTCAGAGAATCCAGGTTGCAATTCTAGTTTTCCACTTAGCTGGACCATCTTTGTGACCTTGGCTCTATCTCTTAACTTCAATAGGTCTCTGTTTCTTTCTCTCTCCCTCAGAGTCCATTATCCAGTGGCACTAGCCTTCTTGCTCCCCCTTGCTTATATCTACTCCACATTCCTTTCCCCTGCTCTGTGAATTTTTCATACTGTCCCCCAAGTCTTCAATGCTCTCCTTCTTCATCTCCAGCTCATCACTTCCCTGACTTCCATCTCAGCTAAACTCCCACCTTGTACAGATGGAAGTCCACTTTAATCATGGTGCCTTGCCCCCTGAGATAAACTTTAATTTATACTTTTTCTTGTTTGGACAAAGATATCTGTGTGATGTCTCTCCCTCTAGACTATAAGCTCCTTGATAGCAGGGACTATTTTTTGTTTCTTTATTTTGCTTTATTCTGTCTTGTTTGCCTTTATTTATAAACTCAACACATGCCTGTCACACAAAAAGAACTTAATAAATGCATTTTAGCAGACGCTTAATAAAGTTGGACACAATGATTTCTTAGATTCTTTCTTCAAATCTTATGATCTTATACAGAATTCACCAATGAAATTGAAGCTGGTTTACTTACTAATGACTCCACAAGCACACGTTTTAATTAGCTTTTGTAAATAAAAGAACCGACTTATTATTTAGTCTTCTAATTAACTATGATCTTAATCTGAGAAAAAAATATTAATTCAGCAATGGTTTAATAAGTTTACTACATTACCTTTGACAAGGGAATTCATGCTTTAATTAGAGACTGGGCTATATTACTCTTGATGTCCTGACCACTTTTACCATGTTATAATTCTATGACTTGTGCAGGGTCATAGGGTTAGTAAATAATACCCTGGCATTTTCAAATGATGTGCCTTGTTTTCTCCAGTGTACCACACTGTCCCTAAACATTATCTGGAATGTGCTATTTTTCCCCTTTTCCTAGTATTGCAAATGAGATTTTAATGAAACAATAAACTAAGGCAGATATCCAGGCAAGATAATATTAATTAACAGGGGCATGGTACCTGTCAATCAGTAGGTCAATGGCTTGCTGCCTCCCTTTATGCCAAAAGTCCTGAGAAAGAAGACAGTTCCCCCTTATCTAAAGTTTGGGGAGCACAGAACTAAGAATAGAATAGGGTAGATGGCATCTCGAGATTAAAGGCAACGTAATTTTACAAAGTTGAGGTGTAGGGAGCAACATGATTTGTTGGAAATTTGGTAATGGGGGTTAGCAATGATTCCCCACCCTTCTTTTCTTGAGAGAACAAGAAATGCTCAATGTTTGAGTTCAAGTGTGAGACAGCAGCCCACATGTTTGGACAACAAATCAGACTTCCCTGAAGGATAGTTTGGTAGAGAAAACATATCAAGCTCAAACTCCCTTGCTTTCTCACACATTCTCCAAGGTTAGCAAAATCCATTGAGACAAGAAGAGCTGGATTTTTAAAGAGTTTTAGACAAATTGAACACTTAATTAGCTTTAGAGCCAAAGAACAATGACTTTAATAGTTACAGGACACAATCAATTATCTGTGAATAGGATCAATAAGAAAATGATACAGGTTCAATTTTAATCTCATTCGAGAACATTAAGCAGTCACGTAATGTTATGTTTCACATCTGCTTTCTTTGCAGTATATGGTTTGAACTTTCTCCCCAAAAGAGAAGAGGCAAAATTGTCTGCTGCCTCCAAGCTATTGACCCAAGAAACTACCAACCCATTGTTAAGCTTTGGACCCACCAAGCTAGAGTGGTCAGCTATTCTATGTAGGGCAGGTTATGGCAGAATGGAAATAGGATGGACTAGCCGCTCATGGATATAAATTCTGGAATTATCTCTTCCCCTAACTTCTATATGATATTTGTTTCCTTTAATGTGCTTCTGATATTTTTTGTGCCTCAGTCATTTTACCTGATGTAACCCTCTTTTGTAACTAATAGATGCTCTTAACTTATATAGCAACCATAGTTTAAGTCAGAACACTGTGTCTAGCATCAGAAGACCTGAGTTCAAATTTTGTATCTCATACTACTTTTGTGACCTCAAAAAGCTCACTTAACCTTCCTGAGATTCACTTTCCTTGTTCATATAATTCAGGGATTGGATTATAGGGTCTGTTAATGTTCCTTACAACACTAAATTAATCACCTATGAATGGTCAATATCTCAAGTGCCTCCATCTTCTTTATGAGAGCAGAGTTTCATTATTCATGCTCAGGAGCCAATGATGTTTCTTGCATTTAATCTGGGCTTAGGTTATGTGTCATTTGGCAAGTCACTACTTCCTTGTTTCTCAGTATGTCACCTATAACATTTCTTCCAAATATACTGATAATTTTTCTGAATATCTGTTTGAATGACATGTTTTTGTTATTTGTTGTTTTTGTTCAGTCATTATAGTCATGCCCGACCCTTCACAACCCCAATTGGAGTTTTCTTGGCAAAGATACTGGTTTACCATTTCTTTCTCCAACTCATTTTAAAGAATTGGAAACTGAGGGAAACAGGATTAAGTGACTTACCCAAGTTTGAATAGCTAGTAAATGACTGAGAACAGATTTGAATTCATGAAGGTGATAACTGGTGCTCTGTCCACTGTGGCACCTGGCTTTTTAAAGAATGATAATTTAGAACATCCTTCAAAAAATTCCTATCTATAATTCTCTGTAATAGTTCATCACAAAACAGTTAATGTTGGGCATTCTTACATTTACCTCTACAGAATGACACTTCTTTGGATGATGTACTAGTCATATCTATTGAAAATGTTCACACTAGTCTGCAACAGTCTTCTAATACAAGTTTCTAGGGGACATCTTAGCATAGGGGTATATGGAGAGGGATGAGGGGTGGGACAGGGAAAGGAGAAATCCTGTAATGTTACTATAAATAAAAAAGTTTATTTCTTCACTTTGTGATGTACAGTTAACTTTTCATATAGTCTACCAACAGTGGGGTTGATAGAAAATGTCAGCTGCTTGCTGAAAGATATTAACTTGAAAAAAGTAGAAAAACTAAAAAGATGATAGTGGAGATGACTGGATGCAATTTGTCCTGGACTATCATGGAAAGTGCACTGAAACATTACATTTTTTTTATCAAGATGAAACCCCAACTTTTATTTTCCAAAATAACTGAACTATCCAAAGGAAATTTATTTTCACCTTTGTCTTTTGTTTCTGTTATTTGTAGCTGAAGCTGTTCTAGATGGGAGATGGAAGGAGCCACAGTAATACTTGTCTTATCTTTTTAAAGGAATCTGTTTATTGGTTATATTTGGAAACTCTCATGACCTTTTGGTTACTTGGAAGCTGATTCTCCAGGCCCTGACTTATCATGGTTTTTCTTTTCTTTTTTTCTTTTCTTTTTTTCCATTTCCTCTCTGCCTTTGGAGAAGTTTTTATTCATTACCACTTCTAGGAGGCTGGCGAGAGGAAACAGAAGGGAAGGAAGGCAGGTGAAAATGAAATCAGTCCACTTTGCTGCTTGTTTTTACTTCAGAGCAAGGGCTACATGCCGGGGTGGGGGATTGAAAGTATTAGTTGAAATTAATTTCTGGATGATCTTAATATTGTATATCTCTGTTCTTTTCCTTCCCCTTAAGATTAAGGTATTGGTTCTAATATATCTGAAGACTGCTGACCCATTATGTCTCATGTGATTTAACTTGTATTGTACTTCACACTATTAAGGAATGTATAGCATCGTAGGTCCCTGACCGGTCCACCTACTTTATGATCCCTGATTCTTCCTTGATCTGGAGCCTCCCAGAATTCTCTCAAATCATGCTGCTTTTGCCTTTGGTTCTGAGTCTTGGCTTTGACTTCTCTCCTAGCCCTCATCCCTTTTCTATCAGCACCAAGCACCTTTAGTTTTGTTCTAGAATAGTCAGTATAAACTTTTAGTGGTTCCAGTGCTGGCATTGGCATTATATTCCATATAACTGATTAAACTTAATCTGGCTTCTGTCTTTAGAAGGGGTAAAGAACTACATACACTTACCAAAGTTCTAGTGTAACATAAAGGCGAAAGCCATCCTGGCTCTGAAGTCAGAGACCATCAGTACAGATCCTAACCCTGACACTAACTGTGTGATCTTGGGCAAGTCATTAACTGTCTTTAGCCTCAGTTGATTCATTTCTAAAATGAAAGGAACAGACTAGATGACCTCTGAAATCCCTTTTACTGCAAAACCTAGTGGTTTGTTTGAAAATCAATCAGGTTGGAATTGGGTGAAACATAAAATATCAAATTTTTTAAAAGAGAAAACCAGTCAATTGTATTGGAGGCGAAAAAATCCGTACATATGTAATAAATAGAATAATCAGATTGGTAATTTAGAAATAATTATAGCCAATTATAATAACTGGCATTTATATACTGATTTAAGTGATCTGTAGCATTTTCCAGACTATCTTACAAATATTAACTCATTTTATATTCACAATAAGCCTGTGAGGTAGAAGCTATTACTGTCATTATCCCCATTTCAGAGATGAAAAAATTGAGGCAAACAGGTTTATTGTCTTACCCAGGGTCACACAAGCTAGTTAGTTTCTAAGGCTGTATTTTAACTTGGCTCTTCCTGACCCCAAGCCTGGTGCTCTATCCACTGAGCCAACTAGCTAGTGGCAAGAAGACCACATTTGGATTTAGAGACCCTGGCTTTTAATGATGGTTCTAGAACTTACAGTGTAATCATGGGCAAGTAATTTAATTTTTGCAATCTCAATTTCTTCATCTATAAAATGAAAATAATAATCCATATAATATTTGCCTCACAGGGTTTTATGAAGAAAAATTACATACCGTATTATAATTATACAACTCACTGGTGTTCGGTATTGATGTTATTATTTTTATTAATAATGTCTAAGGCAGGAAGCAAGGTTTAGGATAAAGAGTATTGATGGCAGCAGAGGATCTGGGTTCAAATTCTGGTTATGGTATATAGTATCTGTATGATCTTGGGCAAGGGATATGACCTATGTAGACTTTAATTTTATCAGAAGTAAAATGAGAGGATTCGACTAGATAACCCAAAAGATTCCAATGGACCACAGATTCTTTGTTCCAATGATAGATGTCTGTCAGCTCCATCATCATAGTCATCGTACTGAATTATTCATTAATTTGCTGATAATTGTGGTGATAGTAGGAGTGTAGCCTTAACTGTGACTTCATGTGCATAAGGAACCCCCAGGTGAAGAAATTCCTTTTACCAATGCAAATCAGTTGCTTTGCTGTGCCTTGTAGACATAGAGAGCAGAGAAATGTTAGGTGACTTGTCCAAGGTTACTAAGTCAACGTGTGTCAGTGTTACACTTTAACTGACATCTTCCTCACTCTAGGCCAATTCTATCAACCGTGTCATGATAGTACTTCACCAAACTATGGGGGTTATGTTAAAGGATAATTTTAATAGCATGAGTAAACAAAGAAGTCTAAGAGTGCCTTTAGTCATCATTTTCATGGGAATGCAGAGTATACTCTAGGCAGGAATTATTGTGTATGACGTGGTACATGGAGAGACTTAATACTGGCACTGCATCTAATGAAGGAGGATAATTCACTTCCTCTGTTTCCTGTTCTTAAAACAGTCAGCTTAATCTCAACTAACCCCTAAAACCTCTATATGTGTCAGGCATCTAGGCTGCTACTTGAATAACTGTGGGAGTAAGGATATAGCATTCGCGGCTCCCTTCTCCGGTGGGTGACTCTTCCTCTAGTCAAAAATTCCTCGAATTGTTGGGGAATGGAAGAGGAAGTGGAAGACCATGACATTTTAAATCCAACACAATAAAAATATGGATCTTAATAGAGTTCTATAAATGTTCTGGGTGGCTAGATGGTGCAATGGATAGAGCAGCAGACCTGCAGTCTGTAAGATTCATCTTTATGAGTTCAAATCTGGCCTCAAATATTTGCTAGCAGTCTAGTAGGACCTGGGGCAAGTCATTTACACTGATTTGCCTCAGTTACTTATCTGAAAAATGAGAAGGAAATGGCAAATCAAAGCACTCTGGTATCTTTGCCCAGAAAACCCCAAAACAGAGTTATAGAGTTTGGCAGACAACTGAAAGATGATTAAACAGACAATTGATGCTGTTTCCTCAACCTGATTAATTTGGGGGGATTATCATTACTTATGGAAAATGTTACTCCTTCTCTAGTCATCAGGCATAAAGGACTTTCTATACAAGGGATTTCTTTTTTGCATTTTGAACGTATTGGTTTACTTGTTTTAATTTAGAGGCAGAAGGGAACTGGAGTTGAATCTGTGACTTCACTGGAAAAAAAAATCGCTTTCTCTGCAATGTAGTGTCTTAGTGGCTACATGGGTCCCTGAGAGGTCAAGTGACTCCCCTAGGGTCATACATGAGGCAGGGACAGGACTTTAATCCCAGTCACCCTGAATCTGAGGTTTCGTGTCTCCAACCATTACACCATTCTGTCTTTCATGCAAAAGCGTTTTGGTTAGAACATGTTAGAATAATATTGAAATTAACCCGAACAACTAAAAACACATCATCCTCTTAGCCAATTTATAGCTTCATAGGTGTGGTTTTTTTTAACCTTTTGATGAAGATCTTGCCAGAATTTCCTTCTAAAAGAATAGTTTTGCCTCCTTGTGAAGCTTTTAAAAATATTATTGGGGCAGCTAGATGGCACAGTGGGTAGAGAATGGGCCCAGGAATTAGGATAAGCTGAGTTCAAATGACACCTCACACAGACAAACTGCGTGACTCTAGGGTAAGTCACTGGACAGAAAAAGTGGGGAGGAGGGAGAAGGAGAGAGAAGGAGAAAGGGAGAGAGCAATTATGATCATTTCTTCCTTAACTTAACTATTCAATCCCAGATATCTTAGGTTCTGTCTTCAGATGGAATGCAAAAAAATTTTAATAGTCAGAGAGAGTAAGAGTATGATGGTATAAGAAGGAATTTTTTTCTAAGAAGGCAGAAAATACATAATGCTTTATATGATACAAATTCAGTTCTTTTCAGAGAAAAATTAACAAACATAGAATAAAATATATATTGATAATCATATAATTTTCTAATTGCAAAGCAACTTACTGAAGCAAACCACCTTGTTGTTTTTTGATGTTGTTGTTGTTTGTTTGTTTTTAATGAAAAAACTCGGCCTCCAAAAGGTTAAGTGATTAGGTCACTCAATAAGTTAGTGTCTATCTTTTTTTCCTGTTTGCCTCAATTTTCCCATCTGTAAAATGGGCTGAATAAGGAAATGGTAAGCCACTCCAGCAGTATCTTTGCCAAGAAAACCTCACATGGGGTCATGAAGAGTCGCACATAACTGAAAATGACTGAACGACATTATTATTAATAATTATTAGACTTGAAAAAGTGAACCCAGGTCTTCTTTAGGGAAACTAGGAACACTGATTTTAATATTATGTGACAACATAATCTATCCTAAAAGCACATTTTTAGGTTTTTTTCAAGTTCTTTTGTTCTGTTGTTATTAATTAGATGGAGTTAGTGTTTAACATGAAGAAGAAAAACACTTAGGGGATGTAATAAGCTGTCTTAAAGTATTTTGTATAAGAAAAAATGTAGTAAGTATTTTTAGTTTTATTAGATATTTATGTAAGTATTTTTTGTTAAGTGTTTAAATATCTTGTTGTGTTAGAGAGAAGTTTGATTTGATTTGACTCGCTCTCAAAAAACAGAACCATGCCCAGTGAATTCAATTACAGAAAGATGCATTTTGACTAGAAGTACAAAGCAGGTAGGTGGCACAGTGGATAGAATGCCGGGTCTGGAGTCAGGAAGACTTGAATTCACATGTGGCCTCAAACACTTGCTAGCTGTGAAATCCTGGGAAAATCACTCAATTTTTGTTTGATTCAGTTTCCACAAATAGAAAATGAGAAAAGTGATAATATGTACGTCCCCAGAGTTATTGTGGGGATTAAATGAGATTAAAAAAAATATATAAAGTGCTAAGTGTAGTGGCCTCATGACAAGTAATATAAAATGTTATCTATTATTAATTTTCTAATTATTAATTAATATCATTATCTATTATTGATTTTCCTGTTTGTCTCAGTTTCCCCATGTGTAAAATGGGCTGGAAAAGAAAATGGCAAACCACTCCACTATCATTGCAAAGGAAACCCCACATGGGGTCCCAGAGAGTTGGACACAACTGAAAACATCTGAACAACATTATTGTTATTAATATTATATCTGAAAAAACATCTGCTTTGAAAGTATTGAGTTAAACATCACTAAAGTCAAAGACTTCACGGTGTTATTGACCAGTGGTGTCCACCTTGAATAAAAACAGGGGCTGCTGATTCATTCATGAGGTTCCCTATCAGTCACATATTAAAATAATTTTAAAATGTAGGATTATCTCTGTTTTATTGTATTTTATTTAAATTTTTAACAGCATTCCCAAATTAGGCTGCCAGGTAGTGCAACGAATCCAACCAGGGAGATTTAAGTTCAAGTCTGGTCTCAGACACTTATCAGCTGTGGGACGCTGAGCAAGTCACTCAAAGCTGTTTGCCTCAGTTTCCTCCTCTGTAAGTTAGGGATAACAACAACACTGTCCTCTCAGGATTGTTGTAGGAATAAAATGAGATAACAATTATGAAGTATTTAGATGGTGCCTGTCACATAGTAAGTCCTGAATGAATGTTGTTGTTACTGTTAATGGTTTGTTTCAGTCTTGTCCAACTCTTCCTAAACCCATTGGGATTTTTCTTGGAAAAGATACCTTAGTGGTTTTCCATTTCCTTCTCCAGCTCATTTTACAGGTGAGGAAACTGAGGCAAAGAGAGTTAAATAATTTCTCCAGGGTCACACAGCTAGTAAGTGCCTGAAGCTGGATCTGAACTCAGGTCTTCATGACTCTAGCCCAGTAATTGTCATCGTTGTCGTCATCATCATCATCCTCATCACCATCATCACAACAACATTTAGATTTGGTTTGACTGCATTCAGGAGTGATCTCCCTATTTGACTCTTCTGCTATAGGAGACATGGTATATATAGTGGAAAGAATTTTACTTTAGGTACCTGTTGGATCAGGTAACCTCTGAAGTCTCTTCTAGCTCTATAATTATATGGCTTGTAGCTAGGACCTGGAAAAGTTCATTGTCAACCTTTCTTTTGCAATTCAAGATGACAGATTGGGGTCATTTTAGTTATTTTTCAAGATGATGTCCCTCTTAAGAAAAAAACTATATATATTATTATCAAAAAATTCTCCTACTAATTATTGCCATTACTACATTAACTTTTTCATCGAGCAAGCACGTGTTATAGAATCTCAGATTTTGAAGCGACCCCTCAGAGCCCATCTAATGAAATCATTGCATGACCAGGATTCCCTTGTGTACAGTTCCAGAGAAGTCTTTCCTCTTGCGCTTCAAGAACTCCAGGATTAGGGGACTTCTGGAGAAAACCCATTACACCACTGGATAGTTCTAATCATTAGGGGTCCTTTCCTTTCATAAAGCCCAAATCTCACCCTTGGTAGTTCCTACCTTTTGCTTTCATTGCCCTTATAACTAACGTAAACAAGTCGGATCCCCTTTCCTTATGGCAGTTTTTTGGGTACTTAAAAGTAATTATCATCCTCCTTCTGATCCATCAGATTTTCTCTTATACATCTAAACACTTTGATTTCCTTCATTCAATGAACATATAATATGATATCCAGTTCATTCACAATTTTGGTCGACTTCTCTATACTTTCTGCCTTATCAATATCCCTCCTAAAATGTATAATTGAACAGACGGTTGTTAATGGTAAATAAAAGCAGCAAGTAAGAGCCTTTGTTTTCCTCTTTTGAAGGTTACAAGTATAAAATAGCTATCTAAATTTATATATAATAATTATGTATTATGTAACCCAAATCTATACATATTTGTTCACATATATACACATGCATGTGTACTTGCATATATACATGCTTGAAGTGTGTACTATAGATGTACACACCCATATGTGTGTATGCATACACACTACTTTAAAAACAGTCATAATTGTTAAGTCACTCATTGACTGTACCATCTTGTTCCACATAGTCTAGTAGTGGGATACAACATATATGTAAATGACTGTAATATAAATGGATATATTCACAGTTTCTGGCCCAGACTGGGTGCTTAATACATGTTTTATCGTTTATTCACTATTTGTTATTATATGATAAGTGAATGAGACATAGAAACAAAATGTTGCATGAAGGCTCAGGTGAGAAAGATTCGTGACCAACATCGAAGAGCAAAGAGGGTTCTCCAGAGATGGACATTTGAGTTGAGTTTTAGGGAATATGTTGGAATTCAGGGGCAGTTGGGAAAACCACTAGTGAGTAGCATTGAAAGGCATCTTGGAGATCAGCTAAATTTGACCCATTGTTTTTTACAGATGAGGAAACAGAGGGGTAGATGATGGAAATGCTTTGCTTATAGCTGTCATAGTTGTTAGCATGAGAAGATGGATTGGTCATGTGGTAAGGGGTAGTGATGTGCTCCTTTTCCCCACTGGCATACTCACGATGTCAAAGGAAAATAAGGAAATCCAGGCACATTACGTGAACTTAGAAAAGATGTGGCTTGCTCATGCAGGGTGGGCTAATACAGATGGAGTCTCATCAGCATCAATATAGGAAATGGCCAAACTAATGAGACCACAGATCCATTTGAGTGCCCCTTCTGCTCCTCTTTTGTACAGAAAAAATCATGGGGGCAGCTAGGTGGCTCAGTGAATAGGGCACTGGTCCCCCAGTCAGGAGGACCTGAGTTCAAATCTAGTTTCAGACATTTGACACTTACTAGCTGTGTGACCCTGAGCAAGTTATTTGACCTTGATTGCCTCTGTAAAGAGAGAGGAGAGAGACAGAGAGACAAAGACATAGAGAAGAAAAGAATAATTAACAGAAATCCCTTTCCCTCATATGTTCCCATCGTGTATATCTTCGTTTCCCTTTGAGTGATCCAGAACTCTGATTTTTAATGTGGCTATTTCTAGTTATAAGCATAAATTTCATGCTAGCACATTGAATGATGGTAGCTCAATGGCATATATTCATCAGTGGAATTAGCAGATTTCAAAAACTTTCACATTTAAACAGCATCCCAAATTAGGTTATTACATTGATTTCTCTATTCTTTTGATAGTGACAAATTTTTAAATTGAATAGCTAATGCTTAAAATATTGAATTAATCATCAAGTTAGTTCATCTTAATGTTTACACTAAATGTTATATTCTATTTCAACTTACACAATTTTTGTGATTCTATTACTATGACTTAAATTTTCACTGAAGAGCTGATGATTCAGAATGTAGGTTATGAATGCAAAAACTTAACAGCATTTATTTAGACCGCAAACGAATCTGTATATTCATTATAGTTCTTGAAAATATTGGCTTCATTCTTAGCATTATTCCGCCTAACACTGTATCAATTTGGATATGAATAACTGATTGCTTCCTTCCACTTTATCAGAATCTACATTTAGAATTAAATGAATCTTAAAGGTCACATAATCTAATCCCTTTTTTAACAGATGTGAAAACTGACGGTCAAATGTTAGAGGATTTTTCCCAAACACATGTTTTTGTTTTTTTGTTTTTTAAGGTAGAAGCATTAAGATTGGAACTCAGATCTTCCATATCTAAACCTGGTGGTCTTTTCACAGCATCATGTTGCCACCCCAGTGCCAAAAAAAATTTAAATCCATGAATGTGAGCTGAATTTGTAAAAGAGTCAATGCTCTAGATCAGCGGTTCTCAACCTGTGGGACATGTTCAGTTTTTAACAATAAAAATACATCCTGCATATCAGATATTTGCATTACAATTCATAACATTAGCAAAATTACAGCTATGAAGTAGCAACAAAAATAATTTTATGGTTGGGGGTCACCATAACATGAAGAACTGTATAAAAGGGTCATGGCATTAGGAAGGTTGAGAATCATTCCTCTAGATTTTTCAAGTATTTCTTATTTAAGGAAGGATTTGAAAGTAAATCTAGAAGGGAGAATCCTAATGTCATTCAAATATTGGTAACTATATTAGCAATGAATAGTAAAGTTTTAGCACAAGTGTTGATTATTATTTTATCAACAATGATTTCTATCAAATTTGTGAGGTTGAGTGTGTTAGCCTTATATGCCTTGATAGCCAGTGTGATAATTAATCTTTGCTTTTGTATTCACAACCCTCATCCATTTTGTTCAATGAAGAAAAGCCACAAAAAGGGGGGGGAAGGAGGGACAAAAGTCATTTCTCAGTAAAGAGCCATTGGATATAGAGACAAGATCCTGAAACTAATCAAGGATGCTGTAGTATTTAAAAATGTTAAATGTTTACAAAAATAATAATAATTGCCTCGGACCTTGAGTTTTTCATAGGAAGTATATTTGTGTGTGTGTGTGTGTGTGTGTGTGTGTGTGTGTGTGTGTGTGTGTGTGTGAGAGAGAGAGAGAGAGAGAGAGAGAGAGAGAGAGAGACAGACAGACAGACAGACAGACAGACAGACAGACCTGGGAATAAAATCAATTAACAGTATTGTCTGCTAGGAAAACCTTTAAAGGTATAACAGGAATGAACTGAATATTAAATTTCCGGCTATATGAAAGTGTTTTCCAGATTTTATCAATGTTTTTGAGTCAATCATTTTGTTATTTGCAGCTTTTTACTCCATTCCCCTCACTCCTTCAAAGATTGCCTGCTTCTCTTTTGCAGATCGTTGCCTTGCGGGAACAAAATGCTCACATTCAAAGGAAAATGGCATCTGGAGAAGGGTCCACAGAGTCAGAACACATGGAGGGGATGGAGCCGGGCCAGAAAATTCATGAAAAGGTTAGACTTTCCTTATTTATTTTTATATTGGATTTGTTTCCTGCTGTAGCGTTTTCTATAAACATTAGCTATAAAAAGCACTTAATACATACTTCATGGCTTCTTCTAACCAAAACCCCATGATAATTTTTTCTCTTTTTCTGTACTTAAATATAAAGACATCATGCAAATGAATTTAATTTTATTTCATTAAATTGAGGGAAAAAAACTTAAGTCATTTATTTGCTTTCATGAAACTGACATACAACAGTTGAACTAGAAATTTGATGGAAAAAATAAGCAAGAATTTTATTCATTAAAAAAATGTCTATTGGGTACCTACCATGTATTGAAGGCAGTATGGCATAGACCATAGATCTGGGAAGATGCAAGTTTAAGTCCCACAATAGTTATGAGGCCCTGGGTGAGCTATTTTATCTCTTGATGTTATTGACATCTCTATTTACATAAATTGCTAATAGGTTAGTGACCTGTATTGATAGAGGGAGTCTTCCCATTTGAGAGTGACCTTTCTCAATGGAAATAGAAGTAATTTTAATGGGGACCAAAAGGGAAGGGGGCATTTTCAGAAGAGATTCATGCAAAAACAATCTCATCAATCTGCTTGCTTTTTAAAAAGATCAATATAAAAACAATAGCTGGGGATTCAGAGGATGAATATAAAAGAATGATCCTGAAGAAATACTATTATGACGTGAAATACAGAATCAGCTGAGGTTGACAATAAATTTCAGGAGCATTGCAAAAAAGGGGCTTTTAGCTTTATCAGGGGAAGCTATGTATCAAATTAGACTTTGGAAAACTAAATCAGATTGATAGAATGATATTAATAGATTACAGAGAAAAACAGAATTACTCAGCTTATATCCATTTTCTCTGCTAAAAAGGAGAATTTTTAAAATTTTTATGTTTTTAATTTAAAAAGCATTTATTTTCTCTGCATTCCACCCTCTCCCAAATGAAAAATTAAAACAAAACTCTTGTCATAAATATGTGTAGTCAAACAAAACAGCATGTCACAGTGGGATTGTTTAAATTTTATGACTCATTCTACATCACAACTCCATTCACTCTGTCAAGAGGTAAGTAGCATTTTCAGCATGAGCCCTATGAAATCACCATTTGTCTTTGAATTGATCACAGCTTTTAAGCCTTTCAAATTTATTTAGAAAATGTTATCATAAGAAGCATTCTTCAAAAAAAAACCCACTGTGCATCAGTTCATGTAAATCTTCCCAGGTTTCTTTGTTCTATTAAAAAATAAAATGATGAAAGGAATGATCTTTAAAATGTGAAGAGTAGAATAAAAAATGTTTAATGGGGAGTTGAAATTCAAGAAAAGTGAAATGATAATCAGGAATGATTTAAAATTGTTCTCTGTAAACTGAGGTATGTAGACCCAGAAAATTCATATCCTGAGATCCTTAAAGAACTGTCTTATATGATTGCTAAAACACGATCAGTGACCTTTCAAATATTGTGTAAAATATAAGAGGTATTTCTGGAAGTAAAAACTACTGCTTTAAAAATGCTTTAAGTTAAAAATACTAAATTAAAAAATTAAATGATGGAGAGTATCTCTACAGTTGTGAGTCCTCTTAAAATGAGATTTACATAATTGGATGTCAGAAATGCAGGGATGGAAGAAAGAATACCAGGGTAGAGTGGAAGTCAGTCTAACAAGTAGCATTTATTAAGCCCCTACCATGCATCAGAAAGAAAGAACAACAGGATTAGAAGAATATCTGAAATCTAAGTCAAAGCAATTAGAATTGGAAACATAATGTGCCAAGGCAATCTGACAGTTAGAGGGGAGATGGGATAAAAAAGCTTAAATGCCATATTTAGATAATTGTGCAAAAAATGCAAAAAGGTATTGGGAACAGGACAAAGTACAGATCAATAGAATCTACATGTTATAGAGGCTATAGGAAAAAGTCTATGCTGTTAGAATTAGTCCAACTAGTTTGGAAAGCCTTTTGGAATTGCATAAAATTAAAAAAAATCACTGTTCTTTTTATGTTAATTGACTTATGAACAATGGATTTATATCTTTAAATAAGTTAGTAAAATAAATGTGATTCCCATGCGTAGAAGGCTAGCAATGGTAGCAATTTTGTAATAATATTTTAAAAAATCATCTGTCATTAAGTTGACAAATGGCTGCAAAAATTGTGGTACATGAATGTAATGGAATATTGTAATGTTGAATAAAGAATATGAAAATTTCAGAGAAAAATGACATGACTTCTATGAACTGATGGGTCATGCAGAAAGCGGGATTAAAACACACACACACACACACAGACACACACACACACACACACACACACACACACACACACACTGAACTACAATTGCCTAAGGGATCCACAGTGTTAAATGATAATGGGATTGAGATAAAATACTAGGACCAAGTTTGGTACCAGATGAGTAACCACACTCCCTTTTTAAAACACAATCCCTTACTCTTATGAAATATCAAAGTAGAAGAGCCAAATGATTTCACGCACCATGAATCCCACTTGCTCTATTATAGGTTTTGTCTTAAATGTTTCTTTTGGGTAGGAGAAGAGAGGTACTCTCTGGGCTAGGTAAATTGTCTGCTTTTTTTTTAATTTAGTTTTTATTTGTTTTCTTGTTTACATTATTCATTTTCATTACATTTTTTGAATTACACATTTTCTCCCCATCTTGCCCCTGCCCCAACCCTATAACAGCAATGCCAGTGTAAAGCCCCTCCCCTGCTCTGCTCCCTTATTTTCTGGTAGGGCAAGGAGGGTCTCCCTATCCCAGC